>CM042483.1:16633613-17873945 GCA_023621385.1 Quercus gilva
GTATGGAATAGTGTAACTGTTTGTGTTTTATATTATCGGAAAGGAAAGGAATTTCTTCCAACAACAGAAAGAATTCTAAGTACATCATTTGGTCGAGCATCAAATTCCGCAATTTTTAGCACCCTCGATTACACCACTTGTTCGAGCGTAAAATTCTGCAATTTTTAGAATCCCATTCCATAGATAAAAATCAAATTCCACTCTTTATGCCAATCTTAATCTTCAAGCCAGTTTAAGAATATGCTTAATGACAAAAGGCAAATCAACGTATAGAAACTAAATTCAAAACTTTAAAAAGGCAATATTGGGCAATAAATGATATGCGTGGTTCAAATCTTCAAATGCTTTAGTTTTCCTTGGAATGATAAAGGGCAAATGATGGCGGTTGAGAAACAAGTTTTTGAAGATTGGGTCAAGGTAAACTATATAATTTTTTGTCATTTATTTTTTGACTATCGATATTTATATTATTATTTAATTGATATATATTGTTTTTTATTTTGTTTTTTAGTGTGTGTGTGTATATATATATATATATATATTTGTATCATGATCATATCTAGATGCTAAAGGATTGCAGAACAAGCCCCTCCCTTATTATGGTGACGTAGCAATTGTGTTTGGTAAAGATTGGGCTAATGGAAAAAGAGCAATACTATAAATGCCACCGAGGAGATAGATGGTAGACAAAAAGCCAAGATCCTATAGGCTATAGATGAAGTAGAGAAGAAGATGGTATAGAAGAGACCAAAGGAAATGGTTCTAGTTCCCAAACACATATACCAATTAGAAGTGTTAGTTCAAAGAAGTTAAATGAGAAAGAAGTCAAGATCCCATGATGAAATAGTTGAGACCTTAATGGAGACAATCAAAGACTTTGGAAAGAAGTATGAAGAAACTAATGGACACAACTTATACTTATTGACACACTTCTTTTCCTCTACCACTCATAATTGACCAATTCAGCAATTGTGAAATTTATTATGAAAAAAATTGTGTTGGTAGCATTATTGGAGGTTTATACTTAAAAAATAAAAGTGATGTCAACATGTTTATGTGCATAACGTGTAGAGCACTTTTCCTTTGACCAAAGAATTATAAAATGCCTGGGTTTATGATTTGTTGAGGACGAAAAGTATTACAACCATTGTAGATAGAAGCAAATGGATGAATCTTTGCAATAATTCAAATAATTACGAGTGTTTGAATCAAATAAGAGCGTAAAAAGACAGATGGAAAGGCTCTTGATCTTGAACACTTCACGTGAAAAGGCTATTTTGAAAAGTTACTCATGTTGGTACAAGCCATAAAATTTGTACTTGTCGTTAGAGAAAAAAAAAAAGTCCCATTCCCTCACATTTTTGCAAAATTTTGTAGAATCTACAGTTTTTATAACTCTCTAGCTGACAGTGAGACAAACCTCACTCCAGCAAGCTTTATGGACTCACTTGAGAGCCTATCAAACGAACATCCAGTAAGCATCCAACCAAGCTTTCTCTTACCCCCTTGTACTCTCACATGTCCTCATTCAAGGCTTGCTCGAGTAGGCTCAACCAACTACTGATTGACATTTTGTATAGCTGATATGTCCATTCAATTTTGCTATTACATTTATTCTACACAGTACACAAGCCTCGCTCGAAGGGGACAATTTCCCCACAACCCAAAACACCACTTATTTCATATCTTTTGTTTATATATATATTAGATATAAATTTTGCCCTCCTCCTGAAGTTGAATTCTAGCTCTGTCATTGTGTTGAAGGATTAGTTTATTCTTTATATTTGTGTTCCCATCTTTTTCTTTTTCCTTTTGGTTGAACATGCAACTCCAATGGAAGTTAATCTGAAGAGTTAAATAACCTTATACGGGATTCCCAAAAGATTTTAAAATTCATTCTTTAACCCCAATTAAATCACTATTTAACCTAATATAATAAACCCTCTAGTTTTTTTCCAGTATTAAACTTAAGTTGTTGCAAACCCACGCAATGTGCAGAAAATTTGATGATTAGTTTTTTTGTTAAGTGAAAAATGAAAATATTTGATAAAACTTATAAGTATTAGTCTCAAACTCTCCTTAAAATGATGTGATTATTTTCTAATAAATTATAGTTGATACAATATATTAGATTTTCTAAATTAAGCTATTTATATTTGTTATTTGAAAGTGTCTTAAAATTTAAAATTTTAAAATAATTTTTTAAGGAAATATAATGCATTTTACATTCAATTATTATATAAGGCGAGATATTTTATAAATAATGTAATGTGTGTTAGAAATTGTTTCTAGTATTCCTTACAAATGGTTCATCTTTTATAAGTCTTGATTGACTTAAAAATGAAACATATATAAGTAAATTCATCACTGATAGGAAAGGTGTTAAGCACCTCACAATGCTATTTTGAATTTAATCTTAAATATGACCATTTAAAGAATAGCTAAAATTTTGGCATTTGGGTTTTGAAAAAAGAATGATATGCATGTGCATGTGAAATGAAAAAAGATAAAACCTATCCTAGGATGACATGTGGATGTATGAAATGTATAATTTACCCTAGGGTGACATGTGTGAGCATGAAGACATGTACAAAATGTATAGACATGTGAAAATTTTATTCTACAAAGCAAGATAAAAAGAGCTTGGCTACACATGTGATCCTATGACATTTACTAGGAAGATAAATTGCATAGGTAATTAAGCAAAACTTCACTCCATAGCATAGCATAGCATATCAATTGCAATTTTATTAAATTCTTATAAAATGTGAGAAAGGTGTCATTTGTAAAGGCATTTTATTTTAAAGGAAAACATTTTATTTTAACAAAACATGGGATTGAAAAAGCATTTTTGCAGCCTAAAGAGTCTTTGTGCAATTTTTAGAGGTCATTTTGGTAATTTTGGAAACCTTGGTGGAACAAATAATACTTTTGGAAAGTTGTGGGGGTCAAAAAGCAATTTTTGGGAAAGGTATTTGTGGCTTATGGACCCACTGGTTGGGAGTTTTCTTGATTAAAGATATTGGTTTAGGGCCTTTGGGCCTAAGGCTTTTAAAGTGGGTTGGTCTATGCATAGAGCTGGGCTTGTGCCCAAATAGATTGGACTAACCCCATCTCTTCCATTAGAACCATCCATTAGAGCTGGGCTTGTTCCCATATAAATTGATATCTCCCCTTCAGATTAGAACCATCCACTGATTCCACTCTAACGCCAAATGCCACTGCCGCCACTGGTGATCTTCTCTCTCCTAATCGAAATCATGGCCAAAACCTAAACCTTCTCTTCTTCTCAGGTCATGGGTGTGACTATTTTGGGTTTCTTGATTTGGTTTGAGGTTTTGGGTTTGATTGGAAATTCGATTTGGGTTTGGGGTTCCGAATGGTTGTTGCTGTGAGTTTTTGATTTGGGGTTTAATCTGGGGTTTTGAAGGGCTTCAGGTTTACTATTGTTGTGTGTATGTGTGTATGAATGTAAGTTTGTGCAAGCATGCTCTGTTTGTATGGAATCTGTGTTCACTATTCACTGTACCTGAGAACAGGAATAGGTGTAGCCGCGCGTGTGTCTTGTGTTCATGTGTACACTTGAGCTACTATAATCGTGTGAGCATGCATTCCAAAAATGAAAGCATAGAATGAAAAAATGAAATAGGAAGTAGGTGCTACCCATTTTGGTTTGCCATTTTCTATTGCTTCCCTTTCCGCTGCTTGCTTTTTCCTTGCTTCTCTTGTTCTGCATTGTTTATGGCTGAAAAAGAAAAAAAGAACAAACTTTTAAATTAGATTTCAAGCAAAAAATAGAAAAGAAACAAGAAAGAGCGAGAAAAAATTATTGGGTCGTCTCTGCTCAGTGCTGCTTCTTCATTTATGCTTGATACTTTACTTTCTTTTCTTCTCTGCCTTTCTTGCTTCTCAGTATCTGCTGCTGTTGTTTGTTGTGGTTGTGGGTTGTTGTTGTTTATTGCTTCTTGTTAAATAGCAAAAAGGAGGGATCTTCGCTGCGTTTTTTGGCTTGATGGTAGAAACGAGAGAGCTTTCTATATTTTGGTTCTGTTTTTGGGCTTTTGGAGGTTGGGGAGATGGTGTTGGGAGTTGGCTGTGTTTGTAGTTTCAAATTGATGTAAAAAGGATGGAATTTTCGTATGTTTTCTGGATTTGCTTGGGGGGTTTTGGTTTTCTTGCTTGGGGTTTTTGGTTTTGTTTTGGGAGTTTGCAGTGAGGTTGTTGTTCAAAGGTAGTGGCTACAAAGGGCTGGGATTTTCAGGTGGAGGCGTAGGGCAGTGAGGAGAAAAGGAGAGACTTTTATGGGTATTTTGGGATGTTGGCTGTTGGGATTTTTGGGTAGAGGCTAAGGAGCATTCCCACGTAAACCCATCATAACTCACATGAGTGATGTTTAGAATGTTTTAGCAATTGTGATTCGTGTCATTCAGTCTAAACTTGTGCAATGGATCAAAAGTTGAAACTTGAAGACCCTTAAAAGAACTGTGTGAAACTGTCAATCAACAGTTAAAAATTCACAAATAAAATTTGACATACCCATCAATTAAAAGAGCTTAACTTGATCTCCAAATAAATCACATGTATGACTTGATAAGAATAAAATGGTCAAACATAATGAAGAAATAGACTTGAAAAAAAATCGTACTAGTAATTTATGAAAGCTAATTAAATTCCTTAATCATTTTTGACTTATGAATTTTAATTGCATGCTTAATTATAAAGTTTCAAATGGTATACTTAGTATAAATTTTTATGGAAAATCAAAAAAAAAATTTAGCACGCATTCAACAAAAAATTATGTACTTTTTCCACGATTAAAATGAAAAATGGGTAATTTCATTAAATTTGTGATATCTCATTTGATTTATACATGTTCTTTGCCCAAGTAAGCAAATTAAATGGAATTTTACGGTCTTAAATAAACTTAATATGGAGGCTATATATATATATATATATATAGACAATAAATAATGAGCGTTGAAAAGGCTCTTTTGAAAAGTTAGTCTAGTTTGTACAAGCCCTAAAATTTGTACTAGTTAGAGACAAAAAAAAAAAAAGTTTCATTCCCTCACATTTTTGCAAATTCTGTAGAATCTACTGTTTTTATAACTCTCTCAAGGGAGATAGACATCGCTTTAGCAAGCTTTTATGGGCTCACCTGAGATGCTATCAAACAAAACTCAAGTCCGCATCCAACTAAGCTTGCTCGTACCCCCTTATACTCTCACATGTCCTCAATCAAGGCTTGCTCAAGCAGGCTCAACCAAGTACTAATTGACATTTTGTAGAGCCGATATGTCCATTCCATTTTGCTATCACATTCATTCTACACAAACCTCACTCGACGAGTAATTTCCCCCCAATCCAAAACACCACTTATTTTATATATAAACACACATTTTGCCCCGCTTCTTTATTTTTGTTTCGCCTTCTTTTTCTCCTTTTCGTTTCCCCGCTTCTAGGATTCCCAAATTTTTTAAAATTCATTCCTTAACTCCAATTAAATAATATTCAACGTAATATAATAAACCCTTTAGATTTTGTTCTAGTAATTAATAGATTCAACTAGTCACTGGCTCACAAGATGCACGAAAAATTTGACAATTTGTTTTTTTTTTTTTTTTTTTTTTTGGTTAAGAAAAAAATAAAAATAGTAAATGAGACTTTAATAACATAAGAAAAATGTAATTTTATCAATAACCTATCAACATTATGCTAAGAATGTGGCACAATTGTCAATGAAGCAACTATTTTTTTTTCTTTTTTCCTTTTTTAGGAATACTGAGAATGATATTATTAAAGCACTTAAAATGTTACATCGTGGATAAGAGCTTGCTCTAAAAATCAAGGTGTCTCTTCAATCCATGCAATAAAATCAACAATGCCAAGAGCATGTTTTGCTAATACGTGAGTCGGCCTGTTCCCTTGTCTTTTAACGTGGAAGCCCTTGCTGAGATCCATAATGCCTTATATAACTGCTGAGACCACAAAAGCTGGAGCAAAGATTCCATTCAGAGCTTGGACCATGATTAAAGAGTCACTTTCCACCACAATGTCCTAGATACTAATATCTTGTGTGAACATCAACCCTGCCTTAATAGCCTTGGATTCAGTCACAATGGCACCTAAGGGAGCATCCAAGTTTTTGCACATTGCAGCCTCCACCCTACCCAACTCGTCTCTAACAATCACACCCATACCTGCCTTCCTTGTTGCTTTAGCTACCGCGCCATCAACATTTATTTTGAACAAAGATCGTGGTGGTGGGGACCATGTCGTGGCTCTCTGCATGATAGGCTCCAAGTTTGTTTGTGCTACAGTAGCAGCACTATATTCCTCCATATAGATTGCTGCCCAACTTACCAACATGTTGCTGGGTTTTCTCTGGGCTCCCAGTCGTACTTCGTTCCTATGATACCACATTGCCCATGCTAGAATGACCACCTGGGCCACCATGTCCACATCTACTTGGTCTACCATAAGCATCTTCCACATTAGATCATAAAAGAAATTCATAGAGAAGGGCCCATAACCTTTTCCAAAATTGCCGACCTAGACCCATATTCGAGCTAGTGCCACTGTTAGGGTTTGCTGAGAGTCTCGTCGCTACTACATATGCACTACAAACGCTGAACTTTCCATTTGATGATTCGGCCCACATTAGCTTATCTTTTGGAAAACGGGAACTCAGGGGTATACTCTGTATAATGTCAACCTCATACAAAAGAAATAAGGTAGCCAAGACTTCTGATTTTCATATGACATTTTCTTGGTCAATAAGCTCTCCCACTAGTGTATTTGGGTGTAGAAATAACCTGGGTAAAGCCGCTTTGTGAGTTGGGGTTGAAGGCAGCCACTTGTCACCCTATTCTCGGATATTTCTACCATTACCAACCCTCCATTTAATCCCCTCCCTAACCATGGGCTGAGAAGCCATGATGCTTTGCCATGTATATGACGGGTTGTTTCCCATGGATGCTTCAATGAACTCACATGTAGGGAAATATCTGGCCTCGAGTACCTTATAAACCAAAGATGTGTGATCCGTTTGCAACCTCCACCCTTGCTTAGCAAGGAGGGTCAAGTTGAATTGTTTCAGTTTCTTGAAACCCATACCTCCATTGGATTTTTGTTCACACATTTTCTTCCAGCTTAGCGAAGCAATCTTCTTCTCATCCACTTTTTGGCCCCACCAAAAATTCCTTATTATGTTGGTTAGGTCGTCACAAAGGGAATCTTGAATTTTGAAACAACTCATTGTGTAGGTAGGAATTGCTTGTCCTACTGCCTTAATCAAGACTTCCTTGCCTGCCTTAGATAACATCTTCTCCTTCTAGCCTGCTAGTTTCTTACCCAAATTTTCCTTTATGTCATTGAAAGAGTTACGCTTATTCTTGCCCACCAAGGAAGGTAAGCCTAAATATTTCTCATGTTGTTTGATCACTTTTGCTCAAAATCTCTCTCTAATTTCTTCCTTGATAGTGGTAAGGGTGTTGCTGCTAAAAAAGAGGGAGGTTTTTGCTCTATTCAATTGTTGACCCGAGGCTTTCTCATACACTTGTAGAACCTTCTACAGTGCATCACATTCTTCAAGGGACGCTTTACAAAATATGAGGTTGTCATCTACAAAAAATAGGTGAGATAAAATGGGAGCCCCTCGGTGCATCGAGACTCCTTTCATGTTGCCTCTAGCCACTGAAGCTTTTATAAGAGCTGAAAGCCCCTCTGCACATAACAAGAAAAGATATGGTGATAAAAGGTCACCTTGATGGATGCCTTTTGAAGGAATAATATGGCCCTTAGGACTACCATTGATTTTGATAAAATAAGTAACAGATCTCACTCACCTCATAACCAGCCCCTTCCACCTCTCATCAAAGCCCAACTTCTCCATGATTTTCTCCAAACACCCCCATTCTACCTTATCGTATGCCTTAGTCATATAAAGTTTAAGCGCCATCTCGCCCACTTTTCCCGTCTTCTTATTGCTAATGTGATGCATAGTTTTAAAAGCAACGAGCACATTGTCGGTGATTAACCTTCCGTGCACAAAAGCATTTTGGGTTTCACTAATGATAGAGGGTAGGATCTTTTTCAGCCTATTTGCAATAACTTTTGATACAATCTTATAAACGACATTACATAAGCTTATAGGCCTATAGTTAGTCACTCTTTTAGGTTTCTTAACTATTGGAATTAGCACAATATGAGTTTCATTAAAGTTGGGTGGAGAGATACCTTGGTTTAAGAAGTCAAGAACTGTTTTAGAGACCACATCACCACATGTAGGCCAAAAGTGATGGAAGAACAGGGGGGGGGGGGGTGCATCCCATCCAAACCTAGTGCTTTGAGCGAGTACATTTGCTTTAAAGCAGCCTTCACCTCATACTCACTGTATTCTCTGGTGAGCTGTTAATTCATGACAGGGGTAACCTGTCTATGGAGGGCAACTAGCAGCTCCGTGAACTTCGTGGGATTTTTTGTCTGGAAAAGGGTTTGGTAATATCCCACTACAATTTTGTCAACCTTACCCTCCTCTTCTTGCCACACATCCTCGTCATCTAGCAAGCTTGCAGTGAGATAAAATTTTTTTTTTTTTTTAGAGGAAGCCATTGCATGGAAAAAGCTTGTGTTCCTATCCCCAGCTTGGAACTAGTTTAGCCATGACCGTTGTTCTCCACATTGCATCCTCCTTGTCAAGCCAACTGTTTAGTTTGGACTAAGTACTTCTCAGAACCTGATTAGTCTTAGTTGAGGAGGGTTGAAGCTTTAAACATTCTACTTTCTTTTGGAGCTCAGCCACCTTTTTACCCACATGTCCAAATACATTTTTATTCCAATCATCTAGACTAGACCTACATTGCTCTAAGTAGTTCTATAGAATATTGCCTTCTGCTGAAATCAGCCCTTTTACCTATGCGTCAGTCACCACCTGCTCACATCTTTGGTCTTTCAACCACATTGATTCAAATTGAAAAGGTTTCTTTTGTCTTCTACCCCTCAGTTTTAGTGCCATACGTAACACTAAGGGAGCATGGTCTGAGATCGATGATGATAAGTGGTAAAACTTTGCCAATGGAAACATATTGAACCACTCAGGAGTTGCTAGCGCTCTATCCAGCCTCTCACGTATCTACACACCATCTACCCTCTCATAGTTCCATATGTGTTTAGCTGTGTCCAAGTTCCCATAAAAATCAGTGAAATGCCACCACCCAACATCTGCACCCTTATCCACTAATGCATCAATGTGTGTTTGAGAGTACGTTTGAACCACTGCTGTTACCCCTTTTTTCCAGAATAAAGCTAGGCCCCCGCTCTTTCCAATACTTAGAACAAAAAAACCATCTTTCATGTTGCATTTATCCTTGACCATATCCATCCAATTCTTCTTATCTGACTTTGTCTCCATGAGGAAGATAATTTTGGGGTCTTCTTTTCGAACAACCTTTTCCAAGGCGTTAATTGACCGGAGGTTCCCAAGCCATTGGCAGTTCCAACTTAGCAGACTTATTGTGCCCAGTGGGGCTGCCTAGCAGCCTCCACCGATCCCAAGTGTTCAACCAACAAGGCACTAAGTTGCCTAGTTTCCTCTTTCATACGAATCTTCTTTTTTATCTCTAAACTTTCGTCATACGACATGCATGCATGCTCATGTTTTCTTTTTGCTACGTTCTCTTTATCTGATTGCATGGCACCCTCCTGCTCATGTGCTCCATCCTGCGCACTTAAGAGAATACCTTTGCATGGACTTCTCCCTATGGCTGGTGTGGGCTTGCTTGGTGAAGGCCTAGTTTTGTTTTTTAAAGTCCCCTTTCTTTTATTTTTATTACAGTTGGGCCTATTCAAGCCCACTACATTCTCATGTACGTTATCAACCCAACCCACCACGAAAGAAGTTTCTGGAGAAGCACTACCATCTTCTCTGACATAAAGTGCTCCCTTATCACTTCGTAAATCACGTACACCAGATTCTGAATTCAAAAGCTGAGATGTGTTGCCGTTGGTGAGAAGATACTTTCCTATCTTGATAGCGTGTGAATTGGGATCATCATCAGCTAAGTGCGTATTCATCGGGGTAGAGTTTATTGCATCATCAATGTCCCTGATACACGCCTTGAAATCAGGGATTTGTCGCTGTGTCGTTATCTCCTTAAGCCTCACCGTACCACTGTCAGATTAGGGGCTACCACTGCTCTCGACATCCATGGAGGTTTGAGTGAGCTCCTTCTTGTTTTCTACCCCAACCTCTTCTACACTTCCCATCTCACTATTTTGTGTTTTCATTGCCGCCTTGACCATGGTATTTGTTTGGCGCTCTGACGACAATGCATTTTGAACTCTACCACTCTCAAGTTTGTCAAAACCCAGGACCTCTACCATTGCTTTCTTTGCTCTGTTGAACTGAGGAGCTCAAAGCCACGGTCCGTACTGCTGGTCTTCCAAGGAAGGGCTACCTCTACTGTTGAGCCATACCACATAGTCTTTGTCGTCGTGGGTGAGCCTACCACACCAATAACACAGGTTTAGTAGTCACTCATATAAGTAGAAGACCCATCCTTCCTTGTCTTGGTCCCATGACACCAGCCGGCCCCTACTTAGCGGCTTGGAAGTATCCACCACTACGTGTACCCGTATGAAGTTTCCTCCTTGCAATTCAGAATTGTCCATTGGTTTGATCACTGTGCCCAGCATCGCCCTTAAGCTCAAAGCAACCTCCCTTGTCAATAAAGAAAAAGGAAGGTCATGGACCTGTATCCAAAATGCCGTGCTGCAGAAGCTGAGTTCATTCACCGGCTTCTAGCCATCGTACCACTCTAATGCCACTAGATGCTTGTCGTTGTTGGGGTTTATGCCCTAAAATCCAATTTATTGGTGAGACTATTTATGAACTAATGGGACATTATCATAGTTCTTGAGATGCATTGTATGTGATTTATGTGATTTAGTCATAAAAGATATAAATCACAAGTTCCTTGTAAACTCAAAATATAGTTCGTAGTCGGTAATGAAATTGGGCATTTTATCTGCGAAGACTATAACACATCACCTAAGATGATTTGTCTTGATCATGGAAGTGAAGACTTCTAGTTGATGTGTTGATGTGTCTTAAGAGTTAAGACATATTGAACTAGAACGCTGTGAGATTAATTATTCAATCAATAACTGTCACCTGAATAATTAATCTCACGACTTCTAATTTCATAGACTCTCAATCCTGAGAGAATAGTGAACTCGATCATGAAATGTAGGTTACTTTGATATATCGGGAGTGAGATCTAATATTCATGGTCAAAACCTCAGTATGTTGGGTAACCACACGTAGTGTTGAGGAAACACATATTATCAAGATGGAATCCATAATCTCTTTTTGTAGAGACACGAAATATCCCCTTGAGATAAGTTTAATGGGAACTGGTTATTCAGGGTGCCCACTTTAGTAAGGAGTTACTAAAGCTTATATTTATTGAAATTGGATTTCAATAAATGTGAATAACTAAAAGATTAAACTGGGCACTCAAGGATAAAATAGTTGTTTACAAAGTGACAGTTTATTATGACTTTGTTCACTATGGATATTTCATGGAGGGGTCAAATGATATTATTAGAGTCTTGGGATATAATTTATTAATAAGGCCTAGAGTGCAATTATATTTATATAGTGGTATTAAATATAATTAATGGTAACTTTGGACTTGTCAAGAGTTGACAGAAAAGCCCAAGGCCCATTGGAGCTAGTGTCTTATTGGTCCATTTTGGTCCCACTCCAAGCCACACACTAAAACCCAATTGGAAAGGCCCAATAGGCCTGCCCAATTAGATAATCAGTTAGTTATAAAGGGAGAAACATATAGAATTTATTTTAAGTGAATCATCATTGTGAAATGGTGTGTATGTGTGAGTGAAGCCACTCGATTATTCTCCCTTGAAAACTGATTGAGAGACCACACTTTTTGGGCGTAAAGTGGAATTGGAGTGAAGATTAAAAGTGTTCTCAAATACTTCTAATCTTTTGTTTTGAATTTCACCACACCAAGGTACGATATCTTGTTCTTAAATTCTGAAATTTACATAGTGCATGTTATCAATCATGAATGAAATAGATCTATGTTTGTTGCTTCCGCTGTGTGTTCTGTATGAGATACAAAACCAGATTTACCAAAAGTCGTATGTCCACGACTCTCCATGCAAAACCTTCTTCACGTCCGCTTCTAACTCGAAAGCGAAAAGTGCTATATTATCGCCGGCTGCCCTTATCTCAAAATTTCGCTGTGTTCTCTATAAGGGTTGGAACGTTTTTACCAGCACCTCAATGTTAATTGCTCTTCGGGTGAAGAACTTCCCCGCAAGTATGAATTCTAGTATTTGCTTTTCCTTAGACAAATCAAACTTGTCTCCCTCCGTACCTGTTAGAGAGAGTTTTTGCCTCCTTTTGGAAAGGTCCTCCATGACAACTGTTTCCCTGTACCCTTGAAAAAATAAACCCACTAGCCTCCTAGCAATTATATTACTAAGAGGAGACAACACGTCCTCCTCCGAAGAGGCAAGACTCCTATGCTATAGGAAGAGAGCTATTTCCTTACCTGAGAACGCTTTCTCCTAAATTTAATGAAGCAACTCTTATTTCTACACAAACTTCTCCTTCCAAAGTATCATCAAAGTTAACTAAATGGACTTAAGTGGACTAGTGGATTGAAAGGGACTAAAGTGGACTCAATGGACCAAATGGATTGCATGGACCAAAATAGATTGCATTAATTGAAATGCTATACTGATGTAGCTAAACAGTACCGTATTAATAATAAATGTTATACTTAAAATTTTAGACATTATATATGTAAGGACTCAAAAAGTAAAGGCCCAAGCCCACCTAGAACAGTGGTACCTTGTCCCCTAAATTAAGCCCAAACAATAGAATTTTCAAGAGAGTGGGTAACTAACTCAAGTGCAATAGAAGGATATGTCCAAGTTTAAAATTGAAGAATCCAAAGTAGCAAATAAGTGCAATTGGAACAACAATTGAGGATAATATCCTCCTCGAGTAAGTCCGAGGATCAGTTTCTTGTAAAGACTTGCTAATATAGTAGATAGATCTTTGTAACCCAGCTTCTGTTCTGACTAGAACCAGGCTTACTGCATGATCAGTGACCGCTATATAAGCATATAAGACCTCCTCCTTCTAGGGTCGGGAGAAAACAGGAGGGTGTGATAAATATTGCTTCAACTCTTCAAAAGCAACATACATTCCTTAATCCACTCAAAGATTTTCCATTTGTTAAGGAGCTGGAAGAATGGCCGACATCAGTTTGCGGACTAGGAGATGAACCAATTTAGAGCAGCTGTCATTCTTGTTAACTTCATTGCCTTTTTGGGGTTTCGAGGTGGGTGCAAGTCATTTGTGGCCTTGATTTGATCAAGATTGACCTCTATTCCCCAATGAGTGATCATGTATCCCAAAAACTTGCTCGAACTGAAACCAAAGGAGCATTTAGAGGCATTGAGATGCAACTTATGCTTCCTAAGAACCAAGAACACGCTTCCCAAGTCATTTAAGTGTTCTGAAAGACATCACATGATAGTGGTAATTTCCAGTGGGGGTTAAGAAAGCTATCTTTTCTTGGTCAGAAAGAGCCAAAGATATTTGGTGATAGCTTTAGAAGGCATCTAGAAAACTCATCTGCGAATGTCCAACCGTCGCATCCACTAGCTGATCAATCCGAGGAATGGGAAAAGGATCTTTTGGGCAAGCCTTGTTTAAATTAGTAAAATCTACACAACCCTCCATTTTTTCAACTTCTTTTTCACTACCACAGTGTTAGCTAGCCATTTAGGGTAAAAATTCCTTAATCGCCCTTGCTCACTTGAGCTTATTCACCTCTTCTTTTATTGGTTCAGCATGTTCCTTTGAAGAGCACTGAGGTGTTTGCCTTTTTGGTACAACTGCAATGTTTACATTTAGATGATGACATATAAAGTTTGGGTCAATCCCCGGCACCTCATAAGCATTCCATGCAAAAACATCCACATTCTCCTTTAAAAAACCTGTAAGTTCCTCATTTTCAACAAGGGATAGTTGAGCCCCCACCTGAAAATACCTATCTTTGTCTGATCAAAGAACCACTTTTTCTAACTCCTCGCAAAGCAAACCCAGCAGTTCAGTTTCGAGTTTGCCCTCGGGGTTAGCTAATTACTATAAGGCCTTTTCTAATGTAGAAGAAGCCTTATCCAATGATTGCTCTCTGATTGCGGCTATTAGGCACTGCCTGGCCATTGTTTGACTTCTAACAAGCTCTCCCACTCACCCCTTGGTAAGGTATTTGACTTTTATATGCATGGTAGATGACACTACTCCCATGGCATGGAGCTAAGGCCTCGCCAAAATAGCCGTATAGGGGAAATAATCTTCAATCATAATAAATTCCACCTCCACCACTTCGTTCCATGCTTGCACGAGTAACCTAATCATCCTTTAGGGAACCAGGGTTCTCCCATCAAACTTGACCAAAAGGGAGTCATACTTGCTTAAATCCTCGAGCTTGAGATTCAACCCCTTATATAAGTCTAGTTACATAATTTCAGCCCTACTTCCCTAATCAACCAGAACTCTCTTTACATCATATCCCCCAATATGAAGGATCACTACTAAGGCATCATCATAAGGTTGGAAAGTCCTAACCTTATCCTCCTTCGAGAAGCCTAAGGTCGGTAATGCTTTAGACCTAATCCTCTTAGATTCTCAAACTCGCTCCTCAAGCTCTGGTTTCAAAGCTACAGACATAACACTCGAAAATGAACTTGCATCGTGGCTAGGGGTGGCAAAAATCACATTGATTGTTCCCAAGGATGGCCAAGTAGTAATTTCCCTTTGGTACCCTACTCCGATCTTACTTTCTGGTCTCGAAGGTTGGTGCAAGAGCTGCTTTAGCTTCCTAGCTTTCACTAACTGGTCTAAGTGGTCACACAAGGTTCTATAGTCTTCGGTAGTGTGCTCTCTGTCTTGATGGTACTAGCAGTAAAGACTTTGATTACATTTGGATGGGTCTTCTCTCATCTAATTGGGCCACTTGAAATAAGATTCATTCTTTATCTTCTCAAGGATTTGGTACACAGGCTCCTTAAACACCAAGTTAACTACTTGTGCATTAACCCTTGATGATTGGTAAGCAAATTCTCTCCTCGGTCGATTGTGATTATACCCCTCTGGTCAAGGATTTCTCTTTTCAAGGGGGAAGATTTTGGTTTTTCCCTTTCCTTGAGTTTGGTCTTCCTCGACTTGCTTATGCTCATCAATGCGGTCCATGAGCTTACACATACTTTGGGCGGGTTTCATAGTCAAATATTTTCTCAAGTCGTGTTTTGTCAGGAGCCCAACCTTAAAGGTTCTTATGGATACATCTTCAAAATTTCCATCTATTTCATTAAATGCTTCCTAATACCTGTCAGAGTAGGCTTTCAGAGTCTCCCTTTCCCTCATCACCATGGATAATCAAGAGTCTAAAGATTTGGGAACCCTGTTGCATGTCATGAATCTTGCCCTGAAGGCACTAGTTAGTTCTTCATAAGAACTTATTAAACCCTCTTCCTACCTGTCCAACCATTTCATGGCAACAGGCTCAAGGTTAGAGGGAAAAACCTTGCACATAAGGGCCTCATTCCTCGAGTGAATGGTCATCCACTGGTTAAAGTGACTCACATTTTCCACAAGGTTAGTCCTCCCATTATAAATAGTAAATGTAGGCTGAGTAAAGCGATGGGGAAGCTTGGCCCTATCAATTCTTTGTGTGAAGGGTGACTTAGAAATCTGACGTAGAGATCTACTCATTGCTTAATTTCCCATTTTCCTAAGGGATGAGCTTTCACCTTGCCTTCTACTATGTTTCTCCACTATATCTAGGTGTGAACATGCAAAGATAGATTCGCTAAGGGGAGTCCTTAATCTCGGTCTCTAGCTATGGCCTCCCTCATCATCAGATCCTAAACTTGATGGGGGTGTTGGATCTCCCTTAACATGCACCCTATGACGTAGCTTTTTGCGCAAATGATCAATCTCCAACTTGAGATTTTGGGTCCCTTGCTCATGGAACACATGACTTTTAGTACTTGATTGGATCCTGCTAGTATGCTCTGTATGTTGCGTTTCCACCCTAACGCTTAGAGTTCGATTATGCTCTCTATCTCTCCTCTACTCTAGATTAACAAAGTGATCCTCATGCTGTGAGCCAACGAACTCTTCTTTATTCTGTCTGGAGTTTGCCATAGCTTGGATAAAGAAGATTGTAGATGATCCCCATAGACGGCTCCAATTGTAAGGACTCAGAAAGTAAAGGCCCAAGCCCACCTAGAACAATGGTACATTGTCCCTCAAATCAAGCCCAAACAATAGAATTTTTAAGAGAGTGGGTAACTAACTCAAGTGCAATACAAGGATATGTCCAAGTTTAAAATTGAAGAATCCAAAGTAGTAGATAAGTGCAATTGGAACAACAATTGAGGATAATATCCTCCTCGGGCAAGTTTGAGGATTAGTTTCTTGTATATAAGTTAAGTTCTGTTTCTTTACAAGGTAATCCTAAATTCTCCTCACTGGTCTCTTTTTACTTAGAAATTGTTCATCCCCTTTTTCTGGGGGGTTCCCTTCCTTTTATGGTCCCTTCCCTAGCATCCCAGCCCTCCATCTGTACACTTTAGGTGATTCCTTAGGATACTTGTCCCATCAAGATCCTTCTGGAGGTGGTAGAGAGAGTTGTTAGCTGTAATGTTGCTGTTCAGGGGTCATTTCCTCATTAATATAGCTGATAAAGTTTGTGCAAAGTATTCAATGCGGAGGTGGAAGGTATCTCCTTCAGGAAACTTCCTCCCACCAACCTTGATCCTGCTGCTGTTTCTTCTCCTATCCTTGGGCCTCTAAGGGATATTAGTTGTCTTGATTCTCTTGCTCTCCTTGGGTAGGAGCAGTCTTTGGAGTTTGCTATACCCATCTTAGCCCGGATTGGGTGAATTTATTCTCAGCTGGGACTCCTTAATTAATTTCAAGTTTTGCCTTGCAAAGGTTGAGGACTATATCAAGTTATTGAAATGTCAAAAGTATATTTTTATTTAGCCTAGAAGACTTTAATTTCCAATCATTATAAATTTTAGAAATTTAGGTTTAGATTATAGTTCATTATTTGTTATGCCTGCTTTGTATCCACATTGGCCAACAACTAAAGATGAGATACGTTGATAGAGGAAAGAAATTCACGTGGTCCATGCATATTGCTCAAAACAGGTTACAACTAATGTGGTCTATAAGTACAACTGGAAATCATAAAATATACTGATCAGTACTAAAGTGCTTTTACAATTCAAAATTCTCACTAAAAAATTCGGTACTTGCTTGGCCGGAATAAAAACTTAGACCAGTAATAAGAGCGGATCAAATCAGCCCAAAGATTAGAATGTAACACAAGAAATAAAACAACAGGAGCACAAGCAAGTGAAGCAATGACATATGGAACCCATTCCAACTTGTAGTCAAAGATCAAAAGGCTGGCAGCGATAAAGGCCGTTACCATGGTTGTTATGGAGATGAAGAGTGTTGTGAGCCCGAACATCAACCTTGCATGCAATGAATACATAAACTCATTTTGTGCATAGCTTGATGTGAGAATGGATAGTAGCAACACTATTGATGCTGCAGAGGCAAAGAGTGAAATTGCATTTGAAAGGATAAAAATCATAAACCACTCCTCTTTGCCAAAAAAAGGAGTATTTAATATGTTATTGCTAGCACCAGGAACGGTGAGAGCTGCAGCGAAGACCACTGTAGAAAGGAGAGTTGCTACAAGCATACATGAATTGGCTGTCTCCTTCATTGCTTCTTCACCTACTTTAAGTAATTCTTTATGATCCTTATTGAATACTTCTATGGGTGTCATTCCCTCAGAATTTTTCATATACATATGAAATGGTCGGACAATCTTTTCCACTTCCTGGAATGAAATGCAGGTTGAAACGTTACATAGACAATTTTGTTAACACAGGAAAATGAATATTACATAGCATATCAAAGATGAATTGAAATGGTATTTAGATCCTGTCCATATAAGGCAGATTCATTTTCATTGTTAAAACTAAATAATACACTTATAATCATGTCATTTATAATTTTAGTGTCTTTACAACCATAACTTTGGTCAAAACTTTATGAAATGGTTGATTGAGTCAATAATCCCTTTCACATTCATGTGTATTATAAAAAGTTGAACATAAAAGTTAAAAGTTAAACGAAAAAGTTAGAGTCAAACAGATTTTGAAGTGGGTTGAATTTCAAAGTTAAGAGATGAGTCATCTTATGTATTTATAAACCATTGCACAACTTAAGAGATATATTAAAAATTATGGGCTAGTTGTTGGACTTGGACTTGGGCTTGTTCCTATCATTCTTGGGCTTTATTATTTTTATCCTTCCTTTCTCTCTGGTGGCAGGATAACATTATTTATTGATAATATTTTAGGGTTTGTATTGTTGAATCAAAATTTGTTTACTTAGCCATTTTTTCCCAACAACAGTGACAAAAAAATTGTGTACTTAAACTTAGTCTAAAATTTTTAAATGATATGACCCTATCAAATCCAAAAATTATAATCTACATGCCATTGTAAATTGAAAAAGAAAAAGAACAAGAAAAAATAGAAGATATAGTGATAAGGAGTACCTTAAACCACAATAACTCTCGTTGCATCTGAAGGTTTGCTCGTGGGGCACCAAGTCTTTCCGCCTGTGGCAACATTCCAGCTAAGTGCAACATGTTGTTTTTGTCAACATCAACATTTCCAACTATGTAATCCTTAGCTGCTCCTATGTTATATATTAAATTAAACACATGAACATGACGATGCAAAACAGCAACATGAAATAAACTTTGCTCTTTTTCATTAACTTCCCATAAAAGATCAGGATACTTGCAAAGAAGCAAAGCTAAAAACTCAACATTCCCTGACAATGCAGCGTCGAAAAGTACTCCTGAAGGCCTTCTAATCAGGTCCGAAATTTCCTCATCTGATCGCTGTAGAACTTCCTCCCAAATTCTTTCAATTAAATCACGATCCAATATTGGCGTTGATGCTTGCTTATAGAAGTTTTTGAAGTCTAGAAGTAGGGTTAAAAGTATTAATTGAAAAAATGACCTCTATCAATGGGAAATTGGAAGAAACAAAGTTGTTCTTCAGATCATGAAAGTATTTAAATTGAAAAAGAAAGTAAAATATGTTGGAGTAACGCAAAATGTTGATAAAAAATCTTCGTTACAGATCCTTTCAAAAATGTTTTAAATTCAACCATGTCCACATTCTTTTATATCATGCGAGTGTAAAACAATAATTTCCCAAATTGTTATGCTGATTTGGGAACTTAAAAGAGTATATTGCATTCTAAACACTAAATATCTGTTGTGCGAACTGGATCCTGGGTTTAGAAAAACGTACATAAGCTGGTGTATCGTGCCACGATCTTTAGCAGACTGCCGCCGGCAATGTGTGTAGCCTTTTGAGCCAACACATGCAAAGCTGTTTTCCCATCATTATTCTCGTCTCGTTCGCAAGCCATTGTTGGATATCTAGTCAGTATCTCCAATGCTAAACCTATACATGGAAAGAGATTTATTGTAGTAAGAAGCAACGTTTAGTGTAGTGCCACATTTATGTCAAGTTGCATGCCACTTATTGCTTGCCCAAAAATATATGCGTAGGGCATGCAACTTTTTTAAGAAGTAATGCAATGAAATTAGAAGCAGAGAGAGCAAGGAACTTATCCAAAATTCAAAGAATTTTATCAAAATTTCATAGTATCATTATTAAAAATTTAGTTAGTATATGAGTTACTGCAGACAAAGTTGATTTATCCTTGAAAGTAACTCTGGGATGGGGAATGTATTCTAATATAGATTGTACCTATAAAACAAAGTCTAAAAGTTCAACAAAATATTGGAATATGTATGATATATATTTTAATTTACTAATACAGAGCATGATAAAAAGTAGAATGTAATCAGTTATATATCCAGACTGACAAGTAAAAAATTTGGGAGCACGAAGGAATGAAGTTATACCATACAGATTGCTGGAAAGGGTAATAAAAAACAGCCTAATGCGTTCAGAATGATCTAGACAGTCGAATTCAGTTTTCGAGTAGAGATATTCGGCCATTTCTTTGTGTCCAACTTCAGCTGCCATGCCAAAAGGTATTAATTCCCTAGTACCACGTTTCATTGTTAGTTTATTATTCTTTTCTATCATTAATTTTGCAATTTCGACCATTCCAGATACAGCAGCAATACTAAGGCCTGTATCTTTATTTAGATTTTCTATAGCTAGATCTTCCACAGTCCCATATTCCACCAGTTCTTTTATAAAATATATGCATTTTGAATGAACCGCTATGTGAATCAGTCTGTCCCATGATTTTGTCAAGCTAGCATGAAGCATGCTCCGATCTTTATCGATGAAGCTCTTTGCAGTTTTCCAGTCACCCTTAAGTGCAGCTAGACACAAGGCGCGGTTGTCATTTCTTTTTTTTCCTGCAGAGTTTTAAAAATTAGAGGCTTGCAATTATATAGCGTTCTCCAATTGTCAAATCACAAAGTGTGATGTCACCAATCAACAAAAAATAAATTAAACATTCATTAATTAGTCCACCAATCACACTATTGCCACATTAATTTGTACATATATTCTAGTAAATTTTTTTGTAGCTTCAGCATTTTCCAACCACAAAACACATCACACTCTTTGCAATGATTTTCTTTTTTTTTTTTTTTTTTGGGTACCTTTTATTTTCTGCAAATCACATCTCCTTATATATGTTATAGATATGTAAAGTGATATAACTAACTATATACATGATCCAATACCAATTAGTGTTCACACTTCACAAACAAGTTCCATCAACGTTTCCTAGCTGGAGAAATAATGCATCTGATTAGCATTGAGGGCTAATATAGGACTCTGACCAGGCAAAAACCCAAAAGCTATCTAGCAAGCACTATTTGAGCAATTACTCTAGTACAATGTACAGACCTTTCTGCAAATAGTAGTCCACAAATAGTGATACTTACCGTCACAAAGAATTAGATATGACAATTCTCTATTGGGTGTTGCACATTCAATTTGTGATCCACTAGGTGTTTTAGTACTTAATCCCGCGGCATCCAGACAAATGTCTTCTTCCATTGGCATGGTTCTAATACTGGGTCCTGGAATTGAAGTGCTAAGATTTAATCTATTAGAGAAAGGCAGTGCAGAGAGTTGATTGCTGGAGTTAGAATTACATATAGGCTGCAGCTGATGAAAGCTGGACCCCTCAAAGGAATATGATTTCTGTCTTGTTAGATTGATCTGAGGTCCAAGAGCAGGTTCACAACTCGAGGGAGATGAAGATTGAAAACAAGTTGGAGGCGATGAATTCACTCTTTCCTCTGTAGTCACCTCTATCTCTCCTCTTCTTTTAGGAGGCATCTTCGTTTAACTGTTATAAAAATCAAATCATATGAGACATAAATGAAGCACACGTGCACCTGTGTGTGTGTGTGAGTATGCACGCATATGCATATGAGCATGCAATTGATTTGGATCTAACTGTTTTAATATGACTCAGAATTATGGTAAACAAGTTCAAGAAAATGAGTCCAAAGGTATAGCCACAAAAGAAGACTTTCGTTTCTTATTCTTGGTAATTAAGCTACATCTTTGATTGAACAAAATTACATAAAAAGTAAATTATTCGTTGACCTGTGACTATACTTGGGCTACATTACAATCAACTAACACTTTTGAGAGTTAACTCTCATTTTTTACAGTAAGACAATCTCAGGACCTGGGCTTAAATTCTCTTAATGAATTCGAGGTAATATATTCTGGTTTTCCAGTTTCTTTTTAAAGTCGTTCCTTATCTTAGTCCAATTTCATAAGCCATAATTCACTAAGGGTTTTAGCTCTAAAGTTTTCAACTAGTAGTACAGGGAAGTGGCAGCACAACTTGAACGGTTGAAACTAGTTACATTAAGAACACAATAACAGAAGAATCATTATAGCCTCGTTCTATCTAATTGAATGAGAATGCAAGCATCATATATGGCCTGAACAAACTGCGTCATAATCAAAATTTTACTCCCAAAATTTTGGGATTAGATATAGATCTTCACAAACAGGTGCTGCCACATGTAACAACAAATATCGGTTCCTGCTTTGCTTTTAGCTTTTTAGCTTATTTGCTTAATGTAAAAAACTAGAAAATAGAAGAAAAGTTTTCGTTTCCAATTATTAAAGAAAAATGAAAACAGCCAAAAAACGAAAATGAAAAATCGAAAAATAGCTGCAAACAAATCATAAAATAAAAAGAAAAATATTATTTAAAAAACAGAGAAGCGCTGATCATAAGTCTTCCATTTTTAGATCACGATGACTCTGAAAAAATTACTAACAAGAAGTTATAACTTGCCAGTAAGAAAAGCGTTGTAAATTGGACTCTCTTACTTTCCGTGTCTTAGACACCCAGGCAAAAGCAGCAGGATTTTAATGGCTCTGACAAGTGCTTCAAGCCTTTAACAGAAAACGTAATGCATTGGCCGGAGTACTAAGTTAAGTGAATTTCACAACACTAGTATGTGGTTGCAGATTGCATAGCTTAAGCAACTGAGGATGACTATATATAAACACCCGCGTACGCGCTCATGCGCGTGTTCAGGCACTTTTTATTTTTCCAACATGTAAAGTTTTTTTTTGGTAGAAACTTTCCGACATGTAAAGTAATCACATATAATTTTTTTTTTCTTTTCTTATTTTAGAAACAATCACATATAATCATATATACAAAATAAATACATAAATAATTGTGAAAAGTTGTAAGTATAACACGTCCATATTCAAGGGAAAAAAAAAAAAAAAAGCATATCACGTCCATGATAACACCGAAAATTCGGTGGGTAAGAAATGTGAGTTAGTAGGATTTTAAAATAGAATAAATCTCACATATTTCTTGTAGTAGGCGAATAGGAGAATTTAGGTGCAATAAGTCAAATTTAGTTTCTTTCAGGTTTCTAGTTTCTAACTTTATCATTGACTGAGTTTTCTAACTTTAATCATTAGCTGACTTTTGCCAAAGCAATATAATATCTTATTGCTAGCACCAGGAACAGTGAGAGCTGCAGTGAAGACTATTGTAGAAATGAGAGTTGCTACAAGCATACATGAATTGGCTGTCTCCTTCATTGCTTCGTCACCCACTTTAAGTAATTCTTTATGGGACGCAGCTTCTGTCTAGTGGCCATTGGCCACCGGACATGTTGGATATGCAACACGTGTTTAAGACTGGACACATGTTGCATATCCAACGTGTCCAGTGGCCAGTGCCACTGGATAAAAACTAGAACTTTCTTTATGATCCTTATTGAATACTTCTATGGGTGTCATTCTCTCATAATTTATCAGATAAATATGAAATGGTTGGACAATCTTTTTCACTTCCTGGAATGAAAGGCAGGTTGAAATGTTACATAGACAATTTTGTTAACACATGAAAATGAATATTACGGGTCCGTTTGGATAAAACTTATTTTACTAAAATTGAAAACTAAAAATTGAAAATATTGTAACAAAATAATTTTTAAATGTGTGAATAGTACTATGAGGCTCATTTTTAATAAAAAAAATTGCTGAAAAGTGAAGTTTGTGGGTCCCATGAACAGTGCACGGGACCCACTGATGTGCTGAAAAGTAAAAAATTTCAGCTACTGATCATGCATAGTGCATGAATAGTAGCAATTTCAGCTAAATTTTGTCTCTGAAACACGTGGAGAAAAAAAAAAAAGGAGCAAAACGCAACGCAAAATGCAAACGCCGTATAAGTTTTATCCAAACACATACTACATAACATATCAAAGATGAATGAAACGGTATTTAGATCATCTCCATATAAGATGGATTCATTTACATTGTTTAAACTAAATAATACACTTATAATCATGTCATTTATAATTCTAGTGTTTTTACAACTATAACTTTCATCAAAACTTCATGAAGTGGTTGATTGAGTCAATAATCACTTTCACATTCATGTGTATTTTAAAAGGTTAAACATAGAAATTAAAAGTGAAACGAAAAAGTTAAAGTCAAAGAGATTTTGGAGTGGGTTGAGTTTCAAATTTAAGAAATGAGTTATTTATAAACCACTGCACAACTTAAGAAATATATTAAAAATTATGGGTTAGTTGTTGGACTTGAGCTTGGGCTTGATCCTATCACTCTTGTGCTTTATTATTTTTATCCTTTCTTTCTCTCTAGTGGCAGGATAACGCTATTTATTGATAATATTTTAGAGTTTATATTGTTGAATCAAAATTTGTTTACTTAGCCACTTTTTCCTTAGCTACTTTTTCCCAACACTGGTGACACAAAAATTGTGAATTTAAACTTAGCCTAAAAAATTTAAATAATATGACCCTATCAAATCCAAAAATTAAAATCTACATGCCATTGTAAATTGAAAAGGAAAAAGAACAAGAAAAAATAGAAGATCTAGTGATATGGAATACCTTAAACCACAATAGCTCTCGTTGCATCTGAAGGTTTGCTCGGGGGACACCAAGTCTTTCCGCGTGTGGCAACATTCCAGCTAAGTGCAACATGTTGTTTTTGTCAACATCAACATTTCCAACTATGTAATCCTTAGCTGCTCCTATGTTATATATTAAATTAAACACATGAACGTGACGATGCAAAACAGCAACATGAAATACACTTTGCTCTTGTCCATTAACTTCCCATAAAAGATCAGGATACTTGCAAAGAAGCAAAGCTAAAAACTCAACATTTCCTGACATTGCAGCGTCGAAAAGTACTCCTCAAGGCCTTCTTATCAGGTCCGAAATTTCCTTATCTGATCGCTGTAGAACTTGCTCCCAAATTCTTTTAATTAAATCACGATCCAATATTGGCATTGATGCTTGCTTATAGAAGTTTTTGAAGTCTAGAAGTAGGGTTAAAAGTATTAATTGAAAAAATGACCTCTATCAACGGGAAACAGGAAGCAACAAAGTTGTTCTTCAAATCATGAAAGTATTTAAATTGAAAAAGAAAGTAAAATATGTTGGTGTAATGCAAAATGTTGATAAAATCATAAAAAGCTTCGTTATAGATCCTTTCAAAAATGTTTTAAATTCAACCATGTCCACATTCTTTTATATCATGTGTAGAGTGTAAAAAAATAATTTCCCAAATTGTTATGCTGGATTTAGAAAAACGTACATAAGCTGGTGTATCGTGCCACTATCTTTAGCAGACTGCCGCCGGCAATGTGTGTAGCCTTTTGAGCCAATACATGCAAAGCTGTTTTCCCATCATTATTCTCGTCTCGTTCGCAAGCCATTGTTGGATATCTACTTTATCTAGTCAGTATCTCCAATGCTAAACCTATACATGGAATGAGATTTATTGTAGTAAGAGGCAACGTTTAGTGTAGTGCCACATTTATGTCAAGTTGCATGCCACTTATTGCTTGCCCAAAAGCATATGCGTAGGGCATGCAACTTTTTTAAGAAGTAATGCAATGAAATTAGAAGCAGAGAGAGCAAGGAACTTATCCAAAATTCAAAGAATTTTATCAAAATTTCATAGTATCATTATTAAAAATTTAGTTAGTATATGAGTTGCTGCAGACAAAGTTGATTTATCCTTGAAAGTAACTCTGGGATAGGGAATGTATTCTAATATAGATTGTACCTATAAAACAAAGTCTAAAAGTTCAACAAAATATTGGAATATTTATGTATGACATATATTTTAATTTACTAATACAAAGCATGCATGATAAAAAGTAGAATGTAATCAGTTATATATCCAGACTGAAAGTAACTCTGGGAGCACGAAGGAGTGAAGTTATACCATACAGATTGTTGGAAAGGGTAATAAAAAACAGCCTAATGCGTTCAGAATGATCTAGACAGTCGAATTCAGTTTTCGAGTAGAGATATTCGGCCATTTCTTTGTGTCCAACTTCAGCTGCCATGCCAAAAGGTATTAATTCCCTAGTACCACGTTTCATTGTTAATTTATTATTCTTTTCTATAATTAATTTTGCAATTTCGACCATTCCAGATACAGCAGCAATACTAAGGCCTGTGTCTTTATTTAGATTTTCTATAGCGAGATCTTCCACAGTCCCATATTCCACCAGTTCTTTTATAAAATATATGCATTTTGAATGAACTGCTATGTGAATCAGTCTGTCCCATGATTTTGTCAATCTAGCATGAAGCATGCCCCGATCTTTATCGATGAAGCTCTTTGCAGTTTTCCAGTCACCCTTAAGTGCAGCTAGACACAAGGCGCGGTTGTCATTTCTTTTTTTTCCTGCAGAGTTTTAAAAATCAGAGGCTTGCAATTATATAGCATTCTCCAATTGTCAAACCACAGAGTGATGTCACCAATCAACAAAAAATAAAGGCAAAAATGCAAAACTGGCACTCTAACTTTCACATTTAATTTTTTCATTTCAGTCATTTAACTTTTACTTTTGTCAATTCAGTCCTCTAACTTTCAATTTTTGTTAATGTAAGATTCCGTTACATTTCTGTTAGTGGCTTTCGTTAAACCCACTGAATCGACCCCGTTTTGCATTTTATTTTTAATTTTTTTAATTTTTTAATTCGGAATTAAAAGAAAATAAGAAAAATCTGGGGAAAAAAAAAATCCAGTCGTAGTTGTTGAGGATGACGGAGTTCTCAGAGAGGATTCTGGCTATGGTGGATTGAATGCCGAGGGTGTTGCGGCAGAGAGAGTCGAGGTCGAGGTCAGGACGCTCGAGGGACTTGTCAGAGGGGTAGCTGACGATGAGGGCCACGGGCTGGTGGCCAAAGCAGTGGACCCAGGAAAGGACGACGAGGTTGCCGAGGTGGAGAGATTGAGCAGTGGGGTCGAAACAACAGTAAACTTTGGGAGCTGAGGAGGAGGAGGAGGAAACAGCAACGACGGAGTCGTGGAGGTCAGGGCTGGTTAGGGATTCGATTAGGCTACGTTGCTGGAGGATTTCGATGACGTTGTTGTTGTTGTTGAGGCGAGGAGGAAAGGATTGGGATTGTGTGGAGGAGTGGTTGCAGCAATAGGTGTAGGAATCTGAATCGGTGATGGGTTAGGAATTTGGGTCTTCTTTGTTTTGTTTTGATTTAAGGGAAAGGGAACGAAATTTTTTTTTTTTTTTTTTAGATTTTTTTTTCCTTTGATTCCTAATTAAAAAAGAAAAAAGAAAAAAAAAGAAGGTATTGTCTCAATGGGTTTAACGACAGCCACCATCAGAAATGTAACGGAGCCCTACATTGATAAAAATTGAAAGTTAGAGGACTGAATTGACAAAACTGAAAGTTAAAGGATTGAAATGAAAAAAATGTGAAAGTTAGAGAGTCAGTTTTGCATTTTTGCCAAAAATAAATTAAACATTCATTAATTAGTCCACCAATCACATCTATTGCCACATCAATTTGTACATATATTGTAGTAAATTTTTAGTAACTTTAGCATTTTCCAACCACAAAACACATCACACTTTTTGCAATGAATTTTTTTTTTTTTTTTAGGTACCTTTTATTTTCTGCAAATCACATATACTTATATATGTTATAGATATGTAAAGTGATATAACTTAACTATATACATGATCCAATACCAATTAGTGTTCACACTTCACAAACAAGTTCCATCAGCGTTTCCTAGCTGGAGAAATAATGCATGTGATTAGCATTGAGGACTAATATAGGACTCTGACCAGGCAAAAACCCAAAAGCTATCTAGCAAGCACTATTTGGGCAATTACTCTAGTACAATGTACAGACCTTTCTGCAAATATTAGTCCACAAATAGCGATACTTACCGTCACAAAGAATTAGATATGACAATCAGTGACGGAGCCACACTTGGACTAGGGTGGGCAATGGCCCCCACCCCCTAAATTTTTAAAAAAAAATATTTTATATATATATATATATATATGTGTACTAATTTTAGCAATTTTGTTCTATAAAATTACATTTTGTTTCTCATTAACAATATCTTTTTTTTATTTTTTTATTTTAGAGAGAGTTTCAACCTATGGCGTCCGCTCCTGATGATAGCTCTTTCTCATTAAACCAAGACACCAATCAGTTTTAGGTGTAGGCGGGAATTGAACCCCAGATCTCTTATACAACCATCAGAGACTTTACCAGTTGAGCTAACTGGAACCCACTTCCCTTTAACAATATCATTGATTCTTTTAAGAGTAATACTATACTCACAAACTTTTTTATAACATTTTTACAAATTGTTATGGTAGCAAATTCTTATTGGTTTGCATATGGGCACACCACTCACATAATTTTTTTACTTACCACTAATCACTTATCACATTAGTAATTTATAAAAAAACTTGTAGCTTTAGCATTTTCCTCATTTTAATAACCGTAAAAAAAATTTATAGATCTAAAATCTAAAACAAAATATACAAGCCTAAAAAAAATAACTCAACAAAAAAAAATTATAAGTAAATCTAAAAATTAACTAATTTTATCCAAAATAAATTACCTTGCCTTTTAAAAAATTCTAAACAAAAATAATTTTGTTCTTACCCACAAAAAAAAAAAATCTTAGCAGCTAAGCAGCAGAATCAGAGGTTGAAACCATCACACACAACCAACAGTAAAACCGCCCCCCCTCACTCAGAGTTTTGGCTCCGTCCCTGATGACAATTCTCTATTGGATGTTGCACATTCAATTTGTGATCCACTAGGTGTTTGAGTGCTTAATCCCGCAGCATCCAGACAAATGTCTTCTTCCATTGGCATGGCTCCAATACTGGGTCCTGGAATTGAAGTGCTAAGATTTATTCTATGATAGAAAGGCAGTGCAGAGAGTTGATTGCTGGAGTTAGAATTACATATAGGCTGCAGCTGATGAAAGCTTGACCCCTCAAAGGAATATGATTTCTGTCTTGTTAGATTGATCTGAGGTCCAAGAGCAGGTCCACAACTCGAGGGAGAAGAAGGTTGAAAACAAGTTGGAGGCGATGAATTCACTCTCTCCACTGCAGTCACCTCTATCTCTCCTCTTCTTTTACGAAGCATGTTTGTTTAACTGTTATAAAAATCAAATCATATGAGACATAAATGAAGCACATGTGCGCCTGTGTGTGTAAGTATGCACGCATATGCATATGAGCATGCAATTAATTTGGATCTAACTGTTTTAATATGACTCAGAATTATGGTAAACAAGCTCAAGAAAATGAGTCCAAAGGTATGACCACAAAAGAAGACTTTCGTTTCTTAATCTTGGTAATTTAGCTACATCTTTGATTGAACAAAATTACATAAAACGTATATTCGTTGCCCTGTGACTATACTTGGGCTACATTACAATCAACTAACAATTTCAGAGCTAACTCTCATTTTTTACAATAAGACAATCTCAGGACTTGGGCTTAAATTCTCTTAATGAATTCGAGGTAATATATTCTGGTTTTCCAGTTTCTTTTTAAAGTCGTTCCTTATCTTAGTCCAATTTCATAAGCCATAATTCACTAAGGGTTTTAGCTCTAAAGTTTTCAACTAGTAGTACAGGGAAGTGGCAGCACAACTTGAACGGTTGAAACTAGTTACATTAAGAACACAATAACAGCAGAATCATTATAGCCTCGTTCTATCTAATTGAATGAGAATTCAAGCATCATATATGGCCTGACCAAACTGTGTCATAGTCAAAATTTTACTCCCAAAATTGTGGGATTAGATATGGATCTTCACAAAAAGGTGCTGCCACATGTAACAACAAATATCGGCTCCTGCTTTGCTTTTAGCTTTTTAGCTTATTTGCTTAATGTACAAAACTAGAAAATAGAAGAAAAGCTTTCGTTTCCAATTATTAAAGAAAAATGAAAACAGCCAAAAAATGAAAATGAACAATCGAAAAATAGCTGCAAACAAATCATAAAATAAAAAGAAAAATATTATTCAAAAAACAGAGAAGCGCTGATCATAGTCTTCCACTTTTAGATCACGATGACTCTGAAAAAATTACTAACAAGAAGTTATAACTTGCCAGTAAGAAAAGCGTTGTAAATTGGACTCTCTTACTTTCTGTGTCTTAGACACCCAGGCAAAAGCAGCAGCATTTTAATGGCTCTGACAAGTGCTTCAGGCCTTCAACAGAAAACGTAATGCATTGGCCGGAGTACTAAGTTAAGTGAATTTCACAACACAAGTATGTGGTTGTAGATCACTAGATTGCATAGCTAAAGCAACTGAGGATGACTATATATAAACACCCGCGTGTTCACTTTTTATTTTTCCGACATGTAAAATTTTTTTTTTTTTTTGGTAGAAACTTTCCGACATGTAAAGTAATCACATTTTTTTTTTTATGAACATGTAAAGTAATCACATATAATCATATATACAAAATAAATACATAAATGATTGTGAAAAGTTGTAAGTATAACACGTCCATATTCAAGGAAAAAAAAAAAAAAAAAAAAGCATATCACGTGCATGATAACACCGAAAAATTAGGTGGGTAAGAAATGTGAGTCAGTAGGATTTTAAAATAGAATAAATCTCACATATTTATTGTAGTAGGCGAATAGGACAATTTAGGTGCAACAAGTCAAATTTAGTTTGTTTCAGGTTTCTAGTTTCTAACTTTATCATTGACTGAGTTTTCTAACTTTAATCATTAACTGACTTTTGCCAAAAGCAATATAATATCTTATTGCTAGCAACAGGAACAGTGAGAGCTGCAGCGAAGACCACTGTAGAAATGAGAGTTGCTACAAGCATACATGAATTGGCTGTCTCCTTCATTGCTTCTTCACTTACTTTAAGTAATTCTTTATGATCCTTATTGAATACTTCTATGGGTGTCATTCCCTCATAATTTTTCATATAAATATGAAATGGTCGGACAATCTTTTCCACTTCCTGGAATGAAAGGCAAGTTGAAACGTTACATAGACAATTTTGTTAACACATGAAAATGAATATTACATAGCATATCAAAGATGAATGAAACGGTATTTAGATCATCTCCATATAAGATGGATTCACTTACATTTTTTAAACTAAATAATACACTTATAATCATGTCATTTATAATTCTGGTGTTTTTACAACTATGACTTTCGTCAAAACTTCATAAAGTGGTTGATTGAGTCAATAATCACTTTCACATTCATGTGTATTTTAAAAGGTTAAACATAGAAGTTAAAAGTTAAACGAAAAAGTTAAAGTCAAAGAGATTTTGGAGTGAGTTGAGTTTCAAATTTAAGAGATGAGTTACCTTATGTATTTATAAACCACTGTACAACTTAAGAAATATATTAAAAATTATGAGTTAGTTGTTGGACTTGAGCTTGGGCTTGATCCTATCACTCTTGGGCTTTATTATTTTTATCCTTTCTTTCTCTCTAGTGGCAGGATAACGCTATTTATTGATAATATTTTAGAGTTTATATTGTTGAATCAAAATTTGTTTACTTAGCCACTTTTTCTTTAGCTACTTTTTCCCAACACCGGTGACACAAAAATTGTGAATTTAAACTTAGCCTAAAAATTTAAATAATATGACCCTATCGAATCCAAAAATTAAAATCTACATGCCATTGTAAATTGAAAAGGAAAAAGAACAAGAAAAAATAGAAGATCTAGTGATATGGAATACCTTAAACCACAATAGCTCTCGTTGCATCTGAAGGTTTGCTCGGGGGGCACCAAGTCTTTCCGCGTGTGGCAACATTTCAGCTAAGTGCAACATGTTGTTTTTGTCAACATCAACATTTTCAACTATGTAATCCTTAGCTGCTCCTATGTTATATATTAAATTAAACACATGAACGTGACGATGCAAAACAGCAACATGAATACACTTTGCTCTTTTTCATTAACTTCCCATAAAAGATCAGGATACTTGCAAAGAAGCAAAGCTAAAAACTCAACATTTCCTGACATTGCAGCGTCGAAAAGTACTCCTGAAGGCCTTCTTATCAGGTCCGAAATTTCCTTATCTGATCGCTGTAGAACTTGCTCCCAAATTCTTTTAATTAAATCACGATCCAATATTGGCATTGATGCTTGCTTATAGAAGTTTTTGAAGTCTAGAAGTAGGGTTAGAAGTATTAATTGAAAAAATGACCTCTATCAACGGGAAACAGGAAGCAACCAAGTTGTTCTTCAAATCATGAAAGCATTTAAATTGAAAAAGAAAGTAAAATATGTTGGAGTAATGCAAAATGTTGATAAAATCATAAAAAGCTTCGTTACAGATCCTTTCAAAAATGTTTTAAATTCAACCATGTCCACATTCTTTTATATCATGTGTAGAGTGTAAAACAATAATTTCCCAAATTGTTATGCTGGATCCTGGGTTTAGAAAAACGTACATAAGCTGGTGTATCGTGCCACGATCTTTAGCAGACTGCCGCCAGTAAGAGCACCCACAGCAAATGTGGGATATGTGCCAAATGCTAAATATTTGGCACATATCCCACACCAAACACCATTTAACCCATTTATCAGATGTTCTAAATGCCATATTTTTTGCAACATGCTATAGTAGAGTCACAAATTTGCCACGGTACGGTAAGCTGTGGCACATAGATTTATTAATTTTTTATTCCTCTTTCTCTCTCATATCTCTTTCATCTTCTCCTTCAACTATTCAATATTCACCGCCTCCATCTCCACTCTCCCATACTCTTTCTTCTTCCCTCTTTCCTTTTACTCTATTCTCTTCCCATTCATGAATATGAGCCACCACCGATTTCCTCTCTACCATCACTGATCTATAAATCTCCTTCACCGGTTTTTTTTTTCCCCCTTTTGTTTCTCCTCTTTGTTCTATCTCAAAGTCAGGGTCTGGTTGTGGGTTTGTGATTTCCGATTGTGATCGGCGTGGGCGTAGGTCTCTGGGTTGTGGGTTTGTGACTTTGGATTGTGATCGGTGTGGGTGTCTGGGTTGTGGGTCTCTCCTCTCTGTTCTATCTTCAGTCGCTGATTCGCTGTTCTATCTCTAAAGGTTTCATCGATTCACCATTTCTTTGAAGGTTTCATCGATTCGTTCTACATCTACTGCGTACAGGTAAGTTCTCTGTCTTCTCTGTGATTAATGGCTCAATCTTATTCTGATTGGCATTTTAAGGAACTTGTATGTGGCCATTTGAGAATTGCTGTTGTCAGTCAAATTGATGTTATGAAATCTGTTCGAACTTCTCATGAATGTTTCTGTTTCTAGTTTATTATATTTTTGTTGTTGATGACTGCTTTTTGGGTAATGGCCTTAATTAGAGTGATAGATTTCTCTATGAAGTTATATAAAATAATGGTTCTTTTTAATTTCCATGGGATGTTCAAATGCATGTAAATTTTTTTTTGATGTTTCTCTGGCTACCTTAATGTATATGGATGGGACCATTTGAATTTTTCTTCTATGATGGCTTTACAAGAAGTTGCACCAGAGATTCTTCTATAATAAGGAGTTTATAAATTATATAAACAAAAAATCTCAGAGTTCATAAAAATTTAGGTAGAAGGATATTAGAAAAGTCAGCTTAAGAATTGTTAGGAGCTTGGTAATGAAGAGAGGTTTTGCTGGATTTGTGTGGGAATTATTGTGTTTTCCTATCAGTAAGACAGGAAGTGTGTGTGTGTTAATGGTGAACCTATCAGTCACAATTTTCACGAAGCCATATATATATATATATATATTAATAAATCGTTTGCAATAATTCCTATTTTTGTGCATTCAGATATGCATTTGATTTTTTATTTTTGGGGGGATCTCTCTTTGGACTACCTAAATTATTTTTATCTACATATCTATTTAGAGCATAGACTCAAGAAATTATTCATCATTCACTGATCTCGTACAGGGGAATATTAATCTTGAGGATGAACTTTTTGGTGTATCTGAAAGTAGTCCCCTGTTAGTCGAAGATTCTCCACTGAATGATGAAGTAGTCCCCTTTTGGTTTTGTTTATTTGTCTCCTCTTCTTTATAGAGTTGCCATTAAAACTTTTGATTTGGTTTATTTGTTTCATTTTGTTTTTATGAAGCTACCATTAAAACTCATTAGCTATGTTGTTTTGTTGTGTTTAGTTTAGTATTAGCCAATTGTTTTGTTGTGTTAAATTTAAGTACTATTTGTCATTAAGGAAGTGGCAAGCTCAACTATGTTTAATTTAATGGGTTCTGTGTGAGTTAATGTTATTGGATATGAGTTATTTGTGTAAGTTTTCTATGGACTACATTGGTAGTTTAGTTTAGTTGAAACAACTTCAACTTGACAGGTTGGCTTTTAGATTGCAATTGTTTTTGGCTTTTGATATGAGCCTTGGTATTTGGTGTTATCTGGGTGCATGCGTTACTTGTTGTTCTATGTAGCCCGGTTGTGCTCAGAACCTGTTTGTGCTTGAGTTTTGTTATCTAGCCTTGTGATTTGTTCAGACTCAGTATCTTTTTATGTTCTTGGTTTTTGAATAGGTCTTGTTTTGATCAGTTTGAGTTTTTTGATACAGGAGATAGCTTCTTTTGCCCATTTGCTCTCACTCAGTAACAGGTTCAACGTTTTATTTATTTATTTATTTAAGGTGACAGGTTTTGAGTTTTTTTTTTTTTTTTTTTTTGAAGGTGATAGATTCTAAGTATTTTTTATTTTTGTTTTTATTTTTTTAAAAAAATGCTTAAGAAAATATTAATTTTTAAAAATATGAAAGTTGAATTAAGAGGATTGTTTGAAGTGTTACCGTTAGAATTGATGAGATTTGAAAATATGACTGTTGTAGGAACAAATGTTACTGTTAGGAACAAATAATAAAGAAAGAATAAAATAAGAATTAAAAAGAATTAAGAAATAATATTTAAATGAACAGGGGCGGAACTAGGATTTGAAGTCGAGGGGGGCAAATATAATTTTTTTGAGGGGGCAAATACAATTTTTCTTGGGCTTATTTTCTAAAATTTTAAATATATACCTACTATTTAATATTTTAAAAAAATTTGGGGGGGAGGGGGGGGGGCCACAGCCCCCCTCTGTCTGTATGTAGTTCCGTCCCTGTAAATGAAGTGGTAAAAATATAGAACATCTGATAAATGAGATATTGTAAAATGATATGGTAAAATAATAAAGTAGGCTTTTGGTATGGCAAAATGGCATAATTTTTACAACGACTGCTACGGATGCTCTAATGTGTGTAGCCTTTTGAGCCAACACGTGCAAAGCTGTTTTCCCATCATTATTCTCATCTCGTTCGCAAGCCATTGTTGGATATCTAGTCAGTATCTCCAATGCTAAACCTATACAAGGAATGAGATTTATTGCAGTTAGAAGCAACGTTTAGTGTTGTGCCACATTTATGTCAAGTTGCATGCTCACTTATTGCTTGCCCAAAATCATATGCGCAGGGCATGCAACTTTTTAAAGCAGTAATGCAATGAAATTAGAAGCAGAGAGAGCAAGGAACTTACCCAAAATTCAAAGAATTCCAACAAAATTTCATAGTATCATTATTAAAAATTAATTTAGTATGTGAGTTACTGCAAACAAAGTTGATTTGTCCTTGAAAGCAACTCTGGGATTGGGAGTATATTCTAACATTGATTTTACCTATAAAACAAGGTCTAAAAGTTCAACAAAATATTGGAATATATATGATATATAATAAATTACTAATACAAAAGCAGGATAAAAAGTAGAATAGAATCAGTTATATAGCCATACAGTCAAGTGACAAATTTGGGAGCACGAAGGAATGTAGTTATACCATACAGATTGCTGGAAAGGGTAATATAAAACAGCCTAATGCGTTCAGAATTATATCAAGACGGTCGAATTCAGTTTTCGAGTAGAGATATTCGGCCATTTCTTTGTGTACGTCCAACTTCAGCTGCCATGCCAAAAGGTATTAATTCCCTAATACCACGTTTCATTGTTAGTTTATTATTCTTTTCTATCATTAATTTTGCAATTTCGACCATTCCAGATACAGCAGCAATACTAAGGCCTGTGTCTTTATTTAGATTTTTTATAGCCAGATCTTCCACAGTCCCATATTCCACCAGTTCTTCTACAAAATATATGCATTTTGAATGAACTGCTATGTGAATCAGTCTGTCCCATGATTTTGTCAATCTAGCATGAAGCATGCCCCGATCTTTATCGATGAAGCTCTTTGCAGGTTTCCAGTCACCCTTAAGTGCAACTAGACAAAAGGGTTGTCATTTCTTTTTTTTTTCCTGCAGAGTTTTAAAAGCAGAGGCTTGCAATTATATCGCGTTCTCCAATTGTCAAACCACAAAGAGTGATGTTTCAACAATCAGCAAAAAATAAATTAAACATTCATTAATTAGTCCACCAATCACATCTATTACCACATTAATTTGTATATATATTGTAGTAAATTTTTTAATAGCTTTAGCATTTTTCAACCACAAAACGCAATGATTTTTTTTTGGGTACCTTTTATTCCCCAATCTCTTAGCCAGAGTTCTTAATTGATTCCAAATGTTTCTCTATCTTATTTAATATCTGGCTTTTTTTTTTTTTTTTTAAAGTAAACAAACAAGTTTTGATCATTTTTCTTTTCTTTTCTTCTATTTTAGACTGTTACTCTTCATGTAGAATGAATGGTACAATTTCCTTTAACAAAGAGACCGTCACAAGTAATGCTGCAAAAGGTTTGGAACTACAAAATGACAAATAGAAATCTATTCATTCAACAATAAAATCACGTGAAATTTTGTGTCCTAAGCAGAATTGCTGTGAGGATCAATATTCACGGCCTTAGAGCCTTGACCTATTGAGCAACATCCCACACTTTGGCCTCCAATTTATCCAAATTGCTAATTTTGGTAATTTTTTGTTATTATAATTTTCAAAAAATTATTTTACAACATTTTTACAAACTGTTGATATGACCAATTTTTTACTTCTTTTCATCTAAGCTCACCATTAACATCATTTTTTTACTTATCAATAATCACTCATCACATCAGCAATTTGTAAAAGAGATTGGTAAAATAGTTTATGATCCTTTTCAAATTATAAGTAAGAACAAGGTCCCATCAATTCTAGGATGATGTTTCCTAGAATACATGATATTTAATTATATAATTTTCTCAATTTAATATTTTTAGCAGTTTTTCTTATTTCAGCATAATTTTGTGTTTAGCATGATTTATAGGGTTTTCTAGGTTTTCCTACGGATCTCCTTATCATATTAGGATTTCTCTAGTATATATTGAGGGTTGTAGCCCCTTGGGCAGTTACACTATTTCTCAGTAAAATTTTCAAAATTTTTATTTCTCTTTTTTGGTAGACTTTGGGAATTCTCTTTGTGGTTTGAAAAGTTAATTCTTGAGGTAGACGTTCAATTTCTTTTGGCAATCTAAGTGCATTAAGATTTTATTGAGAATTTATTTTTTTTTTTTAAAGAATTACTTGAGAGAGAGAGAGAGAGAGAGAGAGAGAGAGAGAGAGAGATCTAAACTAGTTTGGGGGAGGGGCTGCCAGCCTGTCAGTGAGAGCAAATGGTGTTAAGTGGTGAGTTAAGATATCATGTGAGATGCACATGTGTTACTTTATTGTGCTGCCAGTCTCGATCCCTCACTCATAATTTAAGCATAATATTATATCTTGAGCCCAAGAAAAATGTAAATAAAAATAATAAAAATAAAAACCTTGTTTGATGAACTTTATATAGAGAACGAAGGAAAAAGAATTACTTCTATGTGCCAAATCTGTATTGGTTGTGGGACATTCAACTTGTGGGAAATGATCAGGGTTTTGCAGACTTGGGTTCACAACAATATCAACTAATTGTGCCGGTTGCTCTGTTGACGTAGCTGCATTTGAAGAAGGAAATTTATATAAGTGGTACACTTGTTAAAAAAAAGAAGAAGAAGAGACTAAATAATACTTTTGGTCTTTAAAGTTTACGGTTGTTTTCATTGTTTCCTTTATGTTTTAAAATTTTCATTTTGACTCTTCATATTTGATTATGCTTTGATATTAGCCATATAATCCAATTTTGTTGGTAATATGGTGGGAAGTGACATTCGATTTTATATAAGTGACTTGTCTTAATGGAGATTACCAAAAAAAAAAAAAAATGACTTGTCTTAATGGAAGACAGTTGTAAACTTAACCATCATATTAATTAGTAATAGATTTGGACAACAAAGGCAATATAACACGATCAAAATATTAACAAAAAATAAACCCTCATGACAAATATGAAAATGGAATCAAACATAAGGGCCAAAAATATATTTTAATAATATATATATATATATATATCATAAAAGATATGTACATAATTTTTTTCATAACAAATTTCAGAATTCTTGAAATAGTTGATTGAGTTGTGGATGCAACTAATACTAATGAATTAACCACTTTTTCTCCAATAATTATAAAAGTTATTGTGAGAAAAATGTGTCCATAGCATTTTTGGATGTTATTACTAAAAATAAAATAAAATAAACGCCATTGTAAGTATAATCAAACCGTTGGATTTTTACAAAAATCTTATTTAAGCTCTATATTCTATATCCATATATGTATAGGAGTTCTTCCTGGACATTTTGACTCTTTGTTGGCTTCTCTTATTTGGCCATAAGTACCTCTAGCTCCAGATTATGCCATGGGGAAAAATAAAACAAATTTCCAAACTTAAAAAAAAAAAAAAAAAAAAAAAAAAAAAAAAAAAAAAACCGTGCAACTTAAAGGCAACAATGGGTAATAAAGGTTTAGCTAGAAATTGGCTTGGAACTTTTTTTCCTCGAAGTCACAGTGTAACGATCAAAAAAAAAAAAAAAAAAAAAACAATTCATTGCCAGTTTTAGTAATATAACTTTTTTAATAAGTTATGTAACTTATTTATTTAAATAATACACGTTGATTGTCTTATAAATTAGTATCATGTAATGGATGAAAGGAAATACCTCTAAATCGGTTTGGGCCTAATTTTTGTCAAAATAAAAAATAAAAAATCACAACACAGCATAAAACAAATAGAAAGCCTCAAAAAAAGCCCTCAATTATTATAAGACGAAATTAAACTGATTCTAAGATATATAATAACTAAACTTTTTCCCTCCAAAACAATTCACTTCATGTGAAGTGAATAGGAAAATTAAGTTTATTAGTTTGCAATCAAATTGAGAAATGAGAAGATATTATAAGTTTTTTTTTTTTTTTTTTTACCCAAACTCTATCCCAATTTCCTTTTCAAACCACGAGAAGTACAAGCAATGGTGCATTTTTAAGAATGGAGAGCGGAGAACAAACACATTCAAATAACCACTCCAAAGAAGAAGAAATCCTTACCATTGCTTGTGGCTGGCGCTCTGAAGGTGTCTGATGGTAATCTAATAATTCTCTCTCTCTCTCTCTCTCTCTCTCTCTCTCCACTAAGAATGATGTACTACTTTTCTTCTTTCATCTATGATTATTATTTTAAACTTTCATTCTATTTGGTTGTGTTTGGTAATGGCTTAAAAAACAAATTTTTATTATTATTATTTAGTTTATTTTTACTATTATTTATAGGTCCTATTATACTTTTTGGTACTGTTTATGAATTTCATTATATTATATTTTAGCTACATTTTAACTTTATTTACCTAAGGGTGTGTTTGAATATCGCTTATTTTGCTGAAAACTGAAAACACTGTAGCAAAATAATTTTTAAATATGTGAATAGTACCGTGAGACTCATTTTTAATAAAAGTTTTGTTGAAAAAAGATGTTTATAGGTCTCGTGCACAAGACCCACTAAACAGTGCATAATCTCACTTGTGGCGCTCTTCTCAAAAAAAAAAAAAAGAAAAAAAAAAAAAGACGTGAAACGCAAAATGTTGGAATTTCATCCATATCCAAACGTATACTAAATAAACTGTTCCAAAAAGTTTTACCAGTCTTTTAGTGGATTATACTCTTCTTTTATTTTGATCTTTGCTTTCCAGTATCCCATTATCCTTTTAAAAGTATTTTGTTAGATTCCAATGCTTGGCTAATCCTTATGCAACAGTCCACGTGATTCTATCTTTCCTTTCCTTCTTCTTCTTCTTTTTTTTTTTTTTTTTTTTCCTTAATCTGATTAGTTGCCATTTTGGCTTTTGATCTGGTAGGTCACAGCTTCCTCTTTCTTTTATTTATTTATTTTATAACACCAGAAAGAAAAGTTACACAGCTGGTGACAAGTTCCAGCTATAGTGCATAGGAGAGCTGGTAGCCAAGGTAGCTATATTATATACATCTATATCTATATATTACTAAAAGCTGAAGCGTAACGTTTAATACTGCTCTGCTCTGGTTGTGCCACATCAACAGCCATGTCATTCCATTTTTTTTTTTTTTTTTTTTGTCCTACAATTTGAAAATGGTTTTTGCAAATTTCAGAATTATAGTAACTCTTGCATAATAAATCTCAGCCCTATAATAAATCTATATAATAAATCTTAACCCACTTCTTATTTATTTACTTCCACTATCAAGTCCAACCCAAACCCTTTTCAGCTTAAACCCAAAGCCTTTTCAGCTTAAAGGAAAAAAAGTAAATAAATAAAAACAATGGAAGGTGAAAAGGACAAATAAAAACAAAACAAAACAAAACAAAAAAAAAAAAAAAAAAAAACCGTGGAAGGTGGAAGTAGGGAACCCTAAAGGGTTTTGCGTGATATAACCTGTAATGTGAGGAAAGTAGAGAGACTGAAACCGTGAAGGAAAACAGAGAGTCTGAAATTGTGCTCCCCACCTTCCTGCTCTACTGTTTCGCATTAATGGCCGCCTTTTTGAGTTCCTTCCTTTCTGTCTTCCTTTTCCACACGGTGTATAAATACTGATAGTGCCTGCTTCAGTTGAGGTATCTCTAAATCTCAGTTCTTTTGCTTGATGATTTTTGTTTCCCTTATTACATTTTGTTATATGGATTGGTTTGCTGCTCAGTTTTGAATCTTTATTATTGTTCTAAGAGTTTGGGACTTTGACAGAGATATAACTGAGAAACAGAGAGAGATAGAAAAGCCCATGAAAATTGATCGGATATGGCCTCTTTAAAGATTATATATTCTGTGCTGTGCTTTGGCAAATTGATTGATAGCTGCTATCATAGGCAGTCCGCTCTTTAAGTCTTATCTATATCGAATACAGAGTGTGCTTTGGCAAAACATTGTATACTTTCCTTCTTATCGTTTTTCTTTTCTGTGTCTTATTTTTTATGCTAAAGGTATGTTTTAATTTATGAAATAAGCTATAGTTGGATTGGTACCCAATTAGTTGTGGTGAAACTGTACTTTTGGCTTAGGTGGTATTCCTGTATCTTCTTAGTTTGATTTTCAATATTTATGTAGTTTTGTATAGTGCTTTATTTCCCTTTGTACACTCTATTTACCTGGCTATTTTTTTTTTTTTTTTTTTTTTTTAGCTATGCCTCTTTTTCATTTCAGATAAAATTTTACATCTACCGATCAAAAAAAAAAAAAAAAAAAAAAACCAATGAGGGAGCTAACTCAGCTAAGTCCAATCCCTGACTCGGGTGTGTTTACAAGGATAGGAGAGGAGAGGAAAGATGAGGAATGGGTTGGGGAGTTACCCTTCCCCTGTTTGGATGTTTTGAGGGAGAGAGGATTTTAGGGGATTTCATAATATCATGAGTTGAAGCTGATCTTCTTTTAGACTTTGTTTGAATGGACAAATACTTTGGGTGTTCTTACTTTATTGATTTATGGTTGAAAGCAACTACAATTGGGAGTTTAGCCATGCCCACTTCCAAAGTAGTATTGTAGTTGTGGATTGCTCAGGGAAGAAGCTGAGAATTGCAGACTGAAAGCATTACTGCTTAAAGTGAAATCTTAGCACCCTAAAAGCTTGGATTATATTTATGGTCATTGAAAGTATAAGACATTGTCTTTTTGCCATTCATATAAAATCATAACTTTTTTGTTCTTTTGTTAATTACTTTATTTATTGATTAGCTGTTAAGGTGGTTGTCAAACACAATACTAGATCTTAGTAAAATTGATGAACCTACTTTACAGTGAGACCCAGCTGATATGAATTTTATATTTTTATTGAATTAGTTCTCCAAATGTGTGCTAAGTGTTTATGAGGTAGAATTTGGTTATATAGATGATTCACAAAAATCCTTAATTGTAATTTGAGATGTGACTAACATTTTTCTTGGACTGTGATAAATGGTATTGAAAAATTTATTTTGTAGATGATGCAAAGACACATTTATTTATTCATTTAAGGATCCATACGAGAATTTGTTTGGGAGTTTTTCAGACAATACTCTTCATTCTTCATTGTCAATATATATATTTATTTTAAATAATACAATTGTTATACTAAGTGAGGGAGGGAGATTCGAACCTTTGTTTTTCGCTTTTATGAGATCAGATATTCTCTCTAAGTTACAAACTCTTAGCATTTTTCACTGTCAGTTAACATCTTTGAAAGACAGAAAATGAAAAAGCCCAATACGTTTATGAACCTGTCCTGTAATATTAGAACATAAAAGACTATAATTCAAACCAAGTAGGAAGGCCAAGTGAGTGTATTGTGTAGTGTGCACCACTATGGAACTGTTCAAAATTAGACAACTTCACTGCTTTGCGTGCTGCAACTATAATTAATATTTATGCACGTTTTGGTATAATCAAAGCTACCCTAAGATTTCATTTGGGAGGAGAAATTTTAAAAAAAAAAAAAAAAATTTGCTAAGTGTGCTTCTTTAGTTTTCTTTTAGAGTTCTCACATGTACAATTAAACATTTTGTTAACTTTGGTACGAATTTTTCGTGTTTACTCAAAGTGAGAAAAAATCTTTTATTTGAAATGGTTGAGATTTAAGGAGCTGTTGTTGCCATTGATATCAGTGACGATCTCTACTAATTTTTGCTGCATCAATATTGGTAATCTAAAACTTAACCAGTTTGTGTTTTTAAATTAACCTTACTCCCTATAGAAAAGATGGTTTCTAATCTATTCTCTATATTTATTTTATTTTGTTGAAGTGTTTGAGTTTGATTTAAACATTTTTCCTCTATCTCTCTATGTCTAACTGCAAAGGTGCAATGAGAGTTAAAGATGTGTGCATCGTTTTTAGAATTACTTGCGATGAGCGAAACATAGAAGAGTGAGTTTATCTTCATTCCCCTGAAGTTCTCTTTTATGCTCCATTTGATGTTAATAGTTTTAGAACTAATCCCATTTAAATTTGATGATTTGTCTGCACAAATCTGATAGACTATTTTGTGCATTTTTACAGATCTTGACTCAATATTGTTCAAAATCCTAAATTCCTTGATGTGTGCTCTAGCAAATTTTAATTTGAAAGTCAGATTACTTTGAAATTTTCATAGGATTTACTAAGATGTTCAAGTTTATTATCTATGTCTCTTCCCATTTCGCACTTTTTGTTTTTTGTTTTTTTGTTTTTTGGGTAAATGATCTTAATCTATCTAGCAGATTGCATTGCACTGTTTTTGACTACAAGTATTTTTTACATGGGCTGCCAATGGACTCTGATTATCACAATTGGGTATTATCTTAAAAACACTCTCTTTCTTTTTGTATCATTGTGTGCAAGTTCGTATTTTTTTTTTAATTTCGGTTTGGTTATTAAGAAAGTGTAGGGATATAATACATATGATAAGTTTTGGATTTTTATTTAGTATGTTTGGGATTCAAGCATCTTTATATAGTTGTTTGGGCTAAAGTTTAATAGGTATGGTGAAGGCTCAGTGTGCTAGGATGATGCCTTTGAGAAGAGGTGATGGATTCCAAAAAAAGATGAGAAGCGGACAGTTTACAACTTTACATTAAGCAACATGGCATTTGGAATTGGAGTTAGAATCCAAAACCTTATGGTAGGAAACATGTAAATGTTCAATTTCAATGAATAAAAACTCAAATCATAAAATTTTTATGGTTGTTTGCAGTTGTTCCTCTGAATGATTATTTGATTTAAAGTTTTCTTTCAATCTTTTCTTTTAGGTTTGGTAAGGTCTGGGAAGAGTCGTTCACTTATCCAAAAAAGGTCTAGGAAGAGTTGTAGACTTTTTTGGATGAATTATGTGGAAACTTTTGCAAATAAGAGGAAACTATACTCAAGCTTTATAAAGTTTTATTCATTTGAAAACTATTTTATCAAATTTAGTTTGTTAAATTCTGATTAAGATGATAATTCAAAACAATGAGTACACCTATTTTTTATTTGTTCCTTTCAAATGTTGTTACACACAATATATTTATATATTGATTACTGCATCATTATTATGTGATAAAAGTCTTTCTAGATATCATTTGGCTGCCACATCTATAGAACCCTAAAACTTAATACCACATGCAAAACATGTATAAACTTCAATATCAATTATGTACCAGTGGTGATTAAAGCTTGCAAGGTGTTCCATAATTATTATGAAGTTAGCAAAAACTTGGTAAAATTGTTGATGTTTGTTTAGGTTTTGTGCAAATGTGATTTTTCCTTGATATCGCTTGCTGAAAACGAATGGGAGGATTGCCTTTGTTATTGCAATGTTTCATCTTGAATTGGCTTGAGTTTTCACTTTTTATTTTATTTTTCAAATATTATTAAAACTATGATAGTTCATGTAAAATTAAAAAGCTTTAATGTATAAACTATACTTTCATAAGATTTTCCCGTGCATCGCACGGGTTAGCGACTAGTTGTTAATAACAAAAGATGGTACAAAAAAGAGCTTAAAGACAAGGCCAAGCTATTTCAAGGATAACATATCTACAAAATGGGTTCTTTCCTGCCAAGAAGGGCTACTATCCCTATTGAACAATTGAACAAGCCTTTTGCTGTTGCATAGGATCAAAACGTGATTGTACCCATGTCTCCTAGCTAGACCTGTGGCTTCTACCAAAGCCTCTAATAACGCACCAAAAGCTGATTTTGCAGCATTGCTATGGCAGCCTCTGAACACAATGTCACCATGGAAGTTTTGAGCCTCATAAGAGTAAGCACTTCTCTTAGCTTGATTTTTCCTAACACCTGCGATCTTGATGATGATATCCCATTGTCCATCCAACCTCTGATTTTGTGTGAGATGATTACCATTTCTTGTATCAGTATTGTTACAATTGCCAAAAGCTTCCTGATAACTGCAAAAAAGAGCTTGAGAGGTTAAAATTATTCAAAGGATCCGGATTTATTCCCTCATACACCACTTTGTTCCTGTGGGTCCATATAGATCAGATGATAGTGCAGAAGAGTTGTAAAAATCGCATATTTCCTTCCTCCAAACGTTTGTGATCAAGGATTGTTTTGGTAACCCAATGCTGGACAGAAACAGAACCAATCTCAGAGGACTGAATAGCAAGTTGGGAGCCATACCAGCAAGCTCTAGAAAAAGGGCACTTAAGGAAAAGATGAGTGGATGATTCTTCTTCTGAATCACAAAGAGGACATAGCCCAATATTAGCAATCCCCCTACATTTTAGAGTTAGATATGTTGGTAGACTATCACACAAGAGTCTCCAAATACAATTGTAGATCTTTAAGGGCACATTAATTCTCCAAATTGTGTTCCACACAGCATTTGGGAGGGGACGGGGGGTGGGGAGGACATCTAAATGGTTTGCAGATGGGTGTTGCTTTGCATCATGTATTAGAACCTGGTAGGCTTAATGAACATTATAATCCCCTGAGTTGGAAAATTTCCACATAAGTTGATTTGAAACCACCCCAGTTTTGGACAAAGGAATACTAAAGATTTCACTGCACACAGGGAAGGGATAAAGGGATTTGTAATGAAGTACGAGTGCGCTTTCGGATTTGGGTGCGGGTGTGGTTATGGGCGTGGGACTCGGCAATTTTTGAAAAAGTTGGGTGTGGGTGCGGTGGGGTGCGGTGATTAAAAAATTATTAAAAATATTTTTATTTATATTTTCTATATATTTTTACTATTAAAATATTCTTAAAAAACACATTACTATGCCTTGATTCACAAAACAAAGAAAGAAGAAGGCAAGAAACACAAAACAAAACACAAAACAAAAAAGAAAACACAAAAGAAGTAACAAATATTCAGAATAAAATTAAGGAATGACAGATTTAGGATGTTTGAGCCTCATTCAAAGCCGATTTCGGCTATTCCGGCATGATTCAAGGCCGATTTCGACCGTTTCGGTCGCCGGCTGATATGACCTGATTCGGTCAATATGGCTTGATTTTGGCTGAATATGCCCAATTCGACTCGAATTGAAGCTAAGTCAGTGCAAATTGAGCTGAGTCGGCAAAAATCCATGAAAAAAAAAAAAAAAAAAAAAAAAAAAAAAAAAAAAAAAAAAAAAAAAAAAGTAAACTCAAATGCGGCACCATCACGCGGGCAGCCGCGTCGGACGCCACACCCCGCGTCAGGTCGTGTTGGACTTCGGTGCGCCACCCTCCCAGCCACATTCGTGCTTCATTGAGGATTTGACCAAATTTGGTTTCCAAGAGCAACTATTCTGGTCTATCAAGTCTGCTACAGTGCTAGTTGTAAAAGAGGCAAAGTAAAAAATATAACTAAGAAACCGTGGAACAAAGGGTTGCGATCCCATGAGGGTGAGCTAACCCCCAAAAAAAACCATCCTCAGTTACTATTAATTGAAGTTTTATTACATGACCATTGGATATCATCAACCAAACATACATTAGTAACTGCCTTTTATTTTTTGTTTTTTGTTTTGTTTTTGTTTTATTTATTTATTGTTTTGGGAGCCTTTGATGATACATGATTAGACTCATTAGATGAAATTGAAATTAAGGTTGCAAAATTAAAATTATTGAAAATAGTCAATTGAAAATGAACAAAAAAGAGTCTTATTAGCATTGGAAAATACCAAGTTATTCCAAAATGTAGAAACTACTGCTAGGCATTCAACATCTAAATGTACTATTTAGTATCAGATGTGAGTTGAGGACACAACTGATACTCATGGTCATAGTCCCACCATTTTTTTTTATCACCATTCACACTCTCAACCATTTAAAGCATTGTCAAACCTATTATGAAAAATTTAGGTAGGTAGCATTATTAGGTTTTTATACTCAAAAATAAAAGTCAACACAGTTTATGTGCATATAATTGGTAGAGAATAGTTTCATTTGGTAAAGAATTATAAAATACACGTGTTGTGTGCATTAATTATGATTCGTGTAGGGGGAATAGTATGGCAGCCACTGTAGATTGAACCAAACGGTTAAATCTTTGCAAAAATTCAAATAATAGTGAGTTTGAATCCTATAAGGATGAAGAAAGACAAAAGGAAAGGATCTTAAACACTTCTCAACAACACTTGTAGTTTTTACATTTGAAAACATTTTCAAGTATTTAGTGTGACATATAAAAATTTCCAAGTACAAATCATCAAAACCAATGACACAGTCAATATAACTAGAGGTTCAGTCATCAGAGTTGCCAGTACAGGTGGCCAAAGTGGGTGGAACCAGCTGCCAAACTGCTAGCTTTGGTTGTCGGACCATCACCTTCGATGACCAGACCAACGGCTTCGGTGACCCAGCCACTAGATGGGAAGGAGGGACATTGTGTTTGTATAAATTTTTTTACCAATTTTTAAAGGTAAGTTGTTTTATAATACTTTACAAAAAAAAGAAATTACATTCAATGGAAAACATTTTCAAGTTTGACCAAATTTTATGTTGAAACAAATGCGGTAAAATGCTGAAAATCACTACAACAAAATGTATTTTTAGCGACGAAAATTAGTGAGAAAATATTTTTCATCACTAAAAATACAGCTTTAGTGACGAAATATGAATTTCGTCACTAAAAGTTAAAAAAATTATAACTTTTAACAACGAAAAATAAATTTCGTCGCTTTTGTGACCTGAAAAATAGGCGCCCATGGAGGGAAATTTTGGCGCAAATTTAATTAATTTATAGTGACGAAATATTTCGTCACTAGAAGTGAAAATTTTTAGTGACGAAATATTTCATCACTGTAGGTATTGGTGTGGATAGTATTAGTGACGAAAATACTTTCGTCGCTATAAGGAAGAATTAGCGACAAAAAATATTTGTCACTAAAAATACTAATAGTTTTGCACTTATATGTTTTTAGTGACGAAATCACAATTCGTCACTAAAAGTATGCTATAGCGACGAAATTTGAATTTCGTCGCTAAAAATCTTAACAAAATATGGTTTCTTTAGTGACGAAAATAAAATTCGTCGCTAAAAGTGTAACAAATTCTGGGTCCTTTTGTGACGAAACAAAAATTCGTCACTAAAAGTGGGAAATAGCGATGAAAGTAGTTCGTCGCTAAAGACCACTTTGTGACGAAATAGAAATTCGTCACTAGAAGTGGGAAATAGCGATGAAATGGTTTCGTCGCTATTTCCCACTATAAATTCTCCCAAACAAAAGCAGTACCCATTCACCCACTCAGCAAAAAACATTCACCGTAAAAAAAGAGAGACCCACTCCGCATCGGCGACGCATCAGCTTCTCATCGGTGACACATTACGTCGCATTCGAGCTTCGATCTCTTCACCTTCGCGACGCTTCCTTCTGCGTCGCTTCCTTCGACTCACCGGCAGCACTTCGAGCTTCGATCTCTCACCGGCGACGCATTCGTGACGCTTTGGTGACGCTTGGAGCTTTTCTTCACCGGCGAGGTGTTTCTTCCTTCTGCGATGCTTCCTTCGACGCATCGGCGACGCTTTGAGCTTTTCTTCGCATCGGCGACGCTTCCTGCTCCGCATTGGCGACGCTTCGATTTCCTCCGCTCCGGTGACGCTTTGCCCCTCCTTTGCACTGGCGACGGTGAGATAGAAACTTTGAGATCTTTTTTATTTTTATTTTCTTTTTGTTCTTATAGATTTTAATGGTGTAAATGTTACTGAGTGTATATTGCTGATAGAAACCAATCAAATATGGTTTTTGTTTCTCCAAATTCATGGTGTAAATGTTATGTTTGTTGTTATTAATTTATTGTTACTGAGTGTATTACTAATATCCAAGCATGATAGCAAAAATGTAAAAGTTTAGGTTGTTAGTTTCAATGAGATGGCTGTTGGTTTCAATGAGATGGGTATTTGATCTCATTTTCTATTTGATTGGTTTTAGGCTGTTGGTTTCAATGAGATGGCTGTGATTTTTATGGGATTTTTTTTATGGTTGAGAAATGGGTTTGCTTGATTTTTGGTTTTCTCTAGCTTTGTGCTATAATTTCCTACATGCTTTATAAATGGAGGTGAAATCATAATGGAGGCAAGGCTTGCTAAATTTTGAGTTGTGGGTGTGTTTGAATGTTAGTTTGTGGTGAATTAAGAAATGGGTGTGTTTCATTTATGTTTTGTTAATTTATATATATATATATATATATTTTAACTTGGTTTAATTTGCAATTTCTGCTGAACCAGATCATGTGAAGTGTTTAATTTGGTTCCTTTTTGTGGTTTATGTATCTTCTTGTTGGGATTTTTATTTATTTTATTTTTTACATTATTTTTTGGGAGTGTATCGTGAATATAATCGATTAGTCTAAGATTTTGAGTTGAAGCTAAATGCATTTGTTTTGCAATGTAGATCAGCCTTTATAGTTTAGTATATTTGATTCATATATTTATTGTAATGATGCCATTTCTTTTTCTTTAGTAATTATGGATGCTAGAAATTATAACAGGTTAGTTTAATGATAGAGGTTCATTAGTGGAGTACGCTGCATTTTTTTTTTTTTTTTTTTTATCTCCAGCTCTCTCCCTTTTGTGGCTGAAGAAATTGTGAGGAACAAGGTGAAGAACACAAGTTAGCTTGAGCAAAGTAAGTAAATTCTAGTTATCCTTCTTTATTAGACTATGACTTTGGAGTAGGATAAAGGAACTTTGGTAGCACATTGGGTGTCAAAATTTAAAACTGTTTTAGCTCTGGTTGAGGAAATTTTTTTTCTTTTGTCTTTTTAATTTCAGTTTCAGCTCAAGTGCGGCTGTGAGCTTAGTGATCAGATTGAAAGTTTTGATTTTGAAAGTTGTTTACGGCCTTTTTTTGAACAGGTTTGGAATAAAGGCTCAATCTCTCTATTCTTTGTTTAGCATGTGCTCATATAAAGATTGATTAGTTCATATTATGTTAGTCTTGGACCTCTTTGTAACTATGTGGTCATTCTTGAGGGTGTTGGGATGCTTATTATTTATAATGGAATGTAAAAAAAGAAAAGAAAGAAGAAGAAAATTAGATTATTAATATATATATATATATATATATTTTTTTTTTTTTTGTTTTTTTGAGGCTTTAGATATTGGTTTTTTTTTTTTTTTTTTTTTTTTTGGTATGTGGGCTAAAGCTAAGTAAAAGTTATTTTTCTTTTATCTCCAGTTCTCTTTCTCTCTTGTGGCTGAAGAAATTGTGAGGAACAAGGTGAAGAATACAAGTTAACTTTGGATTTTTTCTGAAAGTTGTAAACTTAGATTGAGCAAAGTAAGTAAATTATAGTTAAAAACTTATAAAACTCTATATATACTTGTGATGTTGGAAATTTGTTTTGTGGTGGGTTGTTGTGTTGGAGCAAGCGAGTGGCTTGCATGGTGTTATAAAGTTATAAGGTGGTTTAAATTCATATTGGGAGTGTTTTTAATTTCTTGCAAATGTGAATGAAACTTGTTGATTAGTTGCAATTGTGTTCTTTTATTCGATTTCAATACTTGTAAGCATTATAGTTGTGATGTTTGTGATTGGTTTTGTGGTGAGTTGTTGCGTTGGAGCAAGCCGGTGGCTTGCATGGTGTTATAAGGTGGTTTAAATTCATATTGGGAGTGTTTTTAATTTCTTACAAATGTGAATGAAACTTGTTGATTAGTAGCAATTGTGTTCATTTATTCGATTTCAATACTTGTAAGCATTATAGTTGTGATGTTTGTGATTGGTTTTGTGGTGGGTTGTTGTGTTGGAGTAAGCGGGTGGCTTGCATGGTGTTATAAGGTAGTTTAAATTCATATTAGGAGTGTTTTTAATTTCTTACAAATGTGAATGAAACTTGTTGATTAGTAGCAAAATTGTGTTCCTTTATTCGATTTCAATACTTGTAAGCATTATAGTTGTGATGTTTGTGATTGGTTTTGTGGTGGGTTGTTGTATTGGAGCAAGTGGGTGGCTTGCATGGTGTTATAAGGTGGCTTAAATTCATATTGAGAGTTTTTAATTTCTTGCAAATGTAAATGAAACTTGTTGATTGGTAGCAATTATGTTCATTTTTTTTTTTTGAAGCCAATTATGTTCCTTTATTCAATTTCAATACTTGTATGCATTATACTTGTGATGTTGGAAATTTGTTTTGTGGTGAGTTATTATGTTAGAGCAAGCGAGTGGCTTGCATGGTGTTATAAAGTGGTTTAAATTCAGGCAAACATAGATGCGGGACAAAGGCATTTGCTGTTAGGGTTGATGAGGAGGTGCGTGTTTTTTTATTTTCTTAAACTTTAGTATATTACATGTTGTGATTAATTAACTATAAATAACTAACACTCGAATGTTAATTAATTAGACAAATAATAATGGCGGTCAAGTTCCTGAATTGGCAAAAGTCTACAAAGATGTTCATTTTAATCCAAACACAAATAAGTGGATACACCATGACGATGAAGCGACATATGTATGTGTATCATTTTATCCCTATTATTCCATCCTTATCATGTTTGTAAAGCTATTACATATGTAGTATTAATGTTGTGATTATAGTTTTTTTTCTTCCTCTTTCAAATGGTAGAAAACTATTCTCAAAGTGCAAGAGGATCATTGTCAAGATCCTAATGCAATTCCCCTTACACAAGACGAAATCTCAAACTTGGTTTTTAAGAAAAAATCTAGTATTGTAAAAGGACTTGGCATGAGACCTTCCTCTTCTCTAGTAACCACTACCTCATCTAGTTCCTCGGTAGAGTATATTCATCGGTTAGAAAATGAGATAATTGAGCTCAACAAGGCAAGAGTTAGGGACGAAAAGGAGCGAGCTAAGGAGCAAGAGGCGCGAGCTAAGCAAGATGAGATCCAAAAGAATATTCTTAATTTTTTAAGGAGCAAGAGTTATGATGACGGTTTTAACTATGGGGGTGGTTCATCTTCAAGTTAAATCACTTATTGGTTAGTACTTTATCTTTAAGTTAAAACACTTCAGTTTTTATGTATCATTTGAAACTAATTGTTAGAAATGTTTTTTATAACATAGTTAATGTTTTTACTTTATGATTTTAATGTAGTAGTGTTTTTATATTTGTGCAGATTTTTTATTGGTGGCTCTAGGGGATTTACTTTTGGCATTATTTGAAGACACATGAGGACATCTTTTGGCTTTAGGGGGTTCTAATTATATTATTCTACATTTTTGTATTGTTATAAAACATCTTAAGTGATTGTATGTGTTGCAAATAATTATTGTATGGAAGGAGTTTGAATTTGATACTTGTTTTAATTTTAACTTGTGGAATGTATGAATCAATTTTTTTATAAATGTGTTGTTGAAATAAATGTGTTAATCAAATGTGAGGTTTTAATAATGTAATGACAGGTTACAGGTTAATATCAACATCATGAAAATAATAAAAACAGAAAATAAGTTTTAGTGACAAATTTTTTTGTCACAAATATGGCAACAAAAAATTGTTTTAGTGACAAAATATTTCGTCACTAAATGCAGTGGAATTTTGTAAGAAATGGTTTTAGTGACGAAAATTTTCGTCACTATATGTGCATGGATTTTCTTAAAAATAGTTTTAGTGACGAATTTTTTCGTCACTATATGTACCCGAAAATAGTTTTAGTGACGAAATTGTTCGTCACTGAATATGATTTAATAAACTGAAATGGTTTTAGTGACGAAATATTTTCGTCACTAAATACTGTTTTTAGCGAGGAAAACATTTAGCGACGAAACATTTTCGTCGCTAAATTTTTTTTTTTTTTTAAATCGGACTTTTAGTGACGAAATTTTTCGCCACCAGAACTTTTAGCGACGGGGCTACAGCGACGAAACGAATTTCGTCACTAAAAGTCCAATTTCGTCACTAAAGATTCTTAGTGACGAAAAACTAGACTTTTAGTGACGACTTTTTTCGTCACTAAAAATACATTTTCTTGTAGTGAATGTTTTTGTAAAACATTTTACAGTGAAACAAATGGAGTGTTATACATAGGCACGTAGTGATGCAATAGGATAGTCATAAGAAATGGAATGCATCCTTAAAAAAAAAAAATTGTTACAATTAGTGAGGGAGAGAGAATTTGAACTTTGATTCTCTTTATAAGGAAATTTAGTTAATGTTACTGAATTAAAAATCTCTTGGTAGAGTATTTTTAGAATGAACTCTTAATCTTTAAGGGGCTTACTAAAACCATAATAAAAGGCTCTCAAGAATCCACCAGAAAAATAAGAGATAGACTTTGAGGTTTCATTACTGAAATAGTCTAATTGTTTAGGGGGCTACAACCACTAATCTATGATAATAAAAAAGTTAACCCTATTTTTTGTTTGGGATGAAATTATGCTAAAAAAATATAGAAAATTGCAACAAAAAAAAATTTAATAATTATTTAAAAACAATTATTTTTGTTATAAAAATTTTTATAAGCTTTGAATATATATATATATATATATATATAATTAAGTAATTAATATAAGTATCCCCATATGTACTTGTGTTCTATATTTTCAAACATTGCCGTGATGTTGTATTGTATCCGTACTCATATCCGTGTAGGTGCTTTTTAGGTGTAAACAATGAAAGGATACAAAACTTTAATAAGTTAGAAGTATGAATAAATTCACTATCTTTAAGAGAATAGTTCCCCCTCAAAGAGTTTCCTACAGGGTTACAGTCATATTTGTCTTCATAATATAACTAAGTCAAAATTCTTCAAGTAGCAATGGTAGAATTATGTTAATTTCTCTTTGATGGTATAAAAATCTGTAAAAGAAACGAATTGAATATGGAGGCTATATATATATATATATAGATGTTAAGAAATCTGTTCAGAAGAAAAGAAGTGAAGTTGCATTGAAGAAAAGAAGCAAGACTGATGTGAAGAAAGCTAAAGTGCAAAGGAAGCTTGCTGATCAAAACGACAGAAGCATTGTTGTTTGGTTGAAGAAACTACTTGTAGTTTTAGAAGGTAAAGTAAAGCATGTGAAAGACACGTGAGGAAGTTAGCAGTTAGTTAGGACTTAGGTGACAGATGGCTAATTATTATTGGTGGAGAGTTTTAAAGAAAAGTTGTTAAGAGTCAGTTACCTTGCCCGCTTATTTTGCTTTCTTGTTAGATCCATCTTCAGTAGTATAAATAGAGAGTAACGCAATGTAATTTAGTCAGTCCTTGTAATCATAGAAATTCAGCAATAAAATTCTCTCTTTCATTCAGAAATTTTCTCTCTGTTTCTCGAGTTTTCTTGAAGTTTCTGTGATTAGTTTTACCTTGATTTGAGTCTTCTTGTTTAGCTTGTGATTTTAACAATAGAGGCAATGAAGAATGACCATTGTCAAGACTCTTTTGGAAAGTTGCTTTGGTTAACTATAAAGTTTGTACTAGTCGTTAGATCAGTTAAAAAAATTTATATTAGGATTTCAATATTTTAAAATTTATTCCTTAGCCCCATTTAAATCACTATTTAACCTTTAATGATAAACCCTCTAGTTTTTGTTCTGGTATCAAACTCAATGGCAATTGCAAATTGCAAATTTGTTGAAGGCCAAAGATAAGTAATGTCAAGTTATGCAATTCAATGATATATTTTTGAGGACTGGATCAAGTTATTGAAGTATTAGAAATATCTTTTTATTTGGCCTAAAAGACTTTAATTTCCAACTGAAAAATCCTGGATGAGTTTTGTATGATTCGGAACAAAATGCAGAGGTTAATTTTGTCGTTATTACTATTCGATAATTTTTTGAAATTTTAGAATGTTAGGTTTTATTTCATTATTTGCTATACTGGTTTTGTATTTCACATTGAGCAACAACTAAATATGATAAGCATTGATTGAGGAAAGAAATTAACGTAGTCCGTGCATATTGCTCAATACAAGTATTACACAACTTATGGAATGATACAATTGGGAATCACAAAATATACTGATTAGTACTATAGGTACTCTTAAAATTCAAAATTCTAAGTCGAAAATTCGGTATTTGCTTGGCTGGAATAAAAACTTGGACCAGTAATATGAGCGGATCAAATCAGCCCAAAGATTAGAATGTAACACAAGAAACAAAATCACGGGAGCACAGGCAAGTGAAGCAATGGCATATGGAACCCATTCCAACTTGTAGTTAAAGATCAAAAAGATGGCAGCAATAAAGGCTAATACCATGGTCGTAATAGAGATGAAGAGTGTTGTGAGCCCGAACATCAATCTTGCATGCAATGAATACACAAACTCATTTTGTGCATAGCTTGAAGTGAGAATGGACAGTAACAACACTATTGATGCTGCGGAGGTGAAGAGTGAAACTGCATTTGAAAGGATAAAAATCATAAACCACTGCTCTTTGCTAAAAAAAGGAGTATTTGATATCTTATTGCTGGCACCGGGAACAGTGAGAGCTGCAGCGAAGACCACAGTAGAAATGAGTGTGGCTACAAGCATACATGAATTAGCTGTCGCCTTCATTGCTTCTTCACCTACTTTAAGTAATTCTCTATGTTTCTCATTGAATACTTCTCTGGGTGTCATTCCCTTTGAATTTTTCATAGACATATGAAAAGGTCGAGAAATCTTTTCCACTGCCTAGAATGATACACATTGTACGTGTAAAGTTACGTAGAGAATTATATTAACACAAGAAAATGAATATTACATGACATATCTAAGATGAAAATTTTAAATAATATTAAGACATATTTCTTTGAAATGGATCCATTTTATGGTTTAGATTTAATAATAAAAAACTAAAAGTGCATACAATGTTGCATCATTTAAAAGTTTACATCATATGACGCATTCTACACCGTTAAGATTTAGAAAATGAGAACTTAAACTTCCACATGTCTATAATGTTTTGAATATGATATCTACAGGGTGGTGTCACCTTAGGGCCAAGGTGGTCTCAAGACCATCCTGACTTGAAAGAAAAAATTTATATATAATAATTTAAAAAAATTTATTTGTCTACCCTTCAAAAAAAATTTTTGAGAACACTGTCAGTTTTTTTTTTTTTTTTTTTAATGTCAATAAAATTAAATTTTGCTCTATAATTTGTTCTACATTCAGTGGATAAATGATTGCTTGATTGTGTACATTAAAAAGAGATATAACTTGTATTACATAGTTTTAAAAACCGGACCGAACCGGCCGGTCCAACCGGTTCAACCAGGAACCGGCTTGCAATCCGGTCCGATTATGATAAAAAAAAAAACCGAAAATAATTTAAAACTCGGTGAACAGTAAAAACTGACCGGTTCAACCTAAAAACCGAAGGTCGAACCGGTTAATGACCGTTTGGGGGGTTTTTTTACTTTCCCAAAAAACTGTCCTTTTGGTACTCAAAATTAAAACTAAAGTCCTAAACACTCACCCTAAGCCTAAAGTCCTCACCCTCAGACTCTCTCATCTCACTCACGCCTCACTCCCTCACCTCAAGCTCTCAAATCTGAAATCTCAAGTTCTCAACCCTCTCATCTCTAGAAGCAATGCACCCAAGCTCTCTGCTCACCTCAAGCACGCACAGCAGCACCTCTCTCTGCGCACTCTGCTCACACACACAGCGGCACACCACTGCGCTTTCTGCCTCACGCACAGCGGCATACTCTCAACTCCGCACTTCGCTTCAGCCTTTGTTTTCTGCTCTTGCACAGTTGCACTTGCACTGCACATACCCGTATTGAAGAGAGGGACAAAGAGAGGGAGAGAATATTGAAGAGGGAAATCCGGAAATGAAACTTTAGGCTTTAGCAAAAAGTAAATGGGAGTGCAGAGAGTTGTTTAAAAGTTTGAATAAATGTGTGGTGGGTGTGATATAAACGTGTAAGTGTAGGATTGGTGGGAAAAAAGTATCAAGTGGGTAGTGATATTGTTACCCATTGGTGACTTTCTTTTGGTTATTTGACAAATTAAAAAATAACTAAAAATGTTTTGTAATTGTTACCCTTTACCTTTATATGTTTTTTTTTTTTTTTTTTTGGTTGAATTTTGTTAAGTGTTGTCCAAAAGTTGGTAAGTTAATATTTAATGTTTTACTATTATTAAAATTTTTAGTTAAAATGACTAGTTATAAAATTATTTATTTATTTTTGTAATTAATAATTATTTATTTATTATTTATGACATTATCGGTTCGACCATCGGTCGGACCCCGGTCGAACCATAAAACCGGTAAACACTCCCTGTTCCAGTTCTTTCACCGTACCGGTTTTTAAAACCACGCTTGTAACATTGAAAATGAGACTATCATGCAATGATTTTAAACTATGAAAACTCGTAAAAAATAATTGTAAACTTTATATATTTGCGTATTTTTTTTATTGTTATTGTTGTCAATATATGAATTTCTCTTTTTATTAGATTTTATAATTTATGTTTTTTAAAGAACACCCTGAAAAAATTTCTTGAAGCCACCTCTGGATATCTACAATTGAAAATAATATCTATAATGTTTTGAAAGAAGGAGTTCTAGTGGTAAGGAATACCTTAAACCACAATAGCTCTCGTTGCATCTGAAGGTTTGCTCGTGGGGCACCAAGTCTTTCCACTTGTGGCAACAATCCTGCTAAGTGCAGCATGTTGTTTTTGTCATCATCAATATTTCCTACTATGTAATCCTTAACTGCTGCTATGTTTTCTATTAAATTGAACACGTGTACTTGACGATGCAAAACAGCAACATGAAATACGCTTTGCGCTTTGTCATTAACTTCCCATAAAAGATCAGGATACTTGCAAAGAAGCAAAGCTAAAAACTCAACATTTCCTGACATTGCGGCATCAAAAAGTACTCCTGAAGGCCTCCTTATTAGGTTTGAAATTTCCTCATCTGATCGCTCCAGAACTTGCTTCCAAATCATTTCAAGTAATTTACGAGCCGATATTGGCATTGATCCTTCCTTATAGAAGCCTTGGAACTCTAGAAGTAGGGAATTAAAGTATCAATCGGAGGAAAAAATGATCTCTATATAAGAGAAACGGGAAGCAACAAACTTGTTCTTCATATAATGAAATCATTTAATTACAGATATCATTCATATAAGCAGGTTCTTCCACAAACTTGTTCAAATGTTAAGGAAAATTTAAATTTATCTAAATAAAAAACTATATAACACTAACTAGTAAAAATTGTTTTGTTGCCTTGGGAACATATTATAGTACGGTATACTAAACACTAATGATTATTTGGTATTACTCTTTTTTTTTTCTTTTTTTCTTTTTTTTAAGCTTAATTGTTTATATATAACTTTTTAAATTCTCACTTTGTTAAAGTACAATTATATTTTAGCCAATTTTAAACAAATAAACTATCAATAAAAAGCTGCAATCTAAATGAACACGTATCTATTGTGAAACAGGGTTTAGAAAAAAGTACTTAAGCTGGTGTCTTTTGCCTTGATCCTTAGCCAACTGCTGCTTGAAATGTCTGGGGCCTTTTGAGCCAGCACATGCAAAGCTGTTTTCCCATCATTATTCTCGTCTCGTTCATAAGCCATTGTTGGATATCTTTCCAGTATATCCAATGCTATATCTATAAATGGAAAAGTAATTTTCAATATATAGGCAGAAACTTTGATTATTTGTAGGAGTAATACACAAAAAAAAATTTGATTAAAGTTGTTACATCTGTTGAGTTTGCAAGCTTTTATAAGTTTTCATTTGGATCCTTTATTGACATTACTTTTTTATTTACCATTAAAAATTTGTCATATTAGCATGTGTCAAATTTTTGAAAAAATTACGCTTTACCTCCTGCACTTACTTCCCACACACACAGAGAGGCAGCATGGAGCTTGTCCAGACTTGAAGACTTCCAACGAAAGATCATAGTATCATTTTTGAAATTTAGTATATGAGTTAGTGCAGACGTAGTTAATTTGTCATTGGAAGCAAATCTGGAATTGGCAATTTATTCTAACATAGATTGTATCTAAAATTCTAAAAGTTCCAGAAAATATTGGGATATTCTATACTAAAAATTACTATCTGATACACAAGCAAGATAGAAAGTAGAAAGTACGTAACATGTTTATCAGAACTATAATTTGTTAATTCAAATTTGGGAGCACGAAGGAAAGTATCATACCGTACAGATCGCTGTTAAGGATAATAAAAAATAGCTTAATGCGTTCACAACAATCTAGGCGGTCAAACTCAGTTTTGGAGTAGAGATATCCTGCCATTTCATTGTGTCCAGCTTCAGCTGCCATGCCAAACGGTATCAATTGCCTAGTACCACGGATCATTGTGAGTGTATTATTTTTTTCTATCATTGACTTTGCAATCTCAACCTCTCCAGATACAGCAGCAATACTAAGGCCTGTGTCTTTATTTATATTTTCAATAGCAAGTTCTTCCACAGTCACATATTCCACCAGTGCTTTTATAAAATTTTTGTTTTTGGCAGTAACGGCTATGTGAATCACTGTGTCTTGTCCTTTTGTTAATCTAGCATGAAGCATGCCACGATCGTTATCCAAGAAGCTTCTTGCAATTTCCCAGTCACCCTTAAGTGCAGCTAGACACAAGGCCCGGCAGTCATCTCTTTTTTTCCCTGCAGAATTTTAAAGATATTAAAGATTAAAGTATTTACAATTGGTGCTTTCCGTTTAATCCATATAAATCACATAAATCAATATCATTTTATATCAATTTATTTGGAAATTAACACTATATATTGTAAAGTTGTAATTTACAACTATGTTTTGTTGGCTTTTATTCCGTGCCAAATTTGATTGTAATTGAGTTCAATCGTTTAAAACCCTGTATTTGTTGTGGGACTTGTTGTAAGGGTTGTGTGTTAGAGAGAGTGTTTGAAGACTCAAGCATTTGAAGAACTGAAGATTCTCGCGGGTATCTCGCGACCTAGCATCCCGCGAAGTGACCCATGTGCCAGGCACATGCTGGAATGCGAAGAGTTAGGCCAGGTGGAGACAGTTGTGTCTCGCGAGTATCTCGCAGGTAAGGCCTTCCCGCGAGACACCCGCGAGACTAGCTGTTCTGCCAGCCTGTACTTTTTGAGTCACACCTTTTGCACCTCTCCTATATATACCATCATTACCCACAATTGTTGAGGAATGCTTCAGAGAGAAAACCCTAGCCAAACACATTGGTAATTAGAGATTGTCTTCCCCACTTTTCTCTATACAGTTGTTTGTGGTATTTCCTCAACCCTTCCCTCTCCATTATCCATATCTTAGAGAGGTTGATAGCCCAAACACTTACCACACCTTGTGAGTGCTGTGTGACGTTTTTGGTGCTGCTGGGAAGCATTGGAAGAAGCCTTGAATGGCAGATGCAACATGGAGCTTGTTGCGGGATCCGGATAACTAGGACAAGACACGGTTCCGAGAAGCCTTGTTGGAGTAGGAGCTTGGAGGGCTTAGGTACAGCGGGTAGACTAGGCTTGGAGGGTCTTTTGCTAACCCATGTATCCCAACTGATTGTCTAGTGGATCGATTTCCGCTTGGAGGGCGGCGGAGAGGTTTTTCGCCGAGTTCTTCGGTTTCCTCTTCGAGAACACGTCTCGGTGTTTTCTGTGTTTGCATCCTTCTTCCCTACTCTTGTTTAATTCCATTATACTGCTGTGTTGCTTAGTTTATGGATTAGAGTAGCTTATTTGTTCATCCGCTCGCTTTTACACTATTCCGCACTGTGTATTAAAGTTGTGTAAAACCTATCGAGCCGTAATTTTTATTTGGGGGTCTAAACAGCTCTTGTGTTTTTCAACACATTTTCAAGCTTTCATATATATATAGGACAAAATTTAGTTACAAAATTAGTTGTAACCTTAGATTACAACCTTACTCAATAATATAAATATTACTGTATATTTTGAAAATCTAACCGTTGAATTGCATATTTTTTATGTTCTTAATACACATGTCAAATTTTGTGTCAATTGAATATTATTTACTATATGATCTACAAGCTTATATTTTATGCATAATTTTCTACGAGAACTTCCCTCGAAGAGTGGCTTCTTTTATGAGACTCGAGTTTCTCAGTGGAACTAAAAAAAAAAAGTTTGAGCTCTTTTGGCTTTCTTTTAGCTACTCAGGGCGTGACGTCCATTTTTGGTAATGGGTATACTCGAGAGAAATGTTTGGAATTCGATTTCCAACAATTTATTGATGACATAACTATTAATTTTTAATTTTTAATTTTTAATTTTTTAGAAATTTTGCAAGCAAGGAAGATATAAGAAGAATGTGTAATTTAATAGTGAATTTGTCAAAATTCACCTCTAATAAAAAGATATTAACTAAGGTTATGGAATATATATAGAGAATCATTTAAAAAACACTATACGAATCCATTTATTTTGGAGAAGGGTGTCAATATAAATAATTCTTATTAACATAATATTATTTTGTAAATTTCGTCTACTCTAAACCATGAAATGAATCCATACCAATGGAGGCAATCCTCAAAGTTTTGGGAATTGGAAAATCCGTTTAATCCATATAAATCAATATCATTTTTATTTGATATAAATCTAAATTTTAATATACAATTGATCAGCTAAAAGAATTCTAATTGTTATATAATTGAATTCTTCATTAATACTTGAATGTTTATAATAACCCTTTTATCAAAACAAAGAAAAATCATTTACAGTTTATTTCATCGTTTCTAGATTGTGTATTTTCCTGTTTGAATGGAACTTCATTATAAATATTACTATTGTTGAATTTGTTGTTGTTGTGTTTGGGTTGTCTATTTAGAAATGGTTTATTCAACTTTTTGCTTACAACTTATTACTGAAAATGTGTTAAAATATATTTGTACTTTGAAAAAGTGAAGGAAAAAAAAAAAAAAAAAAAGGTGAGGTTTTAATATTGCAACTTAAGACGTTTTTTTGTTTTTTGTTTTTTTTGGTTCTTGTGTCTTCAGTTGGGTTCTAAGCTATTGCCTTGCTCGTTCCCTCACTCACAGTTAACCAAAACATTACATTTTCAGCCCAAGAAACCAAGGGGGGGGGGGGGGGGGGGGGGGGGGGGGGGGGGGGGGGGGGGGGAAGGAAGTACATGTTGGATGAAATTTATATTGAGACAAAGGAGAAAGAATTACTGTCAAGTTCCAAATCTGTCTTGGATGTGGGAAATTCATCCTGCGGAAAATGATCTGAGGTTGGCAGACTTTGTTGCACAACAATATCTACTAATTGTTCCTTTTGCTCTGTCATCATAGCTGCATTTGAGGAATGAACTCCATATAATTAAAATTGAACACGGGCCCGTTTGGTACATGTGTTTAAAAAAACTGAAAATTGTTGTTTGAAAATATTTGTAGAAATACGTGTGAGTGAAAAAATGTGTAGAAATACGTATAATATTGTTTAAAAATTGAAAATTATTGTTTAGAAACACAAACCAAACACCCCCAGGTTTTTAATAATTTGATAGTTACGGCAATGAGGAAGGGGGTCTAAATCGTTGACATCTGCATTAAAATTATTATAAAGTGCTATAAAGTGCTAGTTGAACTGCAATCAATCAATATATATATATATATATAAGCAGAGACCTCATGTGAGAGTACATGAGGTCCTGCCACGTGGCACTCTAATATTGCATTTAACTTTTTTTTACCTTTTTTCATTAAGTTTTTTTTATTGTTACCCAATAAATCATAGTAGCTTATTTTTACTATTATATAAATTTAGCATTTTTTTACCTTTTTTTATTAATTTTTTTTTACTGTTACTCAATAGATCATAATAACTTATTGCATTTAACCTTTTTTACTTTTTTTCATTAAGTTTTTTTTACTATTACCTAATAAATCATAATAACTTATTTTTAGTATTATATAAATTTAGTATTTTTTACCTCTTTTTATTAAGTTTTTTTTACTATTATCCAATAGATCATAGTAACTTATTTTTACTATTATATTGATATGAGTTGTTCTTGACAATTAGACCAATTAGACCAAAAGTTATTCACAATAAAATTAATTACCTTTTAAAAGTAGACCAAACTTTATGAAAAACTCAGGCCCAGTTCTTACCTTACATATTATGACCAAAGTTTGACCATTCCCACGTGTAAATCAAAGCAAAAACTCTTACCCTCTTACAAACTCTCTTCTTTCTCCCCCACGTATAGATGATACTTCTAGAAAATCTCATTCTCATGAAACATCTCTTCATTTTTCCCCAATTTCAATTCAATATGCTTTTGTCTATTAATAATATTCTATGCAATTTATGCAGAAAAATTCTCTGTCATCGACCAGTGCAACAAAAATATATATAAATCTTGAGATCTCTGAGGTTGCTGAAATAATTGACAAGTGCATATTTCTAAAATTTATAATAACAAAAAAGTCTAATAAAGAGCATATACTATCTCACAAAATGCCATTAACTTAATATTTTCTTTAAAAAAATTCAGTGATAGGAATGGTAAAAAACATGATCCTATACAAGAAATACCAAAAATACATGCAAAACAATTTTCATAGGAGGATTTATCTTTAAATAATATGAAGACAATAGTAAAGATAAAATGCATTGAACGAGATTTTACGAAAAAGGTTTGTTAATTATTTCAAATTATACTCATCATTTATATATAAAAATAATAATAAATCATATTATTTACATTAAAAAAAAAATACATATTAATTTCAAAGTTCATTGCAAGATTTGAACTGCTAGGGTATTGCAATAATAAGTAACATTGATATAACAATAGGTTGGTATTACATTTTGTGCGTACTTTGTAAAAGGAATGTCAAATTACAAACATGATCATTTTGGTGTGCAAAATGTAAAACAAAAATAAATCTTTATATTCCAAAGTTAGAGGCACTCACATTAACTACATACTCTCCAAATATTTATAATATATTTATCTCACTAGAACTACTATATATATATATATATACAATTGCAAACTACTTTAGATACAAGATTCAAATTGAAGTTTTTAATGCAACTAACAAAACAAAGTTTGTGATATTTGATCGAGATGCCGAGAAAATTCTAAATAAATTTACAAGATCGAGATCTTGCTGAAAAATAAACTAAGGTACAACTTATTTAAATTATTGTAAAAATATTGATATTGGAGAAGGAATCTCACGTTATTTGAAAAAAAAAATTAGGAAAAAAATGGATTTCTCTACTTCATTTGAATGAATTCAATCTAAAAGATGGTTTTGAAAATTATATAGTTGCTAAGATTTTTGATGCGCCTTCTAATGATAAAAAGGTATGGAAGAGAAAAAAAAAAAAAAAAAAAATTCAACATGCTATGTTAACTCTTTTTCTAACAAAGTTTTATAATAAATATACTATAATATATGTATAATATTTTCCAAAAAAAAATTCACATAAAACATTATAACATTATCTGTGCATTGCACGGGAAACTTACTAGTTGAAGTCAAGTTGTGGACTCACCCGAAATTTTCCAAAAATATTGCTGTGCTTTTGAGGCAGAAAAGAGAGTAAAAAGGCTTGAGGTAGCTAAGAAACGAGAGAGATGGTTGGTATGGTAATGGACTAGAGTGTGACAGTTTGTGGTTTATATTATCGTAAAAGGAAATTAAGGAATATCTATCCAAACCGTTCATTCCAAAAAACAGAGAATCAATCCAAATTTCTACACACCGTGGAGCACCAAAACTTCAGCAAATTTTTGAATCCCATTCACTAAATGAAAATCAAACTCCACTTTATTCCAGTTGTAATCATCAAGCCAACTAAAGTACATGTAAAACAACAAAATTAAAGAGAAATTATTGTAGAGAATGAAGAGAAGAAGCGTGAAAATAAAAGAGAAGGAGAGGACACGAGAATTATATGATTCAGCTTGACCTTTTTATGTTTCCAATGCTATAGGCGAATAAAGTGGTCGACTAAGGCCTTCAAGTAGAAAAAGTCCCCCAAATTTTAATCAATAGATTCGCTATTAACATCACATTTTTATTTACCAGTTATTACTATCAAGCTACCACATCAATTGGTGTGAAAAGTTTGTCATTTTATTTTATTTTTTTGTGTCTATAAGCTTTATAAAAAAATGTAGTTAATTAGTAATTATGCATCTAAAACAAGATAATAGAGTTTAAATAATATTTATTTATTTTTTAAAAAAGTCTTCTTTAAATATATATATATATATATATATAATGTCACAATTCAGTTTTCACCTAAGCCTCCAAATGTATCAAACTGACCCTGGTTACAATGAACTCTAAACTAAACATATATATAGGAAAAATATGTGCTAGGGTTGCTTCCCCTCTCCCCTTCCAAAAAAAAATAATAATTAAATTAATGGGGTTCCTTAGTTTAGTAAGGTTCCTTGGAGTCGAGTAGCCTTGGTCTCCTGAGTCAAAGAACTCAATGGCTAGGTTGTCAAGTTTGATCTTTGGAAACCCTCAAACCTCACAAAGTTTGAAAGGATCCATCTTACTTAAATTCTCCAATTTTTTTCAATCTTAATCCCGATGTAAGACACGTGGTATTTAAAAAATTCATATTAAACACACAAAATTGAACAATTTCCACCTATTTTACATCTAGCTAAAAATTGGAGAGAATTTGAGAATTTAAATGAGAGGAGATCTAATTCCCACAAGATGCTCACAAACTTCCCTCTTGGAGTTAAAAAAATTTCATTGTTGGCATTCAGGACATTAGATCTAGGTTTTGGAGCTTAAGAGACTATGAGTTGATCTCCGAAGCAAACATGTCTAGAAAAAATAAAAATGCCAACAAATCGTGATAGTTTCTTTGTTGACATAGCTTCATTTAAAGAAGGAATTATTATGAAAAAAGAATGCACACTTGAGAGGAAAGAAAATGTTAGGACGATGTTACAAACCCATAGGTAGAAATCACTATTGAAAACTGACTTGCAAGGGAAGGGTGTTTAAGAGCTTATAAACACATGATTAAGCTATTGGGATACTAGGATCATAACATATCACTATGCTTTGCAGTTGACATCCACGATGGCTCATTCTAACAACATTGACTTGATGGTAGCATTTTCTCTTTTTGATGGCTTTCTCACTTATCAGTTATTTTAATCTAGCCTCTAGGTCGCCTCCTCCGAGATCTGACCACAAAACCGCAACTCATTTAATCTCATACTCAATGAGCTACATTTGATTACTTGACATGGTAGTTGACTCTAATACCAAATGTTACAAACTCATGGGTAGAACTCATCGTTGAAAACTTGCTTACAAGGGGAGGGTGCCCAAGAGCTTATAAACACATGGTTAATTTTACACTTAATCCATGAGAGATACTAAGATCATAACAAATGATGGAAAAGTGAGAAGATAGAAAAAAATTTAGTTTTTCTCATGTATGTTTAGTTAGAGGGATGAAAAAGTGGTTAGATGAAAAACTCTTATGTTTGATTAGGAGAAAGTAAGAAGATATATAGAAAATGTAATTTATATAAATTTACTGTTATGCCTCTATTACATAATATAAAAAATAATTTTTATTTTTTTATCATTACATTATATTATATTAATATTATTTCTATATGACAATTACAGAGGAGCTGGCCATCATTTGAGACTTGATTAAACACAAAAACCACCGTTCAGACTTGATTAAAAAAAATAGAGCCTCTCTTTGATAAAAGAAAGAAAACATGTTGAAGGGGGCGGAAAAAAAGTTATTGTTTGATAATCGAAAGAAAACACAAAAACCATTGATTAAAAAAATAAAGGAAAAGGAACATAATGTATACCGTATAACACAACCACAGTGGAGGAGGGGCATATTTGGTAATTTTCCATCTACCCTCTCCTTCCCATTTTCTCTTCTGAAAACACCCTAATTTTGAAGAGATTTTTTTTTTTTTTTTTGGTGAGCTCAGAAAGAAAATGCATTGGTTCTACCAAAATCTCTCTAATTTTCCACTTTTATTCAACAATTCCAAAAGCCATTTTCTCTTTTCTATTTTCCATCTCTCCTGTTTACCTCCAACTAAACGGCCTTTGAAAAGCAAACTCAAAGAGTGGGCTTACTCTGCTGAGATTTCTCAAAAATATTGCCGAGCATTTGGAATAGAAAAGAGAGTATGAGGAGCTAAGAAACGAGGAAGGTGGTTGGTGTGAAATAGTGTGACTGTTTGTGTCTTATACTACTGCAAAAGGAATGCAATGTCTACTCAAAACTTTCCAACACTTGTATGGATTCCAATTACACCAAAGTCTTGGTCAAGTATCAGATTCCGCAATTTTTAGAATCCCATTCCTCAAATAAAAATCAGATTCCACTTTATGCTGATTTTATTCATTGAACCAAAGCAAGTATATGTTCAACATCAAAAGCACACTTTCTCTTATTCCATTTTAGGATAAAAAGCAAATTGATTCAAGAATCAATTCAGCATTAAAAAAAAAAGTATGATGAATCAATCATTATAGCAACAGCAAGGACATGTGAATAGTGAATTAATAGTATTAAGGGAAATTTCGCAACAAATTAGAAGAGACCAAAGGCCCAACAAAAACCACTCACTGATGGTCCAACATCAACAAGAGCTAGCCTCACAAAACTGACAAATCTGGGCTCACAAAATCCAACACAAGGTAATTAAGGATTCTCAATTGGGCCTAGATCCCAGCTACCTCTTTTATCCTTTCACAATGTGGACCAAGCCCGTGTAAAAGGAAATGAATCAATTAAGAAGGAAAAATTAGGAGAAGTGGATTGGAGAGCAAAGAAACATTTCACACTGAATTTGGGCTCCATGAAATTCTCTCAAATGGGCTTGGAAAAGTTGTGAGACCCATGAATCCTTGGTGGGTGCAACTTGTATGCCCATGAAGCCTTAGGAATTTCACAAATGTGCTGAGCAAACACAAAGTCACAAACACAATCCCACTTTCTAATAATATAGATTATTAGAGTCAATCACCATTATTATTTTTTTTTATTGCTGAAAGGTAGATTAGAGTCAATCACCATTTAATACTTGTTGTCCTAAACAGTTTGAGAGAGTTCATCGCTCAAAGCAAACCTGTGTTAATATCCAGCAGCTATAATTAATCTTCCTCACTAGCCAACAGGTCTTATGGTGACTCTTACAACATTATATAAACATAGAAATTAGGAAGACCCCAAACGTGAGGGACATACAGACTCTGTTAAGTAGAAGCATAATATCATCACATCCTCACACACCTTTCTCCTTTCTCCTTTTTCACATCGCTCCTAGTTATTCATTATTTCTGTTAATATATTTTGTGTTAGCAAAATTCTGTGTCAAAAAATTTTCAATTGTAATTGCCAATTTTATTTTATTGAGTTTCATTTCAATCGTAATTGTATCAAGTTCAGAACAAAAGAGTTCAAAGTGCTGAAACATGAATCTCGATTATGACCGAAGCAGTTGGAATTTGAATTTTTGTTACATGGAAAAATTCACCAGAAACTTGGTCAAGCAAGTTTGCCCAAGAAATCAATTTCTGTTATTCCTAATTATTCTTGTAGTCAACTAACCCACAATTGTGACTAGAATAAGAACGAAAAATATAACCCTCGTCTTGGTAAATGTTTGAGAGACTACTAAGAACCTTGAGAGAGATATTTTTGTTGCCTTCATGCCTTTACACACTCCAAATTGACTTTTCTTTGAGAGAAGATTCCATTGAAGTTAAAGGTAAAAAGGATTTTAAGGGCAAGAGTGATAAAGAGCCCCAGTCACAAAGAGTTAAGTGCTTTAAGTGTGGTAGTAACCACCATGTCTTGATGAGAGATCCCCCTTTTTCTTTTTCTTATTATTTTTTTTTTTTTGGCCTTACCCAAAGAAATGGTAAGATAGAACTCTAATTTATTGACGTTTTAGCTAGATACAAATTGGTTTTTAAATTGGTAAAACATGCAAACTTGAAACTTTAATAGTAAAAATTCTGTTGATTATATATTAAAAAAAAAAGAGTAAAAAAAAAAAAAAACTGTTAATTTTACGTTTTAATTTAGTTTATTCCGTAAACAAATGCTTGGAGTCTTTGCAATTGTACTTCAACTTTACAAATATTAGTCTTTTTTTTTTATAAACTAGTTAAGTAGTCAATATTAAAAAGTAAGAAATTCAATTCAGGCACTAAAAGTTTTAGAGTTCCAAGAAGTGTCACTTACCTATCATAAAGTAATTAAAAAAGTAACGCAACATTTTTACAATAAATTTTAAGTGTAAATGTAAACTGTTAGTGAATAGTAGAAAACGATGTTAGTGATGAACTTAAATAAAAACCAATAACAAATTATCACATAAATTTTGCTATAAAATTATTGTAAAAATACTGTAAAAGTAACATTATTTTGAAAATTTTTGGGGGACAATGGCTCCCCTCAGTTTCTATCTCAACGTGGCTCCACTAGTGCATTTACAAGAACTTGATATCGAAGCTTCCCATGTTTCAACTCTATTCATGTTATGTCACAATTTAATAACAATACATATATTTAGATTGAGTTTGGCATAGAGTTTTAAGCTTTTAGCTTTTATGTACAGCTTTTTAAAATATTAAATTTTTCCACTTTTTTCACTTTTTTTTTTCAAAAATTTCAAAGTATAAGTATAAATTAACACATTTTCAACAAAAAATTAAATAAATTATTCCCAATCAAACACTTAATATGAATATTTGTATAATTCATAAAGCCTCGTAACAACTCATCATACTCTTTTTCTTGAGGCATAAGGAAGTGGTGTCCAACTCTTTTATCGTACTATTCCACTCTGTATTCATAATTACTCGAGAAAATCTATAAACTGAAGCGTCCGGAATTTGGCTACATCCTAGCCAATGAGCCTATCACCACCTAGGTAGTCCCATGGGAGTCACACATTGTTTCTAAACAAAACTTCAAGAAAAGAAAAAAGAAAATCTAAAGTCTTTGTCGTTTTATACATGGCTTCATATTCCATACTCTTTTCTTCAAAATTAAGAAGTTGCACAGTGGTTACTTCGAAATCCTTTTGAACTTTCTCTCTACCAAACCCTTACAGAAGAACTTGAATTTTTAGAAGTTCTTGGACGCTCTTTCTAGAACCTTTCGTTAATTTCTTAGACAGATTCAATATTCAATGACAGAATTCTAGTGAAATTATTTTAGTTCTTAAATTAATAAATTTACAAACGCGTCAGACGACTATGTCAATTACAAGGTTAAAGTATTATTCTTATCCCAAAAAAAAAAATAGATTGCAAGGTTAAAATAATACTAATAATAATAACGATAATACAAGGTAACTTACCATGTTATATTAAGGAAGCTTCCTTTTTTTTTTTTCTTTTTTTTGAGAAACTTCCTATTAGATCAACTAACTTGTGAAGCGTTTGGACAGTTAGGTGTGATTATAAATAGTTTATCTTCCAAAGGATCCTTCCAAAACCTCAAGTAGAACATTAATATTCAAATAAGTTTAACATTTTTGTTTCAGGTTTGAAGACAAATTGGCTATCATGGTTCCTCTTATATGGTGGAGAATTGGAGTGCAAGAAAATAAGCTGAGAACTTGATGAGCTTCATGGTGACACAATTTCAATGAAGCACACTCTTCAACATTCAAACAGTCAAATATTTGATGGAAACAATTTTTCCACCAAGCAAGTCTCAGTCAGGTAGTTTAGCTAGTGAAGAAAGAGTTCCACACTTTTCTCTTTGCATATCCTCCTTATTCCCACCAGCCAGGTCTCCGCCTGGTAGTCCACATAGTCCAGAAAGAGTTCCACATTCAGCACCGCCGGTGCATTCATTATTCCCAGCAGCCAATTCTCGGTCTGGTAGTTCAGCTTCTAACGAAACATATCAGCGTTTCTCTTCTCTTATACCATCAATCTTTCCACCAACAAAGTCTGAAACAGACAGTTCCGAAAATGATAAAAGAACTACAAATTTTTCATCTTCTTTGGGTGTCTTCCTCTCTAAAACCAAGCAGTCTGATCAGCCTAATAATTTAGTCATAAGCAAAACTGTTCCAAATTTTCATCCCTCCATAGAGTCAATCTTCCCAGCAACAAGATCTGATTCTGATAGTTTATTTAGTGATGATAGCAATCCTAAATATTCTATACCTCCTTCAACTACACGATCATATTTCCCTTCAGTTAGATCCAGTTCTGATTCTGATTTGAGTTACACGAATTCAAAAAATACTGAAACAAGTGCTGAGAATTTTTCCTTTTCTTCACGATCACATCACCCAGCCGGTTATCAAGACAAAGCAAAAATTTCCCGGCTCTTATTTCCAAAGAAAGGTAATAATCAACTTACTCCTGCTGAATCAACGCATCTTCAATTTCCTCAAGATTGGCCTGGAAATTCTTATAATAAGGAGGACGTTCCGGGCTTTCAATCATTTCCAGACACAACCTTTGATTTAAATGAATATGAACCAAATGGTTCTTATGATGGAGATAACTTGCACCAATTTTCTGTGTCCAAAGATAAATTTCACTTTCCTGCTCCTGTAAATAAAAGCCCTCCTTTGCTTGAGGAGGCAGACAAGAGGTGGAGTATTTAACTTATTATATCATCCAGTTTTAAGTAGAGCAGCAGCTTTAGCGCAAGCATATCAACAGGCTAGATTCAACATTTACACCAAGTTCTTTCAAGGAAGGTAAGGTGAATATGATTATGTGTCAGTGTGAACGACAATATAGGAGACTCGCAATGACTAAAAAAGTTGAATTATGTATAGTGTTTTTGTATATTACATATTTGTCATGTGGTCTTTTGGGCATGTAGTTTCGGTATGCAACTATTTTCGTTGTTCGTTTGTCACCGTTCAGTATATACACTAGATAAAATATCATTACACACTTGTTTATATCAACTATTTCACACACATATCTATAATTAATGCAAAAATATTCACAATTGTAAGAAATAGATACTTTGCAACGGAATATAAATAATCGGTTTTTCGGCATACCCCTCTTGACCTAAACTGACGATCACACAGGAGTTTTGAGATTGTTCTACATTGTCTAGAGTCAACCTCCACGCAGACAAGCAATTCAAACACATTCTATATTCCAGTTTGTATAACCCACGAACCAAAAACGTTTCTCCACAGTGTTGCACACTACTGGAATAATGCAAACATAACCCACAACTTAAGAGCCTCATTACACTCTGTAAACACTATGAGAAATGCAGAATTTGTTCACTGTATAATAGGTACCAATCTTGGTGTTTATATACACATCATTCCATTAATATTGAGTGGGATAGTGGACTTAGTGGGGTAGATTAATAGTACAAACCATTACTCCATAACTCTTGGATGTTACAATTATCTTAAGGTATACAGAGGGACATGCCCACTTTGGGTGTCCGTCCATATTTTTTTCAATCTCTAACATCTTTCACTCATCCACTGTGAGCATGACCCTATTATCCATCTATTAATGTGTTTCTCAGTACGTTCATACTGGCAAATAGATTGTGCGACCGCCGAGCACACCTGAAAATCATACTTGAGAGCACTATACTAAATCTTATACCAAGACCAACATAGCAACATCCCTAAAGTGTCTTGTTATGCCCCAGACATATATTAACACATCAAGTCAAGCATCCTTAACCCCTCTTGAGTTTAATACTCAGACTTATGTTTGATCTATCATAGCTATCTAGATGGACTCACAATTATTTTGCTACCATAAGTGCTATAACCTGTCGACAGTGAGTACAAGTATAAGGATGTGTTACAAAAAATGGTCTTCCCTTTGCACTCATGTCCTTTAACTTTGGTCCAATCGGTTTCCTAGCAATGTCCCTTTAGACTGAATCCAACATGGCCATAGGTAACATGCCAAAGTAGCAGACATCAAAACCTCAGCTTCATGATATAGTCAAAAGTAACAAGGGCATAAGTAGGATCTTAATGAAAGATCTATGGGACTCACACAGTGAAGAAGCAAGGATTTATTCTATCACCTCCGCTTTTGGTCGAGTAAGCACATGTAGTATGAAATACATGTTATGGTGGAGTTATCTTAAGTAAAAGCGTATGTCTTAACTTAATACACCATACAAATCATAGTCTAGTTGCTACTCAAGTGCCTAACTCAAGTTCTTTATTCGCTTGCCATCTTAGGCATTAAATTAAGGTCTTGCATCTCGCTAACCACAGGCTACATGGATCATAAGCTATCCATGTACAATCTAATTAAGATAAATATATCATAGACCTTGATAGGTAGAAATAAATCATGCTTGGAACCGTCAGCTTGTGATATGTCAAGGACCAAAGCTGACGGGGCTGGACGGATGATGCTGAAGACTTCAGAGCTGACGGGGGGAATTTAGTTTCACTTGAAGGTCATATAACATGGCGGGAAGCTGACGACCCTAAGGCGACGGCACTGAGCAATGCCAACAGTTGTTCATCACAAATAGGTAATAAAAGGATTACTTGTTCTCCGCGCCTAGTGTTAGAGTCCTATAAGGAAAGATCCCGAGATCCCCGCTTATAAAGATTCCTATAAGGAAAGGACTTCCGCTCCAAGGAAAAGAGGTCAACCCTCTCCTACTATAAAAGCCCCAATACCCTCACAAATCAAGGTACGCATAATTAACCCCTCTCTAGCACTCTAGAGTTGAAAAAGAAGTTCTGACTTAACCTTCGGAGGGTACTTGGCCGGCACCACACCGGTGCTCTCTGTTAGGTCTTCTTCCTTTTGTTGTGCAGGTGTCGTTTCGAGCATACAAGCATTGTACAACTCACTGGTGAAATTCACGGCATCATCAGACCTCATCTTAGTTCCAACTAAAGCGACATCTATTTGTGTTAACCATCTATATATACTACATAAGCATTAAATAACACAATGTCTCATTTTTGCTCACTACTTAAGCGCCAGAGGCAATCGCTTGTGTGAGTGAGCCAACCTAAGCCTGTCGACATACCTTTCATACCACAGAACTCATCATATGGTATATATGTGTGTAAACGAACATATTATTAACTGAATAACATCATATGCATTTAAAACAAAATATCCCAAAAGAGTACAATAAATGGTAACTAAAAACAACATATCATCATATTCTACGTAGCCCTAAACTTCTAACATGAGCCTGAAAGGCATCCCTTCCTATAGGCTTTGTTAGTGGATCAGCAATCATGAGGCTTGTCGAAATATGTTTTAGAACCACTTCATCATGAGCAACCATGTCTCGAATATAGTGATATCGTATATCAATATGTTTAGTTTTACCATGATACTGAGTCTTTAGCATAGGCAAATGCTGCCATGCTATCACAATGTACCGTAATGGGATCTGAGGCATCCTTGACAACCTAAGATTCTAAAAGAACCTCCACAACCAAACTGCTTCCTGAACAACTGCTAAAGATGCTACATACTCAGCTTCTATAGTTGATAATGCTATACAGGGTTATTTCTTACTACTCCAAGTGATGGCGCCATTATTTAGCAAGAAAGCATAAACAAATGTAGATTTGAGTTCATCTAGGTCATTACCCCAATCAGCATCACTATAGCCAATCATACACAAATCTGAACCCTGATAAAAAAGGATGTAGTCCTCTTTCCCTCTAAGATACCTTAATATCCTCTTGACAGCTTTCCAATGAGCAAGTCCTAGATTAGACTGAAATCTGCTGACTAATCTAACAGCATAACATATATCAGGCCAAGTATACATCATTGCATACATCAAGCTTCCAACTAGGGCTGTGTACAGTTCGGTCGGTGCAGTTTTTGGGAAAATTTGCCATCGCACCATAGGGATTAGTTACCTCTCCATCACCTCCATTCATCATCACTAGAGATCGATTCTTTGGCGTCCATCAGTGCGGTTTTTGAGCATCGGTGTGGCTCGGTTTAGTCGGTCATTCTAAGACATACCCACAGATCAAAACTCAAGTAACCACAGTGACAGATCAAAACCCATATACTCACAGATCAACCCACACTACAACCATGGATCAAAAACCCAAAGCCAGAGAAATCAAAAGTTGAAAACCACAAAGGAATAAAGTAAGCTAAATACCTTAACAATCTATACCCAGTTACCCACAATGAAAAAGAGATGCTTTAGGTTCATCCAAAGTCTCAATGGCAACCAAGATTTAAAAGGTGGCGGTAACCAAATTTCTAGAGAGAGGTGGTGGCGGCTAGGGTTTGGGTTTGGAAGAAAGAGTTAACTGTGAAAAGATAAGAGTGTTCACTGCCAAAAAGCAAGCTGTGAAAATGTTTGACGAGTGTGGGGGTTTTGTCTCTGAACTAATGACCTAAAGACTAAAGCCCAAGCCCAACATTCATGTAGAAGACATTTAAGCAATTGCCTGTATGGACCGAACTTACAATTAAAAAAAAAAAAAGCCTATGTAGCAAAGTAATAAGTCATTGTATAAACACCAAAAGTCTAGCCTCCAGAGTCCACATACTCCACACCCTCATTCACATCTCTTTCACCACTCACCCTCACAATAAGTTGTGTCTCATAAATTAAAAAACTTCTAAACTCTGTAACTCAGCATCTCTTTCTGTAAATTTCAGTGCGGTTCAATTAGCATCGGAATACAACACCTGTCTCCGACAACCATACCACACCGTCGTCAGAATTATCCATCTTCTCCAATCATCGTCTTTGGTTCAATTGGTTGGCCTGTGGAGCGACGCAGCTCAGTCGGTTTCAGGATGATGGATCGGTGTAATTCGGTACTTGCACACCCCTACTTCCAACTGCATTAGCATAAGGAACACGAGCCAACTTTTCTTTTTCATCTTGAGTCTTGGGACACATATCAAGGCTTAAGCTCTCATTTTTTGCAACTGGAGTATCTATGGGTTTGCAATTATGCATTTGGAAACGCTCAAGAACTTTTTAATGTAGGCTTGTTGTGATAAACCTAAAAGTTTCTTTGAGCGATCCCTAAAGATTTTAACCCCTAGAATATAATTTGCCTCACCCATGTCCTTCATCTCAAAGTTAGAGGACAACCACCCTTTTGTGGCGATAATCATCACCATGTCATTACTGACCAATAATATGTCATCGACATACAATGACAAAATAATGAAACTTCCCTTAGATCATTTTACGTAGACACAGTAATCTTCTTCAATACCACTGTCTAGATGACTGTTTTAAACCATATATGGATTGTTTAAGTTTGCACACTTTGTGCTCTTGACCTTTGGTCACAAAGCCAATAGGTTGATCTATATAGATTTCTTCATCTAGTTTTCCATTGAGAAAAGTTGTCTTAACGTCCATTTGATATAATTCCAAATTTAAGTTTGCAACAATGGCCACAATGAGTTGAATAGAGGCAAGCCTCACAGTTGAATAGAGTCAACACCTTCCTTTTAAGTGTATCTTTTTGCCACTAATCGAGCTTTATACCTTTCTATTGACCCATCCGCCTTACGTTTGATTTTAAAAACCCATTTGTTCCCAATTGCTTTTTACCCTGGCAGTAGTTCTACCAGATCCCAGACTTGATTAGTCCTCATATACTCTATTTCATCATTCATTGCTTTTATCCACTCATCACTAACAGAAGATGAGAGAGCCTCTTGCACAGTTTTTGGCTCATCATCATCCTGTGAAGCAATCATGAAAGCTTCCCTCTCAATCTCAAAACAATGACGAGGAACATTACCACGGTTGCTTCTACGTGGCTGAGGTTGTTGTGGATCAACTTCTAGTGGTGTGCTCCCACTAGGTTGTGAGTCGCTCCCACTATCTCTAGAAGTTTCAGGAATTTCTTCCTTGTCCTCTACTAGTCTACTTGGGGCGCCTCCCTCTTGATCCATCATTTCATAAAGAGTCAAGTTCTTTTCAACCTCACATTTGTTAAGGAATTCACTTTCAATGAAATCAACATCACGTGACTCCAATTCAGTCACACTTCCATTTGGTTGTTCACCTATGAACACATAGCCTTTGGAATGCTCAGAATATCTTATAAAGATACACTTTTTTCCTCTAGGCACTAACTTCCCATATCTATGAGAAGTATTGTGAACATAACATGTTAAACCTTATAGCTGCAAGTTATTCAAGTCAAGTTTCTTGCCAGTCCATAGTTCATAAGGTGTGGAAGATACTGATTTAGAGGGCATTCAGTTAAGTATATAGGCTGCAGTAAAAAATGCATCCCCCTAATACGAAATAGGTAAGTTTGCTTACGCCATCATTGACCTAACCATCTCTAGCAGTGTTCAATTTCTCCTTTCCGCCACACCATTTTGTTGTGGTGTATAAGGCATCGTTAACTTCCTTACAATTCCCTTTTCATCACAAAGCTCCTTAAGTTGCTCAGATAGATACTCGTGCCCATGATCAGTTCTAAGAGCCTTAATGCTCTTGTCTTATTGATTCTTAAACAATCTCATGTATCGTCCCAAGCAATCTAAAGCCTCAAACTTATAAGAAATCAAATAGACATGCCCATAACATGTATAGTCATCTATAAATGTGGTGAAGTAGAAACCTCTATGCCTTGCCCTCACATTCGTTCGACCACATATATCAGAGTAGATTAGTTGCAATGGAAAAGATGCCCTTGTGGCTTTTCCAAATGGTTTTCTTTTTGACTTTCCCACTAGACAATGTTCACATGTGGACAAAGTGACCTTAGCGAGATTGCCCATAAGGCCTTCCCTAGCTAACCTAGTCATCCTATCTTGCCCTATATGGCCAAGCCTAGCGTGCCATATAATTAAATTATCAGAAGCATTATTAGATGAAGTAAAAAAAACTGAACTATTATTATTATTATTATTATTATTATTATTATTATTATTATTATTATTATTATTATTATATTCAATATCCAAAATTAAAAAACCATTTGAAATAAAACCACGGCCATAATAAACTATTCCCAAATGCAATAAAACATAATTATTCTAAAAAATAAACTAGAAACCAAGTCTTAACAAAGTAATTACGGAAAGTAAGTTCCTATGAATCTCTGGAGCATACAATACATCATGGAGTAATAGAGTGCCACCAACTCACAACAGGAATTCGACGGTACTCCACAAATCCTACTCTGTCTCTTGCTACATGTTCTGTTACTGCTGAGTCTACAATCCACATAGGAGCAGAATTAGTGACAAGGACATGACTAGTTATATGGTGAGATGTAGGATTAGGTGTTACCTTTTTTGGCTCAGTGCAATTACGAGCAAAATGTCCTTTCTTTCCGCAATTATAACAAGCCAACTTAGACTTGTCCTTCTTTACGCACTTTCCTCTAGTATCGCACTTGACAAACTTAGCCTTCTTAGGTGGTGGCCCATTAGGTCTTTCTTGTCTAGGAGCATAATTAGGTTGCTTGCTTTTAGGCCTAGATGCCTTACATGAACTAGTCTTAGCCATGTGCATAGAACTAATCGGCTTGGCTACTTCAAGGTGTTCAGCTTCAAGTTCCAAGTGACAAGCCACATCATCGAATGTTTTGATGTTCTCATTATGTGTCAAATTTTGACACATCGTCTCCCATGAACTTGGTAGTGAACGAATCACTGCCTAGACTTGTTGTTCATTAGTAAGATTGTTTCTAGCTGATTTGAGCACTCAAATCATGGAGGACATCGCTCTAAGATGCTGTTTCATCGTATTCAGAGCGCATCTTATATGAATCAAATTTCATTGTTAAGCCACACAATCTAGTGGCTAATTCCTTCCATATCTTAGCTTTAGAGCTTTCCACATGTCTTGCGCAGTCATATACTACTCAAATTCACCAATCAAGTCATTGTGCATACTGCTTAACATTGTAAAGCGAGCACACAAATCTTTCTTATGCCAACTTTCATAGGCAACAAGATCACGTTGGTGTTGCTCAGTGCTTCCCTCATCGGGTTTACTCAATGAATGTGTCAAAGTCCCTAGGACTTCTTACTCATTCAGCACATACTGGATTTTGCGGTGCCAAATATTGTAATTTTCACCATCCAGTTTCTCTCCTTTATTAAGATTAGCAACTATACCTTTGGAAGCCATTTCACTACAAAATTTCACAAATGGAACATTACACACACATTTCAAAAATTTTGATGTTTGATCTAATATAAAATTAGATAATCAACACACGTCGCAAGATCGAAAATTTGCTAAGCTTCTTAATCATCTCTTGCGCCACTAGTGTTTATTACTAAGCTTAATTTTAATCTATTCGTGCAAAATTATGTATGGGAGATAACGCAACTCAACCATACTCCCACTATTCCATATTTCATATTTACAAAAAATATGTATTGGAAAAAAAAAATCACTAATTTTATCAATTAACTATTGAGCCAAACATGCTATCACAATTTAAACTCATGAGAACAAATCATATAGGCATGTCATTATTTCACTAAGAAATAATTATTGCTTTGTCTTGTTATAATATTTAACAATGTGTAAATATTTTTAATATCATATTTCACTAAGAAATAATAACAGAATTAAATAATTAAAAAAAATCAATTCCATATCATTAAAAATTTCTAAAAAATATAAACACCACCAATAAAGGGCGCATCATCATTAGTAAATTGCAGCAGCCCTTTAAAAATCAAAAAATAATGAATCTTCATGATATTTAGGGTCTATTTGGATACCGCTTATTTTGCTGAAAACTAAAAACTGAAAATACTATAACAAATTTTTAAATGTGTGAATAGTGTTGTGGGGCTCATTTTTAATGAAAGTTTTGTTCAAAAAGAGGTTTGTAGGTCCCGTGAGCAGTGCACAGACCCACATAACAGTGCATAATCACGTGAAAGCTAACTTCTAAAAAAAAAAAAAAAAAAAGGTCCAAAACGCCAAACACTAGGATTTTAAGCCTTATCCAAACAGGTATTTAAACTAGAAAGACCATTCACGTGTCATGCTACAGGTTTAAGGGCAATTCCAAAATAAATAAAAAAAAAACTTTTAAGCCACAGGAAAGTTTATGGCCCCACCATCTTATTTTTAAATGCTTTGTAACAAACACACATTCATGTAGGCTGACACGTGCTGTACGTTGTGCTAGAGAGTGTGGGATTTGCTGGAATTGGTTGTCTTCAACCTCCAGCCTTCAAAATTCTTTAGCACAAATGGGTTTAAAACAAAAATTTCAAGTGCTTATATCTTTTTCATTTCAAATCTATTTTTGACGTATCATATACCGATTTAAAGCTTATAACATATAGATTCATAATATGAAATTATAGTTTGCAAATAGAAATCATATAAGAGTAGTTTTGTTCTTAAAGTTTTGGTGTTCTAAGTTTTGTTAAACTACATCTTATGGCACACTAAGAGATTTTGCTACGAAACTTAAGGTAGATATTAATACATGTAATATAAACAGATATGATTAGTTCTTAATGCGTTTTATGCTTCTGAGATATGCTATGAATTTCTACGCACCTCACATGGCCTTCAATGGCAAGTTTTGATTTTGAGACTATGACATCGAGAATAACCAATAAATGCTCTGATACCAATGTAAGAAATAGAGACTTTGTAGCGGAATTTAAACAATCGGTTTTTCGGCATACCTCTCTTGACCTAAATCGACAATCACATAGGAGGTTTGAGATTGTTTTATGCTGTCTAGAGCCAGCCTCCATGCAGACCAGCTATTCAAACACGTTCTGAATTCTAGTTTGTATAACCCACGAACCAAAAACGTTTCACGACGGTGTTGCACACTACTCGAATAATGCAAACATAACCCACAACCTATGAGCCTCACTACACTTTGTAAACAATATGAGAAATGTAGAATTTGTTCACTGTACAATGGGTACCACTCTTGGTGTTTATATACACAACACTCCATTAATATTGAGTGGTATAGTGGACTTAGTAGGGTAGAGTAATGGTCCAAAACATTACTCCATAACTCCTGTATATTACAATTATCTTGAGGTATACAGAGGGACATGCCGACTTTGGGTGTCCGTCCATATTCTTTTCAGTTTCTAACAACAATTTAAAAAGTCTAATATAAAAAAAGTAATTTGGAAGAATTCTCGTTTGGTTTAGACACGACTCATTTTCATAATTTAGTTTTCACAACTCATAACTCAAATCCCACTTTCACTCAAAAACTCCAAAACTTTTGTTTAGTTTAAAAACTCAATCACATATCTCATCTTTTAACTCAACTTTTTGCAAAAATTGTGGAGCCCACACATTGACACTACATAGTCGGTTCACTGTAGCTACCCACGTCCCCTTCTTTTGCTCTTCCCTCTCCTTCATATTCTCCCATAAAAAAGCCCCAGCACTGCTCTTCCCTCACCTCCCACTTGGATCCTGTAACGTTCAAGGCCACAAACAATTTGACTTTCAAGAACAAATACCATTTCTTATGTCAAAAACCCATACAAAACAACTCTAAAGCCAACCTCAACTTAGCAAAAATAACATTCAACTTCTCAAAACCAAAAATCAAAGTCCCAAAATCCGATATTCAAACAGACCCAATAGAAAAGCTTCCCATTTTTAGATACATGATCATCAAAATAGTGACTATAATTACATAGATGCAATCAAAACAATCAAAGTGATAATCAAAACATGAATTTAGCTAATTACCTATGACTCATTGAGGTTAACTGCATTACTCCCAGCCATCAAAACTTGTCCTTAACTCAAAAACACTAGTAAAAGTTTTCAAAAAGCAAAAACAGAGAGTACCAATAAAACACACACACACACACACACACACACATACACACACACACACACACACACACACACATAGAGAGAGAGAGAGAGAGAGAGAGAGAGAGAGAGAGCATATCAATTTCATCTCAACTAGCTTTGCAGTTAGCAATATATGATCACTATAAGTTTTGAGATTTAAATTTATTTTCCTTCAATTTTAACTTGGAGCAAGTGATTACTAGCAAAACTTAAAGCGTCATTAAAAAAATCCATGGGGAAACACCCATTTTAACATCCAAAGTAGAATACCAAAAAAAATCCCTAAAACAAAAATTAAAATGAACAAATCTAAGAATAGACATGGAAAATCGAGAGGGAGAGAGAGCAGAGTTTGCACCTGGGAGAAGATCACGAAAATAAGGACAGTTGACGGTGAAGATTCCGACGGTGACAGAGCTTGCAGTCGTCGGTGAAGAGTTTGACAGTCCATAGTATTATGTCTTTGATCACTGAATGTTCATCTCATCACGTTTCAGTACTCAGACTTTTTGTACATACATCGCTGGAAATGGAGAAAAGGAAATGTCATGTGAAAATTTTAGGGAAGAGCTGAAGAGGGAAAAAGGGAAGTGGGAAAGAGGGAAACTTTGCTCTACGAAAATATTTGAGAAAGAGCTGAAGTGAAAGTATGGAGAGCCATGGTAATATCAACAGACTTCAATTTGATGGGACAATACACTGGTCCCACAAAGTCACTCTATTTACCAATATGCGATTGAAAACCGTGTTAGAACTTTTGGAAACTCTCTATTTCTGTTTCCGGTTTCCATCACCCGAACTCAAATTTTTGAGTTTTGAGTGATGGAAACATCACCCCAAAAAAAGCCAAACAACAAATTTTTTGGAATATGGGTTATGGAATATGGGTTATCACTCATTTTTGTGCCAATCCAGACAGCCTCTAAAAGCCCTATACACTATAGCTCAGTGTCTTATTTTATTTGTGGATCCTTCAAGGTGGAAATGAAATAAAAGCGCTTTCTCATGTAGGGAATCAGAAGAATTCAAAGTTTTGAATTTTGTTCTAAAGACCGTTTCAAATTGTATACTGGACGAAATACAATGGTAGCGGAGTATTTAATGGTGTACCATTTCAGAATTACAATATATATATATATATATATCCATAAGTTATAATTCACGTCATTAAAATTTTTTTTTTTTAAAAAAAAATAGAAATCTATATATGGAATATCTAAAATCTAAAGTATAGCATTTATTATTATTATACTTTTGTTAAGCCACATTAGTATTGCATTTTGGTTTATTTGGTCCATTCCAATCAATTTTGGTCCAATTTAATCCGTTTTGGTCCACTTTGGTCCATTATTGTCCATCTTGGTCCACTTCGGTCCACTTGGTCAACTCATTCAGTCTATTTTTGTTTACTTCAGTCCAATTTGGTTTATTTTGGTCCATTACAATCCATTGAATCCATTTGGTCCACTATGATTTATTCCGTCCACTTTGGTTTACTTTGGTCTACTTTAGTGATACTTTGGGGGAGAGGTTTGTGTAGAAACAGAAGATGCTTCATTGACAATTATGTCACATTCTCAGTATAATTTTGATAGGTTATTAATAAAATTACATTTCCTTATATTACTAATGTCTTTTATTTTATTTTTTCTAATATAAATAATGGATTTACTATATTTACTTCCTCTTTAGATTATTCAAGGCGTATAGAAAATGAATCATTGGTAAGGAACACTATAAACAAATTTCAACCACACATTATATTATTTACAAAATATCTTGCCTTATATAGTGATTGAATGTAAAATGCATTATGTTTTCTTGAAAAAAATACAAAATTTAAAACACTTTCAAATAACAAATATAGGTAACTTAATTTATAAAATCTAATGTATTGCATCGACTATACTTTATTTAAAAATAATCAAATTTTTTAAAGAAAGTTTTTGAACTAACACTTATAAGTTTCATACACTGTTTTCATTTTTCACTCAACTAAAAAACAAATCATCAAATCTTTTCATGTATTCCGTAGGTTTGCGACTAGTATTTGTAAAATCTTATTCATATATATATATATATATATAATCTCATACATAATTAAACAAATAAAAAAATTAATCTAATAAAAGCATGCTTCTTTCTTAAAAATATTATAAGAAATCCATAAACGAAATTTTCGTATTTGTTTTTTTAAAATTTGGCCTAGAAGTTTTTAATATAGAATAGAAAACTCCTAGATGAGTTTTAGAGGATTCAGAACAAAATATAGAGGTTAATTTTGTTGTTTATTATTTCTTGAAATTTTTATATATTTTACAATTTTAGGTTTTTAGGTTTTATTTCATTACTAATGATAAGATACATAGAGCAAAGAAATTCTCGTGGTCCATGCATATTGCTCAATACAAGTATTATACAACAAATGAGATGATACAATCGGGATCCATGAAATATAGATATACACTATATACTAATTAGTACTAAAAGCATTCGTACAATTCAAAATTCTCACTCGAAAATTTTGTACTTGCTTGGCTGGAATAAAAACTTAGACCAGTAATATGAGCGAATCAAATCAGCCCAAAGATTAAAATGTAACAGAACAAACATAATAACGGGGGTGCTAGCAAGTGAAGCAATGGCAAAGGAAACTCCTGTCATGTTGTAGTCAAAGATCAAAAAGATTGCAGCAATGAAGGCCAAGACCATAGTTGTTATTGAGATGAAGAGCGCTGTGAGTCCGAACATCAACCTTGCATGCAATGACTTGACAAATTCACTTTCTGCATAACTTGAAGTAAGAATGGAAAGTAACAAGACTATCGATGTTGTAGATGTAAAGAGTGATAACGCATTTGACAGAACAAAAATCTTAAACCACTCCTCTTTGGTTAAAAATGGAGTGTTTAACTGATTGCTGGCACCAGGAACACACAAAGCTGCTGCGAATACCACTGTAGAAATGAGAGTTGCTACAAGCATACATGAATTGGCTGTCTCCTTCATTGCTGTTTCACCAACTTTAAGGAGTTCTTTATGTTCAGCATTGAAAACTTCTTTAGGTGTCATTCCCTTTCTATTTCTCATGTACAAATGACAAGGCCGGGAAATCTTTTCCACTTCCTAGAATGATAGGGAGGACAAGGTTAGCAGAGAATTTTATTGAAACTAGAAAATGAATATTCAGTAACGCATCTAGATATGATGGATTTACATGGCCTAATTGCTTAAACATTAAGAATATTTACTACTTATTAAGTTAATATTACTCATTCACACTTACGAATAAGAAAATCTATTTCCACAAGCCATTGTGAATTCAAAATGAAAAAGAAGTACTGAGAAAAAGGGTTATATATGATTGTTTCACATTATGTGTATGTTAGAACTATATTTAAATTATTATTACATACTGTAGTGCGATGATTATCCTCTAAGTATAAGTTTTTGTAAAGTGGATATTTAGATTATTCTACAAAATATATATTATCGAGTGTGAAACAATATTGTTTTATGAAAAATAATAGAAAAGGACAGATTTAGTGGTTAAAATACCTTAAACCACAGTATCTCTCGTTGCATCTGAAGGTTTGCTCGCGGTGCACCAAGTCTTTCCGTGGGTGGCAACATTCCCGCTAAGTGCTGCATGCTGTTATGCTCATTATCAACATTTCCTATAATGCAATCCCTAACTGTTCCTACGTTATATATTAAATTAAATACATGTACTTGACGATAGATTACAGCAACATGAAATAAGGATCGGTTGTTTTCATCACATTCCCATAAAAGATCAGGACAAAAGTGGAGAAGCACAGCTAAAACCTCAACATTTCCTGACTTTGCAGCATCAAAAACTACTCCTGAAGGCTTCCTTATTAGGTCTGAAATCTCCTCATCATTCGAACACTGCAGAATTTGCTCCCAGAGGCTTTTAATTAGTAATTCACGCGCCGAGTAATTTGGACTTGATTCTTGGTTAAAGAAGGCTCTGAAATCTGAAATCTAGAATCTGGGTTATAATCAATAAAAATAAAAATAAAAGACCAAAATATAAACTGAGAATTCGACTGGGTTTGGAAAACGTACTTGAGGTGGTGCATCCTTCCATAATGTTTTTTCCATTGCTGAAAGTAATGTCCTTTTGAGCCAACACATGCAAAGCTGTTTTTCTATCTTCCTCGTCTCGTTCATATGCCATTGTGGGGTACCTCTTCAGTATCTCTAATGCTAAGTCTATATATAGACAGGTAATTTTTTTTTTATTAAGGAAATATCATTGTACCAAATGTTAAAGCGAAGTTGCAAGAAACTTCTTGCAAGCCCAATAAGAAATGCACTGGAGAGAGAATGAAAGAGTGATCCAAAAATTGTTGACTTCCAACAAAATTTCATATAATCACTATTACAAATTTAGTACGAGTTGTTTCAGCCCTAATTTATCCTTGTAAGTGATCACTATGGGAATGGGAATATATGAGCATATATTGAGTGGGAAAAAACGTAGGTATAGTTTGTTAGATGTAATGTATTACATTTCATGGCCAAAATGGGCATTTGCCCATTTCGTCAAAACTTTTTGACAAAATGCCTCATGTCTGAAACTATTTAGAAAAATGCCACTGTTTTAAAACCCGATTTTTGGATAATCAAATTATAGCGAATTGAAAATATAAAAAAAAAAAAAAAAAATTTGGAACTTAAGTTCATGGAACTTGAGTTCCATTCAAGAAACTCGAGTTCCATTCAAAAAACTTGAGTTCATGGAACTCAAGTTCCTTGAAAAAATTCATGTGGAACTTGAGTTCCATGAAATCGAATACTTTGCATGGAACTCGAGTTCCAGAAAAAAAAAAAAAAAAAAAAAAAAAAAATTTCTAAGTCCACGTTCGCTATAACTCAATTTTCCAAAAATCAAGTTTCACATTTGAAACTCGATTTTCTAAAAATTGAATTTCGAAACAGGGACATTTCCCTAAATAGTTTCAAATATTGGGCATTTTAGTGGAAAGTTTGTGAGAAATGGGTAAAAGCTCATTTTGGCCTATGTTTCAATATTAAATTCAAAAACATAATTCAATTGAATTTGGCCTTCCTTAGAAAGATAATATATTATATATATGATAGTTTTTTCAACTTATGACATTTGCTCTATGATGATTGTTATTTATTATCAGACAACGACACTAACTTGTTTTTGGTGTATGTAGGGTTCAGACCCATGATTTCTTATTTGACAAGAAGAGATTTTACTGGTTGAATTGAATATTGAAAGCCAATTGAAAAGATAATATTGATTATACTACATTGGTTAATGCACACGTGTCTTTTATTTTAATTGGAAAATCCAATTTGATGCACTTAAGAAAAAGTATCTAAGGTTTTTTCCCTAATATACCTAAAAATGTTATGATAGTATTAGTTTAATTTCATACTAACTAGTCACAGACCCACACGATATGTGAGAATTTATAATCATTATGAAATTTTGTATAATGTATAATTTATTATTTACTTTATTATTGAAATTAAATTGTACTGCCTAAAAATTAAAAAAATCTAAAAATGTAATTTCCATCTCTCTATTTAATTTTACAAATACATAATATTTTAACTTTCAAATTTATTAATCAAATTTCTAATTCTCTTAAAGAGATTATCATAATAATTAAAACTTATCATATAATTGCAGTTGATATTACTTAAATAATTGCTAGTACTATTAACCCAAACCTGTTTTTTCTCACTTTTAGGTAAGTGTACCAAAATGGACCAAATGGAACGAAATGAACCGAATGCCAATCCATAATTATTTAGCATAACTAAAAAAATTAATAAAAATTATAAAAATAAAGTGATGTAAAGCCATAACTTGTGATAAGTAATGTATTCCAATAGGATGGAAGTGGACTGAATGGACAAATTGGACCAAATAGGTCAAATTAGACCCCAAATGTACCATAGTGGGCCTAAATGGACCAAATAGAATAGAAGCGGATCGAACAGACTAAATTGGAACGAATGAACCGAAGTGGACCCAAATGGACTAAGATGAACCGAACTTGGTACACCACAAAAAAGAAGATATTATGAAAACCACTTGCATTTAATATTTTATACAAAAAGAAAAAAGAAAGGGGAAAAAAAATCCTTGTTAAACCATAGACATCTTTGTTAGAAACATAAAAAAGTTAAATTACAAATCATAGCATCTAGAAAGAAAGATGGAAGACTAAGTTTTGTCTAGTGTGTTAGTGTCAATACATCGTTCGATGTATTGGGACTTTTGGTTAACTTATATTTGATGGACTTTGTAGAGTTTGTGAGTGTGGTTATATATAACTCTTATATAGTAGATAGCAGGTTTTGTGTGTGTGTGTGTGTGCGCGCGCGTGTGACCCATGGATATAGACATAATTTTTGTCGAAACCCATAAGTTGTGCTGGTTACCTTTTATTAATGTACATATTTTTCACACAAAAATTTTATCAAGAATTTCCCTATCACAATAAAAAAAAACCCCTAGCACATAAGATCTTGACCAAAACTCAAATTCTAAAGACGTCATCAAATATTGACTCATTTTATCAGTTTAAATGATTAACACTAGCAAGATAAGAAGAAGCATGTTTTAATTTGTAAAGACAAATTTGAATGCATTAAAGAGTGTAGTCATTAGTCATACCGTACAGATCGTTGGAAAGGCAGATAAAAAAAAGCTTAGTGCGCTCCTTTCGATCTAGATGATCAAAGCCTGTCACCCTGTAGAGATATCTTGCCATTTCTCTGTGTGCAATTGCAGCTGCCGCGGCAAATGGTATCGATCCATAATTGCCATCTGCCATCCCGCGACACATCGGCAGTTCATTATTCTTTTCTACCATTAACTTTGCAAGCTCAACCATTCCAGATGCAGCAACATTGACAAGGGCTACATCATTAGATGCATTTTCTACGGCTAGTTCTTCCACGGTCACGTAATCCACTAGTTCTTTCACAAAAGATGTGCATTTTCCCAAAGCCGCTACGTGAATCACTGTGTCCCCTCCTTTCGTCAATCTAGCACGAACCATGCCACGATCTTTATCGAGGAAGGGCTTAGCAGTTTCCCAATCACCCTTAAGAGTGGCAACAAGCAAGTCACGGTAGTCATTTCTTTTTTTTCCTGTGGAGTTCAATTATCAAAGAATCACGAACTGAAAATTTATTTATTTAGTTATAATATTCTCCAATTGTCAAACATCAAAACAAATCGGGAACTGGTCTCTATTTCAATCTGGTTATCATATAAAACTGAAAATTCATAAATAAAAAAAAAATAAATAAAAAATTGAAGAAAAAAAAAAACCAGCAGTTCAACTGCGAAAATCAAGAACCAAACTAGTTAAGTACCACCTTAACATTTTTCCTCATAGACTCATAGTGGAGCAGGGGCGAGCAGCTTAGAATCCAGAGTCAAATAAATCGCTGGAAGCCGATTGTTATATACATATAAATACATATAATTTGCAAGGTATATAATTATAAACATATATACATATACTACTGTGTTAAATAAAGTTTTTTAATTTATTTCATGACTAACTTTTAATAACAATTTAACCCTAATAGTACATTTTCAGGCAAAAAAAAAAAAAAACTTTCTTGATGAAATTTATGTAGAGAACAAAGGAAAAAGAATTACTGTCAAGTGGCAAAACTGTCTTGGAAGTGGGACGACATTCGACTTGAGGAAAATGGTCTGGGTTTTGCAAACTCGGTTCCACAACAATGCCTTCTAATTGTGTCAGTTTCTCTGTTGACATAGCTGCACTTGAAGAAGGAACTTTGTATAAGTAAAAAATGCACACTTGTCTCTTGGTAACCAAGGTCAAGTTGTGGACTCACCTGAAATTTTCCAAAAATATTTCGGAGCTTATGAGGCTGAAAGAGAGTATAAAGGGCTTGAGGTAGCTACGAAATGAGAGAAATGGTTGGTATAGTATGAACTATGTGACAATTTGTGCTTTATATTATCGCAAAAGCAGATTAGGGAATCTCTAGTCAAACCATCCAAGAACAAAGAGAATCAATCCCAATTACATCTCTCGGTGGAGCATCAACTTTTGCAATTTTTCGAATTCCATTCACTAATTAAAAATCAATTTCCACTTTATGCTAGTCTTACTCATCAAGACAACTAATTAAAGTACATGTCACGCCCCAAAATCAAAAGGGTCCAAAACATGAGAAAAGAAATTGAAAGCTTGGATTTGTGTGAAACACACGAGAGCTTGTTCAAACCCCCAATTAAAAATTACAGCTATATTGCTTTTACTCCTAATCAAAGTGCGGAATTGTGTTAGTTTCTCTATTGACATAGCTGCACTTGAAGAAGGAACTTTGTATAAGTGAAAAATGCACACTTGTCTCTTGGTAACCGAGGTCAAGTTGTGTACTCACCTGAAATTTTCCAAAAATATTTCGGAGCTTACGAGGCTGAAAGAGAGTATAAAGGGCTTGAGGTAGCTACGAAACGAGAGAAATGGTTGGTATAGTATGAACTGTGTGACAATTTGTGCTTTATATTATCACAAAAGCAGATTAGGGAATCTCTAGTCAAACCATCCAAGAACAGAGAGAATCGATCCCAATTACATCTCTCGGTGGAGAATCAACTTTGGCAATTTTTCGAATTCCATTCACTAATTAAAAATCAATTTCCACTTTATGCTAGTCTTACTCATCAAGACAACTAATTAAAGTACATGTCACGCCCCAAAATCAAAAGGGTCCAAAACATGAGAAAAGAAATTGAAAGTTTGGATTTGTGTGAAACACACGAGAGCTTGTTCAAACCCCCAATTAAAAATTAGAGCTACATTGCTTTTACTCTTACTTAATCAAAGTGTGGAATTGTGTCAGTTTCTTTGTTGACATAGTTGCACTTGAAGAAGGAACTTTGTATAAGTGAAAAATGCACACTTGTCTCTTGGTAACCGAGGTCAAGTTGTGTACTCACCTAAAATTTTCCAAAAATATTTCGGAGCTTATGTGGCTGAAAGAGAGTATAAAGGGCATGAGGTAGCCACAAAATGAGAGAAATGGTTGGTATAGTATGAACTGTGTGACAATTTGTGCTTTATATTATCGCAAAAGCAAATTAGGGAATCTCTATTCAAACCATCCAAGAACAGAGAGAATCGATCCCAATTACATCTCTCGGTGGAGCATCAACTTTGGCAACTTTTCAAATTCCATTCACTAATTAAAAATGAATTTCCACTTTATGCTAGTCTTTCTCATCAAGCCAACTAATTAAAGTATATGTCACACCCCAAAATCAAAAGGGTCCAAAACATGAGAAAAGAAATTGAAAGCTCGGATTTGTGTGAAACACACGAGAGCTTGTTCAAACCCCCAATTAAAAATTACGGCTAGATTGCTTTTACTCTTACTTAATCAAAGTTTTGAATTGTGTCAGTTTCTCTATTGACATAGCTGCACTTGAAGAAGGAACTTTGTGTAAGTAAAAAATGCACACTTGTCTCTTGGTAACTGAGGTCAAGTTGTGGACTCACCTGAAATTTTCCAAAAACATTTCGGAGCTTATGAGGCTAAAAGAGAGTATAAAGGGCTTGAGGTAGCTACGAAACGAGAGAAATGGTTGGTATAGTATGAACTGTGTGACAATTTGTGCTTTATATTATCGCAAAAGCAGATTAGGGAATCTCTATTTAAACCATCCAAGAACAGAGAGAATCGATCCCAATTACATCTCTCGGTGGAGCATCAACTTTGGCAATTTTTCGAATTCCATTCACTAATTAAAAATCAATTTCCACTTTATGCTGGTCTTACTCATCAAGCCAACTAATTAAAGTACATGTCACACCCTAAAATCAAAAGGGTCCAAAACATGAGAAAAGAAATTGAAAGCTCGGATTTGTGTGAAACACACGAGAGCTTGTTCAAACCCCCAATTAAAAATTATGGCTAGATTGCTTTTACTCTTATTTAATCAAAGTGCGGAACAAGAGTAAATGTGTGCAATGAACTGATAACACTACTTTAAGCCATATTCATCCACAATTGACAATAAAATGAAAGTTTAAAGAGTAAGGAAGAGAGATGCAAATATAAGATAACACTAAGATGTGTTATCGGAGAGGAAACAAAAGAACTCAGCGAAAAACCTCTCCGCGACTCTCCAAATCGAAATCGATCCACTAGAGAATAAAGTTATGGTACACGAATAAAAAAAGACCCTCCAAACCTAGTCTACCCTGTCGGACCATGAGCTGTGTCATTCCACTTCAGAATCAATTGGTGATGAGGAAGACGCTCAAATCTTTTATGGCTTTCGACATCACACCACGCAGGCCTATTTTTAGAGTGGTTGTAGGGAGTCAAATTGTGGTCCCCCCAACAATCCCTCCCTCACAATGACACTCCTGTAACTCGAACCCATGACCTTGACTCTGATACCATTTGTCGAACCGTGAGTTGTGTCATTACACCTCAAAACCAATTGGTGATGAGGAAGACACACTCAAATCTTTTATGGCTTTCGACATCACACCACGTGGGCCAATTTTTAGAGTGGTTGTAGGGAGTCAAATTGTGGTCCCCCCAACATAGCCAATGTACTTGAGCCCTCTAAGCTCCTGCTACCAATGGACTTCTCAGAGTCATATCTTCTTTAGCTTTCCAGATCCCGCAATACTGCCCAATTGTATCCACCAAACCTCACCGACTTCTTTTAGGAAATCCCCAAAACTTTTCTAGCTCCAAAACACTATCTATACTCTGAATAGGTGTGGGTTGTGTTTGGGTACAAATCTTCTCTCAAGGTATGACAATGGGAGAGGAAATGAGAAAAGACTATAATGATTTCTCACTAAAGGATAAGTAGCTCTCTCTAAAATGATGGGTGTGTTGTGTTGTAGAAATCTATCTAGGATTTTCTCTCTAAATAGCCTCTCCTTACTTTTGTGAGTAATGAGGGTATATATAGTATGAGCGAAGGGTAAAAAAGTCACACTAAAAATCCTCTAAGCAAAGATTTTTGCGGGTATCTCGTGAGATGGCTTATCTCACAAAGTACTCGTGAAATACAGCTTGGTACTTGACTCTTCAGCTTTCAGCATGTGCTTCTCACATGCCCTTTTCGCGTGAGCCTTTCTCGCGAACTTCTTGCGAGCTAGTCCCGAAACTGCTCTGATCTTCAATTCATGCTCAATTCTTCACCAACTTAATACTAAACCCAATACAATAAAATCTCACAAAATACAAAGAAATAATTTAATGCACTTACAACACTTTTTGTCATGGAATAAAGCCAACATAAAACATAGTTGTAAATCACAACTTTACAGAAACTCAAAGTTTTCTGTGTATTTTTCCTTTTTGACAAATCAATCCAAATAATCCATACCAAGTACCAAAATCAAGGATATTCATAATAATTTCATTAAATATACTGCCAAAGTAAGTCAGAACTCTATGCAATAATTACAAGGATCATTGGCCACAAAAGAACGGAGATCTAAATAAATATAATTACATATCATCAACTTGTCCCATCAGTGAGAATAAAAGTTATAACCATTATAATATACAAAAGAATAAGTCGAGCCTACTCTAGGATATACATCATCTAAATGATTCCATCACAAAAGTTCAACCTCTACCAGTAGTTAGTCTAACTACTGCTAGCCACAAAACCCGTCCCAAAATGATCCTTTCTTATTCTGAAAAAGTTTGTAAAAGAATGGGATGAGATAGAGCCCAGTAAGTAGCATAATTAATGGGGGTGAGGAAAATGTAAGTTTCATGATGATGAGCAATTTACAAAACATGTTATAATTTAGGAATTTCCATTAGGATCATTCAAATCCATTTTTCTTAATAAATTGACAAGAATGATTAAAACAATATAGCACCAAGCTTTCTCAAAATATTTCAACAAGAAACTACATACTATTTACTGTGAGCTATTAAAACAATCTTTTAAAACCTAAAAAATCCAACCCAAGGCTACATGACAATCTGCCATAAAGATGTTAGGTATGCCACAAAGACATCAAATTATGCCATGAAGACATCAATTATGCCACAAAGACATCAATTATGCCACAGGACATCAATTATGCCATAAAGACATCAATCTGCCACAAAGACTACGGCATCTCGGTGGGTAATCACCAGGTAATCACATGTCACAACTCAAGGGTAAAAGCATGAAGAGCTCACAATTTACATGAAATCAAAACATGGTTCAATTTCGAGTAGTTTCACAAAAACCTTTGAAATACCCAAAATATTCACAAGGTTCTCAAATTTTCCAAAATCATTTCTTGTCAATAAGATTTTCTATCAATTTCTCAAATATCACAAGTCAAGATAAAATCTTTTGAATTTGCAAATAATGCAATAAATCCATAAAATCCATTCCCAAGAATTATATAAAAAATGCTTATCTCTTCCATACTATCAAATCATGCATTTCCCCATTCGCATTACCAAATATGATGCACTAGACATAAATAGTGATATATAATAGGGTCACAACACAATACTTTTAAGAAAACATAGTTCCACAATAATTTTCCAAAATGTGTTTAACCCAAAAACAAAATTTATGCAACATGATTATTTTCCAAAAAAAAATCTCATTAAAAGCTACTTACCTTGCAACCCACAAAAGCCTAATTCTCCAAGTTCCAAAGGAGATTAGTTAGAACCTAAACAATATCAAGCAAACTATCACAATAAGCATAAAGCTTGAAAAGAGAATAAGGTGAAAGGGAGAGATAGCTGGTCAATGAGGAAGGGACATATTTGTGAATGGGTGGTGGGGAAATAAGGAGTAGGTGGGGAGTCATGTGGGCTTAAAAAAAATGCTACTTTACTTTCTTTTTTTTTTAAAGGCTTGGGACGTTACAGTATATGTTCAACAACTTTCTCTTATTTTATTTAGTGCCCGTTTGTTTGCACTTTTAGAAGGCAAAAAGCGCGTTTTGAAACCCCCATCTCAAAATGCCCGTTTAGTTAGGTTCAAAAAGCAACTTTTTGTTAAAAGTTGCGTTTTGAGTTTGTGAAGAAAACATGCATTTGCAAAAAGGAGCTCAGAGCTGCAGTTTCAAAATGCACAAACACGTTTTCTCAAAACAAAAATATTACCGTTGGTGGGTTTCTTTTTTTCCTAAATTGCCCATAGTTTTTTTTTTCCTACTCCTCTATGCTGCTGTGCTGCGACATCTCATCATCATCATCATCATCTTCTTCTTCTTCTTCTTCTTCTTCTTTAATTTTGTGCTGCTTCTTCCTCTTCTCTTCTCTATTTTTTTTTTTTTTTTTTGGATTTACGTCTTACATATCTAATCTAAAAAAAAAAAAAAAACCTTTTGAATTTGGAAGAATTTTTTATAAATGGAACCTTTGGAGACATGGAGTAGAGAGAGGGAGCTCGAGAGAGAGCTCAAACTTGATTGTGTGTGTGTGTGTGTGTGTGTGTGTGGAGGAAAGTAAAAGAAAAGGAAGATAAGAAGATGAGAACGAAGTGAACGTGTGGATGAGAAAAAAAAAAGATTTTTTGGGTTTGGGTAAAGCAACATGGAAGAAAATATAGATTAGGAACACATATTATTTTACAACTTCTTTTTCATAACTGTGATGTTACAGAGAATGTGCTGGAAAACAAATTATGGGTACTAGAACAACTCATTTAAAAAATAAGTGTTAATAAAATTTTATTTTACAAAGATTAATTTTAAATTAGTATTGTGAAAATATTGTGACATTTTATTATATTTCTAAACTTTTTAAGTTAATACTATTTTTCTTTAGAAAAAAAATAGTACTATTAACAGAATATTTTTATAACAATTTCATAATAAAGTTTACATAGTAAGTTGTTATTAATTCTCATCTATACCTACTAGTGACATTTTTTTTTTCCTACCATTAACAACTTGTTATATAGATTTTATTGTAAAATTTTTGTGAAAATATTGTGTCCATAACTTGCATTAAAAGAGGTAATTAAAACAAAGAATTCTCTTTATATAGACATTGTCCTTTTTAGTAATTTATCCCTCAAACTGCCACTTTTATAAGTGCTAGCCAAACACTCAGATTTTTCAAAAAGCACATTTTAACAGCTTTTACCAAACACTCAGTTTTAAAAAATAATAATAATTTTTCATACTACACTTTTTGAAAACTTCACTTTTTCAAAAATCCTAGTTTCAAAAAGCTGAACCAAACTCACCCTTAGTATCATGACCTCAACCGCCTGGCTTTACATACTGTTGAAATTAAAGAGAAACTATGGTAGAGATTAAAGAGAATAATGGGAACATGAAAGAGAAAGAGAGGACACAAGAAAATTATGTGGTTCATTATGTGTTACAATAAACCCTAAGTAGAGTACATATTAACTACATAATCTACAGCTAATGCTACATGGGCTTTACAATAGAATTGTGTCTCTTATGTCAATACACATCAACACATAATAAACTAGTATATATCTTTAAGACTCCTCTGAAACTCAAGGTCGAAACTTAATGTTGTCTTGAGTTTGGCATATAAGCATTTGAAGAAACCTAGAAGATGCCTTTGAATGATGTTTTGACAGTGGCCAGATTGAATTGATGATGGATCACATACAATGTGGAATGGATCTACATGAGAGTTGGATAATTTTCTATACATGGTGAACACAAAAGAGAGAGAAGGAGAAATTTGAGTGATTTAGATACCTCGTATAGAAAATCAATACCTAAATTAGAACTTACTCAAAACATGGAGCAATGTAGGTCTAGATAAAAAAGGTCAAGGATGGTCAAAGTCAATAATAACGGTGAAATTGCTACTAGTCAACGATTCAATTACAAAATAACTAGTTAAGTACCATTTTAACGGGGTTGAGCAACCTTAGTATTAGGAGCCAAAGAACTCAATGTCAAGGTTGTTGAGTTTTATCTTTGGAAACCCCAAGCATCACAAGGTTGGAAAGGATCCCCTCTTACTTAAATCTTCCAATTTTTTCAATTTTAATCCAAATGTAAGGCATGTGATATTTAAAAAATTCATGTTAGCCAAACAAAATTAATAATCAAATGCAACTTATTTCACATCTAGCTAAAAATTAAATTTGAGAGAATTTAAGGATTTAAATGATTAAATCATCTAATTCCCACAAGGTATCAAAGGCAAAAGAATGAAGCAAGTCAAGCCACTGCACCTGAGCAACTCAAAGATTCACAATGCAGCAACTAGTGCAGAACTTGAAGACTCAATTGGTGAAGAACTAACAACTCAATCATTAAGGGATCAAGCTTCGAGCTCTAGAATTAACAACAATGTAGTTTATCTCATGTTTGTATAGTAAACGACCTGTAGTTTTTGTTAATAGAGTTAGTTAGTTTAGTCATGCACGTGTTTTAGTTTGTTAAGTCTGTTATTTACTGTTCACACGTGTATGAGTCTGTTAAGTTAGTTATAGAACAGAGCAATTGCTTACCTTCTTAGCTTGTATATATAGGGATTTTATTCAATGAATGAATCTAAGCAAATCAATTTTCACCGAATTAGTTTTCTTATACAAGGTGTTTACAAACTTTTTGATCTTGATTCTCATACTGTTTTCATCTGTAGGGATGTAGTGTTTTATGAGAACATTTTTCCTTTCTCCAAGGGTACATCTTCTCAATCCACAGATCTGATTCCCTTACCTGTTATTCCTACTGTCCCTTCCTTAATTCAAGGCTGATTGGCTGTCACAAAATAGTAATGCTTCTCTATCATGACTAACCTGCAAGTCTCTCAACAAGTAGAGTATCCACACAATTTCACATGTTGACATAGCCATAGCCTATTTTCTACCTCAGCTGAAGATCTTGATATAGTGGACTGCTTCTTTGACTTCCAAGAGACTAATGAATCCCCAATAAAGATGCAATACCTTGTTATTGACCTCCTTGTATTTGGACAAGATGCCCAATCTAAATCACTGAACCTTTTGACATGAAGTTCTGAGCTTGCAGAGAAGAAAACTCATTTCCCTGATTCATTCTTTAGGTAATGCAACACCTTTAGAGCAGTTGCATAATGAGTCTTCCTTGGCTTTGCAATAAATTGGCTTAACCTGTGCACTACAAAAGTGATGTCAGGTTTGGTGATGGTCAAGTAAAACAACCTGCCTACAAGCCTTGTATACTGACTTGGATCATCAAGCAACTCACCCTCATACTTGCTAAGTTTCAAGGTATGATCCATAGAGACTTTAGTAGGCTTACATCCAAGTAAACAAACATCCTCTAATATCTTTAGAGCATATTTCCTTTGACACAAGGAAATTCCCTTTGCTATTCTAGCCACCTCAAAACCAAGAAAGTATTTCAATTCCCCTAAATCCTTCAACTTAAATTTTTGATCTAACATGACCTTAAATTCCTTAACCTGCTTCTTGTCATTGCTTGCAATTAGGAAATCATCAACATAGACTAACAGCACAATGAAAGACTTACCTTGTTGTCTGGTGAATAAGGAATAATCTACCTTGGATTGAACAAAGCTAAAACCAATTAAAGCAGTAGAAAATTTGGAAAACCACATTCTGGATGTCTATTTAAGACCATAGAGTGACTTGTTGAGCTTGCAAACCACTTGCTTTGACTGCCCCCTCCCCCCCCCCCCCCCCCTTATTGTGAAAGCCTAGTGGAAGAGACATGAAGACTTTCTCATGCAAGTCTCCATGGAGAAATGCATTATTGACATCAAGTTTGCTGAGAAACCAGCCTTTCACAGCAGCAACAGCAAGCACACATTTGACAGATACCATTTTGGCCATAGGTGAGAAAGTATCAATGTAATCCAACCTTTCTTTTGGGTGAAACCCTTAGCAACCAACTTGGCCTTATACCTTCAACTGAGCCATCTGACTTGTACTTCACCCTATACACCCATTTACAACCTATAGGTTTCTTACCAGATGGAAGGGAAGTGAGTGTCCAAGTATTGTTAGCTTCCAATGCTTTGATCTCAACATCCATGGCTTCTTGCCGTTTGGGATCACCAACTTTTTGGTGATAGTTAGTGGGTTTTGTGATTGAGGTAATGGAACAACAAAAGGTTATGTATGCAGGAGAAAGGTTATCATAAGAGAGATAAGCTTAAAGGGGGTGAGATGTACCTGAGGTTAAATTGGAGTGAATTGGAATGGAAGCTGATGTTACCTAGTTACAATGATAGGCCTTAAGGTATGAAGATGGCCTAGAAAGTCTTGTAGATCTTCTAGGGACAACATAAGGCTGATCAGATGCATTAGAAAGGGAATTAGGTGCATCAAATGCAGGCAATGGAACAGGAATATCAGTAGCATTAGGAAATTCCTGAATAAATCCAATATTTCATGAGAGGACCAAACACATTGAGATTGATTGCCACATTGTGAGAGATAAAGTTCTAGTCAAAGTGATCAAGTTGAATCATGTGAGAACTCACTGTCAATTGGTAGACTTGTTAACTAAAGCTTTGAGTTACAAATAGTTTTCTAAGTTAATATCCAAGATGTGGCTAATCAATATATATCCTTCCTTAGTCCATCTTGAGGGGGAGTATCAAAGGCAAAAGAATGAAGCAAGTCAAGTCACTGCACCAGCTAGTGCAGAACTTGAAGACTCAATTGGTGAAGAACTAACAACTTAGTCATCAAGGGATCAAGCTTCGAGCTCTAGAGATAAAGGAATCAATGATGAATCTAAGTCTATCTAAATGACAATTTAGTTTAGCTCATGTTTGTACAGTAAACGACCTGTAGTTTTTGTTAATAGAGTTAGTTAGTTTAGTCACACACGTGTTTTAGTTTGTTAAGTCTGTTATTTACTGTTCACACATGTATGAGTCTGTTAAGTTAGTTATAGAACAAAGCAATTGTTTACCTTCTTAGCTTGTATATATAGGGATTTTATTCAATGAATGAACTTGAGCAAATTAGTTTTCACCAAATTAGTTTTCTCATACAAGGTGTTCACAAACTTTCCTCTTGGAGTCAAAACTTTGTTATTGTTGGCATACAACTAATCTATATATATATATATATATATAGATTAGTTGTATGCCAACAATAACAAAGTTTTGAATATATATATAGAGCTAAAACTTAGAGAAAATCCAATTAGATTCTACAATTGAATTTCAATTTTCTGTCATGTGTTCTAAATTATTTATTTTTAGAGAGTTTTATTTCTCAAAAAAAAAAAAAAAATTGGAGCCAAATGTGAGACCACATCATAAATATTCATCCAAGTGAGTTATTGATTACAAAAACCAAAGAGTCTAGAATTAATAAATTAAAAAAAAAAAAAGTGCTTCACAATATCAAAAATTAAGAATTAATAAATATATATATATATATATAGACAATTTACATTTACTACCTTTTGATATTCTTACAAGATTTTTTAAAGAATTAACAAAATATAAGAATGACTATATATCAACAGTATTTAAATTATATATATAGGAATTATACTATGCATTTTAATGTGTATCTTATCAGTAACTCCATGCATATGCATGGAGTTACAAGCTATTAAGTTAATTAAGGCTAACTTAACAATTAATGTGGAATATATGTGATTGAGTAAATTACCTAAGCATGGATACTAACAACTGCATAGATAAACATATTAAAGCAATTTAAATGAGTAATTGAAAGTAAGTAAAGAGAAACAAACTTAAAATAACATCTGATATCTTATTAAAAAGAAAAATTGGAGTACTTGTCATAAAAATTTCTCTACGACTCCAAAGTTGAACCGATCCACTATGTATAGATAGTTACTTTTGGAGAGATAACACTTTGAGAAGACTCTTAAATTATTTAATTCAAAATAGTCCCCAAATACAATAAATTTAAGCAAAAAATTATATAGAAAATTTTGGCACCAAAAAAAGCCAACATAATTACAACTTAACACGAAAGAGAATACTCTTAGTCCACGAAAGAAGTAGTGATCAGTCGAGCTCCGAACCAAACAGGTCCAAAAATATATATATATTAAAAAAAATGCCTACTAATCGTGCCAGTTTCTTTGCTGACATAGCTGCAGTTGAAGAAGGAATTTTTTTTATAAATAAAAATGCACACAATCTCTACTCATACTTTCCAACAACAGTATGATTCCTACTTTCAAGTCTCTTAACCGAAGTCAAGATGTGGACTCACACAACTGAGCTTTCGAGAGAGAAAAAAGAGAGTTCAAGTATCAGATTTCTCAAAAGTGGGTGTTTGGTAGAAGAGTTTGAATAATGTTGTTTGGGTGTTTTTGATATATGTGTGAGTGAAAAACTGTATAAAAAAATGTGTTAGTGTGTTTAAAATGCTCAAAATGTTGCTTGAAATGGCCTACCAAACAGGCCAGTACCATTCCCCTAATAAAAATCAAATTCCAGTAACTTATGCCAATATTACTCATTAAGCCAACGCAAGTATATGTTCAACATCAAAAGGCTACTTTCTCTTATTCCATTTAGGATAAACAGCAAACTGATTCGGATTCACGTACCTGATGAATCAGTCATCATAGCAACAGCAAAGACAAGTGAATAATAGTGATAAGGGCAATTTGGCAATAAATTAAAAGAGACCAAAGGCCCAACAAAAAATCACACACTGATGGACCATGCCCAATGCTTATAACTTGAACTCATAACTACAACAAGAGCTACCCTCACCAAACTGACCAACCTGGGCCAACAAAGTCCAGCACAAGCTAATTAAAGGTCCTCTGATGGGCCTAGATCCGAGGTACCTCTTTTCTTCTTTTATTATGCAGGCCAGGCCGACGCATAGTAGAAGGATAAATTAAGAAGGATAAATTAGGAGAAGTGAATTGGAGGGCAAAATAGACGTTTTACACTCTTGTTACAATAAATTTAAATTCGTTGTTTTCAGTTTTCATAAAATAATACTTCACCCCTAAATGATCAAAATAAAATAATTGATTCTAAGCCCCCAAAATATATATATATATATATATATATTTTTTTTTTTTATACAAGATAGAAATTTTACTCTAGCCTAATCTAAATGTATATATGTGTATATATATATATATATATCATATCATATTATATATAATAAAAGTTGGGCTTAGACGTCGTGGTTGCGCCATGTGGCTTCACCAAATTGCAGAAATTTTATTAAATTTTTAGATTTTTAAATAACTAAAAAAAGAATAGTATACTATCAAGACTCTAATTTATTCTTATCATTAAATAAAATTATATTAACATTATTTTTTATTTGTTAGGATATATTTTTTAAATTAAGGGATAATATTTAATATACAAAATTTTAATTTAGATGATATTTATCATCTAATTAACATTTTTATTTTATTTTTTAGGATATATTTCTGAAATTATGAGATAATGTTTAACATACAAAAATTTAATTTAGATAATATTTATCATCTAAATTTTTAAAATTTTAATATTATTAAATTAATATTATTTTATCAGAATATCAAGCTACAAAACTTGATTATTAAGGGATAAGCACAATCCAAATTCTTCAAGAGGTGATTAATATAAATCTATCCCAAGAAACAATATATATCTCTAATAATTTGATAATCTCTATCTATCAAAAAAAAAAAAAAAAAAAAAAAACAGTGTATATCTCCATTAACATTTAAATATATATATATATATATATATATATCAAAATTATTTATAGCTATCAACCACGTTCTTTTTTTTTTTTTAATTTTTAATTTTTTATATGTTACGTTATGTTGAATCAATTTTTTTTTTTTTTTCATCATATGACCTTTTTTTAATTCCAATTTTTATGGGATAAAAAAAAAAACCCGTTGATTAGATATCTTTAATTTCAATAAGATTTAAATGAATTATATTTCAAATGAAACTCTATCAATATATATAACCCTATATATCATTTTTGGAGTGAAGCTTATTTCAATATGTGAATGCCTAAATCCTTTAACAATACAGGTATGCATTCTTTCTTCTTTTATTATTATTATTTTCATTTTGTTTATTTTCTTTAGTGTTATTATTGGTTTTTTGTCTTCATGTGATTTTAATTAATGAATTTAAAACATTTAAAAATATTGTCAAGTTTCTAAAGGCTCCTTCTTTGTTTTTGTATTTTGTTTTTATTAAATTAATTAGGTTTTGTGTATTAGTTGCCTTTTGTTTAAACTAATTTTCTTAGTTTTGATCTAATTTATATGCTTAGGGTTAGGGTCTTAGAATTAATTATTACATATGGTTAGAATTAATAGATTAATTTTAACAATTTTCTTATTTGATTTTTATGTTACATCAAATTATCAAGATGTTCTACATGTGCATTCTTGAATTATCAACTTTAATTTTAATTTATAATATTATCAAGATTATATTAATTTTAGTTTTATCAATTGTTTAGTACATTTTTTTAAAAATAAATATCAATTTAAAATTCAATTTGAAATTATCAATTTAATTTACTTTTAGGAAGAAATCTTACCCTTTATTTTAGTGAAATAATTATTTACACTTGATAATTTTTTTTTTATCTTTATTGAATCTATTAAAATATATAATTATTTATACATTTATTTTATAAGTTTTTTCATAAAACCGTGCAACGCACGGACCTATAACTAGTATTTATATAAAATAGAAATTTTACTCTAGCCTAATCTAAATGTATATATGTGTGAAGCTTCCTCCTAGAGACTTGAACCCCGACCCTTGCCTTCCACACTCCACACCCCACAAATACTTATACTTATAGAATAACCATTGTACCAAAGGTGTGTAGTGGTGCCCCCAAATAATTTTGAAATAGAGGTGAAGTGTAATTTCTTAAAAATCAAGAATAAATCTATTTACATCATACCTCAAATTTGTTAATGTAATTTAATAACTATACATATTTTGAATTTGAATGCATGTATAATTAATGAAGCTTTATGACACCACGTGTCATACTTCACGTGGTATAACATGTCCAAAAAGAGACTCATATCCCCTTAATTTTGGACAAAAACTTTTTTTTTTTTTTGAAAAAAAATGTATATAAAGGGAGTCCAATTAATTGAACCTGCAATGACTACTTCATTGGTAAGCTTTTTTTTTTTTTTTTTTTTGGTAACCTTATTCTTGAATTTTGAAAAAATGTATATAACCTTTGTTATCTTTCTATTTAATTTATGGGTAAAACATTCTCCAAAGACCAATCGTATTAGTTAATGCAAAATTTTTGTCTTTTTTTTTTTTTTTTTTTTTTGAAAGGAAAATTTTTGTCTATTTTGTAAAAATGAAAAACTTACTTTCTCTATTTTACACACTTATTTTTACAAAATACCTACGTTAATTTATCTATTCTACGGATTTATTCAATACAATATTCATTCTTTTACATTTTTTTATTACTCTCTCTCTCTCTCTCTCTCTCTCTCTCTCTCTCTCTCTCTCTCTCTCTCTCTCTCTCTCTCTCTCTCTCTCTCTGACCCAACGCTACCCAAAATCACCAACACTCATCCACAATCAACGATCAATCCACACCCACCCAACCACCATCATCAACCCACCTTTCATCAAGCAACTAGCCTCCAAAAACCCAAATCCAAAGAAATCTCAATCCGGCCAAAATACATATGAAATCAAGCAAAATCCCAACCATATGCAAGCAACATCAAATCTTAACAGGCAAGCCAAATCAAAATCCCAAAACCCATTGATCAAACAAAGAAAAAATAGAAGAAGTGAAACCACCACAGAGGTGGTAGTGGCAATCGGCGAGCGACTTGGGTTCAGAGAGGGCTTCAGCAAGGGTGAGATCAGAGACGGCTTCGGCTTGGGTTTAGAGAGGGCTTCGATGAGAGTGAGATCGGAGAAGGCTTCAGGTGGGTTTGGGTTTTCCGTTTGATATGTTGGGGTTGATTTCAGGTTTGATTTCTATTGAAATATCTTCTTTCTTTTTTTTTTTTTTTTTTCTTTTCCGTTGGTTGGGTTTGGATTTTTGTTGATTTTTCCTTTGATTTTCTATTGAATTTGTGGTTGGATTTTTATGTGTTGTAAAATGGTGGTGGTGGGTTGCATTGGTTGAGTGGTGATGGATTGCATCGATTGAGTTGTGGTGGGCAAATGGTTGATCGGTTATGCGATGAAAAGAGAGCGTGTGAGATGAAGAAGAAAAAGAAGAGAGAAGAAAAAGAGATAGAGTCTGACTGTGTGAGAGAGAATATAATAAAATAATGATTTGCAAAGATACAGTAACCGTGCATATATATGCCCAGTTATTGTAGCAAGTGTGGATATATGCAAAGGTATGCAAGCACTGATGTGGATGAGTTTTGAGTAATATTGTGTAAATTTCACCACTTTTTTCTATCATGCACCCACTGATGCGGTTGCTCTAAATGCTATCCATAGATGCATGTAGGCATAAGGCTTAACTATATAAATCATTGTACTCTTTGTGTGATTGTGTATTATATTTTTCTTTTTCTTTTTTGCATAAATCTACTATGATTACACTTATAACATTATTTTTTTTAGGATCAAACTTAAAAAATTGGTGTCAAAATTTCCACTATTTAAACTATATCTTTGTTATGTTGCAATTTAATATCTCTACATATATTTAGTATGAATATTTAATGAAGTCTTATAGCAACTCGATACATTGTTTCTAAACAAAAGTTACAAAACTTGAAGGAAAGAATTCCTTCAAGGAAAATCTAAACTCTTTATTGACTTACATATTGCTTTATATTCCACCCTATTTTCTTCAAAATTTAGAAGTTGCACAGAGGTTGCTTCGAAATTTGGTGGACTTCCCCATACTACGAAACCCTAACACAAGCAAAGAAAATTTGAGAAGTTACTGGATACTCTTTCTAAAACCTTTCCATTCCTAGTCAAGAATGACTCAGGATTCAATATTAAACTACAGATTCTAATGAAATTATTTTAGCTCTTCAAAATTAATTAATGTACAAACGCGTGAGAAGATTATATATGTTCATGTACAAGGTTAAAATAATACTAATAATAACAATAATACAAGTTAACTTACCATGTTATTTTAAGGAAGTTTCCTATTGGATCAGTAGCAATGTCCAGTCCAACTAAAGGGTCATCATGTCATCAACTCCTCACTAGCTTGTAAAGCATTTTGGACTATTAGCTGTGATTATAAATAGTTCATCTTCCAAAGGATCCTTCCAAAATAACCTCAGGTAGAACATTAATATTCAAAGCACATCTGCTCATCACAGTTCTTTGATCTAATATTAAGTTAACATTTTTTTGTTTCAGATTTTGAAGACAAATTGGCTATCATGGTTCCTCTCATATGGTGCAAGAAAACAAGCTGAGAACTTGATGAGCTTCATGGTGACACAATTTCAATATAGCACACTCTTCAACATTCAAACAGTCAAATATTTGATGGAAACAATTGCTCCACCAAGCAAGTCTCAGTCAGGTAGTTTAGCTAGTGAAGAAAGAGTTCCACACTTTTCCCTTTGCATGTCCTCCCTATTCCCACCAGCCAAGTCTCCGCCAGGTAGTCCACATAGTCCAGAAAGAGTTCCACATTCAGCTCCGCCGGTGCATTCATTATTCCCAGCAGCCAATTCTCAGTCTGGTAGTTCAGCTTCTAACGAAACATATCAGCGTTTCTCTTCTTTTATACCATCAATCTTCCCATCAACAAAGTCTGAAACAAACAGTTGCAAAAACGATAAAAGAACTACAATTTTATCATCTTCTTTGGGTGTCTTCCTCTCTAAATCCAAGCAAAACTGTTCCAAATTTTCATCCCTCCATAGAGTCAATCTTCCCAGCAGCAAGATCTGATTCTGATAGTCTATTTAGTGATGATAGCAATCCTAAATATTCTATACCTCCTTCGACTACACGATCATATTTCCCTTCAGTTAGATCGAGTTCTGATTCTGATTTGAGTTACATGAATGTAACAAACACTGAGACAACTGCTGAGAAATTTTCCTTTTTCTCACGACCACATCACCTTGCCGGTTATCAAGACAAAGCTAAAATTTCCCGGCTTTTATTTCCAAAGAAAGGTAATAATCAACTTTCTCCTACAGCTGCATGAATCCATGCATCTTCAATTTCCTCAAGATTGGCCTGGAAATTCTTAGAATAAAGAGGATGTTCCGGGCTTTCAATCATTTCCAGACAGAACCTTTGATTTAAATGAATATGAACCAAATGGTTCTTATGTTGGAGATGACTTGCACCAGTTTTCTGTCTAATGATCAATTACACTTTCCTGCTCCTATAAATAAAAGCTTTCCTTTGCTTGAGGAAGCTGGCAAGAGGTGGAATATTTAACTTATTATATCATCCTGTTTTAAGTACAGCAGCAACTAGCGCAAGAATTTTCAACAAGCTAGATTCAACATTTACGATCCAAATTCTTTCAAGGAAGGTAAGGTGAATGTTATTATGTGTGACAGTGTGAATGCCAATATAGGAGACTCACAACGACTAAAAAAGTTGAATTATGGCTATATTGTTTTTGTATATTACACATTTGTCTACATATTTGTCATGTGGTCTTTCGGCCGGGCTTGTAGTTTGAGTATGAAACCATTTTGGTTGTTTGTTTATTACCGTTCAGGACTCTAGATAAAATATCATTTCACACTTGTTTATATCCACTATTTCACACACATATTCATAATAAATTTAAAAAGTCCATATTTTACACAAAAAAGTGGATGTGAAATAATCAATGTACAAAAAGTGATGTTAGAGAATAAAAGCCCTATACACTATTTGTCTTCTTTGATTTGTGGATACTCCTAGGGTGGAAATGAATTAAAAGAGGTTTTCTCTCATGGTTAAACAAAAGAATCCAAAATTTTTAATTTTGTTCTAGAGACCATTTCAAATTGTATACGGGACCTAATATTTTGGTAGTAGAGTATTTAATGGTGTACCATTTTAGAATTCCAATATAAGTCCATAATTTATAATTCATGTCATTTTTTTTTTATAAATAAAAATCTATATAATACCTAAAAGGTAAAGCATATAATTTTTTGTTGCTATACTCCTGTTGGCCGCATCAATGTTGCATATTGATCTATCCGGTTTAGTTCGATCCATTTTGGTCCTTTCCTGTCCATTTTGATACATTGTAGTCTATTCAGTCCATTTATGTCCACTTTGGTCCAATTTAGTTTACACTGGTCCATGTCAGTCCACTTCTGTCCATTCAGGGCCACTTTGGTAATACATTGGGGAGAGATGTTTGTGTAGAAAGAGAATATACTTTATTGACAATTATATCACATTCTCAGTGTAATGTTGATAGGCTTTTAATAAATGCATTTTTCTTATGTTATTAATATGTTGTATTTTTTTTCTAATATAAGAGATGGATTTACTTATATCCGCTTCCTCTTTAAGTTATTCAAGACGTATAGAGGATAAACTGCTTGTAAAAAATATTATAAAAAAATTACAACCACACATTACATTATTTACAAAATATTTCGCCTTATATAATAATAATAATAATAATTGAATGTAAAATGCATTATATTTTCTTTAAAAAGAAAAAGAAAAAAGAAAACTTACAAATTTAAAATAGTTTCAAGTAACAAATATAGATAATTTAATTTAGAAAATATGATATATTGCATCAAATATTCTTTGCTAAAAAATAATCACCTCATTTTAAAAAAAGGTTTGGAACTAACACTTATAAGTTTCATTTATTATTTTCATTTTTCACTTAACAAGAAAACAAATTATCAAATTTTTCTGTGGATCACAGGTCTGAAACTAGTGTTTGTAAAACCTCATGCATAGTTGGATTCAAAAAAAAAAAAAAAAAAGCTAACTTCTTTCTTAAAAATAATATAAAAATATCCATAAAAGCAAACTTTGTTCGAAAATGTCGCAATTCCACCAGAATGACCGGTATAAGTTGAAATTTTGACGAAGACATAATAAGAGGCTTAATGCACCAATTTACGTACCGGAACCAAATATTCAGGCATGAACGTACAAATGATTTTTAAAACATTGGAATAACTCCTTATATGGGAGATGGTTATCTCCTAGACTCGCTCTATGGATGGAGGGGGCTTTTCACAAATTGTGAGCTCCACTCCAGGCCTGCTCCGTATTCACTACCTTTTTCTTTTTCCTTTTTTGGGTTATGCTTTTTGTTAGAACCATTCAGTTCACTTTACACTTTAAGTGTGCGATTGCGTAGCTAACGCCGCTGGTGTTTTGTGTTTTTTCATAGGTCTCGTGTATTGTTTATGGACTCACAAGTACGTAAAATGCAGTAAGATTATATAAATTTGGGTCTCATGGATATTATTTATAATTTAAAAATTATTTTATTGCATCATTTTTAGCAATAAATTTTCAGTTTTCAACAATAAATGGTATTCAAACATAACCTAAACTTGCATAAATAAATATAAAAATTAATATTAATACGAAGTAAATTATTCTAAATTTATAATTTTATTATCAATATTTTTTTTTTATTTGACTATTATTAATAACTTATTTATTATTAATAAGAAGAAGTAAGATAACAACTATTAAAATATAAAAATTAAAATGACAAGCGAAATTAGGAATTAGCATGTGCTGTGTAAGACTGTTGGAGTAAACCTCTTCTTTTTTTTTTTTCTTTTTTTTTTTCCTTTTTTTTTAGCAAAACGTGTAGGACTAAACTTGATCCGCTGAGAGTGAGTTTGGCATTTAGCTTATAAGTTCAACTTATAACTTATAACTTTTATATACAGTTTTTTTAAATCTCATTTTTTTTTGTTTTTACTTTTTACTCACTTTTTCAAAATTTTATAAGGTACAAGTATAATTTAAGTTTAACACACTTTCAGCAAATTTTATTTAGCAAAAAGCTAAATAAGCTGCTCCTAAAAGAACGCTATGATCGGCCCACTATCCTTCCATATCCACTAAACTTGATTTAAAAATTAAAAATAAATAAATAAATAAATAAATAAAACAAAAAAGTAAAATACGTGTAGGACTAGAATCCATGCTTAAAGCAATTGCATCAGTTTGGCCAAATTTTTTCATCTATTTTACACTATGAACCTACTTTTTTTATTTTACGCTATCACTTTTCCAAAGCATCCACATCAGTTTATCTATTTTACAATCTATTCTATTTAAATAATATTTTTTATTATTTTATTAATATCTATCTTTTTAATATCTTTTTCATCTTAACCGTGTCTCTCCTCTCTCTCTCTCTCTCTCTCTCTCTCTCTCTCTCTCTCTCTCTCTCTCTCTCTCTCAATTCTTCTCTGCCTCTGGGACTCCCTCAACTCTCTTCCTCTCTCATGTCTCAAACCAACACGTCTGGTACTCTCTGAACTCTCTTCCTCTCTCATATATCAAACCCAAAACTCACACATGGCAGAAGATCTGGCGGCAGAAGCAAGCAGATCCGGCTAGCAGCAAGGCAGATTTGCGGTGATAGCATCAAGGCAGATCTGACGACAGAAATGATGCCAAATCCGATGGGTTTGGCTTCATTTTGAGTTGGGTTTTCTGATGGTTTGGTTTGATTTTCTATTGATTTTTGGTCAATTCTGTGATGGATCATCAACTGTTAAAATGGGTTGCAGACTTGCAGTGGTGGTGGTTGGGTGGTGCTAGGTTGGTGGTTAGGTGTTTCCCTCCTCTTCTTTTATTCTTCTTTTGTTGGATTGTTGTGTCTGTTGGGATGCTGTGTTTCTTTTGTTTGGTTGTTGTGTCTGTTGGGAAAGAGAGAGAATATGAATGGTGAGGGAAAAAATATATATATTGTTATACACAACTACAGTAACCGTGTATATTTACACGGTTACTATAGCAAGTGTGTAAATATACACATTTTTACACCCACTAATGTGGGTAGTTTTTGAGGAAAATTGTGTAAATTTTGACACTTTTTGTATTATACACATTTTTACACCCATTGTTGCGGATGCTCTAATTGGGTTCCATTCCATAGTCTTCTAGAAAATATTAAAGACAATCAAGATTCAAGAGTAAAGACAAATCAAGAGTAAAAAGTTTACAACAAAAGCAAAGCCAAAAAGGGGAATGGGAAACCTAGCAGTCAGCAAACATGATTCCATGAAGAAAAGTAAAGAAGGCCAAAGAGGCAAAGAGAAGAGAAAAAAAAAAAAAAAAAAAAATTGAACCTGAAATGAAAATTTGAGAATCAAAGGAGAGAAGTGAACACTCCAAGCCAATTGCCTACACCAATTGATGAGTTTGCAACTAAAAAGAGTTTTTTCTTCTTCTTTTTTCTTCCTTTTGTTACTTGTCTATTTTATCTTTTTTTTGCCTTTTCTTTTAATCTTTTTTCTACCTTTTGTTATTTGTATACTGAGATAATCATTACTCTCTCTCTCTCTCTCTCTCTCTCTCTCTCTCTCTCTCTCTCATAATAAATGTGGGCTTTCCTAATGAACTAGTGCCACAAAGGTTTAATACGGGGGATAGTTAGATTTGGTGATTTTTTTTCCCTAAAAAAGTTAAAGATTTGGTGATTTGATTAGATTTTATGTTATTTCAACTTTTTTACTTCAAGAGTAGGGTTAAAGTAACTCGTTTCTTCTCAATTTTAAATAAAAAGCCTTAAATAATTTGGGTGGACCTTAAATCTTTTTAGGCAGATCTTAATTATTATTTTTTTTTTCAAATGAGGAAGCAACATAATATAATATATTAGTACTATTGGGGTCCTCTGGGACCTTTGGTAGTGGCCTAAATAGCCTATAGGTTTAGCCAGTCTTGGGAGAACATTATTTTTTTTATTAAAAATAGACTAGAATTTTTTTTTTTTTTTTTGGATGAACATTCATGACTCATGAGATTCGTTATTTAATAAATCTTTTGTGGATTCATTTAGTTTCCTTTCCTTTCATCTTCAATTAGGGGTGGCAAATTAAACCCAAACCCACCCACTCTAATTGAACCAAAACCCACCCAATTATTAGTTGGGTTAAATGGGCATCAACCCAATTAGACCCAATGATTATTGGGTTTTAACTTAAAAGCCATTGAGCCCCATTTAACTCAAAAAATATATTCTCAAATTCAACCTACCCTTCCCATTAAAAAAAAAAAACCCTCAGACGTTTTAGTTTCAGGGATTTCATTTTCCTTCACTTTCTCAGCCTCCAAACACTTCTCTCTCTCTTGCTCTCTTTCTCTCTCTCTTTCTCTCTCTAGCTCTCACAGATAGGGGTGTCAAATGGAACAAAAAGATCCAAAACACCAAGTCCGACTCGAGTTGCGTCCCCATTGAGCACCTTCGACTCAGCGAGTTTCTCCAAACTCACCTCCCTGAACTCGCTCTTGACTCACCTCCCGGCCTTCTACTCCTCGATGAACCTCCTTTGCTTCCCCAATTTAGCACCGAGTCTCGAGAAGCACTACAAGGACTTGAACTTTGATGGGTACGCGGATTGGAACTTCACCAACTACGGCACCGATCAGCTCGGCGAAGCCGACTCGTTGAAGACCTACTCTAGCGACTGGAAATTGCCAATGGACTCGTGCTACTGATACAGTCGGGACTCTACTAGTCACAAGGACAAATTCAACAACTACGCATCGAACGGAAACATGGTGGACCAGGGTTTCAATGGCTACGCCATTGGCTTTACTGGCCGTTTCGGCGAGTTCGCGAAGTCCAACTCAATCAATGCAGGTTGGATTTTCTCGTGAAAGTTAGAGAGGGAAATCAAACAAAGAGAGAGAGAGAGAGAGAGAGAGAGAGAGAGAGAAAGAAAGAGTAGAAGTGAAAGTTTTTTTGATTTAATGGCATTTTGGTAATTTTGATAATTGGGTAATTGGGTGGATTGGAGTTTACTCATAATAATTGGGTTAGGTTGGGTTTGAGTTAGAAGCAATTAGTTAAATGAGTTTTAATTAAGTAAATGAGTTTTATATACCCAACCTAATTATATCCACTCCAAACCTACTAAAACCCGCCCATTTGACACCCCTATCTTCCGGCATTCTGCATCCCAGACCACCATTATCAATGAACTGTCATGCCTTTTGGGAAGATCATGGTTATTATAGTGGGAGTCATCATATCCCATTAAGGGATTGGGCATTTCCCAATGATCTTTATTTGGCCATTGTTCTCTACAAACATTCGGATCAATTGGTATTATCTCAGGGAAGATTCCTTTATTAAGAGATTCTGCCATTGTAAGAGCATGATAACAGGATACCCAATGAACATCTGAATGAGTATGGAGAGTGCCATCTGGATTAGTAACCCAATGCATTTCTGCAGGGTGGAAAATTCCATTTGCCCTGATGTCATTTTTGGAATTGAGCTTGGCAACTAAGCACCTTGAAGTAAGTTTATGACCAAATATTGGGTGTTCTGTTTTTGGATATTTTACCCATTCACCATTATGAGCATCATTTTTCAAAATTTCAAACCAGAATTTGTGAAAATATTTGTTCCCATAAGGGAAAATGTATCTGTAAAACTCTGGTTCAAAATGGAGACATAGATAATATTCGTTGAGTAAATACCACATGTAGAGGTAATGTACCACATTCCAATTGGTTATCCAAAAGGCAAAAGGAGTCTTCCATGGTTGGTCTATGTCAAGGAAAACAGCAAGAAAATGACACTGGTGCTTTTTGAGGTATTCATGAAGGGCTCTAATGATTCTTTTGGATCTGGCTTCAAGGGTCAGGGTTTTTATCTGGTCTTTTATTTTTAGAGGGAGGGTTTCTATCATGGTAAGGATATCATCAGGGGGAGGTTTGAAGAGGAAGATGAGGACGGATCAGTAATAGGGTATACACACAAGGGTGGAGGGATAATAGTGGTATTAAGGGTGAGAGGTTTTCTGGACAAGTAGTCAGTAATAAGATTATCTTTGCCTTTAATGTGTTTTACCTGGAAAGACCATTGTGAAAACCAGTTTGACCATCTGAGTAACTGGGGGTGTGGGAGCATTTTTCTTTTGAACTGGAGCATTTTGGGAAAGGAAGACATATCCATTTCTACTAAAAAAGTATGCCTAAGGAGGTGGAACTGGAATTTTTCAATCCCATGTTTGACTGCTAAAATTTCTTTGAAGGTGGAATGGTAATGAAGTTCTGAAGGCTTGAATGCACCACTTTTATATCCACAAATGCTTCTTTTGCCATTAACCTCTTCGAAGAGAGCTGCTGCCCAATATTCATCACTTGCATCAATTTGCAATATCCTTTTCCCTGATCCTGGAATCTGCAAAGGAGGAAGCTTCTCTGCTATTTTTTTCAACTGTTGCACTGCTTCTGTATGAACAGAATTCCATTTTGGGGGTGCCTTCTTTAGTAATTGAGTAAGACAATTCTTGTATTTGGATATTTTTGGGATGAAATCTGCCATGTAATTAACAATTCCAAGGAACTGTTGTATCTGCTTGGCATTTGTAAGCTTGTTAGGAAATTCTCGGAGGGAAACAGCTATATGAGGCTGCAAAGTATACTTTCCATCTGAAATGTTAACCCCCAAAAAGTCTACAGAAGACTGCCCTATGACCATTTTCTTTTCTGAAAGCATTAACCCTTGAGATTTTACCAAATTGTAAAATTCAGTAAGTAGCTTTCATGGGACTCTTCATCTTTTGAGAATAAGAGAATATCATCCACATAAATCAATGCATTAGTCAGGAGAGGTTGAAACAATGTTACCATCGCTTTCTGAAATTGGGATGGAGCATTTTTAAGGCCAAAAGGCATGACAGTCCATTGATAATGGTGGTCTGGGATGCAGAATGCCGTATTGTATCTGTCTTCTGGGTGGATTCCTAATTGCCAAAATCCTACTTTAAGATCAAACTTTGAGAAAACTTTGGCATTTGAAAGATGTTGGAAAAGAGCACTCTTATTTGGCAATGGAAATTTGTCATCTGCAAGGAAATGATTGAGATCCTGGTAATTGATTACCAATCTGAGTTTTCCTCGTACTTGCTCAGCATGCTTGTTGACATAAAAGGCTTCCCATGGAGACGTTGTAGGTTCAATCAGACCTTCTGAAAGGAGGGTAGATAGTTCTTGTTTGGCTAAAGTTAGGTGTTCCAGGTTCATCCCTCTGTGGCTGGCTTTGGTGGGGTTGACGTCTTCATTCTTTTTGAAGGGTAAATGGATGAAGAAGTTTGGGTTTTTCCACAAAGGATTGGGGTTCTTAATGAGGAATTCAGAATGACTATTTGCACAGCAGTCATTGATAATCTGGAACCTTAAAGAGTCAAAGGGATCGATTGTGAATAAATGAGGAACTTGGGTCCAGGTGAGAAGGTGCTGTTTATGCATGAGTCCTTTTAAAAACCATCTAAGGCTAGGTATTTGATGAAGGAGATCAAATCCTATAAGAAGGTCTCTGCTTGTAAGAGGGGATCCGAGGACTTGGTGCTTGATAGTGAGTGTTGGAAAAATTCTGATGAAAATAGGCTTACTTTTCAGAGTGATAAAAAATGTTTCTCTATTTGCTGCTCTGAACATCTGATGATGGGGTAGCCAACATTCTTTGGGTAATATTTTGGGATGAAGAATTGTTACTGCCGCTCCTGTGTCGAATAAGGCTATTACTAGAATGGGTCTGGCATACATATCAAGGAGGATATTTACTTGGGCTATGGGTGTGGGACTGGTTAAGGGGGCTATGATGGGCTGGGATGTATAGATGGTTTGGATTTCTGGGTCTGAATCTTCTTCACTATCTAGATTTGAATCTTCTTCAGATGTAGAATAGGCTAGGACTGCTAAAGCTTGAGGAGAATAGTCATCATCTAGCGAAAAGAGTGATTCTACGTCTGAGAAAGGAGTATCTTCTGCATGAATCTGTGCTTGCTCAAGAAGTTTTGCTGCCTTTTCCTTCCTTGGACAGTTTTTTGCAAAGTGGCTAGGTCTTCTGCATACGAAACAGACTTTTGAAGTTTTTCCTTTGAACTGTTTTCTTCTAAGGAATTTCCATTTTTTCTTTCTGAAGGATTTCTTCTTTTGGCTTGCATAGTGCTTTCTCTTCCAAGAATATTTTTTAAAATGAGCTCTTCTTTTTGTTGAACAGGCACAATTCTTGTCATAGCATTTAATCTGCAAGTCTTTCCTTTTACAATTGTCCTTGAGTCTGCTATGGATCTTGTCAATTTTCGAAAGAAACTTCCTTTGATTGCAGAGCTTTTCTAAGGCAATAAGCACATGCTGATAAATTTCTCCCAAGGAGGCCTGTTGCAACGTTATTTTCTGGAGATTCATCATGTGAAAGGTTTCATCTCCCAACGGTTCTGGGAGAGAGTTGAGAAAAGTGTGCTTGGAATTGACATCATCCATGCCATTAAAAGAGTAGTATCTCCTTGACATTTTGTCAAAATATTTTTCCAGATCTTTCCTTTCAAATGAGCAACATTTCATCAATAAAAATTCTTCACGTGCTACCTCTGTGTAATGAGTCACAGAGCCAAGGAATTCATTATGGACCACTGTGAAAAAGTCTTCCAGTGTGTTGCATTGAGCTGCCTGTCTTTGCCTGTATTCTCCCAAATTAATCCACCATTCTCTTAATCTCCCTGTAATCCTTGCAACAAATTTGGCAATAATCTGAGGAACAGTAGCATTTGGAGATTGGAGTTCTGCTATGCACCAAGAGTACATGTTAAAAATCTCTTTATGCCATCTAGAGGGAGGAACATTGTCAAGAGTAAACAAGTGTTTAGAGTCAGTGGTTGATGAGTAGGTCAATCTTGTTTGGTATTCTGGGATAAAAGGTGGTGGAGGAAATACTGGTAGTGGTGGAGGTGGGGGCTGTTTGAGTCGGAGGACATCATCTTCTTCTTTCACCTTTGGTTCTGTATTCGTCATAAACACCTCCTCTAAACCAAGATCAGATAAATCCAACTCAGAATCCTCAATTACAGGAAGTATCAAGGGTTCTATTGAATCATCAAGGGTGAGGGTTTTGAGAAATGATGAAATTGGGTTTGGAGGGTCTGGGTCTACAGCCAACATATTCATGTCTGGAGGCTTTGAAGAGGCCCCGATAATTGGATCAGGGATTTGGTATGTTGGCTCTTTGTCTTTTTTGGTAGGAAAAGATTCATTTTGTGGTTTGATCTGGGTCTCAGGCTGAAGTGGAATCTTATAGGTAATTGCAGGGAAAATTCCACTTGGCTTAAAAGGATTATGGTCTGGATGTGTTATGGCTAACGGTTGAAGGTTTTGGTAGGGAGAGATGGGAGAAAATTGAGAGGTTGATGGTATAGACAGGTCTTTATATAAGGATTGGCGAGGTTGGAAAGGCATATGGACATGTATCGGAGGAGTTTGGGGATTTTCTTTATGTGATCCTTCCATGGATTGGAGCTGGAGCAACAACTGTCTCCTTTCTCTTTCTTTTTGGCCAATAAGAGGAAAAGAAACAGACAAGTCTCGAACTGTAGACGTAATGGTGGCCAATTCTTGCTCAACTGCTTTGATTTTCTTCTTCAAGTCCTCAATAAGGGAATTTGAGGATGAAAAGGTATGAGTAACGACCTCAGCCATCTTTTGTTGATTGTCTAAAATTTTTGAAAGAACCTGGTTTTGAGCCACAGCATTTTCTGCTTGCCAGTTTAAAGCTGCTTCTGCTAAGGAGACTTGCTTCTTGGTTCCATCTGGATTAATGCCAGCGGGTTTTTGATTTTCCAAATATGTTTGGTGTTGGTTTGGGGATGATCAAAACTTTCTAATGGAGGAAAATTCTGTGAGTAGGAAGATGAGGCTTGGTCAAACATGCAGCATGGTAAAGGCTTTTGTATGTGGGTTTGGCCGACAGGAAGGGGTTGACATCTTGGTAACTTAGGGAGGATTTTCTGGTAATATGGAATTAATGGTGGCTCTTGATTATGCTTTTCTTTGCATGGGGAGGGGAACAGTAAGGGTTGTTTTTTGGTTCTAGGATAGAGAACATAATAATCAAATTTTCCAGAGGGTTCCCTAAGGAGGTCAACTTCTGGATCTCCTACCTCATATCTTTCTTTGAGTTTTTGCTAAGAAGATTTCTTCTTTCTTTTTGAATAGTCTTCTTCAAAGGCTTCATCTTTTTGACAGTCAGCACAATTGCAAACATCTCACCATATGTGACCAGAAGGTGATTTTCCTTCATAACAAGGCTTTCCGTCTTCACCAAAGGCCTTGATTTTAAGACCCTTCACACCACTAAATGAGACTGGTTGGAGCATGGCAATCTGTGTTGGAAAAACTGTTACGTCTTTCTTTTCTGAAGGATCTTTTAGAAATCTTGTCTCCACTTCACCATTTGCTTTCCTGATAAAGAAATATTCATTTGCCTGAATTGGTTTAGTTGCTTGGTGCAGCATCTCATATCTTGTAATCCATGACTCTGGAAAAATAGAAGTCATCTGCTCTCTATTAAGCTGTCTCGGAACAAACGTACACATTGGTGTCATCCCTGGATCAACTTGAATTAGTAGAGCCTCATTGGACTGGGCTAGGTCTGGTACTGCCATATCAAAAGCATGATTCTGGAGTCTATAGGCCAGCTGATAATGAAGTGTGGCAGCAAAGGTGTCTTGCACCTGAGAAGCCCCCTGTAATCTGAACCTGTACTTTAAGAGCGTCACAGAGGTAAGGATCTTTGAGGGACATATTGAAGTTGGGAAAAAGGGTGAGAAAAACTGTTCCCGCATTGAGAGTGGTTTGAACAGTTCCTATAACTGCATTTTGATATTCTAAGAATCTAGAATCAAGAAGTGAAATTCTAGAAGCTATAGGAAGTCCCTTTCTTCCGTGGAAGGTTAGTGCCAGTCTTACTGCCCCAAAATGAAGGTAAGTGGTGGAGAAATTATTAGGTATATTACTGTATTATAATATATCCGGTGGACTCCTCCTTCCTTTTAGTGGTGTGCACCCCACTGAGTGGCCCCATGAAAGATGGACCTAATTAATGATTTACCGCGTGAAGAGATGTGACCAATTGATTGTTAGACTAATTCCATCCGCATGTGACTCAAAACTCGTAAGTCTTAACACTAGTCCCTCTTACTTGAGTTCCATCAATCTTTTCTACCATTGTTATATCCAAAAATTGGTCTGAAAAACCTTGTATGTTGGAAGCATATTCGTGAGCTAATCATTTGAAAGAAAGTGTTTGGTTGTTTGTATCTTTAAGTTTCTCAACCCCGTAGATAGCCCAATTTGTGAAGATAAAATAAGAATGTCACATTCTGCTCATTCCATTCCATTAATCTTCCCACCAGACAATTCTGGGTCTGGTGGATCAGCATCTAGTGAGACTCTTCCACAGTCCTCTCATTCTATATCATCAGTATTCCAACCAAACAAGTCTACTGAGAGTTCAGAATCCAATGAAAGACTCCCAGAATGCTTTCATTCCATACCTTTAATCTTCCCACCAACCGAGTCAACAAACAGTTCCTCTGGTTCTCATTCAAAGCAGTCAGACTCTTCTACCAATGAATCAACACACCATTCTACTTCAACCCAATTGCCTGAACTGCAAGACCTTCATTTCAATGAAGTTAAACATAATTTTAAACGTGGTAATGCTCGATCTCCTTTGTCAATTCAAGCTGAAGATAGTTATCATTTTCAAGCTGGACTCAAAAAGTTTATAGAGGAGGCTCGCCAGAGCTGGACCTATGTCATCATGTGGGGTTTATCTTACGACCATTCTGGCTCTTCAATGTTGCGGTGGGCTAATGGGTACCACAAAGGCGAAAATGAGCTCAATTCAGTGATCACAGGATCTAATGTTGATGACAAAGATGTCAGCAATACTGAGTGGTTATTTTTGAAGTCAAAGATGCAGTGCTTCTTGAACGGCAGTGGCCACCCAGGCCAAGCTTTTGTCACTTCAAGATTGGTCTGGGTGACCGGGTTGGAGCATCTAGCGAGCTCCTCATGCAACCGGGCACGAATGGGGCATGTCTCTGGGCTACAAACAATGGTGTGGATACCCTCAGTCAACGGCATTGTGGAATTGGGCTCTACAGAGCTGATTTTCCAGAGCACAGATTTGATCAACAAGGTTAGTTTTCCGCTTCAATGAACATGTGCATAGCGGGTGTGAAGAGATTAGTTCTAATTATGGGGGATGAGTTTCAAATTGGTTTGCTTGATGACGGAATTTTCTTCTTGGTGACTAGATGATTTACAATTTGAATTTCACAATATGGACTTTGGTAATACGTATTAACGAATTATCAGATATATATTAAGACCATAAAAGGGTTGCTTTATGATAACAATTTTCATACATGTTTGTTGTTAATGGACTTAGCCTAGTGAGTTGTGATTACACTCTTCCCCTCCCTTTTTGGTCTTTCCTGTAGGCTCTGATGCTCTGTTCACTTAACAAAGCCTTGAAAGGGGTACCATGGAAAAACTACTGGTAAACACTCGCAAGAAAAGAGTGTAGACTTTATTAATTATAGACAAAATAAAAGTAAAGAAAGATTTAGCACGCACTCACAAAAGAAGAATAAGGTTGCTGTCTTTTACGCAAGAGAACATAGAACTCTAAACTTCCAACTCACACAACATTCACATTACCTATCTAAGACTCCATCCCTATCAGGTGAGATTACAAGAGTTGTGCTTATCGTAGTAACTTTTCAGATTATGACTAAAATTATTCAATACTCTGTAAGTGATGCTCTCTCCAATCACATTAATGGTGTGAATAGAGAAGACGCAGACAAATTGTCATGGATGACCATAGGCACCTTTTGGTCTACCATTTCCAAGAGGATCTCCTCCCCTTGATGTGGATTCGATCCCAACTGGCCTGAAAAATTAGAAGGGAAAGATAAATCATCTTTGTTATTGAACAAGCTGGTATTTGCATATATCTGGGAATGTGTCAAATCAGCTGACTGTCCCAAATTCCATACTGGAAGGGGAGTGTTATTATGCCATTTTATGTTGTTAACTCATCATTCTAGGAAGAATAATCAGACATGCCACTATTTGCTATCAGTTTTGATCTTTAATCAAACTGACGTTTTGGTTTTATGCCATTCATCTTCTGCACTTGTAACCAAACTCTCAAATTTATACTTCTGATTTGAGATATGATTTTACCTACTTTAGTTTAAAGGACTGTTGGATCAATTAAGCTTTACATTTGGCTAAATCCATTAAACAGTGACAAATCACACCTTAGAAATTCTGATGATTGAATGTCATGACAACTCTGTACACTTTATTCACTACTCACATACAGTCATAACCCCACAAGCACTAGTAGCAATATTTGAAATTCGTTCAAGGGCATCAATGAAACCGTCAATCGTCTTTTGTTGCATCCCAGTACAAATCAAGATCCATGAATTCATATGTACTATTCTTTTTCTTCCAAAGTATGATCCAAGGTTGACTTCAATGAACTTGCCGCCAGACTGGAATTTGGATAATCAGATTTGGGATTTGGGTTAAATTTTGACCATAATTGTTTTATCCCGCAACTTCTCTCAATTCTGATTTGTCTCACTAGATCTATCTTTTTATCTTCTAACAAGAAGCTCAATTGGTCTCACCTTGTCTCCTCTCTGACAGAGAGATGATTTTTAAGCAAGCAGCCAAAAGGAGAAGAAATTTTTTGCTTTAGAGACTTGGAGAGGGTAATGAATTTTTCCTATACAAAAAATCTCTAGATTTGGGACAACGATGCATTTTGGCCCTTGTACTACATGGAGGTTGTTGAATTATTACACATTTCAATTTATTGATTAAATTTACCTATTTTGGATATTTATATTTTGGTTTAGTTATTGAAATTTTTGCAAATCAAACCCTCACAGCTTCTCGGTTTGTGGATATAAATTTATAGTTCACCCTTATATATGTTGGTTTTATATTTTCTTGGCATTGTATTTTCATTGTGCTACCTTAATGTTCTAATATTCTTTGAGATTCTAAGTAGTTATTTGGTGATTTAGGAGATCATGATGGGAAGACCTAGACAACTGAGGTCTGGATTGCATGATGTACCTATTCAAGATGATAGTTTTGAAGAGATTCGTCAAATGCTTGCTACTCTGAAAACAATGACAGAGAAGCATCAAGCTTGTCTGTCTGAGCAACAGGTACAGAACACTGAGCAACGACAAAATCAGAGTGGAGCCTCCCCCACCCTTCCTCTTATTCCTAAAGATCAAATCCCAGTTTTGTTAAAGCAATTCCGTGAGCTTATTCCACCTGTGTTTAGGCGAACGACTAACCCATTCAAGGCTGAGGAATGGATAAAGAAGATGGAAAATATTTTCATTACCATTGGGTGCATAGGTGATCAACGTGTGACTTTTGCTACATTCATGTTAGAGGGAGAAGAGGCTAACCGTTGGTGGGCATATGAGCAAAGATTGTTGCATGAGGCTGGGACACAAGTAACATGGGAGGCATTCTCAAAGGCATTTTATGAGCATTACTTTCCCGATAGTATTCGAGATCAATTAGAGTCAAAATTTCTTAAACTCATACAAGGGAGCAAGACAGTTACAGAATATGACTCTATGAGATGAAATTCGTAGAGCTAGTACATTATGCCCCTCATGTTGCAGAAGATGAGGCGAGTAAATGTCGTAGGTTTTTCGAGGGGTTGAGGAAAGACATTAGGTCACAAATTATTCCCTCAATGCTAAGGGATTTCAATATGCTAATTGAACAAGCTAAGGTGGTAGAGAAAAATTATGATCAAACTCATAAGGTTCATGAGTCGAAAAGGATGAGATTTGCGCAAAGAGGAGGCCAAAATGGGAGACAACATAGTAGTGATGGATCTACTGAGGGGGCTAGAGACACTTGTCACTTTTGTAAGAGGAGCCAGCCAGCACATAAATGTCCCTTGATTACAAGAGCTTGTTTTCAGTGTGGTCAAACTAACCATTTTGCTCGCACCAAATCTTCCAGGGATAGGCTTAAAGGTAAAAGGACCAAGAAATAGAGCGTAAGATATTGTTTTTATATTTCCTTCAGCTGGCATTCTTGGAGTCTCAATGTATTAGAAGTTCAAACTTTGCTAATAAAGTTTATTCTACCAAATTTATGTGGAAATTCTGTTTATGCTTTAACATAGTGAAGAAAGAATTCCACATTCAGCTCCACTAGCGCATTCATTATTCCCAGCAGCCAATTCTTGGTCTGGTAGTTCAGCTTCTAATGAAACATTTCCATGTTTCTCTTCTTTTATACCATCACTCTTCCCTCCAAGTCTCCAACGAAGTCCGAAACAAACAGTTCGGAAAATGAGAAAAGAACTCCACCTTTGTAGCTTCTTCAGGACTCTTTCTCACTAAAACCAAGTCTCAGCCAAACAATTTGGTCAAATAAGCCGAAGTGTTCCACATTTTCATGCCTTCATAGAGTCAGTCTTTCCTGGAACAAAGTCTGATTCCGACAGTTTTTTTAGTGTTGTAGCAATCCTAAATTTTCTAAACCTCCTTCTACGCAATCTTATTTCCCTTCAGTGAATATGGAGTTCTGATTCTGATTTGAGTTACATGAATGCAACAAACACTGAGACAATTGCATGGACATTTTCCTTTTTTTTCAAGACCAAATCACTCTGCAGGTTATCAAGACAAAGCAAAAAAAATTGGGCGCTTATTTCTAAAGAAATGTAATCTTCATCTTTTCTCCTACTAATGAATCAATCCGGTTCAATTTCATGAATATGGACCTAAAATTTGGAGGGGGCGGTAAAGAGATTTTTTTTTTTTTATCCCCATTCAATTTTATCCTAATCAGGAAATTTCATAAAAGTCAGGGGGCCATGGCCCCCCTTAGTTTCACCAGTCAAGACTAAAAAATATATTACTTCACAAATTAATAGACTAAATTAATTATTACTCAAGCAAATACTATTGGCAGTTAATCAAAATATAAACAAATTCAGAAAAAAAAAATCAAAATATAAACAAAAATAATTATTAGTTTTAAATATAAAACAATTTAATAGCATATCAATTATGAATTAAGTTTTTAAAAAATCCAATTTATATACGGTGAAATCGGGATAGAAACTCTTAGCTCAGGAGCAAGAGACTGTTGTTCCGAATACTTCAACTGTGGGTCACGAAATCTGGAAGCAAGTCTGGAGCATGGCTGCTCAGAACAAGGTTAGGAATTTTTCATGGCGTGCAATTTGAAATTCTATTCCTACTAAAGCTAACCTGGTCCGATGATGTGTTATTGATGAGGACATCTGTGATCATTGTCAACAAACCCCAGAAGATGTAATTCATGCCCTTTGGCTGTGCCCACACTTAGCATCGGTTTGGGATTCGAATCCCTGTTAGAGTTTTCACACCACTACTCACTTTACAGTTTCGGTAAGCTTGTGCAGTATGTGATAAAGAAAAGTAAAATTTTGGAGCTCTTAGCTCAGACAATTTGGACTATATGGTACAAAAGAAATTTGCTAAGAACAAGTAATAAGTCTTTTCCTATAGATCAAATCATCCCAGATGTGCTTGCTGCCCTTTCAGTTTTATTCCAACCATTCTCCCCGACCCACCTGATTCTAATACTCAGGTTCCTCAGCGGCTCAAGTGGAAGCCTCCTTCAAGATCTATCTTCAAAATCAATTTTGATGGGCTGTGTTTAAAGAGGAAAACGCAGCTGGTATAGGTGTTGTAATCTGGGATGAAAAAGCAACATGACATCATATCACTAATGAATCAATAAAAATAATAACAATTCTACTTTCTTTTTCCTTAGAATGAATAACAATTCCACTTTTTTTTTTTTCTTTTTTTTTTTTTTTTTAGAAGGAAACTGAATGATTTTATTAATGTAAATCAACTACGTCTAACTGTAAAATTGAAACAATATGCGATGAAACATCTTCTATTTATACTTAGAAATCTGGTATGCGTAATACATATTTCGCCAGACTATGGGCTATCCTATTGCCATTTCTCTTAACGTGAGAATATGACAATCTTACATAATTATTTGCTAACATCTTAACATCTTTTATCAACAGTCCCGTTGGAGCTAAGTTGTGCTCCTCTGACTTCAGTGCTTGGATCAATCCAAGAGAATCCCCTTCAAGAATGGCACTCCGGAAACCCAGCTAAGATGCAAAAGACAAAGCCTTCCTGGCTGCCAGCGCTTCAATCTCATCAGCCTTGTAAGCTTGAGGTATTTTTTCTAAGCAAGATACCAAAACAACTCCTTTATCATCCCTGATTACTGCACCAACACCAGACATATTAGCTTCACTACAAACAGCTCCGTCAAAATTTATTTTTACCAAACCAGCTTGCGAACACTTCCATCTCAATCCTCCGCTGCCACTATTCATTATCTGCACCTCAGGGACTTGCAGATTCACTCGGTATTGTGCCGACAACTCCTTTGCCCGATCTGCCACTTGATGAGGTGGTATAGCTTGTAAATTCAGTCGAGCTTTGTTTCTTTGATTCCACACCATCCAAGTCGTGTATGCAAACAGTTCTAATGGCTTTCCTTCTGCAGTCAGCTATGACAGCAACTCTTTCACATCAGAAAACCCCACCTCAGACTTGAAACACCAATAACAATTCCACTTGATAACGTAAATTGCATGGTGAATCAATTTTTTATTTTTTTGTAACGTGTATCATATCGTATTGTGTATTGAAGGATACACCAACACTTATTATTATAGATATACATATAAAAGATATATTCATTATAAATTTTGAATATATTCAATTAATGACTAATTTATTCATAACTTATGTAATAATATTTAGCAAGCTAACAAAATAAATCAAACTAGCATGTCTTTATAACATACATACTCAAATTGATTAAAGTCAAAAGTGATAATATATTATACAAATGACCCAAAATAATAAATTTTTTTCATCATATTTATCATTTTGCCTAATTAACTTCATCTAAGTCAATGCTATCATCATGTTCATCATTTTGCAAACTTTTTTATTATTATTATTAAAATTTTCTTAATCATCATAAACATTTTTTTAAGAAAATCTTCTTGGCATTCTAGTTTCATGACAAAAATAAAAAATAATTAGTTTATTAGTTAATACCTCATTCATGGTATAGAAAAGAAATTTATAAATATGAAATTGAAACGTAAGTGTGTAGTCCAAATTTTGTAGGAGAAAGAGAGGAAAAAAAAAAAACGTATTAACATGTTATTTATTATGCTAAATTAAGTAACCTAATAATTTTGTGTTAAAAACAAGTCTAACAACTTGATAGATTTAAATAAAAGCAAAAAATTTATAAAATATATATATATATATATATAAATTTTAAAGCATATGTTTATGTATCATACAATACGTATAATTTTACAATTTGATACGATTCATATGATATACATACTATATTGTAAGATTTATGATCACTTCTGACACACCTTTCTAATGTGAAACTTTTTACACACAATAGAATACATATCATACGATATATATTTTGTATTATACGATACTAACAATTATAGATTAAGCTACTTTACTAAACAAAACAAAGAGACTGAAAGAAAATTGAAGACTGAACAGTTGTATTGCATATACACGTGGGGATTTTACTTTTTCGATGTGCATGATATGTATGCTTGATTGTTTAACCTAAGGCTTTCATAATTGATCTAATTAACAATTTTACCTAAAACTGGTTAATCATTGTTTGTCTTAGGGGTCTAAAACTAACAATTTCATATGTGAGTAAAATAAATAATTAAATCTAATTCCTAAGGAAAAATAAAATGCCACATGTGAGTTAAGTAATATGGGTTTTGGGAAAAAATAATGATTTGTTCACATACACCAATCAAAATCATCATCCTAGGCGTAATTCAGTAGAATTGACCAAAACGGGTGGAATTGATTGTAATGGGCCAAAGTATACTTAGAGATAGAATAGGCCTATGATTTGTATTAGTTAATTGTAAAGTTGTGATTTACAATTATGTTTTATGTTGGCTTTATTTTATGACAAAAAGTGTTGTAATTGAATTAATTTTGTTCCTTGTATTTTGTGGGTTTTTATTGTATTGGGTTTAGTACTAAGTTGGTGAAGAATCAAGCATGAAATGAAGAATCAGTGTAATTTTGCGACTAACTCGCAAGAAGCTCATGAGTAAAAGTTCCCGCGAAAAGGGCACGTGAGAAACACATGTTGAAAGCTAAAGAGTGTCAAACTATCAATTTCGCGACTGTCTCACGAGAGTCGTGCCAGGATGTCAATTTCACAACTATCTCACGAGTAGGGCCAACCCACGAGGTACCCACAAAACTCTCTGCTTGGAAGATTTTAACTATGACCTTCTTACCCTTCATCCATACTATATATACCCTTATTACCCACAAAAGTATGAGAGGCTATTCAAAAAGAAATACCCTAGATAGGTTTTCTACAACACAACACACCCATCTTTTAGAGAGAGAGCTACTCATCTTTAGTAAGAAATCATTATAGCCTCTTCTCCTTCCCTCTCCCATTGTCATACCTTGAGAGGAGTTTTGTACCTAAACACAACTCACACATATTCAAAGTGTAAGAGTGTTTTGGAACTTAGGAAGCTTTAGGGATTTTCCAAAACAAGCTAGTAAGACTTGGTGGATGCAATCGGGCGTATTGCAGGATCCAGAAAGCTAGTAAAGACAAGACTTCGAGAAGTCCGTCAATAGCAAGAGCTTGAAGAGCTTAAGTACATTGGGTAGACTAGGCTTGAAGGGTCTTTTGTTATTTATGTACTCCAACTTATTCACTAGTAGATCAATTTCGACTTGGAGGATCGCGAAGAGGTTTTTTGCTGAGTTATTCAATTTCCTCTTCAATAACACATCTTGGTGTTATCTTGTGTTTGCATCCTTTTTTCCTTACTCTTGTACTTTACTTTTATTGTTTATTGTTTATGTGTATGCACTAGAGTAAATTTGGTAATTGCGCTTCTTTTACTCTTGTTCCGCACTTAGATAAGTTAGAATAAAAGCAATCTAGCCATAATTTAAAATTTGGGGTCTAAACAAGGTCTTGTGTTTTAGCACAAATCCGAGCTTTCATTAACTGACTTAAATGGAAAATTCTGGCTATTTTTCGAGTGGAATGAAATGGAATTGATAACATTGGTCAAGCTTCATGTAGCATTATGGTTTTGTTCGAAATAATCAGCATAATCTTGTTTCATATTATGCTTTAACAATCACAATTTGCCACAAGTCATTTTTTATATATTATAAAGTTATCAAAATTTAGATTGAAAGGAAACAATTAGACATGCATATCACATGGTAGTCTATAGAGCATAAAGTAAAATAATAACAATGAGACAAAAAAAAAAAAAAAAAAAAAAAAAAAAAAAAAAAAAAGGCAAAAAACTCATTATCGCCCCTACAAATTTCATGCAATTCCCACTTTAGTCTCTATCTTTTATTTTCACTGCTTTTAGTCCCTAAAATCAAAAAAGCAATCTCGTTTTTGGCCCTAACAGCAAAGTCCTATGTGGCAGACGGAACACCATATTAGCTGATGTGGCACTGATGTGACTATTAAAATATTATTAAAAAAATATTATTTGGCATTTTTATATGCCACGTCAACATTTTAATATTTTTTTTTAAAGCCACGTCAAAAACTTGTTTAAAAAAAATTAAATTTAAAGAAAAACCTTAAATCTAATTAATTTAAAATTTTTATTAAAATTTTCTTTTCTTAATATTCATGTTCTTCAACTTGTTCTTCGTGTTCTTCACAGACCAAATCCAGCAACCAAGAACTCAAACCCATATCAAAAGAACACAAACAAAAACAAGAAGAAAAAATTAAATTAAATACTAACAGGAAATTTTCTTCGTGTTCTTCCCAAATCCAAGAAGCAACCAAACCAATCTCTAGCAAACCCCAAATCCAAATCCAGCAACCAAACCCAATCTCCATCAAATCGAGAAAAAACAAAAAATAAATCCAAGACTTAAATATTCATAAATAACTAAACCCAATCTTAAATTTTTACTTGGTATCAAAGCATTCAATCCTTTCAAACCCACTCCCAATATGTCCAAGCATAAATAGCCACCACACCCCAAATCCTTTTATAAGTACGTCTGCAAATTTAACAATTCAATTGTAAAGCCTACGTTTAAATGGCAGAAAGAGAAACCTAGACCACTAGGTTGAATTTGCAGACGTACTTATGAAATAATAACAATGAGACAACAACAACAACAACAACAACAAAAAAATCATTATTTTCATAAGTACGTCTGCAAATTTAACAAGTCAATTGTAAAGCCTACGTTTAAATGGCCGAAAGAGAAACCTAGACCTAGGCTTGTCCACGGGTCGGTCCAGGTCGAGTTTGTGCCCAACCCGGAACCGACCAGATCGGATGGCCAGAATTTCAACCCGCCGCCGACCGGAGGGCTGATCGAATCGGGTGGATCTGACATTTAGCGGATGGCGGTCGATTCGGTCGAAGTTGTAGATCTCAAAATCGGCCAAAATTCGGCCAATTAACGTCGAAATGGGCAAAAAATAGGTGATATTTTCGCCAGATTTTCGTTGGGTTATCACCGGATTTGGTGAAATCTCACCAGATTTGGCGAGATCTCGCCAAATCTAGTGAGATCTCGCCAAATTCAGTGGAGATTCCATGGATCTAGCTGAGATCTCACCGGATCTAAAAAATTTCGCCGGTAATTGCTCTTTTGATCAGTTCGGTCGGGTTTCTTTGGGTTTTGGGAGAAAGCCCACCAACCGACCCGCGGTTTTTGGATTTTGGAGGATGAGACCCGCTGCCGAACCATAACCGGCATCGAGTCGGCCGGTTCTCCGGCCGTGTCAGACGGGTTGGCTGGGTGGGTCGAGTCTCGGTTGCTGTTGGACACCCCTACCTAGACCACTAGGTTGAGTGGATTGTATCAGCCCAAAGGTGAAAATGTTGCCAAGCGAATAATGTGACTGAAGCACGAGCAAGAAACACAATAAGAAAATTTTTAGTAATTTATTATTATTAATCCTTTTTTTATTTATATAATTTATTATTATCAAGTGGTTCCTCTCCCCTCATTGGATTGAAGTATCAAAGCCCAAGTGTCTCTATATTCCACAAACATGGTGCAATAATGTTGTTCTTAATAATAGATGTACTTATCTGCATTACAGCATTCGTAATGATAGTACTACAAATTTCCAACCAAAACTATCTCACTTTCTTCAAGAATGTGTCTCATTTCTGGAGCTTTTGCCTGTGATTTGCTGCTGCTAATCCTTATTCCTCCATTTGGATGGTTCATCTTCGTTGTATGTGTATCCGTTCTTGTGTGGCTACTTTATGACTCATACCAAGTGATTCTCGAGCGCTTTCAAGAAATTCTTCGATTAGTTTCAGAATCTGCTTCTCAAGCATTCCACATTTTTTGTGACTGGTTTAGGAAAGGGCCTTTAATTCCTATAGTAACAAATGGATCTCCTGCGTAAACTCCTAACGCGACAGAGAAGCAAGTGAAGAAATTGGTAGATAGTGTCTAATGGGAGGGAGATCACATGGACTGTTGGATAAGGATTAGCCAAGCATTGGAATCTGACAAAACACTTTTAAAAGGATAATGGGATACTGGAAAGCAAAGGATCAAAATAAAAGAAGTATAATCCACTTAAAAGGCATTTGAAAACTTTTGGAACATTTTATTTAGTTGAAATTGAAAATATTTTATTAAAAGTATTATAAATAAAGTTAAAAAGTAGTTGAATAATATAGTGGAACTCATGAATAGTATCAAAAAGTATAATGAGACCCATGGATAATAACAAAAATAAGCTAAATAATAAATAAATAAAAACTGGTTTTTTAAGCAAATGCCAAATGCAACAAAGTAGAGTGAAAGTCCAAAATAATAATCATGGATGAAAGAAGAAAAGTGGTACATCATTTTTAGTGGAGAGAGAGAGAGAGTTGAGAATTGATTGGTAGAAAGAATGATTAGATTATCATCAGCCACCTTCAGAGCACTAGCCACAAGCAATGGTAACCGATGATGTGAAATTGTCAGTAGTCATCTAGATGGAGTTGAATCCTCGTCTCCGTACCTGCAAAATGTAGTGAAAGGCTTCCCCCAGGTGGTCACTGGTGTGATGCCTACCACAATGTCTCCGATGCCAAAGTCAGTGTATAGAAGCTTTTTGAGAAAACAAGAAAGCCTTTTTTGGATATTGGAATTACCTCTGCTTGTATTTTGGGTGTGCATATATAGTTTAGTAGTTTCTAGCCGTTGGGGCTTTAATTGTGGCTTTAGTGCTTCTTCCGTAACGCCCCAGGACTTGTTAATGTGGGTTTTGAAGAGCTACTAGCGGTTTGATAGCTAATTGGTAACGGTCCGAGGCATTGAAGCCTCTCATTAATGGTTTGCCTTTTCTTCATCCATGCCGTGGCTAGGTAGACGGAGGAATTTGAAGAGGTAGTCTAGGCATGAAATCTCGTCGATCCCATCAGTTGCCCCCCAAAATTTGTGGTCGTCACTGTGTGTCATGATGACCATCAAAAGGTGAAAGGTTGTTTGCCTAGATATGACTCTTGGGGTTTTGTTCCACGTTTGATGCGAAGTGGCGGCGCATTAATGCATAGTGGCGGTGCCGTACACATCGTGGCCATGTGGTAGATAATGGCTAGTGGAGTTAATGCTCCACTTGTGTGGCTCTTTGGGTTTCCCGCTGGCTTTCAAAAAAAAAAAAATTTGTTTGGTTTTTAAACTCCCTTTTTCTTCTCTTTCTTCCTCACTTTTTCATTTCCTACGCCATTGTTGCTCTATGCCTTTCTTTCTCCGAGTTGTTTCCTCCTACGATTTATTGCATTCTTCCTTCTTGTGGGTGCCTTTTTCGAAGGTACGGTTCTTTCTTGCCTTTTTATTCTTCGTAGCATAGGCACTTTGTAAATATTTTTTATTTTCGTTCCCATTTTGAGTTTTTAGGATTTTGTCCCCTTTTTTGTTTTTTGGGTTCCATGGTTGGTAGTTTTGAAGCTAGGTCATTTTGCCCTTCTATTTTGTTTCTTTTCTCACGTTTAGGGGCCTCTCTAAGTGTTTCTCGTACTTTCTGTCCCTCGATTGAAGGTTTTGTGTTTGAGGGTAGTAGTTTGGGTGTGGTGTTAGTCGATTTGGTCCCTTTGCTTCATCAATCCATTGATTGGTTCGAATCTGGTGGGTAAGCAAAGAGGCATGTCGAAGGTGAGATCTAGTGAGCTTGAGACGGGACTATTGTCTAGTGACAACCCCGTGGAAATGGAGGAGGACAAAACAGCTTCTAGCCCAAAGGAGGTCAGGGCTTTCTCTGCCCTTGGGGAGGAGTGTGGTTTAGACGTTGAGACCCTCTCTCGGTTTAGCAATAGGTTCCAGTTTCCCGAGAAGGTTAGGGTTTGTCGTCCTTGAAAAAAGGAACAAGCCTGTCATTTTTCTCCTAGAGAGGTGTGCTTTTACGAGGCTGCCTTCCTGTGTGGGCTCAGATTCCCCGTCCACCCCTTCATCATGGAGCTTTTAAACCATTTCAAAATTGCTCCTAGGCAACTTAAGCCAAACTCATGGAGGATAGTGGTCAGCTGTATGGAGATATGGCTAGCCACCACTGAGGGAGTTATGATCAGGGTTGACGAGTTTACTTACTTGTATCATCTGAAAGAATCCAAGGAATATGGGTACTACGAGCTAGTGCCTTGGGTCAGGGAAGCTAGGATCGTCAGGGGCCTGCCTTTGTCGTTCCAATACTGGAAGTCCCGATTCTTTTTTCTCTCCAGGGATGAGTGAAAGACCCCTTCTAGCGAAGTTTGGGGGGACATCCCTAGATTGCTCCGTCGGTGGGGAACCCCAAGTCTAGGTGCGTCGTCTATTCGCCAGTCCTTCATCATTCATATATATATATATATATATATATTGTTTTGCACACATTTTGTCACTATTAACTCTCTTGTTTGTTGTCTCGTGCACAGTTAAGAGGAGGCCAAAGCTTAAGAGCAGGTATAGGCAACGCATTGAGGCGGCTATTGAGTACACGAAGCCGATTAATGATTTCGACGATCTGGTCGACCGCAAATTCTAGCTCTTCACTGCCTCGGTCCAGAGCCTTCTGCTTATGACCTTATCAGTAAGGATTTCTTCTTCTTTGGAGTGGGTATTTGAATGTGTTTGTTCTTCGCTCTCCATTCTTAAATATGCACTATTGCTTGTACTTCTCGTGGTTTGAAAAGGAAATTGGGATAGAGTTTGGAAAAAAAAAAAAAAAAAAACTAATAATATCTTCTCATTTCTCAATTTGATTGCAAACTAATAAACTTAATTTTCCTATTCAATCACATGAAGTGAATTTTTTTGGAGGGAGAAAGCTTAGTTATTATATATCTTAGAATTTGTTTAATTTCATCTTATAATAATTGAAAGCCTATTTTTTGGGCTTTCTATTTGTTTTTTTTTTTTTTTAATACAAAAATTAGGCCCAAACCGATTTAGAGGTATCTCCTTCAATTGACTATTTTCAATAATTGTAATTCTGCAGTCTTAATTTCAGTTTCATCTAATGAGTTTGATCATGTATCATCAAAGGCTCCCAAAACAATCCAAAAAAAAAAAAAAAAATGAAAGGCAGTTGCTAGTGTATGTTTGGTTGATGATATCCAATGGTCATGTAATAAAACTTCAATTCATATTAACTGAGGACGGGCTTTTGGGGTTGGGGTTAGCTCACCCTTGTGGTATCGCGACCCTATGTCCTAGGGTTTCTTAATTATATTTGAAGTTTTGACATTGCCTCTTCTACCCCAAAAATAAAAATAAAATACAATAAAATAAAAAAATAAAAATAGAAGAGGAAGCTGTGACCTACCAGATCAAAAGCCATATTGGCAACTAATCAGATTAAGAGGGAAAAAAAAAAGGGAAAAGAAAGATAGAATCAAGTGGATTGTTGGATAAGGATTAGGCAAGCATTTGGAATCTGACAAAATACTTTTAAAAGGATAATGGAATACTGAAAAGCAAAGGATCAAAATTAAAGAAGTATAGTCCACTTATTGAAAACTTTTGGAACTGTTTATTTAGTTGAAATTGAAAATTTTTTATTAAAAGTATCATAAATAAAGTTAAAAAGTAGTTGAAATAGTACAGTGAAACTCATAAATAATACTAAAAAGTATAATGAGACCCATAAATAATAACAAAAATAAACTAAATAGTAAAAAAATATAAACTGACTTTTTAAGGCAATGCTAAATACAACAAAGTAGAGTGAAAGTCCAAAATAATAATCATAGATGAAAGAAAAAAAGTAATACATCATTTTTAGTGGGGAGAGAGAGAGAGAGAGAGAGAGAGAGAGAGAGAGAGAGAGAGAGAGAGAGAGAGAGAGTTGAGAATTGATTGGCAGAAAGAATAATTAGATTATCATCAGCCACCTTCAGAGCACCAGCCACAAGCAATGGTAAGGATTTCTTCTTCTTTGGAGTGGGTATTTGAATGTGTTTGTTCTCGCTCTCCATTCTTAAATATGCACTATTTATTGTACTTCTCGTGGTTTGAAAAGGAAATTGGGATAGAGTTGGAAAAAAAAAAAAAAAAAACTAATAATATCTTCTCATTTTCAATTTGATTGCAAACTAATAAACTTAATTTTCCTATTCAATCACATGAAGTGAATTTATTTGTACGGAAAAAGCTTAGTTATTATATATCTTAGAATCAGTTTAATTTCGTCTTATAACAATTGAGGGCCTTTTTTTGGGCTTTCTATTTGTTTTTGTGTTGTGATTTTTTTTTTTTTTTAAACAAAAATTAGGCCCAAACTAACTTAGAGATATCACCTCCAATCCATTACATAATAATTTATAAGACGATCAATATATATCATTTAAATAAATAAGCTACATAACTTATTAAAATAGTTATGTTACTAAAGCTAGTGATGAATAGTTTTTAATTTATTTATTTATTTATTTTATATCATTACACTGTGACTTTATGAAAAAGGCTCCAAGCCAATTTCTAGCTAAAACCCTTTTTTCCCGTTGTTGCCTTTAAGTTGCACCGCACGGTTTCTTTTTTCTTTTTCTTTTTCTTTTTTTTTTCTTTTTTTTTTTTTTTTTAGTTTGGAAAATTATTTTATTTTTCCATATGGCATAATCTGGAGAGGTACTCATGGCCCAATAAGAGAAGCCGAAAAAGAGTCAAAATGATCAGGAAGAACTCTTATACATATATGGATATAGAATATAGAGCTTAAATAAGATTTTTGTAAAAATCCAACGGTTTGGTTATACTTACAATGGTTTTTATTTTATTTTATTTTATTTTTAGTATTAACACCCAAAAATGCTATGGACACATTTTTCTCACAATAACTTTTATAATTGTTGGAGAAAAAGTGGTTAATTCATTAGTATTAGTTGTATCCACAACTCAATCAATTACTTCAAGAATTCTGAAATTTGTTATGAAAAAAATTATGTACTTACTAATTAATATGATGGTTAAGCAGTATACAGTGTAGCAGGGAGATGAGATCTAGTTCTGAAACTGGGGACTGCAGATAACGTGATCTGCCTTTTGAAACAGTGGGCAATTTGGGAAATTCACAGTAGCTTCCAATGGTAATATTGATAACGCGCCATGGCTTTTGAAAAAGCTTGTGCCCAGCTGCTGCACGATATCTTGCGAGTCTTTTGTATTTGGAAAATAGGCTTTTCTAAAACACGCATTTGCATTTCGTTATCAAACATGCTTTTTTGGATTTTCAGCTCAAAAACGTGCGTTTTGGCCCCTTAAAGTGGAACCAAATGCACACTACATCCAAAAATTGGTCAGAAAAACCTTGTATGTTGGAAGCATATTCATGAGCTAAAAATTTGAAAGAAGTGTTTGGTTGTTTGTATCTCTGAGTTTCTCAACCCCATAGATAGCCCAATTTGTGAAGAGATAATAAGAATGTCACATTCTGCTCATTCCATTCCATTAATCTTCCCACCAGACAATTCTGGGTCTGGTGGATCAGCATCTAGTGAGACTCTTCCACAGTCCTCTCATTCTATATCATCAATCTTCCCACCATACAAGTCTACTGATGAGAGTTCAGAATCAAATGAAAGACTCCCACAATGGTCTCATTCCATAGTCTTCCCACCAGCCGAGTCAACAAGCAGTTCCTCTGGTTCTCATTCAAAGCAGTCAGACTCTTCTACCGATGAATCAACACACCAGTCTAATTCAACCCAATTGCCTGAATTGCAAGACCTTTATTTCAATGAAGTTAAACATAATTTTCAACGTGGTAATGCTCGATCTCCTTTGTCAATTCAAGCTGAAGATAGTTATCATTTTCAAGCTGGACTCAAAAAGCTTGTAGAGGAGGCTCGCCAGAGATGGACCTATGCCATCATGTGGGGTTTATCTTACGACCATTCTGGCTCGTCAATGTTGCGGTGGGCTGATGGGTACTACAAGGGCAAAAATGAGCTCAATTCAGTGATCACAGGATCTAATGTTGATGACGAAGATGTCAGCAATACTGAGTGGTTCTTTTTGAAGTCAAAGATGCAGTGCTTCTTGAACGGCAGTGGCCACCCAGGCCAAGCTTTTGTCACTTCAAGATTGGTCTGGGTGACCGGGTTGGAGCATCTAGGGAGCTCCTCATGCAACCGGGCACGAATGGGGCAGGTCTCCGGGCTACAAACAATGGTGTGGATACCCTCAGCCAACGGCATTGTGGAATTGGGCTCTACAGAGCTGATTTTCCAGAGCACGGATTTGATCAACAAGGTTAGTTTTCTGCTTCAATGAACATATGCATAGCGGGTGTGAAAAGATTAGTACTAATTATGGGGGATGAGCTTCAAATTGGTTTGCTTGATGACAGAATTTTCTTTTTGGTGACTAGATGATTTACAATTTGAATTTCACAATATGGACTTTGGTAATACGTATTAACGAATTATCAGATACATATTAAGACCATAAAAGGGTTACTTTATGATAACAACTTTCATACATGTTTGTTGTTAATGGACTTAGCCTAGTGAGTTGTGATTACACTCTTCCCCTCCCTTTTTGGTCTTTCCTGTAGGCTCTGATGCTCTGTTCACTTAACAAAGCCTTGAAGGGGTACCATGGAAAAACTACTGGTAAACACTCGCAAGAAAAGAGTGTAGACTCTATTAATTATAGACATAAAAGTACAGATAGATTTAGCACGCACCCACAAAAGAAGAATAAGGTTGCTGTCTTTTACGCAAGAGAACATAGAACTCTAAACTTCCAACTCACACAACATTCACATTACCTGTCTAAGACTCTATCCCTATCAGGTGAGATTACAAGAGTTGTGCTTATCGTAGTAACTTTTCAGATTATGACTAAAATTATTCAATACTCTGTAAGTAATGCTCTCTCCAATCACATTAATGGTGTGAATAGAGAAGACGCAGACAAATTGTTATGGATGACCATAGGCACCTTTTGGTCTACCATTTCCAAGAGGATCTCCTCCCCTTGATGTGGATTCGATCCCAACTGGCCTGTATAATGAGGAGGGAAAGATAAATCATCTATCTTTGTTATTGAACAAGCGGGTATTTGCATATATCTGGGAATGTGTCAAATCAGCTGACTGTCCCAAATTCGACACTGAAGGGGAGTGTTAGTATGCCATTTTATGTTGTTAACTTATCATTCTAGGAAGAATAATCAGACATGCCACTATTTGCTATCAGTTTTGATCTTTAATCAAACTGACGTTTTGGTTTTATGCCATTCATCTTCTGCACTTGTAACCAAACTCTCAAATTTATACTTCTGATTTGAGATATGATTTTACCTACTTTAGTTTAAAGGACTGTTGGATCAATTAAGCTTTACAAAAGTGACAAATCACACCTTAGAAATTCTAATGATTGAATGTCATGACAACTCTGTACACTTTATTCACTCCTCACATACAGTCATAACCCCACAAGCATTAGTAGCAATATTTGAAATTCGTTCGAGGGCATCAATGAAACCATCAATCATCTTTTGTCGCAGCCCAGTACAAATCAAGATCCATGAATTCATATGTACTATTCTTTTTCTTCCAAAGTATGATCCCAGGTTGACTTCAATGAACTTGCCGCCAGACTGGAATTTGGATAATCAGATTTGGGATTTGGGTTAAATTTTGACCATAATTGTTTTATCCAGCAACTTCTCTCAATTCTGATTTGTCTCACTAGATCTATCTTAACATCTTCTAACAAGAAGCTCAATTGGTCTCACCTTGTCTCCTTTCTGGAAGACATGCCTTGATTAAATAGCAGACAGAGAGATGATTTTTAAGCAAGCAGCCAAAAGGAAAAGAATTTTTTTGCTTTAGAGACTTGGAGAGGGTAATGAATTTTTCCTATACAAAAAATCTCTAGATTTGGGACAATGATGCATTTTGGCCCTTGTACTACATGGGGGTTGTTGAATTATTACACATCTCAATTTATTGATTAAATGTACCGATTTTGGATATTTATATTTTGGTTTAGTTATTGAAATTTTTGCAAATCAAACTCTCACAGCTTCTCGGTTTGTGGATATAAATTTATAGTTCACGCTTATATATGTTGGATTTATATTTTCTTGGCATTGTATTTTCATTGTGCTACCTTAATGTTTTAATATTCTTTGAGATTCTAAGTAGTTATTTGGTGATTTAGGAGATCATGATGGGAAGACCTACACAACTGAGGGCTGGAGAGCATGATGTACCTATTCAAGATGATAGTTTTGAAGAGATTCGTCAAATGTTTGCTACTCTGAAAACAATGACAGAGAAGCATCAAGCTTGTCTGTCTGAACAACAGGTACAGAACACTGAGCAACGACAAAATCAGAGTGGAGCCTCCCCCGCCCTTCCTCTTATTCCTAAAGATCAAATCCCAGTTTTGTTAAAGCAATTCCGTGCGCTTATTCCACCTGTCTTTAGGCAAACGACTAACCCATTCAAGGCTGAGGAATGGATTAAGAAGATGGAAAAGATTTTCATTACCATTGGGTGCATAGGTTATCAACGTGTGACTTTTGCTACATTCATGTTAGGGAGAAGAGGCTAACCGTTGGTGGGCATATGAGCAAAGATTGTTGCATGAGGCTGGGACACAAGTAACATGGGAGGCATTCTCAAAAGCATTTTATGAGCATTACTTTCCCGATAGTATTCGAGATCAATTAGAGTCAAAATTTCTTAAACTCATACAAGGGAGCAAGACAGTTACAGAATATGAGATGAGATTCTTAGAGCTAGTACATTATGCCCCTCATGTTGCTGAAAATGAGGCGAGTAAATGTCGTAGGTTTTTCGAGGGGTTGAGGAAAGACATTAGGTCACAAATTATTCCCTCAATGCTAAGGGATTTCAATATGCTAATTGAACAAGCTAAGGTGCTGGAGAAAAATTATGATCAAACTCATAAGGTTCATGAGTCGAAAAGGATGAGATTTGCGCAAAGAGAAGGCCAAAATGGGAGACAACATAGTAGTGATGGATCTACTGAGGGGGTTAGAGACACTTGTCACTTTTGTAAGAGGAGCCACCCAGCACATAAATGTCCCTTGATTACAAGAGCTTGTTTTCAGTCTGGTCAAACTAACCATTTTGGTGGGCCCAAATCTTCTAGGGATAGGCTTAAAGGTAAAAGGACCAAGAAATAGAGTATAAGATATTGTTTTTATATTTCCCTCAGCTGGCATTCTTGGAGTCTCAATGTATGAGAAATTGAAACTGAATTTGTGATTGAAAAATAGAAATCTGTTATTGATAGAATTGATCTGTACATATATATATATACTCAAAGACCCAAAATAGAGCACGTGACTAACTAAATAAAAATTGCTCTACACGTGTGAACACATACCAACATACGTAACTAACTACCACACGTGAGTCACTAGCCTACCATTAGTTATATACAGAGCTACAAGTAGTTTACAACACAACTCCAACTATCCTACATCCTTATTCTGTCGTTTAGGTGTGTCTGTACAATTCTTGATTCTCTTCAACTGTGCAACACTAGATTTAGTTACTAAACAATCACTCAACTCTTCAATCTTCATACGTGTTGCTTTTGTTGCTTTGGCACCTGCTGTGACATTATCAAAATGTCTTGCTTGATCTGGCACACATTGATTCTGCCCTGGTGCACTATCTGCTGCACTGAGTTGCAGCCTGAGCTGCATCAGTGTAGCAGCTGATGCACCTGCTACATGCTGGTGCTGCCTTGGTGCATTGTCTGCTGCACTGTGTTGCAGCCTGGGCTACACCAGTGTGGCAGCTGATGCACTTGCTGCAGAAGTGGGAACAGCTGCAGAACTGACTTTAGGACTTTGATCCTCCCCCTCAAGATGGACTGAGGGAGAGTAAATATTGATCAGTCCCATCTTGGACATTAATTCTGAAAATTGCTTATAACCTAAAGCCTTGGTCAATAAATCTGCTAACTGGCAATGTGTTCTTACATGATTCAACTTGATCACTCTAGCCAACACCTTATCCCTCACAATATCACAATCAATTTCTATATGCTTTGTCCTTTCATGAAAAACCGGATTGGACCCTATGTGCAAGGCAGATTGACTGTCACAGAACAGAAGTGCTTCTCCATCATGCTTGACATGTAAATCCTTTAGCAAGTAGAGAATCCATACAATCTTACAAGTGCTCACAGCCATTGCCCTGTACTCTGCTTCAGCTGAAGACCTCAATACAGTAGCTTGCTTCTTTGATTTCCAAGAGATTAAAGAATCTCCAAGGAAGATACAATACCCTGTTACAGACCTTCTTGTGTCTAGACAAAAAGCCTAATCAGCATCACTAAATCCTTTCACATGAAGTTCTAAGTTGGTAGAAAAGAAGACCCCTCTACCTGGTTCATTCTTGAGGTAGTGTAAAACTTTAAGAGCTGTTGCATAATGAGGTTTTCTTGGCCTTGCCATGAATTGGCTTAGCTTGTGGACTACAAAGGTAATATCAGGTCTGGTGATAGTTAAATACAAGAGTCTACCTACCAGTCTCCAATATTGGCTCAGATCATCAAGTAACTCACCATCAAACTTACTAAGCTTCAAGGTTTGATCCATAGGGACCTTAGAAGGCTTACATCCTAACAAACCAGCATCTTCTAATATCTCTAAGGCATATTTCCTTTGGCATAAAGAAATTCCTTTATCTGTTCTAGCAACCTCCAATCCAAGAAAATACCTCAACTCTCCCAAATCCTTTAACTTGAACTTCTAGTCCAACAAAACCTTAAAATCCTCAACCCCTTTCTGATCATTACTTGCAATTAAGACATCATCCATATACACTAACAACACAATGAATGACTCACCTTGTTGTCTAGTGAATAAGGAATAGTCTGCCTTAGATTGAACAAAACCAAACTCAACCAAAGCAGTGGAAAACTTGGAGAACCACATTCTAGATGTCTGTTTAAGACCATATAAAGATTTGTGAGTTTACATACCAGCTATGACTGCTCCCCCTTGCTGTAAAAGCCTGGTGGAAGGAACATATACACTTCCTCATGCAAATCCCCATGGAGAAATGCATTGTTAACATCAAGTTGACTGAGAAACCAGCCTTGTACAGCAACAACAGCAAGCACACACTTCACAGATACCATTTTAGCAACAGGTGAGAAGGTGTCTATGTAATCAAGCCCTTCCTTTTGGGTGAAACCCTTAGCAACAAGTCTTGCCTTATACCTCTCAATGGAACCATCTGACTTGTATTTGACCCTATAGACCCACTTACATCCAATAGGTTTCTTTCCTGGTGGCAAGGAAGTGATAGTCCAAGTATTGTTAGTTTCCAATGCCTTAATTTCAGCATCCATAGCATCTTGCCACTTGGGATTACCTAGTGCTTGGTGGTAAAAGGTAGGTTCTGTAATTGAAGAAATGGCACAATAAAAGGACTTGTAGGAAAGGGAAAGGTTAGTGTAGGAAATATAAGAGTGAAGAGGGTGTGAGGTACCTGAAATGGAGGAAATTGGAAGTGCAGCGGATGAGACCTGATTGTAATGGTAAGCTGCAAGATAAGAGGAAGGCTTAGTAGGTCTAGTAGACCTTCTAAGGGCAACAGGTGGTTGACCGACAAGCGGCTGACCAGACAGATCAGAGGGATGAGGTGAATCAGGTACATCAAGAAATTCCTGAATGTCCTTATCAAAATCATGATGGATTTGGACGATAGTCTCATCAGATATAGGCAAAGAAGAAAGGGAAGGATTGGAAGTGGGAAAATCAGTGAAAACAGAAGATGGAGTAGGATTAGAAGAGAAAATAGGCAAAGGAATGAGATCAAGAGACTGAGGAGGATTAGAAGTGAAAGGAAAAGTGGATTCATGAAAAACAACATCCCTAGAAAGAAAAACAGTATGGGAATCAAGATCAAGAAGCTTATAACCTTTGACATTAAAAGGATATCCTAGAAAAACACATCTTCTAGCTCTAGGAGTGAATTTATGCTTATGAGGAATGAGATTAGTAGCAAAACATAAGCATCCAAAAGTCCTAAGGTAAGAATAGGAAGGTGGCTTATTGAATAAGATCTCAAAAGGTGTTTTATGACCAAGAATTGGAGAAGGGAGCCTATCAATTAAGTATGCTGCAGTGAGAACACAATCTCCCCAAAAAGATAGAGGAACATTGGATTGAATTTGCAATGCCCTAGCAGTAGCAAGAATGTGTTGATGTTTTCTCTCTACAACTGAATTCTGTTGTGGAGTATAAACACAACTCAATTGGTGAATAATTCCATTGGAATTATAAAAATTTGGAATGCTAAATTCTAAGGCATTGTCAAATCTAATGGCCTTAATTTTGGTTTCAAATTGTGTGAGGATCATGTTATAAAAGGAAAAAACTAATGGTCTAACATTAGATTTTGCTTTTAGTAAGAAAATCCAAGTAGCTCTAGATGCATCATCAACAATAGTAAGGAAGTATTTATGACCATTAGAAGTCAAAACAGAAAAAGGACCCCAAATATCCATATGAACAAGATCAAAAGGATGAGAACATTTATTATTATTGAAGGGAAAATGAATCCTTTTCTATTTTGCTAAAGGACAAATGGTACAAGTTTTATTATAGCAATTCTTGAGAAAAGGAAAAACATGGCTTAAAGACTGAACCTTCACATTAGAGGGATGTCCAAGCCTTGAATGCCAAAGGGAAAACAAATTGGTGGAGAGATTAGATGAACAAGCAGCAAAAAAAGACTTGAAAGTCTGCTTGGACAGAAAACCAGCAAGAGAAGTAGTGGCTTGATTCAAGCTGGAATCTTGCAACAGATACAGGCCATCATGCATTTGGCCCATTCCAATTGTGCTCCAACAGGTAAGGTCCTGTATAAAACAAAATTTGGACAAAAAAACAAGGCATATGGGTTGAGTTTTAGTTAAAGCACTGACAGACAGTAGGTTGAAGGTGAAAGGAGGTACACAAAGCACATTGGTAAGGGTAATGTGAGAAGAAAGATGTATGGTTCCAATGTGTGTGACAACAGTAGCCTCCCTATTAGGCAATTCAACCATGGAATGTGAAATTTCAGTATAAGAAGTCAACAATTTCATAGAACACACTATGTGATCACTAGCACCAGTATCAATAACCCATGTGTTGAAATCATAAGCTCTCCTATTTACTGTCTTAGTAGAGAAGACTGAGTGCTTAAAGTTAGTAAAATTACCTGCAACGGCATTAGACGTGCAAGTCACAGCATTGGCTACATGAGAGGCCTGACCTATTATGGATTGTGAAGTAGAACAAGAACTAATCAAGGTTAGGAGTTGCTGGTACTGATGATGAGTGAAAGCAGGAGTTTGAGAAACAGGCATGTTTAAGGCAAAATCATGAACTCCATTACATTGATTGCCTTGAATCAACTCAAGATTAGAGCAGACTTGATGAGCAGTAGCATTTTTGTTGTTCTTGAACTTAAACCTCGGTGGAAAACCATGCAACTTGTAGCATTTGTCCATGGTATGACCCATTTTACCACAATGAGTACGTATAGGTCTCTCTTTTCCCTTGAAATTATTGCCTGAAATTTTGGTAGCCAAAACAGTTGATTCAACGCTAACAGGGTTGGTCAGAGATCTTTGCATTTCTTCTTGGATGAATAAGGAGTGTGCGTTATTGACAGAAGGCAAAGGATCCATCAATAAGATCTGAGTTCTTACTTGAGAGAAAACATCATTTACTCCCATGAGAAACTTCATGGTGGACTCCTTAGCTTAAAGATTCTTCAGCCTTTGATTGATGCCACACACACACTGACCACAAGTACATTGAGGAAATGGACTCAAATTCTGCAACTGATCCCACAAAACCTTGAGCTGAGTGAAGTAATCAGTGAGTGATTGCTTTCCCTGATGAATCTCAGCAATCTGTTTTTGGATATTGAATACTTTGGTTCCATTTCCTTGACAGAAAGTATCTCGAAGATCAGTCTAAATCTCTAAAGCAGTATCTCTGTAGATGATGCTACCTTGGAGCTTTGGTGACACAGAATTGATGATCCAAGTGAGCACCATATTGTCTGCACGAATCCATGCTTGAGTAGCTACTGGTGAATTCACCAATGGTGAAGAGATGGTTAAAGATCCATCAATAAATCCAAGCTTGTTCTTGGCAATCAGAGATTTTCTCACTGATCTTGCCCAAGCAGGATAGTTTTCTCCCCCAATTAATGGTTGAAAAGTGAGAATTGCTCCTGGATTTTCTCCAGGATGCAAGAACAGAGGATCACTAAGATTGTACGAGTCTTGTGAAGAAGATGAAGTCTTTGTAGTGGAAGCATTAGCTGTTGCTGTTTCTGCCATTGAGAGAGCTTTAAAAGCTTGTAGAGTACAACAATGGCTGACGAGGAAAGCTTGAAGAAGATGATAATGGCGGATGAGAAAATGAGAAAACTCCCAAAATTGATCTGAAAAACCCTAGAAATGGAAGCGTCTAGAGGTTCAACTCTGATACCATATGAGAAATTGAAACTGAATTTGTGATTGAAAAATAGAAATCTGTTATTGATAGAATTGATCTGTACATATATATATATATATATATATACTCAAAGACCCAAAACAGAGCACGTGACTAACTAAATAAAAACTGCTCTGCACGTGTGAACACATACCAACATATGTAACTAACTACCACACATGAGTCACTAGCCTACCATTAGTTACATACAGAGCTACAAGTAGCTTACAACACAACTCCAACTATGCTACATCCTTATTCTATCGTTTAGGTGTGTCTGTACAATTCTTGATTCTCTTCAACTGTGCAACACTAGATTTAGTTACTAAACAATCACTCAACTCTTCAATCTTCATACGTGTTGCTTTTGTTGCTTTGGCACCTGCTGTGACATTATCAAAATGTCTTGCTTGATCTGGCACACATTGATTCTGCCCCGGTGCACTATCTGCTGCACTGAGTTGCAGCCTGAGCTGCATCAGTGTAGCAGCTGATGCACCTGCTACATGCTAGTGCTGCCTTGGTGCATTGTCTGCTGCACTGTGTTGCAGCCTGGGCTGCACCAGTGTGGCAGCTGATGCACTTGCTGCAGAACTGGGAACAGCTGCAGAACTGACTTTAGGACTTTGATACAATGTATTACAAGTTCAAACTTTGCTAAAGGAGTTTATTCTATCAAATTTATGTGGAAATTCTGTTTATGCTTGATCATAGTGAAGAAAGAATTCCACATTCAGCTCCACTGGTGCATTCATTATTCCCAGCAGCCAATTCTTGTCTGGTAGTTCAGCTTCTAATGAAACATTTCCATGTTTCTCTTTTTTATACCGTCACTCTTCCCTCCAAGTCTCCAACAAAGTCTGAAACAAACAGTTTGGAAAATGAGAAAATTGTCAGCTTCTTCAGGACTCTTTCTCGCTAAAACCAAGTCTCAGCCAAACAATTTGGTCATAAGCCGAAGTGTTCCACATTCTCATGCCTTCATGGAGTCGGTCTTTCCTGGAACAAAGTCTGATTCCGATATCTTTTTTAGTGTTGTAGCAATTCTAAATTTTCTAAACCTCCACGCAATCTTATTTCCCTTCAGTAAATATCGAGTTCTGATTCTGATTTGAGTTACATGAATGCAACAAACACTGAGACAATTGCTTGGACATTTTCCTTTTTTTCCAAGACCGAATCACCCTGCAGGGTATCAAGACAAAGCAAAAACTTTTGGGCGCTTATTCCGAAGAAATGTAATCTTCATCTTTTCTCCTACTAATGAATCAATCCAGTTCAATTTCATGAATATGGACCTAAAATTGGAGGGGGACAGTAAAGAGATTTACTTTATCCCCATTCAATTTTATCCTAATCAGGAAATTTCAAAAAAGTCAGGGGGCCATGGCCCCCCTTAGCTTCACCAGTCAAGACAAAAAAATATATTACTTCACAAATTAATAGACTAAATTTAATTATTACTCAAGCAAATACTATTGGCAGTTAGTCAAAATATAAACAAATTCAGCCAAAAAAAAAATCAAAATATAAACAAACATTATTATTAGTTTTAAATATAAAACAATTTAATAGCATTTCAATTATGAATTAAGTTTTTAAAAAATCCAATTTATATACAGTGAAATCGGGATACAAACTCTTAGCTCAAGAGCAAGCGACTGTTGTCCCGAATACTTCAACTGTGGGGCACGAAATCTGGAAGCAAGTCTGAAGCATGGCTGCTCTGAACAAGGTTAGGAATTTTTCATGGCGTGCAATTTGAAATTCTATTCCTACTAAAGCTAACCTAGTCCGATGATGTGTTATTGATGAGGACATCTGTGATCATCGTTAACAAACCCCAGAAGATGTAATTCATGCCCTTTGGCTGTGCCCACACTTAGCATCGGTTTGGGATTCGAATCCCTGTTAGAGTTTTCACACCACTACTCACTTTCACAGTTTCAGTAAGCTTGTGCAGTATGTGATAAAGAAAAGTAAAAATTTGGAGCTCTTAGCTCAGACAATTTGGACTATATGGTGCAAAAGAAATTTGCTAAGAACAAGTAATAAGTCTTTTCCTATAGATCAAATCATTCCAGATGTGCTTGCTGCCCTTTCAGTTTTATTCCAACCATTCTCCCCAAACCACCTGATTCTAATACTCAGGTTCCTCAGCAGGTCAAGTGGAAGCCTCCTTCAAGATCTTACTTCAAAATCAATTTTGATGGGCTGTGTTTAAAGAGGAAAACGTAGCTGGTATAGGTGTTGTAATCCAGGATGAAAAAGGGTCAAGTAATGGCATCCATGGCTGAGAAGATCCTCCTCCCAAATTGGACTGTCATCTATTATTTTGGAAGGATTACTCAAAGATAGTCACCAGTGCCTTGAAGAGGGAGGATGTTTCATTGTCGTCTTGTGATTAGGAGTGACAATTTTTCCCCATATTCATGAACCTGTTTATTACTCATTTTATTTGAATAAATCTTATCTCAACTCATTTGAATATTTAGGATAAATGAGTAAAAATTTATTTGGTTATTTAATTAGATGGGTCTAAATAAATAAATTCACAAATATCTACTAAATCCATCTAAAATTTAAAATTTAAAAAAAAAAAAAAAAAAAAAAAAAAAAAAAAACCACAAAACAATACCCACTAAACAGTATATCCGTTACCTTTCCTTTTCCTTATGTTTATGGGAACCAAACATCAAAAAAATTAAACATAATAAAATTCAAGATTCTATTTTTTTTTTCCCCATCTAAAAAAAAAAAAAATTCTATTTTTTTTTCTTAGTTTTCTCGGGAACCAAACATTGATTGGAAATCCAAAATCAAACAGATCAAACCAAATCCCTCTCTCACTACACATTCACATGCATAAGGAATAATAAAATAAAATAAAAATGTATGAACTTTGAAATTGAAAAGCTCATACTCTCCGATATATTGACGAGAAAAGCCGAGAGATCATCGGTGTCGATCTTCGCAGCCGCATCGGAGACCGAAACCTTTGGCTTCTTCAGCTTCACTTTCTTGGCCTCCTCAGCCTTCCCATTCTCCACCACGCGCTCCAGAGATCGTCGGAATCGATCTTCGCTGCTATCGTACTCGTTGATGGAACGTCGAAATCGGCGAATCTCTGCGCCTCTAGAATTTGGAGGCGGCGAATCGCCGATTGCTGCTCTAGAGACCAGAAAACGTTGTCGGCGCCGGGAATAGCTCCGTTGGAAACGATTCTGTTGGAGGCAGAATCGGAAGAGTTTGGCTTGGCTTTCCTCTGATGCTTCGCGTACGTGACCTTTTGCCAACCATCATTGCCGGTGGTAACTCCATTGGTATTGGATTCGAAAGCTCCGTGATTGTCTTCCATGGTCGAGAAAGCTTTGGTGACTGTTTGGTGGCCGAGAAAGCAGTAGGAAAGAAAGTTTCCAATTTTACTCTTTTGTGGAATTAGCTAGTTTCGAGGGAGGGAGTGAGGGTATTTTGGTAATTTTAGAAATTCAACAGGGTATTCAACTAGTTTTATAAGGATTTTGATCCTATTAGGTTAAATGGATGGGTTACTGATTAAATGGATTGAGCGGATAATAGATAATTAATTTATATATAAATAGGTCATAAATGGATAAATGGATAATTACACACTCAACTTATTTATGATCTAATCCATTTATGACCCAACCCGCCCATTTGCCACCTCTAAGTATGATCAATTGATTGATGAGGCAAAATGTTTAGCTAAAAACTTATTGTTGTTCTTTTCTCTCAGGAAGTAGGGTAATCATATTGCTTATAAAACATGTGAGAGCAACAGCATCGGTTCGTTCAAAATTTTTGTCTATTTTACAAGAAAAAACATATATATATATATATATATATATTTTCTATTTTTCACACTCATTTTTACAAAACACCCATATCTGTTTATCTATTCTATCATCTATTTTATTTAAATAATAATATTCCTTTAATTTTTTATTATATCAAACAAACCACTACTTACATAGCCCCACTCACCTTTTTCTTTTATTTTTGTTGTGAGTAGAAGACAGATGAGAAAGCAACATGATGGGGAGAGAGAAAAAAAGAATAAAAAAATCATTTGCACATAAACGTAATTGTGCATATATGCACAGTTACTGTAACAGTTTTATATATTTGCACATTTTTATAAGTACTGATGTAGATTTTTTTGGGTTAAAATGTGCAAAATTGAGCACTTTTTATATTTTGCAAATTTTTGCAACCACTGATGTGGTTTCTCTTAGCGGGTTTTTAATGTGGATGGATGATGTTTAATACTATAGCTGATATTCCTTAAAAAAAAAAAAAAAAAAAAAAAAAAAAAGACCCTAGTCCACTACGTTACATGTATTGATTTTCTTTTTGTTTGATTGAACTACGCGGAGCAACTTATCAACAAGCAACATGACATCATATCACTAATGAGTCAATAAAAATAATAACAATTCTACTTGGTAACGTGAATTGTATTGTGAATCGATTTTTTTATTTTTTTATATTGTGTATCATATCGTATTGTGTATTAAAAGATACACGAACACTTATTATAGATATACATATAAAAGATATATTTATTATAAATTTGGATATATTCAATTAATGATTGATTTATTCATAACTTATGTAATAATATTTAGCAAGCTAACAAAATAAATCAAACTAGTATATCTTTATAACATACATATTCAAATTGATTAAAGTTAAAAGTGATAATATATTATACAAATGACCCAAAATAATAATTTTTTTTCATCATATTTATCATTTTATCTAATCAACTTCATCTAAGTCAATGCTATCATCATGTTCATCATTTTGCAAACTTTTTTTTTTCATTAAAATTTTCTTAATCATCATAAACATTTAAAAAAAAAAAAATCTTCTTGGCATTCTAGTTTCATGACAAAAATAAAAAATAATTATATTATTAGTTAATAACTCATTCATGGTATGGAAAAGAAATTTATAAATATAAAAATGAAATGTAAGTGTGTAGTCCAAATTTTGTAGGAGAAAGAGAGGGAAAAAAAAAAAAAAAAAAAAAACCCTTATAAAGATGTTATTTTATTAGGCTAAATTAAATAACCTAATAATTTTGTGTTAAAAACAAGTCTAACAACTTGTTAGATTTAAATAAAAGCAAAAACTTAAAAAAAAAAATATATATATATATATATATACAAATTTTAAAGCATACGTTTATGTATCATATGATACGTATAATTTTATGATTTGATACGATTCATACGATATACATACTATATCGTAAGATTTATGTTCACGTCTGACACATCTTTCTGATACGAAACTTTTTTCACACAATAGAATACGTATCATACGATATATATTTTGTATTATACAATACTAACAACTATAGATTAAGCTAATTTACTAAAAAAACAAAGAGACTGAAAGCAAATTGAACACTGAACAGTTGTATTGCATATACACACGGGGATTTTACTTTTTCAATGTGCATGATATGTATGCTTGATTGTTTAACCTAAGGCTTTCATAATTGATCTAATTAACAATTTGACCTAAAATTGGTTAATCATTATTTGTCTCAGGGGTCTAAAACTAACAATTTCATATGTAAGTAAAATAAATAAGAAAATCTCATTCCTAAGGAAAAATAAAATGCCACATGTGAGTTAAGTAATATGGGTTTTGGGAAAAAATAATGATTTGTTCACATACACCAATCAAAATCATCATCCTAGGCGTAATTCAATAGAATGGACCAAAACGAGTGGAATTGATCGAAATGGGCCAAAGTATAGTTAGAGATAGAATAGACCCATGATTTGTATTAGTTAATTGTAAAGTTGTGATTTACAACTATGTTTTATATTGGCTTTATTCAATGACAAAAAGTGTTGTAATTGCACTAATTTTGTTCTTTATATTTGGTGGGATTTTATTGTATTGGGTTTAGTATTAAGTTGGTGAAGAATCGAGCATGAAATGAAGAATCGGTGTAATTTCATGACTGATTCGCAAGAAGCTCGCGAGTAAAGGTTCTCGCAAAAAGGGCACGCAAGAAGTACATGCTGGAAGTTGAAGAGTCGTGCCAGACTGTCAATTTCGCGATTGTCTCGCGAGAGTCATGCCAGGCTGTCAATTTTGCGAATGTCTCGCGAGTAGGGCCTACTTGCAAGGTACCTGGGAAACTTTCTGCTTGGAGGATTTTAAGTGTAACCTTTTTACTCTTCATCCATATTATATATACCCTTATTACCCACAAAAGTATAAGAGGCTATTCAAAGAGAAAAACTCTAGATAAGTTTTCTACAGCACAACACACCCATCTTTTAGAGAGAGAGCTACTCATCTTTAGTGAGAAATCATTATAGACTCTTCTCCTTCCCTCTCCCATTGTCACACCTTGAGAGGAGTTTTGTACCCAAACACAACCCACACATATTCAGAGTGTAGAGAGTGTTTTGGAGCTTGGGAAGCTTTGGGGATTTTTGAAAAGAAACTAGTGAAGCTTGGCGGATGCAATAGAGCGTATTGCGGGATCCAGAAAGCTAGTAAAGACAAGACTCCGAAAAGCCTATTGGTAGCAAGAGCTTGGAGGGCTCAAGTACATTGGGTAGACTAGGCTTGGAGGGTCTTTTGTTATTCATGTACTCCAACTTATTTACTAGTGGATCGATTTCGACTTGGAGGGTCACGAAAAGGTTTTTCGCTGAGTTCTTCGATTTCCTTTTTGATAAATTTTCTTGGTGTTATCTTGTGTTTGTATCTCTCTTTCCTTACTCTTGTACTTTACTTTTATTGTTTATTGTTCATGTGTATGCACTAGAGTAGATCCGATGATTGTGCTTCTTTTACTCTTGTTCCGCACTTAGATAAGTTAGAGTAAAAACAATCTAACCGTAATTCAAAATTTGAGATCTAAACAAGCTCTTGTGTTTTAGCACAAATCCAAGCTTTCATTAACTAACTTGAATGGAAAATTCTGGCTGTTTTTCAAGTGGAATGAAATGGAATTGATAACATTGGTCAAGCTTCATGTAGCATTATGGTTTTGTTCCAAATAATCAGGATAATATTGTTTCACATTATGCTTTAACAATCACAATTTGCCACAAGTCATTTTTTATATATTATAAAGTTATTGAAATTTAGATTGAAAGGAAACAATTAGACATGCATATCACATGGGAGTATATAGAACTAAAATGAGACCGAAAAAAAAAAAAAATTCATTATTTTCATAAGTACGTCTGCAAATTTAACAATTTAATTGCAAAGCCTACGTTTAAATGGCCAAAAAAGAAACCTAGACCACTAGGTTGAGTGGATTGTATCAGCCTAAAGGTGAAAATGTTGCCAAGCGAATAATGTGACCGAAGCACAAGCAAGAAACACAATAAGGATAGAAACCCAAATAGATTTGTGATCATAGATCATAAAGATTGCTGCAGTATAGGCTAACATCATCGTAGCAATGGAGATGAATAGTGCGAAGAGTGTATAAGAAAGCACAAAGTACAAAGAATTAAGGAAGAGAGAAAAGCTAGAAGCTAGAGAGAAAATGGAATGAAGAAAAACATGTATTCAATCCAAATTGAATGAATCTGTACATGAAAGTGGCTTTATACAAAACAGAGTAAATAACTAAAACCCAACTTATGCGCAATCTGTTATAGCACGTGCAACACTTAGTTACAACACGTGTGGAAGACTTAGCACATAAATACACTACTAAACTACTTGCAGCTTAACACAGTAACAAAATAGTAAAACAAGCTACTGTCATTTAATGCCTAAATGCCTTATTTCAACTGCTTTCTTCCTTTCTTTCTTGTTGATCTGCTTTCTTCCTTGCTGATCTGTACTACTTTGATACTCCCCCTCAAGATGAGAACTAGGATTGTGTATATTCACAATGCTCATCTTGCTAAGTAAAGCTTTCAATTGTTGACCACTAAGAGCCTTTGTTAATAAGTCTGCTAACTATGAATGTGTAGGAGTGAAGAACAGCCTAATGACTTTGTCTTGCACCTTGTCTTTGACCAAATGACAATCTACCTCTATATGTTTTGTCCTTTCATGAAAAACAAGATTCTCACCAATGTAAATGGTTGCTTGATTGTCACAAAACATCATTACAGGCTTTGGATGAACTACTTCCAAATCTTTTAACAAATCCAATATCCAAGTCATCTCACATACAATCACTACCATGGCTTGGTATTTTGCTTCAACAGAAGATCTAGGGACTATAAACTGCTTTTTCGATTTCTATGAAACTAGAGAATCACCCAAGAAGACACAATAACCAGTAGTTAATCTTCTAGTGTCAACATATGATGCCCAATCTGCATCTGTGTATGCCTTTAGGTGCAAATTTGATCTAAATGACAACAAAATACCTTGTCCAGGACTGCCCTTTGTGTACTATAACACTTTATAGGCTACATCCAGATGAGGTTTTCTTGGTTTGGACATAAATTGACTTAGTTTGTGCTTTGAGTATATGATGTCTGGTCTGGTAATGGTGAGATACAACAACTTGCCAACCAGTCTCCTATAAACACTAGGATCAGGTAACAACTCCTCATGATACTTGCTCAATTTCAAGTTCTGTTCCATAGGAACTTTGCTAGGCTTGCATCCTGTCATGCCTGCATCTTTAAGCACTTCCAAAGCATACTTCCTTTGACATAAGGAAATGCCTTTATCTGATCTAGCCACTTCAAGACCAAGAAAAAATTTCAAGTTTCCAAGATCCTTTAGCTTAAACTCTTGATCTAGGAACCCTTTAAGCTCTTCAACAGCATGAACATCATTACTAGCTATTAGAATATCATCAACATAAACCAAAAGTGCTATGAATGATTGATTGAACTTCTTGGTAAATAAGGAGTAATCAGACCTGGATTGTTTAAAACCACACTTGAGAATAATAGATGAAAATTTAGAGTACCAATGTCTTGATGCTTGCTAGAGGCCATACAAGGATTTATTAAGCTTGCATACTAGATTCTCCCCCTTGCTATGAAAACCTTGAGATAGCTGCATGTAAACCTCTTCATGAAGCTCACCATGGAGGAAAGCATTGTTTACATCAAGCTGAATCAGGTGCCAACCCCTTACAGCAGATATAGCAAGCAAGGTTTTAACAGTAGTCATCTTAGCAACAGGTGAAAAAGTCTCTATGAAGTCCAAGCCTTCCTGTTGGGTGAAACCCTTAGCTACAAGTCTTGCCTTATATCTCTCCACTATGCCATCAACCTTATACTTCACTCTATACACCCATTTGCATCCAATAGCCCTTTTATGAGGAGGTAACTAAAGGAAAGACCAGGTCTGGTTAGATTCCAATGCAGCAATCTCAGCAGCCATAACATCCTGCCACTTAAGATCTTGGACAGCCTCTTGATAAGATTTAGGTTCAGAAACAGCAGTGATAATAGGGCCAAAATGTGCATAGGAAGGAGACAAATTAGAAGAACCAATATAGTGAGACAAGGGATATTTAGTACATGAGATGATTAAGGCTGAACCAGACTTGATGGCATGATTGGAAGGAGCAGACTGATCAATAATAATAGAGCTACACTTATAGTCTTGCAAATAAGAAGGAGGCTTAAAGACCCTGGTAGATTTTCTAAAAGGTGGAGTTGATGAAGTAGAAGGTATAATTGTTGGTGGAGGTGATGAAGTAGAAGGTAGGGCTAGATCTGTACTACTAGGACCAAAATCTACATTAGGATTAGGAAGGGGCAAACCACAAGATGGAGAAGAAGGGGCATCAAGTGATGAGGAATTAGACATAGGACCAGAATTATGAATGGGAAAATTAGAATCAAAGATAAACTAAGGGTTAACAGATTCAAGAATTGAATCAAAAACAGGAATAGAGTCAAAGGAAACAAGTTGAGATGTTGGAACCAAAGGAGCAGTAGAGGTATCCAAAGAAGGAAAAAGATGAGGAAATGTAATAGTGGAGTAAGGTGAAGAAGAATAAGTAGAGGAAATGAAAGGAAACACTTTTTCTTGAAAGGTAACATCTCCAGAAACAAAAATCTTCTTATTGACCGAATTAAGCAACTTGTAACCTTTGACACCAAAAGGGTAACCTAGTAAAACACATGGAATATATCTAGGATCAAACTTAGACCTATTATGATCTAAAGTGGAAGCAAAACAAAGACAACCAAAGACCTTTAAGTGAACATAAGAAGGAAATTTGTTGTAAAGTTTTTCAAAAGGTGTTTTGTTTCCTAGAATGGTTTGAGGCAGACTGTTGATGATGTATACAGCAATCAAAACACATTCACCCCAAAAGGAAATAGGCACATTAAACTGAAATCTTAATGCTCTAGCAATGCTTAAAATATGTTGAAGTTTCCTCTCCACAACTGAGTTCTATTGTGGAGTAGCAACACATGAATGCTAATGCAAAATTCCTTGATCAGCAAAGAAGTCTTTTAGGAAAAATTCTTGAGCATTATCAGTTCTAATGGCTTTAATATTGGTGTGAAATTGTGTTGAGATCATCTTGCAAAAAAATATCAATAAAGGCCTGGTATTTGATTTGGATTTCATAAGATAGACATATGTGGATCTAGTTGTATCATCAACAATTGTAAGAAAATACCCAAAATCATCATGAGTACATTTGGCAAATGGTCCCCAAACATCACAATAAATAAGATCAAAAGAATTATTAGACAAATGATTGAAACAAGGAAAAGGTAGTCTTTTCTGTTTTGCAATGGGACAAGGAGCACAATCTTTATTACTATGTACAGTGCTTACATCAGGAAGATAGTCACTCAAAGTCTGAAGTTTAGCATCTGATACACGACCTAATCTAAGATGCCAGAGATATTACTTTGTGGTGGTAGGTACATCTACAACATTATTTACAAAAGAACTAAGAACAAACCCTAGAATAGAAGACACTGTTGAAACAGATTTGCAAGAAACTGAAGTTTGCAGCAGATAGAGATTATGATGCAGCTTACCCACTCCAATCGTTTGCCAATAAGAAATGTCCTGTATAAAACACATATTGGACAGAAAAATGAAGCAATAGGACAAACATTTGGTTAGTTGACTAATGGATATCAAGTTGAATGTGAAAGAAGGAACACATAGTATATTTTCAAGGACTAAACTAGTTGTTACTTGAATTGTTCCTATGTGTGTGACAACAAATCTTTCACCATTAGGCAATTGAACAAAAGAAACAATAGAAATAGTAATTTTAGTAAACAATTCAACTAAATGAACAATGTGATCTTTCACCCAAGTATCTTGGCTATAAGCTATTTTAATTGAAGGATTAACAGCAAAAATAGAATGTTGCATGCTTAAGCACGTAGAATCTTGCAAGAAATCACCAAAGATTCCTAAAAGGGCAGAATTGGCTGTGTGAATTGCATCATTGGAACTGCCAGAAGTGGAGGCATGAGAATTCAGCAAAGAAAGTAATAGCTAATACTATTCTGAAGTGAAAGAGAAAGGGTTATTCTAATGTAAAACTTCGTTCTGAGCTTGATCATCATCTACCATGACCTAATTAGCCATCGCAAATTTTCCCTTTTGCTTGTAGCCTGGTGGAAATCCAACAAGCTTATAGCATTTCTTCTTGATGTGCCTAACCTTTCCACAAAAACTGCACACTGGCCTTCCCTTTCCAACATTCCTATGAATTTTTGCCATTGTTGCCTGAAGAAGCAGAACCTTGATTGAAAACTTGGTTCTTGACAGCAAGGGCAGTAGACTCAATTGAAGGAGTGGCATTAAAACTTAAAGATCTTTGCCTTTCCTCCTGAATTACCAAAGAGAAAGTCTTATCTATGGATGGAATAAGTTCCATCATGAGAATTTGAGTCTTGACTTGTGAGTAACAGTCATTCAATCCATTAAGAAATTGCATAATTGAATCTTGGTGGTGAAGATGTGCAATCTTCTCATTCACACCACAAGTGCATTTGCCACATGAACATGAAGGCAAAGGCCTCAAATTCAACAATTGATCCCAAGAAGCTTGAAGATCAGTGAAGAAGCTTGTCCTTGTAGAATCTCCTTGCATCATAGTGGAAATTTACTTCTGAAGTTGAGAAATCCTTGGTCCATTTGCTTGTAAAAACCGATTCTTGAGTGCATTCTAGACTTCAAAGGCTGTGTCTTTGTAAATGACACTAGTAATAATGTGAGGTGAAACTGAATTCAAGATCCATGATAGGATCATTGAATTGCATTTTGACCAAGTCTGTTTCTCAAGTGGTGTGACTGCCATTGATGCAATGATGGAACCATCAACGAATCCAAGCTTACTCTTGGCATCTAAAGTCATCCTCATTGCTCTGGTCCAAGTAGGGTAATTATCCTTAGTAAGAGGTTGAGCAACCAAGATCGCACGAGGAGATTCACCATGGTGCAAGAAGAATGGGCTTTGAGGATCTTCCAATGGAGAAATCTCTTGTGGAGAAGAAGAAGTTGAGTTTGTTTTAGTGTTTGACGCCATTGACAAAGGCTCAAGCTCTAATACCATATAAGAAAGCACAAAGTATAGAGAATTAAGGAAGAGAGAAAAGCTAGAGGCTAGAGACAAAATGGAATCAAGAAAAACTTGTATTCAATCCAAATTGAATGAATCTGTACATGAAAGTGGCTTTATACAAAATAGAGTAAATAACTAAAACCCAACTTATGTGCAATCTATTATAGCATGTGCAACAGTTAGTTACAACACGTGTGGAAGACTTAGCACATAAATACACTACTAAACTACTTGCAGCTTAACACAGTAACAAAACAGTAAAACAAGCTAATATTGTTTAATGCCTAAATGCCTTATTTCAGCTACTTTCTTCTTTTCTTCGTTTCTTTTCTTCCTTGCTGATCTGTACTACTTTGATGGAGTCCAAACATCAACCTTACGGGTAGTGATATAAGAAAATCATTTTCAGCATAACATGAAGTAAGAATGGACAAGAACATTATTATTGAAGCTGAGGAAGACATTGCATCAGATATGACAAAAATCAAAAACCACTTCTCTCTTATAAAAATAGGAGCACCAGTTCCATTATCTATTCCTCCTAGTACAGTATAGACTGCAGCAAAAATCACTATGGCAATTAATGTTGCAACAAGCAAGCATGCATGAAGTTGCAGTGCTCTTCATCCAGTTCTCCCCCTCTTTTAATAAGTCCTTGTGCTCCGCCGTAAACAGATCTTTGTGTGTCTATTTTTGAATTCTTCATCTTAATATATGAAGGTGACACAATTTTTTCCACTGCCTATAATGGACATTGAATGAAAGTTATACTAATACAACATAATCAATAGAAGGCCCAATTAAAAAATTTAATGAATTATGGTAGAGCAGTGAAAGATCATTTGCAAAACTACTATTACAATTAACCCAAATAAATGGAAGAGAAATACATGTGTGTATATATATATATATATATAATAATCCATTAACTATGAATTGATTACTGTTATTATTTACCTTAAACCATAATAGCTCTCTTTGCTTTTGCATTTGATGTCGACTAAGTGGTGCCAAGTTTCCAGCTAGATGTAGGATATTATTATTATCATGTTTATCCTTATATGTCGCTACAAATTTTTAATTGCTCCAATCTCATATATTAAATTAAGATCTAGAATATGAAACAAACTTTAATTTGATTATTTTGATCAACTTTCCATATCAAATCAAGATATGAGCGAATAAGGATAATTAGAAACTCTACTTTGCCTAATTCTGCAGTATCAAAGAGTAGTTTCGAAGGTGTTTTGATTAGTTTTGAAATCTCCCAATCTTGCAATTGTAGAACATGTTCCCAAAGTTTTTCGACTAGTTGATGGGCTAATGTCCACGGAGAAAATGGGCTTTTGCCCTTTTTTTAAAAAAAAAATATTCAGCAAAATGCCCCATATCTGAAATTATTTAGGGAAATGCCCCTATTTTGAAACTCGATTTTCTAAAAATCGAGTTTTAATTTAAAACTCAATTTTTGGACAATCGAGTTATAATGAACTGAAAAAAATAAAATAAAATAAAATTTCTAGAACTCGAATTCCTTGTGAAGTACTTGAGTCCATGGGACTCGAGTTCCTTGAAAAAATTCAAGTGGAACTCAAGGACTTTACATGGAACTCAAGTTCCAAAAAAAAAAAAAAAAAAATTCCTAAGTCCATGTTCGCTATAACTCGATATTCCAAAAGTCGAGTTATACATTTAAAACTCAATTTTTAGAAAATCGAGTTTCAAAACAGGGGCATTTCCCTAATTAGTTTCAGACATTGAGCATTTTCCTGGATATTTTAAAAAGAAAAGGCAAAAGCCCATTTTCTCCTAATGTCCACATCAGATTTTGTGATATATCCCTTTGAAGCCTAAAGGTAGAATTAATTTTTAATTCAAATGCAGAATTACACATAAATGACACAATATAAATTTGATGACTATTCTAAAATAATGATTAAATTATTTGTAGAATCCTCTTTTATAGTATATTTTTGCAAAAGATTTTACGGTCAATAGAAAATATTTTACAAATTTGATCATATTTTACTTGCAAGCAAAAACATAAAAATGGGAAAACATTTTACACGATATTTTACTTCAAAACAAATGATGGAGTGTAAAAATAATTTCCAAAATTACATACCAAACAACTTTTTTTTTTCAATTAAATTAAACAACATTTACACATGGACATGCTAAGAGGATTTTTTTTGTACAATCATCAATCAATCAATCAATATCATATCATATACTATATATAAAAGTAGAAGTCTTTCCCTACAATTCTGCCATGTAGGAGGTGCTGCTACATAGGAAAAATGTCTATCTATAATTCTGTCATTTATTAGTTAAAAAGCAATAAATTATACTGTTTGGCAATGCAACGGCACCGTTGAAAAGCCTCTCATTATAAATAAAAAAATTAACCAGTTACAATATGATGTAGACGGAGGAAATAAAGAGAGGCGACGAGGCCTGGGACACGGAGAAAGAAACAGAGAGAAGCAGAGTTCGAAAGGTGCCAAAAGAATCCATTGTCTGTTACAATCAAAAGGGAAAGAGAGCAGAGTTTGCCGAAACCATACACCGAATAGCAAAAACAATCCTTACCACTGTCCGTTTCCTTGCCAAATTTAGGCCTCCAGATCGCCGAAACCGACATCAACAACAGTACATTTTTTTCTCTCAATTTTGTAGATTTGGGTATAAAATGTTACTTTTAATTGAGTTTTTTTTGTTGGGTAGGTTTAGATTTGATTCATTTTTGTTTTGGGTTTTTGGATTCTCTATCAAAATGTTTGTTTTCTCAATTTTAGATATTTGCTTTTGTTTTGTTTTTGTTATTAGTTTTTTTAGATTATAGAAATCACTAAAAATATTGATTTTAGTTTGGGTACTTCTGTTTCTAATCTTAAGGAAATTGTTGGGATTAAATAAGTATAGGATTGAATGTTGCAATGATATTTATTTTAGGTTTTTTTGTCGTATGAAAGGCTTGATTCCATTATGAAAAAAAACCAGATTCAATTTCGCCTCTCTATCCTCCCTCTCCTCCTTTTAGGCAAAATCAAAAGCAAAAAGAAGGCGGGATGGTTATCTCAATCTATGCCAATCTGACTGCTCCTCTTTCAGGTTCTTACATTTTCCACCGTTTCTTATCTTACTAATAATTTCCGCTTCTTTACTTTACTCTTTCATATTTCGGGAGGCAAATACACGGGCCAATCTATGGTAAATAAAATCTATTTTTGATTTTTCCTTCAAATTCTGAGTTTAACTAAATGCTAATTGATTTTTTATTTTGGGCAAAGAGTTGTTCCCATATAGATATTAACGGTAGGGAAAAAGCGTTCCCCTGGAGTACAATTGATAGTCAATGAGTACATTCGAAAACTCAACCACTATTGTACTATTGATGATGTTCAACTATGGTCCAATCATAGAAATGGAAGGCATATACATATATGTCCACTTTTATCTAATCTTGGCCTTATTTAAGCTTTAACTTTGAAGTGAATTTTTGTTTCATATTAATAATCAAATTCTACATTGATTTGTTCATTTATGTGTTGGTATTTTTATGATATATGCAAAGCAAAAACTGATAATTCGATGTAATTATGGACACACCAAGTGCACGTAAATCGTTTGTTCTTACTAAAACAACAACATCAACCAAGCATTAGTCCCAAAATTTTGGGGTTGGCGATAGACTAAGAAATATGGACATGGACCATGGACCACATGGTGATATGTCAATTCTTTCAAAAAATTAATGTATTATGAGGTGGGGATATGGTGTTTAAATCAATTAATATATTTAGGTGTATTTTATCATTATTTTAAGTATAGGGATTTTGGAGTGTTCATGCTTCTTAGGCTATAGATCTTTAAGAGGGTCGGCCATTTATTCTTTTCTGCCATTCTAAATTGTTTGTCTTAAATTTTTTTTTTCTACTTTTGAATTGATACCATGTGTTGTAGTGATGCAAGGGCTCAGGTTGATGATGAAGTTGCAACAATGATGAACATTATCAGGTCTGATGATTGGGTCACCATTAAAATCGTAAACTAGACAATGATGGTGAATCCCTTATCCACATCTCTCATTGTTTAGGTTTTTCTTATTCACTTTCAATTTTAAATAAATTTTTACTTAAAACTTTGAAGAAACATTCAATGCTTTTTGCTAAACTTTAAATAAACATCACTGCTTTTTGCAACAGGAATCAACTGTGCTGATATGATGAGTCAGCTTTGGCATCATCGACTCCATCTGATGAATCAGTACCTAGCAACTCTAGAAAGAAGAAGTCCAAGTGATCACTGCCATGTTCATGCAATACAAAAACACCATTGTTTCTACCAGAACGAGTATGATCAATTTGAAAATTTTACATGCTTTTAATACTGTTGGAATCGTGGACAGTGATTCAAGCCTAAAATATGTTTATGAGATTCTATTTACATCATGTATAGAAAGTAATTTGTACAAGGAAAAGTTATAAAGTAAATGCATAATATATTCCTAAGGTAATTGCAAAGAACAAAGTCAGACATTGGGCGTGATATTAGGAGGCAATCTGTCATGCTTTATCTGTTGTAAATTAGCTCCTTGATTTAAGCATTGAGGCTGAGAATTTGGCTTCTGTTTGTTGCCATATTGGAATTGAGGCATGGGCTGCAAGTGTGCTTCATTACTTAATATACATCTTTCTCTTCTAATTTATTTGTGATATTTGAATTGTCAATTATGTTGCTCTTTATATGTTTTTGAAGTGATGTGGTTATACATTTTTTTTTAATTTTTTATAGGATTAAATTAATTTTGATCTTATATATGCCCTTTAGACTTCACTGTGAAGCTTAGAAAGATTAATGGGTTTAAGACTTTCTGTCAAATTTCTTTGCTCTCATTCTGACTTGAAATGTGTGAAGATCATTAGTATGCCAGAATAACTTACACACACACACACACACAAAAACCACCAACAAGAGAGAAGACCAATTATACAAAAAAATTAACAATTTAAACTAACTCCCTTCCCTGCCTATTTTTTGTGTGAATATTTATCTTTCAAGTGGTTTGCTCTTGAAAATTGAATTAAAAATTCAATGATTGAAGTGTGTGTAAGGGCCACTCTCACTTGATTATTTAGCAAAAAAGAATGTGGGTCTTACTTAACTTTATTCAAGGTGAGTTTAATCTTTGTGCAATTAGGGTCAAGGACTTATCATCTATGCAAAATGAACAATGTTGCATGTTGAATCGTTGAGATGAAAAATATAGTTTTTTTTTTTGTTTTTGTTTAATATTGTCTAATAGTTGCTTCTTCTTTTCTCCTGTAATAGATTTAGACAATTATTCAATAAGTGGGGGTACAACTAACTAAACAGAAACTAAGAGATTTTATTAATTGTTCAATTTCTTATTTGGGTGTACCTCTCTGTTGCTGCCTTTGGAAGGAGAAGCAAACATTTTTTTTTTTATTGATCATATTTTATTTAAGAAGATGTCTAATAGAATGTTGTCTTTATGTAGTGCTTTTGGAAGGAGAGAAATGCTAGGAAACAGAGTTTGCAACAACATTGAAACAGATGAAAAATTTTCCTATTCTCAAGCAAATCATGGTCCTTATGGAAGCTTCAAAGTCTAAGAAAGGCAAATGGATTGGTGTTTCAATTCAGTGTAAGAATTTGAAGAAGTTCCAATATGTTCATGGGCTGTCAAAGTTGAAAAGTGCATAGGAAGACTACTGTTATATTGTTATCTTTGAGGGTTCTACCTATGAAAGTCATGAGACGGGATAGTATTATAGTTATGACAACTAGCAAAGAGGTAGCCAATCCAACTCTGGAGACCAAACTAAGATGGCAAGACAGGGTGGTGCAAAAGCACAAAATAAGAAAGAATAGCCTATCAAGCTTTTTTGGCCCTTTCTTGTCTAATAGAGGAAGAGAGAGAATTTGTAGAACAAGCTTCTTTATTTTTTATTCTATATATATATTTTTTGGACTTAGGTTTCATGTAAGGTATTTATTTTGTCTAATAGATGTTTGTGTACTCCCCTTGGCATATCTTTAAATTGGTACAAACTATTGAAACATTAACTATATAGGACCTATAATACTTTTCAAAGTTGCTGTGTCAAGGCCTTAGGCCTTCACTTGGTATCAATTTGGTGGGCAGCAGGTGTTAGTTGAAAGTTGTGAGTATTGGCACTTGGCAGCTAAGTGGTTTGTAAATGTTGTAAGTGGAACCCAAGTTTAATCAAGCACCGTGGTCTTCTCTTTTGGTTCTTTGGGCGTCTCTTCAAGTCTTAATCCTTTGTTGACACGCTCTTGCACGTTTGTTTTTAAGAGTTGGTTTGTAAATGTTGTAAGTGGAACCTAAGTTTAATCAAGAATCGTGGTCTTCTCTTTTGGTTCTTTGGGCGTCTCTTCAGCTCTTAATCTTTTTTTGACACTCTCTTGCACTTTTGTTCTTAAGAGTTGGTTTGCAAATGTTATAAGTGGAACCTAAGTTTAATCAAGCACTGTGGTCTTCTCTTTTGGGTCTTTGGGTGTCTCTTCAAGTCTTAATCCTTTTGTTGACACACTCTTGCACTTTTGTTCTTAAGAGTTGGTTTGTCTTTGCACTTTTGTTTCATTCCTCTCCATCTAAATGATTTTTAGTTTTGATATTTGGCTCAAATGGTTATGATTGGTAGGAATAATTGTATTTGGTGAGCGATCAGTTTCTCAGATTTTATTGTCAAATTAGATGCATTTATATTTTATGGTGATGACCTTAGTATTTCATTTTGAGTTTTGATGCCAAGAGTCATGTGGGTAAAACAAAGTACTTGAAGTAGTTGAGGTCTTAAAGGATATGCATGATTCTAAAGAGAATTTATCATCTATCAATTTCAATGTCAAGATTCTAAACTACAAGTATAAGTGCACAATCCAAACTCCATATGAGTAACAATGATAGGTGCCCCTGACCTCAGCTTGCAACGTGCTGCCGCCCCTGTCCTCAACGTACCGCTCCCCTGACCTCAGGCAACATCAAGGTATTTCAGTTCTCTCTCTTTTTTCTCTATCTCATCTTTGCTTTGACTGAGAGCGGCGCTCTCTCTCTCGCTCTCTCTCTCACATACTCATAGTCTGACTACAGACTTGTATATATAAAAGCAGAGACCTTATGTAGAAAAACATGAGGTTCTATCTAGTGGCACGTTTTATACGAAGAAAATTGAAATATTCTCAAGTGTCACATCAAAGATAAGAACAAATTAAATATTAACTTTTTGTTTCATTTGGTTCAATATTTCAAAATTTTTCTAATTTAAAATTAAATATTCTTTGTATTATTTGGTTCAATGTTTCAAGATTTTTCATCCCTCACACATACACACAAAACTCTTTACTTTTTAATTCACCATTTTCACATCTTGCACTTCTACCCTTTATATATACCTACCCATAGCCCTTCATGCCATTCCATGTCAAATATACACAGACCGAAAACGATGTCATTTACTTTTAATCTTTTGACAACACCTACTTAGTTCTAACATTGTTGTTTCATATAATCCTAACCCGTATGAGTTGCCTACAACCAAAGAATGGGGACTTGCATTTTATATTGAGTAATAACAACAACGATGATTTTGATATTAAGGTCGAATGTTGTGGATTTGAAGGTTTTATAAATAATGTAATTAATTGTGGGTTTTTAGAATGTGTATTTTGTTTTAGAATTAAGGAGAAAGAGAAAGTCATATTCTATATCAACTTTTATTCTATAATATTCCTCTAAAGTTTTTTTTTTTTTTTTTTTTCTCATTACTTTAATTCAATAATTATAATGGATATGTATGTGCAATTTATAATAGTTGTTTTAGGCGGTTTTAGCTTTACAAATTCATTTTAGGCGGTTTTAACTTTATATATTCATTTACTTTAATTTTGATGTTATAACTAAATAATAAATCAATGGAAAATCAAAACAAAAGTGTTGTCTACATATATTCCTCTTAGGCAGTTTTAAATTTAAACATTATTTTTCCCTTTTATCTTCTTTATTTTGGCTCTTCTTATTCTCATCATCTTATTAAAAATTTGCCACTCGATCTCTTCCATTCTATGCATATTTTTCCTAAACAAAAAATACTCTCTCTCTCTCTCTCTCTCTCTCTCTCTCTCTCTCTCTCTCAAATTTTTTTTTAAATTTTTTGTTGGATTTTTTATTATTATTTTCCTTGCATTTCTACCTTAGATTGATGAATGTTTGTATTTTTTAGAATTCTACTTTTGATTGCTTATAACTAAAAAATGAAATCAATGAAGAATAAAAAATATTTTTAAAAAAATTGTCTATTAAAAATGTATTCACAGGTCTTACTTAATCATTGATGGTAGAAAAGATACAAACTGATAACTGCCCATAGGAGGATCTCCAACTAGAGGTTTGTACTCTCATTGTCCTGTTATTGACTAATTCATATATGTTTCTAGATGCAAATTTTTTTATTTTTTTTATCATTTTATTTACAACACTAAATACTTTTAATGAATGGTATTTTTTATTGATCTAATTTGGAAAACTAATCATATTATAATATGTTATATTTTGTGTTGTTCTCAGGTTTTAGCTTATTTGGAAAACTACAAAATAGTTTGAACAAGCTGATGAAGAATAGTTAGTTCAGTTGAGGACAATGGTCTTTTTGTAATTTCCTTTCACTATTTATAAATATTTTGTTTAACAAATTAGTAGTAAATTGTTATGTATTTTTTATATGATGTTCTTAGATGCTTAGGTAATTGTTTTAAGTGTTTACGAATATTTTATGTTATTCCTCATCTTCCTTATCTTATTAGTGTACTCTTTGAGATTTTTAAGAAAACAAGTTCAATTTTGTGTTTAAAATTATTTATTTATCTATTTAATTTTCACATATTGGATTAGAAGTTAGATTAGATTATGACAGCATTAATACAATACTTCTTCTTTTTTCAAAAAAACATTCTCTACTTTTTCCCCTTTGGAATTTTTTTATTATTTTTTTTTTAAGGAAAAATGGTTACAATCTTTTATTTTTCCCTTTCTCTTTTATTTTAAATTGTAGTTTTGATGAGTTTTATTAATTTTTTTTAGTTACGTTTCTCGGTGTTTTTGATTGTATGGTAGAAAAATTAGGTTTGAGAAAGTTTATTTAAAACTAAAAGAATAATTTCTAAATTTTATATACTTTTTGATGATACACAAAATATTATAAAGAAATTTTATTAAAAGTTAATACTTTTACTAACTTACTTTTTGAATTCTTGAGAAAAATTGTATTGTTTTTAATTTGGTACAAAAGAAATAATATATATTACATTTGTGAATTGTGATTGTTGCTATAATAAATGAAAATATGATTATGAATTACATTATTATTTATTAAATTAATTCAAATTGAAAAATATATATTAATGAGACAACTCTAAAAATATTATTATGCGTAATGCGCGGGGTCCGCGGCTAGTTACTAATAAAATTCTATAACAACTATACTATAATACATATACAATATTCTTCCAAACCATCTTACATAAAACATTATAATATTATCTATACATTGCACCTATAACTTACTACTACAATTAAAGCTCCAACCACAATTGAAGCTACCTATGACTGTATGATTAAAAAAAGAAATGTTACCGTACCTATCGGATTTCCATATGAACACAAGGAAATCTGGTCTCACTGTCACTTAAGAGGTAACAAATCTTATGTACTTCCTTTTGTGCGGCTTTGGCAGTGCCAATTCGGACATGAAGCAACATATGACAGTAAGAACAAAACCTGTTGCAGCTCCAATTATAGATGGTAGACCAATGATTGTCCTTTTTCTCTCCCTTATAGAAAGAATAGGAATTTGTTCAGACTGGCAAGTACACTCTACATAACAAAGACCATTGTTTCCCTCAAAGCTTGTATTCAGATAAGTATCGAACTGGCTTCCTTGAGGAATTTTCCCACACAACTAATTATAGGATACGTTGAAATTTGACAGAAAGGTAAGATCTATCAATGAATGAGGTATCTCTCCTGATAGTTTGTTGTGAGACAAATCAAGTTTTTCCAAGCCTGTCATGCCTGATAAATTATTTGGAATAGGGCCTGAAAATTGATTCTCTTTCAGATTCAAAACATGAAGCCTTTTCAAATTCCCTAAACCTAGCCAGATTGGGCCTTGGAGAATGTTGTAACTCAGGTCTATAGTTGGTCGAAAGCTTGATATTTGCTTATAACTCAAGCTTGGTCCACCTTGTCCAGCAGTGTTAAGTTCAAAGCTTGGCACAGGCTCTTCTATTGTGACCTTCCCACTTATTAGGCTCTGAAGTTCAGCCAAACTCTTTGGAATTTCACCTTTGAGAGAGTTATTTGACAAATCCAAGTAAAAGAGAGATTCAAACTTTCCGAACCATGATGGTATGTTTCCACACAAATGATTCCTAGACAAATCCAAAAGCTGCAACTTGTGGCAACGACTCAACCACTCTGGGATTGGACCTCTGAGTTGACAATTGGGAAGAATTAGACTGTTGAGGTTTTTGAATTCCACACTCACATCATTTGGAATTTGTTCATCATCAAAGTTCCTTCCAAGGACCAACATACTTAAATTCCTACAATGTTGTAGAATACTAAGAGCTGATAATATATTACTAAGGCTAGTGTTTTCCAGTACGAGGTGTGTTAGAGACTTCAAATTCTTGAAGTTATTAGGGAGTTCACCGTTAAGGTTGTTGCGCCCAAGATTGAGTGATTTCAATCCTCTGCAGGAGAAAAGACTATTAGGAATTGGGCCATGGAACAAATTCGAACCAAGATTTAAGGAGACAAGATTTTTCATTGCAGAATAGTTGAGGTTGATTGGACCACTTAGAGAGTTTCTTTTCTAATATAACCTTTGAAGTGATGGGGAGTTCACTAAAGAAGTAGGCAAATGACCAGTGAATAAATTTGACATGGCTGAGAATTGCTCAAGCCTTGCTAGTCTCATAAATATGTCTGGAAGAACTCCAGAGACCAAATTATTTTCACCAAAAGAGAGATGTTGCAGGGAAGTACAATTAGCCAAATTTTTGGAACTTCTCCAGAAAAATAGTTATGAGAGAAATTAAGCACTCGAATTTTTGTAGATATTGTGCACATACATTTGATGTTGATGGACCCAACAAAAGCATTGTTGCCTATGTCTATGATCTCTATGTTTTGCAGATTAAACAAGTCATCTGGAAGGGACCCCCCAAGGAAATTATGAGAGAAGTTCAGAACTCTCAATTGATTCAAGTCTGCCAAAGATCCACAAATCTTCCCAACAAGTCTTTTGCTGCCAAGTTCCAAGCCAACTACCCTTCTGCCAAAACCAGTGGAATTATCACAGGTGACGCCAGTCCAAGTGCAGCAACCAGGAGAGTCGGTGCTGTTCCAGTTCCATCCAGGAGTTGTTGATTCTAAACAATTGGAGAAACTAGTTAAGGCTCTCATGTCATCCGGATTGCATGTCAGTGTCTCAGAATTCAGGTTTGGTAGTTCAAGACTTAGACTTAGAGCCATCAAAACAAAGAACAAACAGACACGTCAGAAGAATATTTTAGGTGGATGCCAATTGCCAAAGAGATGAAATTAGAGAATGCAAAGTACTATACTTTTTTTTTTTTATAAGCAGCATGAAATATTCATTCAACTTGAACTAATGAAAGCATACAAACACTGGGAGAAAGCATACAAAGTACTATACTAATAAGATATGTAATTATATATGCAATTCTAGCAAGTGGGTTCGGACCTCGGCATTCGTTATTTTTTAATTAATCAAAAGTCTGAAGACTTTGATTTTTATCCCAGTAAGTCTACGTACGTATGGACAAAGCCTTGTTGATAAGATTTAGATGGATGGCTATGTAGACGCGCTGGCGTGTATCATTTTTCAACAGTTATGACAGAAGTGTGGAATTTGGTGATAAGCAAGTCTGGTTAAGTTTTTAAGTGGTCTCTAAGTAGGTAATTGATTGACTAATGGGCATTTTGAAAGTAACGGAATACTAATCCTCTGTCTTGTATTCCATTATATGCTCAACCGATTATAACTTATTATTATTATTATTATTTATATATATTTAAAAGCTGAAGTGTAGCATTTATTGTTGTTATGTTTCAGTTGAGCTACATCATTGGCCATGTCATATTCTTTCTTTCTTTCTTTTTATTTTTATTTTTTAAAACAATATTAATATATAAATAAATAGTGCAATTGTATACATTCTCTAACTCATTAAATCTAATTCACCATTAATTCAGTCATTTCCCAATTCTCAACTCTTCATTTTCCCCTTTGAACCTAATTAGCTCGTTTCAAGTTCAAACCCTTCAATTACCATCCTTACAATCAACTATGTTATTTTTAACACTATAAATTTTCAATTGCTCTCAACTATCCATTGAATGTTTTCTTATTTTTCACCTTCCACATTTTTTTGGGGATAAATTATGTAGAATCCTCTCCATAATGACTGAGTTAACCACAACCCATTCACCTTCTTCATTTACTCCATTAAAACCCATCTGGCTAACCATTTGCATTCACAATTAACAGTCCTAGAATTTAATAGGATAACATTGAACACCAAGCATAAGCATATGTTCATGGACAATTCTGCATCCATAACCATCCATTACGCAACAAAACAACCAAAAAAAAAAAAAAAACCATTTTTATTAATAAATAAAAATCACTCTTACAGGCTAAATTCAATTATGCATCTGCAACTGCCCATTAAAACCAACGGCACTCCCTTCCCAAAAAAAAGAAAAGAAAAAAGAAGACATTTACACCAAATATTCAACATCAATTAGCATGAGTATATGTTCATTGGTTGTTCATTCACCGTAATATTTTCTTAACCTTACAATTTCTCTATCCATTCATCTTCCTTTTATTTTGACTCTTCTTCTCCCCATTTTTTTTACTATAAAAATTTGTTATTTTCTCTTCCATTCAATCCGTATTTTGTTCACACAAAAAAGTGAATACTCTCTCTCTCTCTCTCTCTCTCTCTCCATATATATATGTTCTTTCTTTTGGTGGATGTTTAATTCTTTAGATTGATGAATTTTTATATTTAACTCTACTTTAGGTTGATATGATTTGGTTATATTTTAATTTTCTTTGTTTGTTACATGTTATCCTATAAAATTACAAATGATTTAATGTTATTCTATTACATAGAATGACTTAGACAATTTGGTGTTTACAACTCTACATTTTCTTTTGAATATTCTTCTACACATCTTCTTTTACATAATTTTGTTATTTGTCTCACATTCTCTTCCAAAAAAGGTGATCTCTCTCTCTCTCTCTCTCTCTCTCTCTCTCTCTCTCATTAATTTTTTCTTGCAACTCTAATTTAGATTGATGAATTTTTTTCATTTTTTTTTTGTCTCTACTTTTGGATGATACACTTTGGTGGTGTGTTTTTTGAGTTATTTATCACATGTACTCTCTATCCGTCTTATAGTTTTGGTTTGAATTAATTTTTAGATATTTTAGAAGTGGGATGATTATGTATTTGAATGTTTCTATAAATTATTTGAGTAATATCCATTATAAATTTGTGATGAGGTTTGGTTATCATGATAGTCTTCTTAAGAGAATAAGAAATTCAAATAATTAATTTTGGAACTTAAAATTTTAGTTGTAGAAAAAAAATCATAACACACTATACAAAAGTTTGAATAATATTGATCACTTGAAAAAAAAATAGTATTTCTATCTTTTATCTCAAAAACAATAATGGAATAATATCAATCGAATGCACCTAAGTTTTTCAAAGAAAAAAAAAAACTCAAAATAATAGAATGATATATTTGTAGAGATGGAGAGATGAAAAATAATTTTAAAAATTACATGTCCAATACGTTTTATAGAATAAATTATACATTATATTACGTTACAAAATAGTTGTATATTCCCATGCATCACGTGGGTCTGCGACTAGTTATTATTATTATTTTTACTTTCTTTGTAAAATAATCAAAAAAAAAAAAAAAAAACTTAGACCAACATATACTACAATTCATGGTGTATCAAATGGAATACAAAAAGTGTGACAAATGATTTGTATTTATCAGTAATTTATATGTGACCAATGGCTTGTAAAACCGTTTCGGTAATTTTTTTGAACTTTTTTTTTATAAGTATTTACAAAATAAGTCCTGATCTCGTGTCTATGTTCTCTGGGGACTATTAAAGCATGGGTTTTGATTGTCTCACGTTTTCTTAATACACTTTACACTCTCCATAATTTTATGTGTTATACATAAGAAATTATCAAAAAATGTGAAAACTTTGATGTAAAGATAATTTTCCTTAAAGCATTATACTCATGGAGCCCAAAATTGTTCGTATTGGCATTTAATTGATATGACTAAGTCTCAAGCACTTGAATTCCGAGTCTTTAGGGCTGAATATTGCAAAAAAGCGAGTCTATTTGTGATATGGGAACTGTTGGAAGCTATTTGAAAAAAGAGGAAAGAAGTAAATTTCGGCAACACCGTTGCTGAAATTCTAACAAAAAGTATGAGAGAAGAGAGAGAAATGATGTGATGGTTGGAGTGAGAAAAAAAATTTGAATTTTGGTAATGAGGTTACCGAAATTCCTGCTGCCCAACTCTGCTGCTCAGATGAAGTGCCCGAAGGAGAGAAGTAAAAAAAGAATTGTGGCAACCAAGCTGCCGAAATTGTAGGGAAGGAGAGAGAAAAAATTTAATAGGAATTTTGGCAATGAAGTTGTTGGCAATGAAGTTGTTGAAAACGGAGGGGAAAAAAAAAAAGAATTGTGGTAGCCAAGTTGCCGAAATTGGAGAAAAGAGGAGAGAGAAATTGATTTGGGCCGAAAATTGGAGGAAAAAAAAAAAAGAATTGTGGCAGCCAAGTTGCCGAAATTGGAAAAAAAAAAAAAAAGGAGAAAAATTTATTTGTGGCAATGGAATTGCTGAAAATTGGACAAAAAAAAAAAATTATGGCAATGGAGATGTCCAAAATTGGAGGAGAGAGAGAGAGAGAGAGAGAGAGAGAGAATTTTTAGGTTAAAAAAAAATATTTTGTAACATAAATTCTTATTCTAAAAAATACACATTTTCTTATTCTTTTCGTATGCCAGTAGTTTGTTTGACGGAAGAAGTTTGGTTTGTGCCAGTATGTCATGTTCTTTTATTTCATCCTATAAAAGTAATAACTATAGATTCTTTGAATGATTTGCCCTATGAAACAAATAATTATAGATTCAAGTACATTGATTCTTATTCTCAACAACACAATTACATAGATTCTTATTCTGTGCTAGTGCTAATATGTGAATATGTTGCAGAACCTATCCATGCATGCCCCGAAGAGAGAAAATTATGGAAGAAAAAGATGATTGATGTGCACAAAGTAATAATTTTAAAAAAAAAAAAAAAAATAGATATTCTTTGCATGGTTTGCCCTATGAAACAAAGAAACAAGATTCCTGTGTTTGATTCGTTATAGAGATTCTTTGCAGACACACTAACAAAACAAAAGTAAAAGTGAATATATGTTTATAGTTAAGTAATTTGTTTGTATCAGAGTATCCCATCTTGGTCTGTGTTGTGTTATATTTGATCAATTGGCGTATCTATTTATACAGTTTAAAATCTAAGAATTTAACTTATATGAAACTTGAATCCTATTTAAACAGCGCTAATGCTACTGAAGTTTCCACGATTTTATTTTCTACTCCTTTTCCCCTAAAAATTCTATCAACCTTCTTCTCTACTCTTATTTCCCTCATATTTCTATCAACCATTTTCAATTCATGCGTGCCATACATTCTACAAAATAAGGAACAACACTTGCAAATATTTATCTATTCTTTATCTCTTACAAGGTGAGTTACATCTCTTAAGTAATTACTTTTATTTTTATAATATTCATGTTGATATGTTTTAGGGACATGGCTAAGCATGGAAATCTTATTTTTGAATTATGTGTTTTGCAACATGAACTGATTTATATGACATGTTTTAAATTATTTGTTTATGAATTCTTGCCTAAAATTTCATATAGCAAAAATATATTTCAAAATTAACATAAATTTTCCTTAAAAAAATACTTACTTTGTTAGCCTATAATAAACATGTATACTATAAGAACCCCCCCCCCCCCCCCCCCAAAAAAAAGGCTAGTATATGCTCGTTAATCAAAAATCTAAGTTTTAGGTATAATAATAATAACAAAAATTGTACGATACTAGAAATATTTATCTATTATCATATGAATGCATGAGAATATTATAATCCATCTTGTTCTAGAAGAAGCAAAATGAAGAGCTACATAAAATAATTAACTTAATCCATAATAGATCATTCTAAATGTTAATGTTATGCTAAGTTACTTAAGAAAAAAGAAACAAAAAATAATTTTAACTATTATGATGGACAATAATAAATTATTAGTGAACCAATCCTCTTTAATAGATTTTTCTCAGCTTTAGCTATTTCGACATTGAATATTTAGGGTCCGTTTGGATACAACTTATTTTGCTAAAAACTAAAAACACCGTAGCAAAAAATAATATTTAAATGTGTAAATAGTGACGTGGAACCTATTTTTAATGAAAAAGTTGCTGAAAAGTGAAGTTTGTGGGTCTCGTGAACAGTGCATGAGACCCATTGATGTGCACTGTACATGGGAGAAAAGTCAACATCAGCAGTTGAAAAAAAGAAAAAAAAAAAGAAAAAGAAAAAGACAAAAACGCTGAAAAGTGAAAACGTAGACATGCAAATGTGGATCCAAACGCTACCTTAATAGATTACCTTCTTATATTGCGTTTTAATGGTTGTGTGGTGTTAATATATCAATACTATTATTATGTTTTAGTGTGAATAGCAGAAAAATTGTTCATTTTTCTCATCAATTCCGGTGAAATTAATTAAACACCAATCCTCTTTAATAGATTTTTCTCAGCTTTAGCTATTTAGACATTGAATATTTAGGGTCTGTTTGGATACAACTTATTTTGCTGAAAACTGAAAACACCGTAGCGAAAAATAATATTTAAATGTGTAAATAGTGCTATGGAACCCATTTTTAATGAAAAAGTTGCTGAAAAGTGAAGTTTGTGGGTCCTGTGAACAGTGCAGGAGTCCCACTGATGTGCACTGTACACGGGAGAAAAGTCAACATTTGCGGCTAAAAAAAAGAAAAAAAGAAAAAAGAAAAAGAAAAAGACGAAAACGCTAAAAAGTGAAAACGTAGACGTGCAAATGTGGATCCAAACGCTACCTTAATAGATTACCTTCTTGTATTGCATTTTAATGGTTGTGTGGTGTTAATATATCAATACTATTGTTACGTTTTAGTGTGAATAGCAGAAAAGTTGTTCATTTTTCTCATCCATTCCGGTGAAATTAATTAAACACCAATCCTCTTTAATAGATTTTTCTTAGCTTTAGCTATTTAGACATTGAATATTTAGGGTCCGTTTAAATACAACTTATTTTGCTGAAAACTAAAAACACCGTAGCAAAAAATAATATTTAAATGTGTAAATGGTGTCGTAGAACCCATTTTTAATGAAAACATTGCTGAAAGGTGAAGTTCGTGGGTCCCGTGAATAGTGCACGAGACCTACTGATGTGCATTCAACATCTACGGCTAAAAAAAAGAAAAAAAAAAAAAGAAAAAGACGAAAACGCTGAAAAGTGAAATCGTAGACGTGCAAATGTGGATCCAAACGCTACCTTAATAGATTACCTTCTTGTATTGCATTTTAATGGTTGTGTGGTGTTAATATATCAATACTATTGTTATGTTTTAGTGTGAATAGCAGAAAAGTTGTTCATTTTTCTCATCCATTCCGGTGAAATTAATTAAACATGGCGAAAATGGGATTTATTATGAAAGACCGCCTTCTTCTATGCTTCCATTAAGCCGGGCATTGCATTTGAAGATCTATGTGATGGAGTAGCATCCACACTTCATATGAATAGAGAAGATTCAAAACTTACTATTTGGTATAGATTTCCTTTTAAATGTCATCCACATCCTGTGACTAGCCAACAAGTTTTGGTAGATGATGATAACAATGTCAATGCAATATTCGATATGTTAGGCTACCAATATGGATTTGTAGGTGCAAAGTTGTACGTGGGTGTAAAGCCCATAAGAAGCCACCGAGATGTTTTTCTCATTCGATATGCCAATAAAGGACCGAGTGCATCATTTAGTTATTCACATGGCAGACACTTTCATGATCCATATGCCACTCATGCTAGTTATTATTCTGAAGATGCGGCTCATTCCCCAAAGAACATTAGTGGTGTTGACTATCATGCTCCATATGCCCATGTTGCAATTGAGGGCCATATTCCTTATTGGCCAATGAACACCAGTGATGTTGACTATGATAACCCAACTGAGCATGTTGCACCAGAGGCTACTTGTTTTGAGTTTGAAGCTCAATATGACCAAATTGCCACTCAGAGAGCTACTAATGATCCCAATGATACATATCGCATAGCTGCTACTACTCAAAATGCGGTCCATACATTATCAGAAAGGATGCAGGCCATAGATAGTGATGACCAACTTGATAACAACGAGGTCCTTGATGATGTTGGAGATGAACAGGAGCTTCTCGAAGAACCTAATCATGAAAGCAGTCCAACAATGGCATTCCATCAACCTTCATCACTAAGCTTTTCACAGAACATGTGGGATAATATGATTAATCCAACCCCACCATTTGAAAAGCCCATTCAGAGTACTTGAGACCCTACCCAAGAGTTTTATGTGGGCTTGCTTTTCGCTAATAAGGATGAACTACAAGCCGCTGTTAAACAATATCACATCAAGAGGAATCAAACATTTAGTGTAAAAGCGTCAAATCCAACATGTTGGTTTGTTTTTTGCACACATTGTTCTTGGCGTCTTCAAGCATGCTTCCGGGCTACGCATGGGCTCTTTGAGGTTAGGAAATACAATGGTCCACACACATGTACAGAGTCCACACTTACACAAGATCACGAGCAATGAGACATCCATAATATTGAGAAAGAGTTGGGGGATATTGTCAAAATTGATCCAACCATAAAGATTTCTTCGCTTCAACAAACTCTTTACGATAAGTACCAATACTGGCCTTCTTATTTTAAGGTGTGGGAGGCAAAGCGAAAGGCAATTGGTAGAACGTTTGGTGATTGGGACAAATCTTACCAATTATTACCAAAATGGATGAAAGCTTTGATTGATTCAAACTCGGGCAGCAAGGTTATTTGGAGAACATTACTTGCTACTATGCCAAGCTGTGTGATATTTGATAGAGTATTCTGGGCTTTTGGTCCATCAATTGAAGGTTTTCAACACTGTAGGCTAGTGATTAGTATAGATGGAACTTTCCTATATGGTAAGTACAAATGTAAGTTATTGATTGCATCAATGTGGGACGCTGACAATAGACTTTTTCCATTTTCCTTTATCATTGTGGAGGAGGAAACTGATGACAGTTGGATTTATTTTTTGCATTGTATTAAGAATAATATCACTAATCAGGATGGGTTATGTGTCATATCTGATCGTCAACCTGGTATAATTTCAGCGATACGGATCTATGTCAATCAACACGTTGGTATCATCGTTTTTGCCTTCGCCATGTGGCTAGCAATTTCAATCAACAAATTGGGAATAAAAACTTGAAGGCTATGGTAATGTGGGCAGGCATGGAGAATCGGGTATGAAAGTATCAAATAACCAGAAGTAGAATTACTCAATTAAGTGTAGATGGTGATTTGTATTTAAGGTGCATAACGGTGCAGAAGTGGACATTAGCACACAATGGTGGACATTGTTATGAGGGTAATAACCACAAACTTGTCTGAAAGCTTCAACAGCATTCTAAAGAGTGTTAGAAATCTGCCCATAACTGCATTAGTCGAACTTACATACTACCGTTGTGTAGCCTACTTTGCCGATCGGTATACTAAGGCACTCACATAGGTTACAACCGATGAACTCATTACAGCCTATGCAAGGAATAAATTCAATAAATGGGAAAAAAAAGGCACCAAAGCATTCAGTTACTATGCTCAATCATGAAGATGGTCTGTTTGAAATCTGAACACCAATAAACATTAACTCTGCATACAAGGGTAATCATTGTCATGAGGTAAATATGAGGCAAAGAACTTGTAGTTGTCAAAAATGGCAGGTTTATAAGATTCCATGCTCACATGTCATTGCCGTGTGTAAATATCAAAGCATATCTGCAATGCGATATATTGACCGCTGCTGCTACCATTTAAAAGAACAAGTTGCTTGTTATGCACCTAGATTTCGCTTGGTTACGAATTGTGTACATTGGAATGAGCTTGATTTCCCAGTCTTGAATCCTAATGTCAATCTATGCCGTTCAAAAGATCGACCAAGATCAACATGGCTTCAAAATGAAATGGATTTAGGAACAGAGCATCAACCGAGGCCATTGTGTAGCCTCTATAGGCAAGAAGGCCATAATAGAATAACATGCCCCACTCAAACCGTGGCTGGCTCCACTAGTGGTCAAACTGAATGACCCAACATATGTATTCAATCTACTTTAGTGGATTGGTTGGACCGTATTATTTTTTTTAGGAGTTGGACTGTATTGTTAGTTTGTATTATTTGAAAGAAAAAGTTGTTACTAATTCCATTGACAAGCATATATGCTATAAGTTAAATTTTTTCACGCTTACCTAGTTACAACAATGTTTGTTTCCTATTTTTAGTGGCCCTTGGAATTTTCCTTATCATTATAATGCTTGTACACATTCCACATAACTTATTGTTAATCATATTCATAGTCAAAATTTTCTTAGTAATTTTTATGGATTTAAGGTTAATGATCAATATATTTTAATATGATGTGTTCTATCATTACAAGTTGGATTGGGGTGTGCGTTTATTTTATGTTTGTGTGTGTGTATATATATATATATATATTGTGTATTACAGTTTAGGGGTTTGATAACACTTTAAAATGTATACTTTTTATGGAGTGCTTAAGTCATTTACCATGTTTGAAAGCTTCAAATAAGGAAAGAAATCAAAGAGCTAGAATCTGAAGAGGAAAAATTAGATTTGAGCACTAGCTACTCAGTATTTTGGGTGTATCTCTCTCCTCTAAAATCCAATTGACTCAAGGCCGGATGGGCTGGCCATGACTTAAATATCTACAACTTTTCAGTTTTGAATCAACCCTAATTATCGTATTCTTAAATTCATACACACATAATCTAACGTATAGTGTAAGTGAAGATGCATTTTCGCAATATCTTTAATATATAAACACTGAGATTAAAAAATTACAATATCTAAAGGTATATTTTTTACAAAACCATTTATATAAAAAATTACAAATTAAGAAAATAATTTCCAATTAAATTATGGGGCCGAGAAGCTTCTTACAATCGTGATACGAAGTGAAGGAATGTAAGAATTATAGAGTGATACTTGCAAGAAAAGAAAGGAAGAACACATAACTAGAATCAAATAATCATAAATACCTTCTAAAAAAAAAATAATCTTAAATAAAAACAAAAGAACAATAATAAAAAATAATAAAATTAATATATAGTGACTACTACAGTTTTTTATGCTAAATATTAAATATAACTTACAATGCTTGTAGTTCATAATGAAATTGCAAGAAACTCAAATAAAGGATTTATGAAACAAAATTTGTAATAATAATAGTTTTAGCAAAAATAATCATGCACACAATAATTAGTATTAACTATAATATAACCATATATAATATTTACAATATATTAGCATATAATATTTATAAAGCATATAATTAATTTTTATTTCCCAACCTATAACCACCCTAAAAAGTAAAGATTCAAGAAACTTAATACATTTTTATACCAACTAAACTTTAATGAAATCAAAAGAAACACAAATGTACGATTTATTGTACTAAATAAAAATAAAAATAATACACATACATATCTTTATTATAAACCAACAAACATATTATGCAATATATTTTGTCCAAGTAATAGATGTAATAATTGATATAACAAAGTAAAAATGATTATAAAAAGATCACAATAATACAATTTATCATAATTTTTTTGGTCATATAATAATAATAATAATAATAACAACAATAAATAATATTAAATAATTTCAAAATTAACAAAACACATATAAATTTAATTAGAGAGTCGAGATGCTTACCATAATTGTGATAATAACGGAAAGAGTAAGATTTATAGAGTGATACTTGCAACCAAAAAAAAAAAAAAAACAATCAGATAATAATAAATACACACAAAATAACAACAATACTGAAAAGTTTATGTGAATCTGCAGTTTGACTCTTAAAAGAGTTCAAGATATTGTATTTATAATGATATCAACAACATACTTGAGATTTGCTATACAAGGCAATATTCTGCAATGATTGAAAAATATTCGAATTTCAAAATAGATTGTTCCTAGCCTAAGTTAAAGGCGACAATCTATGCTGAAGTTATGGACATCAATTAAAAGATATTTGAAAATAAAGTATTCCTAGCCTAAAGCGTAGTCTTTTTTTTTTTTGTTGGGAGAAGCACCTAAGTCATAGGCTGATTATATGTTATCAACTACAAAATAATCAAATTCATTTATGGTGATTATTACGATTTATTATGGTAAATTTCAAATATAACTTAAAATGCTTGTAGTCCTAACCATAAAGAATTCATTAATCCAAAATTTGAATAATAACAACAACAACAACAGAATTCATAATTACAATCATAGTCATACAAACAATATTAACTCTAATACCACAATACATAATATTTTACAATATATTAGCTTCTAATATTTACAAAGCATATATTTATACAATAATAATAAATCTATTAATTTCTAAAGTTGCAAGTTAATAAAGCAAAGCAAAAAACTCACATTAACCCAAAACTTACAATCCTTAATTGTGCACACTGAAGCAAAGCAGAAGAGTAATAAAGTAATGAACAATCGGAAGTAAGTGAAACAATACAAAAAATGTTAATAGTTTTTGTGAGGAGATGCAAAAACTAATGCTGCCTTTTATAACGAGAAGGAGAAATAAAAAGACAAAAAAGAATCTATACATGACATAGATTCTATGTGGTGTGATATCGTAGGTTTTATTGGGAATGAATAAAGAATATATTTTATGTACTTAAGTCTTTGGAGAATAAGAATTAGGCAGAGGCAATTGACTCCTCCAATTTTTGGCAACTCCATTGCCACATTTTTCTTTTCTTTTCTTTTTTCTCCCTTTTTGGCAACTTCATTGTCAAAATTCCTATTAAATTTTTCTTTGTCCTCCCCTACAATTTCGGCAACTTGGTTGCTGTAATTTTTTTTTCTCCCATTTTCGGCAACTTGGTTGCCAAAATTCCTATTAAATTTTGCTCTCTCCTACCCTACAATTTTGGGAACTTGGTTGCCACAAATTTTTTTTCCTCCTATTTTCGACAACTTGGTTGCCACAATTGCTTTTTACCTTATGAGCACTTCATCTGGGCAACAGGAATTTTGGTAACCTCATTAACGAAATTCAAATTTTTTCTCACTCTAGCCATCACATTATTTCTCTCTCCTCTCTTATACTTTTTGTTAGAATTTTGGCAACGGAGTTATTGAAATTTGCTTCTTTCCTCATTTTTCTAAATAACTTCAAACAGTTCTCATATTACAAATAAACTCACTTTTTTGTAATATTCAACCAAAAGGCTCCTTGAATTCCGGAACATTTAAAAAAAAAAAATTATACTGAATAATGTGTTTAGTTATAATTCATTTTTTCTTTATTTATATATTTTGCCAATGAGAAGGTGATGGTTCCCTAATTGCTATTTTCTTTTTAAAAAAAAAAAATTGATTTTATAATGCATACCCCTATTCCAAGTACATGTAAAGGAGAGTCAAGTATGAAAAGTAATGCACATACAAAATTCTAATCAGATACTTTCTACGATTTCTAATAACAAGTAAATTATATTAATTTATATTCAATTAGATAATTTTGTACGTAAGAAAATTTATAATATAAGCAATAACAATTTCCCAAATTTCTTCAAAAAAAATTTAACCAATTTCTACGATTCCTCTACCAAATTTTCATAATTTCCATGTATATGCACAAACAAATTTCTACTGTCAAAAACACCCCCCCCCCCCCCCCCCCCCACCAAAAAAAAAAGCCGCAAGTTTGCATACAACATTTGATTCTAAGCTGACTTTTTGTTTATTTTATGTACTGTATATGAGTCTCACACTATTTTTTATATTAGCTTTATTTCAAATAATTTAAATTTAAACTTTTTAGAAATAAACTAGTTATAAATTAGTAAGACTATATTACATTTTTTACCCTTAAAATTCAGAGTTGATTTTATTTTGGTCCCATAAGTTTTAAGTTCTTATGTTAATTGTTTTGATTTTGTTTCCAAAATGGACCATCTGTCCATCTCCGTGGCTTACTTTGTCAATAAAACAATATCGTTTCTTTTGGTTTTTCTCTCTTAATTAAACTTCCAACATATTCTCTTAGATTTTGCAATTCAAGTACCAAATTTATATGTCACCATATCAGCAACCGTCTTTCAACCAACTAGCTCAACAGTTAAGTCAGTGATGATTTAAGAATGAATTCAATGCTCTTTCGTGATTTGCTAATTTCCTTCAAACAGTTAGCAATAGCAAACACTAACAAATAAATAACAATATACTGCCAATTAAAACACTCATTTTGAAAATTTTATATTTTATTATAAATCGATAATAAAATTTTAGTTATTTATATTTATTATTTTCGAACATCCTTGTGCAAATACACACAGAGGAGATAAAATAGAATTTTAACAACGTAAACATATCACACACTCAACTTAAAATCCCAGTCATACACACGAAAAAAAAAAAAAAAAAACACACACACACACACACAACTACGATCTCACAAACGCCTTATATTTCGAGTCTAGCACCAAGATGGCAATATGATCTTGCAATAAAATACAGGGGTAATGTCACTCAAATTATGCCATAAATTTTTGTTGAGATTACCATCTTTTTCTTCATCCTGCTATTTATTTACATATTTGAAATTTATAATACTTTTTGTCTACATCTTTATTATTAGGTTTAATTATCCCATTGATCATCAGCCTTCAGCCTTTGTCCTCTATCTTCAAGTAATCCCTAAAATTTTAAATGTTTTATTTTAATTTTTTCCATTAAATGGTGGATGGAAGAGTATGAGGTGGCAAACATACAGAATAAAATAATTTGTTTATGTTGACTAAACTAAAGGCCAGAGTGGATGCCACACGACGTTTATAGGAAAAAAAAAAAAAAAAAGCCATTGAAAAGAACAAATTGACTCTCAAGTTTTAAGCGGTAGAAGAAGAACTGGTATTTTTCCCTTACTCTTCATAATTCATTCAATTTCAAATTTTATCTGCTTAACCCAAGCATTCTTATATAAAGTTGTACAAGTACTTCTTGTGCAGTTGTATTCAAAATAAAAATAGTTAAGTATATAAAATTTATAAAATAGCCTCATAAGTACAAAATCCTTTTATATAAATGATTAACATACGTATTTACTTCATTGTCAAATGTCAATTAACTAATACTTTGGAATGTTTGACAAATGCAACACACCAGAACTATATCCTTTCTTTAGCATTCAGAGAAACAAACTAAAGAAACTAAAAATATGGCAGTTACCAAACAAAAATCCTCCATCCCATTTTGATTGTTTCAGTTTGTGTTATAAAGTCAATTTTTTTAGTTCAATTTGTGTTATAAACTTGCCACACATCAATTTTTTTAATATTATAAAGTCATCAAGATTTAAATTGAAAGAAAATATGCACATATTAGACATAAAACAAATTGTAGTCTGCAAAGCATAAACTAAAACAGTAAAAGTGAGATAAAGGATTTTTATTAACTATCTCCATAAGTACATTAGCAAATTTGACAATTCAATTGTAAAGCCTGTGTTTAAATGGCCGAAAGAGAAACCTAGACCAATAGGTTGAGCGGATTGTATCAGCCCAAAGATGAAAATGTTGCCAAGTAAATAATGTGACTGTAGCACAAGCAAGAAACACAATAAGGATAGGAACCCAAACATGTTTATGATCATAGATCAGAAAGATGGCTCCAGTATAGGCTAGCACCATTGTAGCAATAGAGATAAACAGTGTCGAGATTCCAAACATCAACCTTGTGGGTAGTGATATAAGAAAATCGTTTTCTGCATTACGTGACGTAAGAATGGACAAGAACATTATTATTGAAGCTGAGGAAGAGAATAGTGCTATTGCATCCGATATGACAAAAATCAAAAACCACTTCTCTCTTAGAAATATAGGTACACCTGTATTATTATTTTCTCCTCCCGGTACTGTAATAACTGCAGCAAATACCACAGTGGCAATGAGCGTTGCAACAAGCATGCATGAAGTTGCAGTGCTCTTCATCCACTTCTCTCCTTCTTTTAACAACTTCTTGTGCGCCTCAGCAAATAGCTCCTTGGGTGTCTGGTTTTTTGAATTCTTCATCTTAATATATGAAGGTGGCACAATTTTTTCCACTGCCTATAATGGACATTGAATCAAAGTTATACTAATACAAGATAATCAATAGAAGGTCCAATTCAAGCTATTACAAAAATATCACTTTCAAAACTGTTATTTGCAATTAACCCAAATAAATGTAAGCAAATGATTACAGTTATTATTTACCTGAAACCACAATAGCTCTCTTTGCATTTGAAGTGCAGCTCCTGATACAATTTGACGTCTACTAAGTGGTGCCAAGTTTCCAGCTAGATGCAGGATATTATTGTTATCGGTATTATTTTTATCCTTATATGCTGCTATCAAATCTTTAATTGCTCCAATCTCATATATTAGATTAAAGATGGCCTCCTGACGATAAAGAACCGCAATATGAAACAAACTTCGATTATTTTGATCAACTTTCCATATCAGATCAGGATATGCGCGAATAAGGATGATCAGAAACTCTACATTGCCTAATTCTGCCGCATCAAAGAGTAGTTTTGAAGGTGTTTTAATTAGTTTTGTAATCTCCCAATCTTGCAATTGTAGAACATGTTCCCAGAGTTTTTCGACTAGTTGATGGGCTAACGTCTGCATCAGATCTTTGTGATATATCCATTTGAAACCTATAGGTAGAATTTAATGTTAATTCAAATATAGCATCCTATTCAATAAAATAAAATGAGATGTCTATTCTAAAATACAATAAAATTATTTATAGCATCCTATTCAGTTGAGAACTTTTACCAATTGCATGTCCCTAGAGACTTCAGGGGATATATAGATGAGCCCTTGGAGAATCAAATAGGGCATTTTATACCATCTGAACTTTTTAAGGCATGTACCATGATCTCAATGCCAAAGCGAACATGTAATCAAGCTGTAGAGTGGCTTACTAATCAAGTCTACTTAACTATATGTAGTAAGACTCAGGCGAAATGTACTTGCCCAAAATTTCCATGGACAACATGGATTGTTTGCCAAGAGATTTTGAGAGGGCTCAAAAATTCCAAAAAATAAAATAAAATAAAATGAAGGAAGAAGAAGAAAGCGCTTAACAAACTAACATGAATTTATGCTTCTTTTCCAGATTCCCAGATCACTTTTGTTCGCAATTGTTGAAGGCTTTCGAGCCAAAACATGCAAGGCAGTCTCACCATTTGTATCTTGAGCATAGGCTAATGATCTGTCCTCTTCCAATATTTTTAAAGCTAGATCTGTACAACACACTTAATTACTTACAGATATTCAGGTGTAAAGGAAACTTAGCAGTGAAAGCAAAGCATGCTGAAATTGTCTTATATCAAATTCAAGAGCAGCAATTTTATTGAAGTACTTTGGGGGGTGTGGAATTCATCAGCTAGCTTATGAATCCTATTTTCATATGCTCATTTATATAACTCAGATGTGACACATTCAATTGGCGAAATAGGATTTTATGGTCTAAGGTATTTATGATATATAGCTTTCACATAGAATGAGGTGCTTCTTAAAGCAATTCACCAATACTTGATAAATGAATAAAATAAATGACTAAGTTGTATAGCTTTGGTTACATATATTTAACAATGGTTTTTGAAAATCTAAACATTCTTGGAGCACATTTTTTATAATAATCTAATCCAAACTAGAGAATGAATTAACTTGCAATGCAGATATGCTACTTCCTTTCCGCTAGTTACAAGAATTACACTCAGTACGTGGCCCAAACAATTTTATCCTGGGCATCAAAAAAACATTCATATCCTTATTATCAGTAAATTAGAATCAGCCTGGTACAGACAAAATTAGCACCCTCTAAAAGGGCAATGGCTAGTGAGAGGCCACAGCATGAAAATCATTTCCAAAAATGACAAAAAGGTGAGACTATTAAAGAAGATTATCTCATGCCATACTAACATCTAGTTATAAGTGCATCATACCGTATAAATCAGCTGAAATAGTACCAAGAAAGAGGCTAATTTGTTCCTCACGAGCTAGGCTTCCAAAATTAGTAACAGGATAGAGGTATGACACCATATTCCTGTGTCCAAACAATGCTGCCATGTATATGGGTGTCATTCCTTTATTACCTCGAATCATAGGAAGGTTATTGTTTTTTTCCACCATGACCTTAGCAATTTCCACAATTCCTGATGCGGCAGCAAAACAAATAGCAGTGTTGTCATCTTTTTTTTTAAAGACTAGATCCTCTTCGTTCATATGTTTAATCAGCTCCTTTACAAAAGCAGTGCGTTTTGCTGCAGCAGCAATATGCAGAGCCGTCTCCCACTTTCTGGTTATTGCAACACGAACAATACCTGGATATTTGTCAATGACATCTTTAGCAACTTTCCAGTCTCCTTTGATTGCAGCTTGATATAAAGGTACACATAGGTCGAGGTATTCCTGCCTTCTTTCAGCTGAAAATTTTCAAGCATGAGAAAAATGTATAAGAATTTTGTCAAACAATATCTACCCCAATGGCCATACGATTCCAAATCTTTTCCCCTGCCTTCTCAAAATTTATCACATGGTACAGATTGCCATGCCACAAGATCCTATTGTATTAATCGGATCAATTGAATTATCTTGATCAATTCGCACTACAATCAACATTTGTGGTCTAAAACTTAACAATATACTGTTTTAATACAAAAAGTTAATAATAAAAATTAAAATATAAATATATATATAATTAAATAAATTTGAAAAAAAAAAAAACCCTTCGAACTATAGATGAGGAGGCAGATGGCAGTGTAATGATTTAGGCATGTCCATGCAAACCTGCATACAAAACCCAGTACATTTAATAGAGCAGTTTGTCCTAATTAAGGTAAGAGATCAATATAGTTGACCTTCCATCAGCTTTAAAGCTATGGGATCCAATCTAATTAAAGGGCCTTCATTCAGTGAAAAACAGATATGTGAGTAACCTAAAACACGTGCACAACCTGGGCCTACGGAGGCAACACTTTTACGTTCCTAGCCAGAAACACTAAACAAGTTCCTAGGTTATTGATATTGCATCAGAGATTCAGGGTGGATTTAAGTACTGCAGTAACTGCATCTTTCCTTTTTAACTGTTTTTTCACTTGACAGACAAAGTTTCAGAATCAGATTCGAAGTTTAAGTTAGCTTTCTCCACGAAGATGGTACAATGTGAGCCAAAATAGATACTACATGCTTGGCGGTCTGAAATTACATACTAAGTACACGTCGTACATCGTATCATTCTTATGAGTTATATATATAGGACCTTGCAATTATTTAAGATTTTCAGCAAATCACATCTCCTTATATATGTTATTGATATTTAAAGTGATATAACTTAAATATATACATGATCCAATACCAATTAGTGTTCACACTTCACAAACAAGTTCCATCAACGTTTCCTAGCTGGACTAATAATGCGTGTGATTAGCTTTGTGGACTAATATCGGACTCTGACCAGGCAAAAACCCAAAAGCTATCTAGCAAGCACTATTTGGACAATTACTCTGGTTACTCTGGTACAATGTACAGAGCTTTCTGCAAATATTACTCCACAAATAGCGATACTTACCGTCACAAAGAATTAGATATGGCAATTCTCTATTGGGTGTTGCACATTCAATTTGTGATCCACTAGGTGTTTGAGTACTTAATCCCTTAGCATCTAGACAAATGTCTTCTTCCATTGACATGGCTCCAATACTGGGTCCTGGAATTGAAGTGCTAAGATTTATTCTATTAGAGGAAAGCAGTGCAGAGAGTTGATTGCTGGAGTTAGAATTACATATAGGCTGCTGATGAAAGCTTGACCCCTAAAAGGAATATAATTTCTGTCTTGTTAGATTGATCTGAGGTCCAAGAGCAGGTTCGCAACTCGAGGGAGAAGAAGATTGAAAACAAGTTGGAGGCGATGAATTCACTCTCTCCTCTGTAGTCACCTCTATCTCTCCTCTTCTTTTAGGAGGCATCTTTGTTTAACTGTTACAAAAATCAAATCATATGAGACATAAATGAAGCACATGTGCGCCTGTGTGTGTGTGTGTGTGTGTGTGTGAGTATGCACGCCTATGCATATAAGCATGCAATTGATTTGGATCTAACTGTTTTAATTTGACTCAGAATTATGGTAAACAAGCTGAAGAAAATGAGTCCAAAGGTATAGCCACAAAAGAAGACTTTCGTTTCTTAATCTTGGTAATTAAGCTACATCTTCATTACATAAAAAGTAAATCATTCATTGACCTGTGACTATATTTGGGCTACATTACAATCAACTAATACTTTTCAGAGCTAACTCTCATTTTTTGCAATAAGACAATCTCAGGACTTGGGCTTAAATTCTCTTAATGAATTTGTGGGTAATATATTCTGGTTTTCCAGTTTCTTTTTAAAGTTGTTCCTTATCTTAGTCCAATTTCTGAAGCCATAATTCGCTGAGGGTGTTGGCTCTAAAGTTTTCAACTATTATTACAGGGAAGTGGCAACACAACTTGGAACGGTTGAACCTAGTTACATTAAGAACACAATAACAGAAGAATCATTGTAGCCTCGTTCTTTCTAGTTGAATGAGAATGCAAACATCATACATGGCCTGAACAAACTGTGTCATAATCAATTAAACAAAAACAACAACAACAACCAAGTTTTACTTCCAAACTTTTGGGATTAGATATAGATCTTCACAAACAGGTCTTGCCACATGCAACAACAAAGATGGGCTCCTACTTTGCTTTTCGCTTTTTGGCTTATCTATAATAATAATAATAATAATAATAATAGTAGGTGAAACTGAGAGAAACTCTAATTTAGAATTCTAAATTAGAGTTTTAATTTTGCGCAATGTATCATAAATTATTTTATTTATTTTAAAGAGTTTTATTTTTTAATTTTAGAATTAGATGTGAGACTAAATATTCATCTAAGTAAGTTATTAAATACAAAAATTAAAGAGTCTAAAATAAATGCATCATAAAAAAAAAGTGCTTCACAATAAATTTTTTTTTTTAATTATGGACAATTTATATTTTATACATAATAATATCTGTAGGGCCAAATTTTGTAATAGACCATAGACAATAGAATTTGTAGAGCATGGGCAAAAAAAGGGCTAGGCACTAACAAAACCATGAATGGTTAATGCTAAAGCTCTCATGTATTTTGATAAAGATGAAGAGTTCTTTGAGAATCACGATCATGATCTTGATTAAGTATCAATGGAGATCTTAGTTAAGTGTTTTTGAATGTTTCTTCGTCTTCGGCTCAGTCCGTGGACTCTATCCCTTCGAACATGCCTCCCCCACCCCTCTCCGGGGTCCTTTTGTTAATGGGAATACTTTTGGTTATATAGCCTCCCTTTGGTGAATCTTAGCCGTCCATTTGTTGGTTATCTGCTCTCTCTGCATAAGGGCTGTCCCATCATCTGCTTTTGCAGGTTTTATGTTAGTTCTCAGCCGTATTAGCAGACTTTTTAAGTTGAAGTGACTGAGGCATCTGAGTTTGTTAGTCACTTCGTTCATTAAGATGGTCAGAATGTTGGTGGAATATATTTTGGTGGGTGAGGGTTATTTCCCACATTGTCCTCGGTTCGTCGAGGACCTGAGTGCCTTCGGCGAGGCCCTTTGGAAGCCTGGGCCCTTCCTTTCTATCCTCAGCCTCTGTATCATCCTTGGTGCGGGCCTTGGGTCGGCCATGAAGTGGGCCTTGAATGTTAATCGTTTAGGGCCCCACAATATCCTTACAAATTTATTTAAAGAGTTAACAAAATATAAAAATGACTATTAATAGTATTTAAATTATATTCATAATAATTATATTATGCATCTTATTGTATATTTTTAAGTGTATATATGTATATGCATGAGGTTAGAAGCTAGTTTGCTTAATGTACAAGAAAATAGAAAAAAAGTTTTCGTTTCCAATTTTTAAAGAAAAATGAAAACAGCAAAAAAATGAAAATGAACAATCGAAAAAAAGCTGCAAACAAATCATAAAATAAAAAGAAAAATGTTATTCAAAATTCAAATAACAGAGAAGCACTGAACATAGTCTTCAACTTTTAGATCACGATGACTATGACAAAATTACTAATAAGAAGTTATAACTTACCAATGAGAAAGGCGTTGTAAATTGGACTCTCTTACTTTCTGTGTCTTAGACACCCAGGCAAAAGCAGCAGGATTTTGATGGTTGAGTCTGACGAGTGCTTCAATCCTTCAACAGAAAACGTAATGCATTGGCCGTAGTACTAAGTTAAGTGAATTTCACAACACAAGTATGCGGTTGCAGATTGCATAGCTAAAGCGACTGGGAATGACTATATATATACCCACTAGCGTACGCACTCATGCGCGTGTTCGGAGGTACTTTCTATTTTCTTTTTTAGCCCGAAAAGTAATCACATATATACAAAATAAATACAAAAAATGATTGTGAGAAGTTGTAAGTGTAACTCGTCCATGAAAACACTGAAAAATTAGGTGGATAAGAAATGTGAGGTAGTGGGATGCAGCCACCTCCGTCTATGGAATATAAGTTAAACTTTGATGCAGCAATTTTTTCTGAGCTGGGAAAATCTGGTATAGGTGCCATCATCAGGAATGATAAGGGTGAGGTCATGGCTGGTATGTCTGCTATTGGGCCGATGGTGGATACAAGTGAAGAGGCTGAGCTCCTTGCATGCAGGCAATCAATTGATTTTGCTGTGGATGCTGGTTTTACTCGACTAGTGATAGAGGGAGATAACTCTAATGTTATGCAAGCAATTTCTTCAGATGCAGCTAACTATTCTTTTCTTGGCAATGTGGTGGATGATATTCGCCATTTGATGTCTGGATTACAGTGGGCTACAACTAGTAAGATTAGGAGGGGTGGCAATAAGATAGCACATGCTTTAGCTCAACATGCTAGGAACTTAGATTGTGATTTGTATTGGTTGGAGGACTCTCCCCCACCAGCTTTGGAAGCCTTGTATCAGGATTTAATTTTATTATGATTGAATGAATGAAGTTCTGTTTCAAAAAAAAAAAAAAAAAAGAATAAATTTCATATATTTATTGTAGTAAGTGAATAGGATAAATGGATAATATTTTAGATGCAATGTGAAAGTCAAATTTAGTTTCTTTCGGGCTTCTAGTTTCTAACTTTGTCATTGATTGACTTTTGCAAAAGTAAGTCATGATTAAAGTGTAAAGATTTTGGGTGTATTGACTGACTTTATCATTGACTGACTTTCTAGTTTCTATTCGGCTCACGGTTTGAAGCTGAAGTTTTGTAAGCCGACGGAAGTTGATTGAAATAAATAAGGAAAATATTAACCATATTCTGTGTATTGATTTAGAAATTATTTTTATATAAAAAAAATTTATGATAGTTTTTTATATTTCATATTAAAGTGATATTTAAAATTTCTTAATATAATTTATTAACAATTGTCTTAATAGTAAGGATGGACCGATAATTTCAAGTTATGGGGCTAGAATATATGTAAAAATAAAAAAATAAGTAGGCAAATCCAAATTTTATAAGGTAGCAATGTGGGCAAGTCCAAATTTTATTTTGTTAAATTTGTGTGACATTTTGATTATAGAAAAAATTGCAATAAACCCATGGTTTTAAAAACTGGTAAAATTAAAATACCAAAAGAGAGGCTTGTTATTGGTTTTATAGTTTGACTAGGGTCAAACCAGTGGTGGAATGGATGAAGTCATATAGAATTTTATTTAATTAATAATTTTTAAATTATATAAATAATAATAAGTGTTTTTCATATACTAATAATGAACTAATAGTAATAAATATGTATGCTTAAAAATATATAACATCTTTTTAAGCAATTTATGTTAGCTTTGCATTTTACATCTTATGTTTATAAAATAAAATAAAATAACAAAATGTAAAAGAGGATCTTATATCCAGAAAAGTAAAATAACGAATCCAAATATATAGTAAGTTCATAACTATTTAATATGAAATCAACAATAGGTAATAATAAATTTGTACTAAAATTAATTATTATTTAATAATTTTAAATTATATATTAAATATTATTATACATTTCTTATGTATAATATAATATTATTATTATTTTTTTAATGACCAGTATGTCATGTAACTATGTAAGTCTTTCTTAAAAAGGAAAGAAGATATCTATGTCTTGTGACTACAACGTGGCTCTCTACTCTCTAGTACCTAAAATACTCTACAACTACTAATAAATAATAAAATATAAAATGATAAATTCTATTAACTAGGCAAAGTGGCAAATCCTTTTTTTTTTTTTTTTTGAGAAACAAGTGGCAAATCCATTAAATACCCACCTACCCAACTGTTAACACGGCTCTTTCTCTCTCTATTTTTTTTTTCCTAAATATTTTAAGGAAGATAAAAAAATTGATGAGATAAAAGTGAAGAGTATGTTTTTAATGGATGTTTGGTGAAAAAAAAAAGAAGGTATTTAAGGGGTGGTTTGATAGTGTATTTTGAATAATAATTTTTAGTATTTAAACAACAATATAAATATTTTTATATACTTTTTTACTTATACATATTTCAAAAAAATACAACCAATATTACTAAATCAACATTATTTTAAAACACGTTTAGTAATGTTCTTCAAGTAATGTTTTGGATTTGTAAAAATTGTAATTTAAAGTCTGTTTGGCATGGTAGTTTAAGTAACACTTTTTTAATTTTTAAACACTATTTTACATTTTTTTAAATATTTTTCTACCCACAAGTTTTTTATAAAAATATAAACAACATTATTATTATTATTATTATTATTATAACGCCACCAAACAAACTCCAGGGACGCGTTTTTAATTTTTTTTGGGTTCAGCTGTCTGGTCAGTCAACGTTGGTGGCTCTTATGTCCTTTATTTATTTATTTTTTTTCCAAAAAGAATTAAAATAATTTTTGTCGCCTGTTGATTATAGTTTTGGCTGTCTAGGATTCGCAGCATTCGCTCGGAATGGAAAGGTAATAGAAAGAGAGGACAAAGAAATTCTCGAATTTTTAAATTTCTTGTGAGAGAAAACTGAAAAGGGTACACGTGCTGTGCTTGCGTTAATTGTTTTGATCAATTTTGAGCGGAGTATTTCAGTACGAAACTCACTTTAATACGTCACCCATTGATTGCATCTGTTTTGCATCCTCTTGAACAATAACGCAATGTAATTAACTAGTAACAAATTCAGGTGATGCATGTTAATAATGTTATTTTGTGATGTTGTTTAATGTATAGTTTATTTTTAAAAATTTACTGAAGATATTTTTTTTTAACAATTAAACTATTTTTAAAAATATTTTTCATCTCTATATCTATAAATATATTGTTTTAATATTTTGGGGGTTCTTTTTTTTTTTATTTTTTTATATAAAAATTTGATGGTGTTTGGTTGATATTATTCTGTTTTTAAATGACCTATATTCTTCAATCTTTTGTTGTACCGTGGTAAGTTTTTCCCTTTTTGGGGAATAACTAAAATGCTTCTAATTATTTATTCAAATTTCCTATTCTTTTTAGATTATTATGATAATAAAATCTCTTTACAAATTTACAAAGACACTCACCTTTTTGTTTCGATAGAAAACTTTATGTAAAAATAGTTTTTTTTTTTTTTTTTTTTTTTTTTTTTTTTTTTTTTCAGTGTTCGATATCATAAAAGAATATAGATAAAAAAAAATCTTTGGTCAATGAAAAAATCTATTAAAAAGAAGGCTTATTTTTTAGAGAATGTTTCCGCTAAATTTTTTGGGAAAATAATCTTTATGTCTCTCTCTCACTTCTCTTGTTGTCTTTCTCTGTCTTCCTCTGTAATCCCTCTTTAGATGGTGTTTAAGGACGTTTCCAATACAATGTGTTCCATTGTCACAAAGCTCATCAATGCCTTGTGCAGTAACAAATTCAACAACTCACTCAGCAAGGCTAATAGGCTAATCTAGATGGTTTCTACAACTACTGAGGAAGTGCATCCTATAGGGCTATTGCGTAAAAAAAACTATTTCAACCTCATGGTGCTACGTAAGATGGAGGACAACAATTTGATTTTTTTTCCTACTTGGATTTCCTTTGGCTATCACATACAGAATTATAAAAATTATATAAACATTTTATTATTTTTTGTAATGTTTAAGAGTTATAATATATATATATATATATATATTTAGACGTCTTTGTTAAAAATATTAGAAAGTGTCAACCAATTGAACAACAAGACTCTTGGTTATGTTCTATTTAATATTGATTATGTAGTTTTTTTTACACAATATACATTTTATATATGTTTTAAATTATACAAGAAATGTTAGTGATTTTTGTGCATACCAAATACCATAAAACATTTTAAGCTCATTTTTAAAGTTAGTACCAAACATAGGAAAATAAAATGGTTTTCTAGAAAATATTCTTTGAAAAATGACCGATTTTCAAGATAAAGTGTGTGACAAAACAAACATAGTGTAAGTTTGAATGAATCAAAGGATGTTTGTGAAAATTATGGCTCCCTAGTCATAAACTTCTTCGGTTATCGAAGTGAAAATGCATGGAGACTTTAACGAACTCAGAAATGGATGTGCCACATGCTAACTGTAACACCCCCATTATTAAGCGTAATTGGGAAGAAGCTTGAGGGGCAAATTGGTAATTTAGTCACAAGATATTTTTGGGCCAAATTGATAATTAAGCTTTTCAACTTAAGTCACCCCCCCCCCTCCCTCATCCACCTCCATTAATTATGGTACTTACTAGGCTTTACCTCATCCCACTCTCCAATAGTTTTACAGATAAATTAGCTATACGTTGGGCATGAAGCTTAGTTTATTGGTGGTGAATAAAGTATCATGCTAAGTGGGAGATTTGTGCTATAAATTGTTGGTGACTCAACCTACTAAATTTATTGAGGCCATAGCTAATACTATTGGAGATTGGGCTCTTGAGGTTCTTAGCCTTGGGTGTGGTAGGCCTAGATTTTTTGTTGAGGTTGCATACCTTAGAGAGGATCGTGACTTTGTGTTTATTTTATTTGGAGCGTTGGATTGTTAAGTATATTTGGAGACACGTGATTTGTAGTTTGTATGTTTGTAAATGAGTCATAGAGATCTGACTTATATTGTGAAAAGATCAATATATTTATTTACTTTATCAAATGAAAAAAAAAAAAAAAAAAAAAAAATCTCATACAATTTCTTTTGAGGGCTCGGTTTTTCATGCTTTGGACCCTTTTGGGTTTGGGGCGTGACAATTATGGTATCGGAGCTTAGGTTATAATTCTGTAGACATTTAAAGTAGGCAATGATCTTGATCTAAGTCAGAGCATTATGTGTTGTGGTAGCTTGTTGGGTAGCTTTAGGGAGAAACTATTGTGTGTGTTATGATTGATTGAGTTATAAGTGATTGGAATTGTGTTGTCTTCTTATTGTGTGATGCGATTGGTAAGTTCTTAATTCTTCATGTGTGATGTAAATTGTTGTGCTTGCTATGCATTGTTCTCAAAATTCTTGAAAGTTTTGGGTTAAATTCCTAAAATTGTTTTGAGCAAACAAAAAGGAATCAAGTTTTCAAATTTCATGTTATAAATTTTGAGAACTTGTTTAAAGATAATTTGCCGTTAGCAAATATTGTTGGTTATGCTGATTTTAGGTGGTGCAATTTGGTTGAACCTCGCTGGCCATGAGTGGTACAACAAGTTGTTGACCAACTATTTTTAGCATAATCCAACAAGTCTTTTTTTTTAATTGCGATGGTTGGTTAGAGAGCTTGTTTGATGCCGTTGAGCTCACGTGGTGTCTAACAAACCATTAACCATCAAGTTTTGGTGCTATCATGTTATTATATATATATATATATATATATTTTTTTTTTTTTAAACGATCGTCTTTGTGGCAAATCTACCTTTGTCCTCGCTTTAGTTTTGAAAATTTTTTTTTTTCTTTTGATATGAAAAGTTTTGAATTAAAGTTTACTTGGAAGGTGGACTTTTATGGTTCACATGGATTTAGAAAGTCATTTTAAAGCATTTTATGAAACTTCTGTTCATTGTGAATGTACTTTTGTCTTCATAAGTCATGATTGATGTTATATTTATGATTTGAGGCTTCGGTTTTAATTATCGGTAGCTTCTTACCCCTTATAAATTCTTTTAAGTTCAATGGAGCAATTGTGACTGGTATTAGAAAAATATTATTAATTTTACTGTCAATATCGGATCTTTCCAGAAATTCAGAGTTTGGACATGGTTTTATAATTGCTAATTTCATTTCATCAGTAGCCCTCTTATCTTATCAAAGATTACTTGAAAGGTGAATGGGTATTTTCTTTTTATCATATGAAGTTTTCTTGATCCTCATCAAGTTCGCACGTATATAAATCTCTAAATCTAATGTTTTTGATCACTGAATGTGTTTCAAAAAGTTTATTAATTGCATACAATTTCGAGGACAAAATTTTTAAAGGGGGAAGAATGTAACAACGCAGTTATTAAGCGTAATTTGGAAGAAGCTCGAGGGGCAAATTAGTAATTTACTCACAAGATATTTTTGCGCCAAATCAATAATTAAGCTTTCCAACTTAAGTTAGTCCCCCCCTCCTCCACCCTTATTAATTATGCTACAGATTAATTTAGCTTATCCCATTCTCCAATAGTTTTACAGATAAATTAGCTATATGTCGAGCATGGAGTTTAGTCTATTGGTAGTGACTAAAGTACTATGCTAAGTGGGAGATTTGTGCTATAAATTATTGGTGACTCAACCTACTAAATTTATCGATGCCATAACTAATACTGTTGGAGATTGGGCTCTTGAGGTTGTTAGTCTTGGGTGTGGTAGGCCTAAATTTTCTGTTGAGATTGCATACCTTAGAGAGGATCGTGACTTTGTGTTTATTTTATTTGGAGCGTTGGATTGTTAAATATATTTGGAGACACATGATTTGTAGTTTGTATTTTTTGTAAATGTGTCATAGAGCTCTGATTTGTATTGTGGAGAGATTAATATATTTATTTACTTTATCAAATGGAAAGAAAAAAAAAAAAAAACAAAACAAAACAAAAATTCCATACAGTTTCTCTTGAAGGCTCGGTTTTTCATGTTTTGGACCCTTTTGGGTTTGGGACATGACACTAGTTGTTGGAAAGCTTATAACTCCTACTTTAAGTACATGCTTTGGTTGAAGCTTTTTGTACATCAATTTTGGAAGTGACAAGCCTTTAAAGTTTTTCTAGAGTTTCTTTATGTGACATATATTATGTAAATTTTTTAAGAATTTGGTTGCCTGTAACTGACCATGATAAATTTAATCGATAAATTTGAAGATTGATATAGTCAATCGGGTTTCAACGAAACCCTAATTCTAGTTGGGGCTAAGATTTCAAGTTTGGAAAGTTTTATCGTTTTTGCAACATCTCATTCATATTAAGTTTGGTTTTTTATTTTTATTTTTATTTATTTATTTATTTATTTTTATATTAAGTTTGGTTTTGGTTATCCACCTATCATAATTCAAACGCTACATTATTTTATTTGTTTTAAATAGATTAAAAATAAATAAATAAATAAAAGAGGAAAAAATGGTCATGTACCCATGAATAAACGGTAATAAATAAGAATGTTGAGCTATCATGTACTTTATGCTCGATTGATATGAACTATTTAGTTAATTATAAAAAATTAAAAAAAAACGTTGCCTATAGTGGCCTTATTTTTAGTGAAATTCATAAAAAAAAAACGCCATAACTTTAAGCTAAACATAATCAAATAATCAAATATGTGTGATTGGGGATTGGATCCACTGTATATATTTAAATAAAGTTGTGTTTTGGTTATGATGGTGTAAGAAATCAGTTAGTTGAACACCTCAGCTTCGGTGGACTACGGTGGTAGCGAAGGCCTGTAAAGAGAAGAAACAATCAAGGGGTGATCGGGGTGGACCGGCCAAATACCCTCCGATGGCAAAGTTAGTTTCTCACAAAAAAATGAAGTTCCAACTTTTTGGGAGTAAGATTTCTGAATCTCATACCTTTGCCTGATTCAGACTGAACCTTATATAGGGAACCTTGGGGCAGTTATTTGGTTCAGTAACCTTTCCAAGATTTGTGGAAGTCCGAAATTACAGAAATAACTTCCCCAACGGCTATAGAAGTAGTAACCGCTGATGGAAGTTACATACTTAGGAGAAATTGCTGGCGATGAACACGAGTTGATTAACCACTCCAGAATTTTGTCAATTGTTACATGGTCGTCCATGTGCTTTGCGCATGGACGACTCTTTGTATATAGATTGATGTTGTGTGGTCGTCCATGTGCAAAGCACATGGACGACTCTTCCGACTCGATTGCCTGAGGTTTATTCAATTGATCAATACTCATGGACGACCTATCTGGACGAATCAGCGATGGTCTGGCCATTTGGCTGACTGGCGATCATGGATGATTCCCTTGGACGAACCATAGATGGTAATTTTTTGCTATCCCATCAGTTGCCCCCTTGTCCAGGGATCATCCAAGGACATTGTGGGGATTTACCCCATGCTTTTACGTAGCCACGTGTCATGGTTTAATTGGTTGACACGTTGTGTCGATTACATTTTCCCAGGTGATTGCCACGTGTCGTTATCTTAATGGATGGTGTCGCCTCGTTGGTCCTACTTCTGGGCCCTATAAATAGACACTTTCTCTTTCTTGCCCTTCATCTTTCTCATAATCTCTTTTCTGTCATCTCGTCCAAGAGTCTCGTCTAGCTCTTCATCCTAGTTCTCAGGTATTTTCTCTTCATTTTTTAGGTTTTTCGTCTTAATCTTAATTTCAGTCATGTCTTCGTCTAGTAGTATAGAGAGAGAGATAGACGAATATTAGGACGACTTGTCTGGGAGTTATAAGAGTGGTGAGGGTAGCACAAGCTATAGTAGTAGTTCCTCGGAGCGTTATTCGTTTGGGGTCCCTGGTATTTCCATAGAGGAATTCCAGGAGATGAAACGCAGGACGACATTTGGAGCTGGGACTAGCTCATCCAGAGCGCCTCCTAGCCCTTCTCAAGACGAGGATGAAGAAGAAAATGTCATATACAGTTATGCTCCTGAAATAACGTCCACTCTAGATGCCCCAAAGTTGAAAACTCTAGTAGATAGATACTAGATCCCTGTTGAATTTAACCCTCGTCTACCCATGGAAGGAGAGTGGTGTTGCTCTCCTTCTTCTGGTTTAGGAGTATATGTTTTGTATCTTTTAGCTGGCCTTAGGTTCCCTCTGAATTCTTTTTGTAGAGGTCTTCTCCACAGGTTGGGTATTGGACCTAACCAGCTCAACCCTAATGGATGGAGGATGATAATTGCCATGCAAGTGCTATGGCGTGAGGCGTTGGAAGGGAATTGTCCTATCACAGTGGACGAATTCCTTTACTGTTATAAGCCTCAGAGATAAAGAAGTCTGCTGGTTTTTACCAGTTCTCGTCTAGGGGATCATATTATAGTTTAATTAAGGGCCGTAGCTCGTCTGACAAGCTATGGAAAGAAGAATTTTTCATTATTTTTGGAAATTGGGCTGGGGACCCAGCTGATGTGGGTAATGCCCCTTTCCCACCTTTTACTGGCCCTCTAGGTCGTCTTCGTCCTGAGGGTATGTTTCCTTCCATTTTTATTTTATTTTTCTTTATTTTCAAACTCTTGGTCGTCTAACCCCCTTTCCTATTGATGCAGCTGTTGTTCGTCCACGTTTGGACAAATTTTACTTGGATAGGATCGACCAAGTACGTGCCTTCCCTAGGAGAACCTTCCACGATCTAGTGACCCTTAGTCATCTAGCTATGTGGGGGCTTGGCCCAGAACCTACCGCTGAGAATCTAGGTCACGAGGAAACCACTCGTCGAAGTAAGTATCGTCCATCCTCTCTCATCTTCATGTATTTTTCCTCTTTTTTTTTTTTTTTTTTTTTTAACTAATTTTCTTCATCATAGGAATAATTACAATGAGGGAAAATAAGGAGAAAACTGTAGCTAGTGGTGCCCAACCATCAGTCGTCCAAAAGGCTGCCATCTAGACTGGGAAGAGAAAAGCAAAAACTATATCAAGTGCTGTGGACTTGGGTGACCTTCCGAGTCGTCGAGGTTCTAAAAAACAAAAATCTACTAAGACTTCTCTTCCCAAGGTTCCCAAATTCACTCCTCTGACGGTAGACCTGGACGAGCATCCAGTTGATGTGGAGCCTGTCCAAACAGTCTATCCCGTCCAGACTGATCCTACTCCCCCTCCAGTTAAGACTCCTCGCAAGCCTCATCCGTCTGAATCATCTGATCGTCCTTCGAACCTGGTGCTGGACGAGGGATATTCATGGAGGACGTTCAAAGGTGTCGTCACTGACAATGAAATTAACGAATCTTATAATATGTTAGTGAAGGAATTTGAATGTTCTGGTATCCATGATCTCTTCAAGGTATGAGTTTTATTCGTCTTTGTGTGATTTTAATAAGTTTTTCAAAAATAGAATTTTTAACTTTCCTTCGTCCACGCATAGGCTATGTCAAAGTTTTACACAGCGACGTGCCAGGCCAAGGAACTTGCTAAGGAGGCCAAGACGGCGAAAGAGAAGGCGAAGGAGCTGAACAATGAAATTTTGTTGAAAAAGGGGGAGGTGATTAGGCTAACTGATGACTTTAATCGTTTGCTAGCAAGTGAGACGAAGTTAAAGAACAAGGTGGAGGAACTCAAAGCAGATGCTGTTGAAAAAGATACTCGCATTGCTTATTTGGAGGGACAAGCTACAGAGTTTGCCTCGTCCTTGGAGAAAGCACGTGAAGAAGCCATAGCAGCCTTCAAGAAGTCTAACGAATACAAGAATCGTCTAGACAGCCATTATGCTGCTGGGTATGAGGACTTCCGTGCTGATGCCAAGGACGTATTCCCTAACTTGAACTTTGATACATTTAAGATCCCCCTCGCTACAGAGAGTTCCTTGCTTGTGACGGGCTCTGAGGGCGTCAATGTGGAGGACGATGCTAATAACAAAGTGACTCAGGACGATCTGAAGACCAATCCACCAAAGTGACTTCAGCTTCAGAAAGTTTTTATATTTTTACTCTCGTTTGGAAGTGCCCTATTGTTTTGGGCTTTTATCTCTTTCTTTGTTCTTTTTTTTTTTTGAAATTCATTCAAGTACAATTCCCTCGTCCAAATTTATGGAAGAGTTTTATTAACTATTACTCTACTTTCAAGGGTTTTTGGACAGTGGTCGTCTACCCTTAGAGTTTATGAATGAATGAATGAATGCTTTTTATTTTCATTGTTTCTATCTTATTTGAACGTGTTTAAGGATTTACGGACATACTTCATTAGTATCGTCCATACCATTAGGAAAACATTTTATCTCAGTTTGAACTTATGGACGAAGTTCTTTCGTCACAAAGCTTGAGTAAAAATAAACTTTTAAAACGCCATTCTTTAATTCGTCCATGAACATCGTCTTTTGGCTAGCTCAAGGATTTATTCAAACTTGTGATTGTTTACTCGTCCTTGACGAAAGTAATTTCAGCAAATGCTCATCCATGTGTTGGATTGCTTGGTCTGTTTAGATTCGTCCAGGGGCTTGTGGTGTTCCCTCAAGCATATTTTTTGTCCCTAGTTTGGATGATTATACCATAAGTTTTATCTCGTTTTGAGCTTGGACGGATATACCTCAAGTTTTATCTTGTCTTGGACGGAGATACCTTAGGTTTTATCTCGTCTTGAGTTTAGACGAACATACCTTAGATTTTATTTTTCCTGCTTTATCCTTACTTGAAGGAAAGCTAATAGACGATATTCCCTAGCTTCCAAGGATTTCATTCGTCTTTGGCCTTTCACCTTTCGTGGATCATCTTGAATCATAGAAAGTTAAGGATTCCCATACAATTATACATATACTTAGAAATACATCATATATATATTTGGAAATCCATACTATGTAATCATTCGTCCATAATCATGGCACATGCTTGAGAGCTAGTGCTTTTAGGAAACTAAAAATACTTATACAACATAACTTTGTCCATGAGTAACACAAAATACTTATACACTTAAAACACAATGGTAGTAATAAGTAAACACAAAAAAACAATACTTCATGCTTCAAATCGTCCATGGCATTCGTCTTGCAGCAATGTTCATCCATGATCACCCTTTATTGATAGTACCTTCTTAGGTGTTCAACATTCCAAGGGTGTTCTAGTTTTCTTCCATCCAGGGCTTCCAAGTAGTAGGATCATTGCCTCTTGGAGTTGATGACTCTGTAAGGTCCTTCCCAGTTTGGTCCCAACTTCCCATGAGCTAGGTTTTTGGTGGCTAAAGAAACCCTTTTAAGGACGAGATCCCCAATGTTGAAGCGCTTGGGTTTCACCATGGCATCATGCTGCTTTGCCATGAGATTTTTGTACCTTGCTGTTCTCTGTTCCACATCCATTCTTACCTCGTCTATGAGATCGAGATTAAGACAAAGATGTTCGTTGTTTTCCTCATCTTGGTACTTCGTCACCCTATGGCTGGCCATATGTACTTTTACAAGTGTGACTGCTTCACTCCCATAAGCCAGTTTGAAAGGAGTCTGTCCTGTGGGAGTCCTCTCTGTTGTTCTGTAAGCCCACAAAACACCTGGTAATTCATCCGGCCATACTTTCTTTGCCCCTTCAAGCCCAATCTTAATGATTTTCAACAAGGATCGGTTTGCTACTTCTGCTTGTCCGTTAGCTTGCGGGTGGGAGGGTGAGGAATAATGATTCTTGATTCCAAGCTGTTCACAGAATTCTCTGAAGGGGTTGTTGTCAAACTGTCGTCCATTGTCAGATACTAGTACTATCGGTACTCCGAATTTGCATATAATACTTTTCTAGACGAAATTTTTGATATTTTGTTGTGTAATTTTCACTAAGGGTTTAGCTTCCACCCATTTTGTGAAATAATCTATTCCCACCACCAAAAACTTCATTTGTCTAGTTCTAGTTGGAAAGGGGCCTAAAATATCCAAACTCCACTGTGCAAAAGGCCAAGGGGCCATCATCGGGGTAAGATATTCTGATGGCTGTCTAGGAATATTATTGAACCGTTGACATTGATCACACACCTTAACATATGCCTTAGCATTAGCTTGGATGGTTGGCCGATAGTACCCTGCGCGGATGACCTTGTAGATGAGTGATCTAGCTCCCGAGTGATTACCACATGCTCCTTCATGAACTTCCCTCAATACATAGTTCGCCTCGGCTAGAGCTAAACACCTCAGGTAAGGCTGTGAAAAACCTCTCTTGTATAGCACTTCGTCCATAAGGATGTATCTGGCTGATTTAACTTTGAGCTTCCTGGCTTCGTCCTTCCTTTCTGGAAGCCTTCCGTCATTCAGGTATGATACTATTGGGGTCATCCAATTCTCCTCACCTTCTATCTGTAACATCTTTGGAAGGTCTATGCTTGGCATGTATTGTATTTCATCAAACTTGTTCATTACTTCATTAGCGGAGGCTTCCTTCGCTAGAGTATTTGCTTCTATGTTCTTTTCCCTCGGGATTTGAACAAAATTAACTTCTTTGAATTTCTTTACAAGTCATATTACTTTCTTCAAATATTTTTTCATTCTGTCTTCCTTGGCTTCACACATCCCATTTACTTGGCCTATGACCAACTGAGAATCTCCCAAGACGAGTATTAAGTTTGCCTCTACAGATTTAGCCAATTCCAACCCTTTAAGAAGGGCTTCATACTCCGTTTCATTGTTAGTTGTTTAATACAGCAAGCGAACCTTGTGATTCAATTTATCTCATTCTGGTGTTTGTAAAACCACTTCTATTCCCCCTGCATGCTGTGTAGACGATCCATCTACATGGGCGACCCACTTGTTATTATCTCCTCTGTCACCTAAGGCTTCATAACTAGGAGTGAATTCTACAATGAAATCTGCCAAGGCTTGAGCTTTTATTGCATTTCTTGGTTAATACCGGATGTCAAATTCACTAAGTTCGACTGCCCATTGTATCAGTCGTCCTACAGCTTCTAGTTTGTTCATTGCCTTCTTGAGCGGATGGTCCGTCATGACATTGATGATATGAACTTGGAAGTAATGTCTCAACTTCCTGGAAGCTATTATCAAGGCGAAAGCTAACTTCTCCATCAGCGGGTATCTTCCTTCTACGCCTCTGAGTGCTTGGCTAGTGTAATACACAGGCTTTTGCACCTTCGCTTCTTCTCTGATCAATGCTGAACTCACGGCATGTGGGGACACTGCCAAGTATAGATAGAGTTCTTCTCCTAGCACGGACGGGCTTAATAATGGAGAGTGGTAAGATAATCCTTTAGATCTTGGAAGGCCTGTTGACACTCGTCCGTCCATTCGAATGCCTTCCTAAGAACTTTGAAGAAGGGTAAACACTTGTCTGTAGCTTTTGAAACAAACTTGTTAGAGCTGCAACTCGTCCAATGAGGGATTGGACTTCCTTGATGTTTTTTGGTGGTTCCATGTTCAAAATGGCTTGGATCTTGTCTGTATTTACCTCAATTCCTCTCTGTAAAACCATGAATCCTAAAAACTTTCCTGACGATACTCCGAATGCACACTTACTTAGGTTCAGTTTCATCTTGTATCGTCTAAGTGTTTCGAAGGTTTCCTGAAGGTCATCCAAGTGGCTTCCCTCGTCTATGCTCTTCACAAGCATGTCATCCACATACACCTCCACATTCCGTCCTATCTGCAGTCGGAACATGTGATTCACCAACCTTTGATAAGTTGTCCCTGCATTTTTTAGACCGAAGGGTATCACTTTATAACAAAACAAACCTTGACTAGTAATGAAGGAGGTCTTTTCTTGGTCAGCCTCATCCATCTTGATCTGATTGTATCTTGAGAAGGCATCCATAAAACTCAACAACTGATGGCCAGCCGTAGAATCCACCAGTTGATCAATGCGTGGCAAAGGATAACTATCCTTGGGGCAAGCCTTGTTCAAGTCAATGAAATTTATGCACATCCTCCACTTTCCATTTGCCTTCTTCACCATCACCACTTTCATTAACCAATCCGGATAATAGACTTCCTGGATGAATTGCACTGTGGTCATTTTCTGAACCTCTTCCTTGATAGCCTTGTCTCTTTCAGAAGCAAACACCCTTTTCTTTTGCCGAACAGGCTTAGAAAAGGGGAACACATTCAACCGATGAGTAATTACACTCTGATCAATACCAGGCATGTCGTCATGACTCTATGCAAAAACATCGGTATTCTTTCTCAGAAGCTGGGCGAGGTCTTCTTTCTCCTTCACCTTCATACTTGTTCCAATTTTAGTGAACTTCTCAGAATCACCTTCTTGCAATAAAATATCCTTCAATACTTCAGTAGGTTCTGCAACAACTCTTTTCTCTTCTATACTCATAGTCTGCACCTGCTCGTCTAAAGACAACATGGCTAGATAACACTTTCTGGTCACCAACTAATTTCCTTTTGCCTGTCCAATCCTGTATTCCGTAGGGAATTTGACTGATAGGTGGTAGGTAGATGTTATTGCCTTCCAACTGTTTAAGGTTGGTCTTCCAATGATGGCATTGTACGAGGAAGAACAATCTACCACAAGGAAATTCACCTCATTAGTTATCTGCTGCAGGTATGATCCCTCTACCATAGGCAATGTAATGACGCCCACGGGTTGCACTTTCATTTCTCCGAACCCTACTAGTGGTGAACATGCTGGACAAAGTTGGTCTCGTCCAAGCCTCATCTGCTGGAAGGCAGGATAATACAATATATCTGCTGAGCTTCCGTTATCAACCAACACCCTCCTAGTTGTATAATCTGCAATGAGTAGGGTAATGACAATTGCATCGTCATGTGGATGATGGATCCTCTCAGCTTCTTTGTTCGTGAAAGAAATGGTTGGCTCGTCTGTCTCCCTCGTCCTTGGGGATCGTCCAGAGAGTTGGACATTTTGCACCATTTTGAGGTATGTCTTCTTTGCTTTGGAAGATTGTCCCGTCAAACTCCCACAAATGATAACCCTTATTTCACCAAATGGGGGCCGTGATGATTCTTCCATCTTCCATTTCAGCTTCTCATCTTTATGGTCCCTTCCAACGAAATGCCTCAACTTTCCTTACCTGATGAGATTTTCGATCTGCTGCTCAAGTCGTAACACTCGTCCGTGTCATGTCCATGATCTCTATGGAAGCGACAATATTTATTCTTATTGCGCTTGTTCGGATCCCCTTTCATCTTCTCTGGCCACTTCAAGAAAGGATCATCCTTAATTTGCATGAGCATTTGATCGAGTGGGACATTTAAAGGGGTGTAATTCTGATTCCTTGCTGAAGGGCCTGCCTTCTTGCTATCTCTGTCTTGTTCCTTCTTTTCTTCCATTCGATCCTTTTTTGGACGAGACCCTTGGTCTGAATGACGAGCGGGGTTTGCTTCCACTCTTTCAGCTCTCTTCCTCTTCTTAGCTATGATTGCATCTTCTGCATTCATCAAGTTTTGTGCTGAATGGACAAGTTCAACCATGGACTGGGGCTCTTTCTCATACAACTTATGAATGAATAAGTCCGAGTTAACCCCGTTATGGAAGGCTGCCAATAGTAGCTTGTTGTCCACCTCATCTACTGTCAAGGCTTCTCTATTGAAACGAGTGATGAAGGACCGTAGACTTTCATTCTCTCCTTGTTCTATAGTTAACAGGCTGGACGAGGAGCGTTTGTGCCTTTGTCCTCCAATGAAGTTATTGACAAACAACTTACTCAATTATTCAAAAGAACTGACCGTGTTTGGAGGTATCTTGCTGAACCACACTCATGCTGGCCTCTTGAGGGTGGTAAGGAAGGCTCTACACATTATTTCATCAAGAACTCCTTGAAGATGCATAGTGGTTTTGAAGGTGGCTATGTGATCAAAATGATCTTGTGCCCCATCATATGAATCTAGGGAAGGCAACTTAAACTTTGGTGGTAGAGGGTGACCGTTGATGGAAGCCGTAAAGGGGGAATCGATTCTGTGGACCAAATCTTCTACGGGATTAGCCCTTCTCAGATTTTCTTTCATTTCTTCCATCACTTTCTTCATCTGGCCCATCTCCTTCTCCAAGTGTGGCACCTTTCGTGAAGTGGTGCCCTTGGACTGACTTCCAATTTCCGCATCCTCTCCATTTTCTTACCTATGTGTCTACCCTCCTCCTTCTTGTTCTTCATGCGTCTGCCTTCTTTGGTTGATCTCCCTTCTTAATTCTTGGTTTTGGCGGGTTAACTCCGCCATTGCAGCCGCCATAAATTGTACATGTTGGACAAAGGAAGCCGGCATGACTGGTGTAGATTGGCGATCGCGATAGGGGTTGCTTAAAGCATCTCTGCTTCCCTCATGGTCTGGGCTTGTAGCCCTCGACCTAATTCGAACCATTCAACCTTTTGTCCCAAAAAGCCAAATCGTAAAACAATTTACGCTTCTCACAGACGGCGCCAACTGATGGTGTAAGAAATCAGTTAGTTGAACACTTCGACTTCGGTGGACTACGGCGGTAGCAAAGGCCTGTAAAGAGAAGAAACAATCAAGGGGTGACCGGGGTGGACTAGCCAAATATCCTCCGATGGCAAAGTTAGTTTCTCACAAAAAAATGAAGTTCCAACTTTTTGGGAGTAAGATCTCTGAATTTCATACCTTTGCCTGATTCAGACCGGACCTTATATAGGGAACCATGGGGTAGTTATTTAGTTCAGTAACCTCCCCAAGATTTGTGGAAGTCCGAAATTACAGAAATAACTTCCCCAACGGCTATAGAAGTAGTAACCGCTGATGGAAGTTACATACTTAGGAGAAATTGCTGGCGATGAACACGGGTTGATTAACCACTCCAGAATTTTGTCAAATGTTACATGGTCGTCCATATGTTTTGCGCATGGACGACTATTTGTATATAGATTGATGTTATGTGGTCGTCCATGTGCAAAGCACATGGACGACTCTTCCGACCTGATTGCCTGAGGTTTATTCAATTGATCAATACTCATGGACGACCTATCTGGACGAATCAGAGATGGTCTGGCCATTTGGCTGACTAGCGATCATGGACGATTCCCTTGGATGAACAATAGATGGTAATTTTTTGCTATCCCATCAGTTGCCCCCTTGTCCAGGGATCGTCCAAGGACATTGTGGGGATTTACCCCATGCTTTTACGCAGCCACGTGTCATGGTTTAATTAGTTGACACGTTGTGTCGATTACATTTTCTCAAGTGATTGCCACGTGTCGTTATCTTAATGGATGGTGTCACCTCGTTGGTCTTACTTCTGGGCCTTATAAATAGACACTTTCTCTTTCTTGCCATTCACCTTTCTCATAATTTTCCTTCTGCCATCTCGTCCAAGAGTCTCGTTTAGCTCTTCATCCTAGTTCTCAGGTATTTCCTCTTCCTTTTTTAGGTTTTACGTCTTAATCTTAATTTCAGTCATGTCTTCGTCTAGTAGTATAGGGAGAGAGATAGACGAATATCAGGACGACCTGTCTGTGAGTTATGAGAGTGGAGAAGGTAGCATAAGCTATAGCAGTAATTCCTCGGAGCGTTATTCGTCTGGGATCCCTGGTATTTCTATAGAGGAATTCCAGGAGATGCAACACAAGACGGCCTCTAGAGATGGGACTAGCTCGTCCAGAGCGCCTCCTAGCCCTTCTTAGAGTCAGTGATGCTTCACCAACCAACAACTCATCAAATCACATTGCACCTTCATCAGTTCAGTCCTCTGTTTCAGCTCCACTTCGTACTCATCCAGTGGTGACTCGGTCACGGAATTTGATCACCAAACCGAAACAATTTCATGATGGGATTATCCAGTACCCGGTTCCTCGAGCTCTAATGTCTTTGATGTCTTCTTCCGAGCCCACCTGTTATTCTACAGCAGCGAAATTTCCTGAGTGGCACACTGCTATGGAAGCCGAGTTTCATGCCTTGTTAAAAAATAACACTTGGAGTCTTGTTCCTCCTTCAAGAGCTCGTAATATAGTGGGTTGTAAATGGGTTTTCCAAATCAAAAGAAGAGTTGATGGCACAATTGAGCGTTATAAGGCTCGCCTTGTAGCCAAAGGATTTCACCAACAAGCTGGAATTGATTTTAGTGAAACTTTTAGTCCAGTTGTCAAACCCACAACTATTCGGGTTGTTCTCTCACTTGCTATCTCAGTTGGTTGGTCTATGCGCCAAATTGACATACAAAATGCCTTTCTTCATGGCAACTTATCTAAAGAAGTATACATGCTCCAACCTCCAGGTTTTCATCATCCATCCCTGCCAAACCACATATGCAAATTGAACAAGGCCATCTACGGTCTCAAACAAGCGCCTCGTGCATGGTTTTCGCACTTGGGTGGCAAATTGTTGGAGCTTGGCTTTACTGCCTCTAGAGCTGACACATCTTTCTTCACTTTCCTCTCAAATTCCCTCACTATGTATGTGCTCATAAACGTGGATGATATCATTATCACCAGCTCAAATCCTCTGGCAATTGATGATCTTCTCAATCTACTTCGGCGAGATTTTGCTGTTAAAGATCTTGGTGAGTTAAACTATTTTCTCAGCATTGAAGTTCTTAAGCATCCAGATGGTGTTTTGTTATCTCAACGCCGTTATATCATTGATCTTCTTAATCGCACAAATATGTTGCATGCCAAGCCAATTTCCTGTCCGATGTCAAATGATAAGCCACTTTCTGCATTTGATGGTGCTATCTTTCCTGATCTTACTCTGTTTCGCAGCACTACTGGCTCTCTATAATATCTTTCAATCACTCGACCCGATTTGTTTGCAGTTAATCGTGTTTGTCAATTTATGCACAGACCGACTACCACTCACTGGCAAGCAGTAAAGAGAATTCTAAGATATCTTAAGCATACCATCTCTCATGGTCTTTTACTAAAACGTTCTTCATCCACTCGCCTTGGTGCCTTTTCTGATGTCGATTGGGCTGGATGTCCAGATGATAGGCGGTCTACTAGTGGCTTTTGTGTTTATCTTGGTGACAACTTGATTTCTTGGAGCTCTAAGAAGTAGCCTATTGTGGCTCGATCAAGCACAGAGGCTGAATACAAGGCTATTGCTAATACCACTGCTGAATTGCTCTAGCTCCAATTTCTGTTGCGTGATCTTGGTCTCCATCAATCCCATCCTCCTCGGCTGTGGTGTGACAATATTAGTGCAACATATCTCACTGCTAATCCAATCTTTCATGCAAGAACCAAGCATGTGGAAATTGGTTTCCATTTTGTTCGAGATAAAGTTGCTGCTAAGGCCTTGGAAGTTCGGTTCATTTCTGGCAAGGATCAATTAGCGGATGTCTTCACCAAACCGCTTGTTTCATCCCGTTTCCACTGGCTTGTTTCCAAGCTCCACGTGTGTCCTTCCCCGTTGAGCTTGCGGGGGGATATTGAAGCACAACAATCTGATAAGGACTCAAACACTACCGCAGATCAAATTAATTCAAATTCAAATACTGCAAGAGATAAGAACAGTTCAAGATAAGCCATAATAGTTTCATCTAATCCAAATGTCTATCTCATCTACAATTTGTATTTCAAATGTATTCTTTTATATTCATCCTATGTAGCTAATCTGATTATATATATGAAAGCAACTCCCAACGTTGAGGGTGTGGGAGCATAAGATTTACCTCATATATTATCTTTGTTCTTTTAGTTTCCATCAAATAATTTTGTGATTGAAAAAGGCCATAAAGGAAAATTTAATGTGTCTGAAACTGGGAGGGAAAGACCTACAAATGGATTGCACAACATTGAGGGCAAGGTAGCATCATATAAATAAAAAGAGAAGCTGAGGAGTTCATAGGAAACTTCCTAGAAGAAAATAGCCAAATACTACATTTTGGCAAAATTTGTAGCAAACTAGTACTGTTTCGGAAATATTTAGCAATGTACCATTTTTTTAGTACTTAAGTTCCACAAAATTGAGTTCTAAAGTTCAGTGAACTCGAGTTCCTAATGAGTCGTCCGCGTGGCACTGCTGACTTGGAATTTGTGTAATTAAAAAAAATAATGTGGTACTCGATACTAATGAAATCGAGTATCTTTTTATAGTACTTGAGCTTAGAGTAATTAAGTACTTTTTTTTTTTTTTTTTTTTTTCTACTTTTTGTTTTTGTTGGAATGGCTTGAATAGTCAAACTTAGTAGCTTGACATTAGCCAACAAACAATTAAATGGCTTGCATGCCCATGTCAGGAAGATGCATGATATTCAAGAAGTTTCATGCGTGAAGAAATGCAAGAAATTGCATTAAATGTTTTTCATAAATTGTCAAAGAAGATGACTAGGAAAAGAAAAGTAATATATATAAGAAAATGAGATTGTGTGTGGCTTTATGTAGAGGAAAGTGAAAGAAAAGGAAAATAAGAAGATGAGGAAGAAGTGAATGAGTGGATGAGAGAAAAGAGAATAAGAAAAAGGAAAAGTAAAGGTTTTGGGTTTGGGTAATTAAAGCAACGTGGAAGAAAATATAGGGAGTAACTACACAAATTATTTTACAACTTCTTTTTTACAACTGTGATGTAAAGTAACATGGATGGAAATATAGGAAGTAAGAATGCCAATTAATTTACAATATTTTTTTTACAAGTGTGATGTTGCGAAGAACGTGCTGAAGAAAAAATTATCGAATGACTTAAACAAAGTCGCCAGTGTTGACCTCTTCTTGAGATCTTAGCATATTGTTTAAGTCATTCGATATTTCCAAGCATAAATGTCAAGACTAAAGAGGTCAACACTGGGCAGGGCCGATAGTAGATGGATTCTTTCTCTAAGGCTGCAATTGACTTTCTAGCAATTTGTCCTTAACAAAAGTGATAAATAGGCTATATTTCTCCATAAACATTGCATTGTCACAAAAATAAAAAGAATCGTCTTCTTTACATCATGAAAATTGATCTCAATGAGCTATGTTACCCATCAAATCAGCAATCAGGCGATCCAATGAAGAGTGCGATGATCCACCATCCATCAAAGCTTTCCTACTTTTTTCTTTAATTTCCTTCACGTTCTTCCTTATCTCATTATCGGGGTCCATTACTTCTCTTATTCCTCTCTCTATCTCCTTAGCTGTTACAATAATTTGCTTACTATTATCGTAATCCATTTTAACCTCAACAGCTAATCCCAACTCTTTCACCATCTCAAAAGCATTAATTTGTTGTTTAGCATACATTGGCCAAGCGGCAATAGGCACACCAAACCAAAGGCTCTCCAGCATAGAATTCCACCCACAATGCGACACAAACCTCCGATTGCTGAGTGGGCCAAGATTGCCACTGTGGAGCCCACCCAATAACCTTACCAATAACTTGTGTTCGTTCGATGAACCCTTGTGGCAGAATTTCCTCAAGGTTCGTGTAATCACTTGGACTTGCAATCCCACCACTTGGCGGTGGCTTACGCAGGGACCATAGGAAACGACAGCCACTATGCTCTAATGCATATGCTATCTCTTTAACTTGGTCTTTTTCAAAACTTCCCATGCTACCAAAGCATAAGAATACCACTGATGATAGAGGCTGATCGTCAAGCCACTTCATGACATCAAAACCATTTTGGGGCTCTTGGGTTTCGCCCTTCAAGTTCATTATAGGTCCCACAGGGTAAACTAGTGGTGTATTGGCATTAAAATAGGAGTTTATTGCCAAGGGTTCAAGTTCCATGAATGTATTTATAATAATACCCTTTGTTTCTTTGAACCGTCTTACTTGGTTAATAAAAAAAAATGGAGTTATCAAAAAGTCAATAAGGGAAGACCTTAGCTAGGACTTTGTTGACAAAACTTGGCACAAACAGCTCAGTGTCCGAGTCTTTGTAAGCAACAATGTCCTGGTTGTGTTCATCATGAAGGGTTTGAATATGAAAAATGAGACCAAGAAAATTAGCACCCGAGGTGTAGTATATGTATGTAGGGATACCAAATTCATTAGCCACATCTATCGTCGGTGTACAGAACATGTCCAAGACAACTGCAGCTACTCGAGATGTATTAGAGCTTGACTCGATCGACAAGAGTAAGCTTGGAAAGAACATCTTTGAGTCGGGGTTTTTTGCTTTCTATAAATGAAAAGAAATCGAAGGAAGTGGTGGGTTCGTCTTCAGAAGGGAGGTCAATGAATTGGATACGATTGCTGATGGAGGAGGAATTAAGTGATTTAATGAAGGCACTAACCTTAGAGTCAGATGGTTGCTTCATTACGAAGACCTTAATCATGAGCCTGTCGTCTCGTTCTGTTAATAGCTTTGCAAGCTCTACCATTGGTATGAGGTGAATAATACTCGGGGATGGAATGAACATCAACTCCATTGTCTGCTTCAACAGATATTTTATCTAAACTTCTTCTCTCTGGCCTTTCTTTCGATTATCGTAGATGCCTGTGAAAATGTGCAAAACAATAGAAATACAATGTGCAATTGATATTCAGTTAGAGCTTTTAGTATTGGACCAATACTATTGGAAGACAAGAATACAATTATTTATTGATATAATGTCTCATATCTTGGAAGACAAGAATAGAGAGAGAATAGAAAGAGAAGTGAGGCCATGGCTTTGCTGGCCTTGGCAGTAGGGTATATATATTTCTAGTCTCTTCTGGACCCCAGAAACAGGAATTAATTATTTATTTATTTCTTTTTTTTTAGAGAATCTATTTATTTATTTCTTAAATATGGATAATTTAATGAAGAGCACTTGGTCATTTTTTAATATTTTTAACTTGATTGGAAAAGCTGAGAGGTTGTGTGGTAGGGTGTTTTAAGCAACAATTTTTAGTTTTTAAACAACATTACTTGTATTATTATATAGTTTTTCGTCCACATGTATTTCTAAAAAATATATCAAAGTTATTAGAATAACGTTACCAAACGGCCTCCAAATTGTAAAATCACGGCATAAACTATAAAGGGCAAAATTGTTTAACGCGTTCCCACCTTAGAAACTACGCCATGACTATTGGTGGCCTACTTGTTCCTTACAATGGGGACAATATCCTTTGCATTCCCATTTGGTCGTTGAAATAAAAAGGGTAAAATGTAAAACTGACTCTTTAAGAGGTTGTTTGGATGAATTTTTTTTATCACTTAATTTTCGTCATTCAATTTCCATCATTCATCACTCATCATACTTAATTTTTCACACCCGTTTGGCACCATCACTCATTTTTCATCACTCAATTTTTTTCACACTATTTGTGGGTCCCATGGACTTATCACCCGGAGCAGCTTTTTTTTTTTTTAGTACCCATACTCACTAAAGCCAGTGAAAAAAAAAAAAAAAAACCAGTATAGACCGAACCAAAAAAAAAAAAAGAAAAAAAAAAGAACATATCGAACCAGTGAAAGAAGAAGAAGAAAGAAAAAAAAAAAAAAAAAAGTAACCGAACAGCCAACCAGGAGAAGAAAAGAAAAGAAAAAGTCAAAAGTGGTCAAAAGTTGCAGCTGGGCATTGTTTGTGGGTCCCTATTGTGTGTTTAATTACAATATTGTCATTGAGTTATGAGTTATGGAAACTGAAAACAGCCAAAATGTGTTTTCAGTTTCCATAACTCAAAAATCAGAGAATTGAGTGATGGAAACAGAGTTATGAAAACAGAGTTATCGTGCAGCCAAACGGATATTGAACTATGGGTCTCACCATTTTTGAGTTATGAGTTATGGAAACTGAGAATTGAGTTATGGAAATTGCCCATCCAAACAGCCTCTAAGTTTCTTCAGGTTTCATTTCAGTTTTCTAATTTTGCTTTTGTTCATTTCAGTTCTCTAACTTTCAAGTTTATTTATTTATTTATTTTGCATTAATAAAATTTCAATTTTATTTAATTAAGGATTTTCCATAAACTTTTGTTATATATTATCGTTAATTTTCAATTTTATAAATTTTTCTTCAAATTTTTTAAATTAAAAAAAAAATTCAATTAATGATTGAAAAATATTTTCTAGATTTTTTTTTTTCCAAAAATTTTTAACAAAAGTTAATGGAAATACCTTAATTGAATAAATTTGAAATTTAGAGGACTGAAATGAACGAAAGTAAAGTTAGAGGACTGAAATGAAATCTAAAGAAAGTTAAAGGGTCAATTTTGCATTTTAGCCAAATAAAAAACACCCACCTCTTGTTTTCCTGTTAGTTTGATTTACCTTTTTGATTTTGTGCTTTTTGAAAAAGTGACGATTTCAAAAAGTGCGGTACAAAATTTAGGTTTTTTTAAAAGCCGAATATTTGGCAAAAACTATTAAATTTTTTTTTTTTTTTTTGAAACAGTTAAGTGTTTAGTTAATACTTATAAAAGTGGTGTTTTGAGTTGTAAATTACCAAAAATGACAAAATGTATATATAAGACAGTTTATTTCATACTTAGTATAAAGTTCTTATTAATTACTTCATGTTAATAATAAATGACTCTTAATAAAAGATTTTGTAAAAAAATATTTGGCTTTAGCATTTCTCTTTTCAAGAAATGTTACATTCACAATATTTTCGCTACACTTTCGCAACAAATCTGTAGGGACCCGGTTCGGGCGCTTCCCTCCAGGGAATGAGTGGACCCAAGCCCCGTTGATCCTACACAATAAATTTGTAGAGAGTGGATAAAAAGACTAGGCATTAGTGAAATATACAACAGTTGGCGTCGGTTTACAGGACCATCAAGTGAGATTTGGCTGAGTGTTCTAAGAGAAAGTTCGTCCTCGGCCTAGTCCGAGAAGCTCTTTCCTGAGTGCTAGTGGAAGTTGGGGTTGTCCTTGAACACCCCGAAAACTCCCAACCCCTTGAACCCCTTTGCTTCTGGAGGTTCACTCTATTATATAGCTTTGTTCAGCTGATCTTTGTCTTCCACTTGTTGATCATTTGAGCCTGTATCTGAGAGTTTGTCCCATCAGCCGCTTTTCTAGACTTTCTGTTAGTTGAAGTAACCAAGGCATCACTGTTCACTGGTCAATTATCCATTAATGCGGCCAGAGTGTCGGTTGCGTGCATTTAATGGGTGGATGACAGCTTCCCTTCTTCGATATCGGCTGACCGAGGACATGGTCGTCCTCAGCGATGCTCCTTGACAATTTAGGTCTCCCCCACTCATCCTCGGATTCTATATTGTCCTCGGCATGGGCCTTGGGCCCGGCATGGAGTGGGCCAGGACTGCCAAATTTTCGGGCCCCAAAAAATCCTATGTAGTAAGTTGGATTTAATTTGAATTTATCACTTAAATTACTTTTTTGCTCATTCATAACAACCAATAACAACCTGTTATTTAGATTTTATTATGAAACTGTTGTGAAAATGTGGTAGAAATAATTTTTCTCTTTTACATAATGAAAACAAAATTATTATCTTAAAAGTTGAAACCCAATCATTTTGGTAGAATTAATCTCTACAAAATAAAATTTTATTAGTGCTTATCTTTTAAATGAGTTGTTCTAGTATTACTAAACTATTTTACAACTTCTTTACCACGCCTTTGACATGTCAAACTGTGGGTGGTTGTTTTTCACTTATACATGTATGCATATTTTTTTCTTCACCACATTCTTCGCAGCATCACAGTTGTAGAAAAAAAAGTTGTAAAATAATTTGTGTTCTTACTTCCTATATTTTCTTCCATATTGCTTTAACATCACAGTTGTAAAAAAGAAGTTGTGAAATAATTTGTATAGTTACTCCCTATATTTTCTTCCACGTTGCATTAATTACCCAAACCCAAAACCTTTATTTTTCCTTTTTCTTTTTCTCTTTTTTCTCATCCACTCGTTCACTTCTTCCTCATCCTCTTATTTTCCTTTTCTTTCACTTTCCTCCACTAAAAGCCACATGCAATCGCATTTTCTTATATATATTACTTTTCTTTTCCTGGCCTTTTTCTTTGACAATTCATGAAGAACATTTAATGCAAGCTCTTGCATTTCTTCACGCGTGAAACTTCTTGAATATCATGCATCTTCCTAACATGGGCATGCAAGCCATTTAATGGTTTGTTGGCTAATGTCAAGCCACTAAGTTTAACTATTCAAGCCATTCCAATAGAAACAAAAAGTAGAAAAAGGAAAAAAAAAGAAAAAAACAAGGTACTCGATTGCAATAAGCTTGAGTACTATAAAGAGATACTCGATTTCATTAATATCGATTACCACGTTGTTTTTTTTTTTTTTAATTACACAAATTTCAGGTCAGCAGTGTTGGCGACTCACTACGAACTCGAGTTCAGTGAACTCGAGTACTATTAATTTAGAACTCGATTTTGTGGAACTCAAGTACTAAAAAAGTGATAAATTGTTAAATATTTTTGAAACAGTGCTAGTTTGTCACAAATTTTACCAAAACGTGGTATTTGACTATTTTCATCAAACTTCTTGAGCATCTATTGCTCCATGGTTTCGTCCGAGTTTGGTAGAAGTTCATGATAAATGTTTTCAGTTTCCAGGCTGGCTAAAGACTTTATGACCAACTGTTTTATTAAATCAAATTTTGAAAGAGCTTTGATGGTTTTACTTTTACATTTTTTTCATACTCTTTAATACATGAAGCATAAAGTGTGGATACTTGACTTTAAAAAAGATAACAGCATAAAATGTGGATACATGAAGCGTAAAGTGGGGATATTGCGTGAAGTTTCATAAAATGTGGATACATGAAGCGTAATTGTTGAGCTTCCTTGAGGATGTGAAACCCAAGTCACTTTTCATCTTCTCCTTATGTTTAGATTGTTTTAGGATCAAACTTATGGTGATATCGATTATTGAGTTTTCTAGTTTTAGAATTTCGTCAGAATAATCAATTTAACATTTGGGATTGGGAACAAAATATCTTATCAAATATTTTGTAAAAAATCTCACACTCAAACACAATACATAATTGAGTTCTCAAGAAAAAAAAGTTTTATTGATACTTACAATATTATACACGCTTTGCTACCCGCGATTCTTTCCTATTTTAGCTTTTTCATTTCCTTAGGTGCATTTTCTTTCTAGCTTTTCTATGTCCTTGCTTTGTATAGAATCATACATTTCTGTCCTCTGCCAGTAGTTCTAAAATAATTACTAAGTTTAGGAGAAAGCAAAAACTATTGTCAATCTATTATACACGTGAACTTAGGTAAAAATATGGCAAAAGAACTCGGGCCATTATTACTTCCTATTTTCTCCTCTCATATTCTCCTCCTATATGTGATTCAAGCTCAGTCAATCAGCTCTGTAGAGCCGAATTCCATGACACCTTGGTCTACGCCAATCCAGAACATGGTCTGGAGTCCATACTGATAGCCCTGGTGGGCCTGGAAGTACAGCGAGCTCGCCAGGCAGTCCACTCCTAACAGCCAAATGGGGTTCCCGGTTCGGAAAACTAGGTCTAGGAAGCTGACAAAGGCGACTGTCTCGGAGCATGAATCCCTGAGCTGGAAGAATGTGATGGCCTTGTCTTTAAATTTGTGATCATCCACATTGTAGAACCCTCTGGCCGGACTGAAATCCCCCGACCTCTCTGCCTCCCAAAAGATAGCGTAGGTCCACCTCTCGCCGACTAGCTGCTCGAACTCCGCCTTAACTTCTGGTGGGAAGACCCCCTCATCATCGTCATCATCTATGACATCTAAGTTGATTGAGCGCCAGCGAGTTTCATTAGGCGACTGTGAACGATGTTTCTTATTTTTGGATGAATGAAACTTGTTTACAACATCTTTAAATACACGAAAAATTTTGTTTTTGTTTGAAGTAAACTGATCATGGTGATGGGTTCTTTCATGAATTGAAGAATAGTTGTGTATGATAATATTCCGGATGTTTGGTGGAAAAACTAATGAGGGTCTGGAATCAGCAAATCCGTGAAGTACTGCTACTTCACTAGATACTGAATTTGACTGAGACTGATTGGGTGGAAAAAATGATGATATGGAAAGAGAAAAGTGTTTGGTTTGAGATGATACGGAGCTTGGCAAAGAGGTGTTGGGTGGAAACAATGATGGTATGGAAAGAGAAAAGTGTTTGGTTTGAGAAGATACAGAGATTGGCAAAGAGGTGTTGGGTGGAAACAATGATGGTATGGAAGAAGAGAAGTGATTCCTTTCAACAGGTAATGAGTTTGTCGGAGATGTGTTAGGTGGAAAGAATTTTGGTATGGAATTAAGAGAAATGTTTTTTGTTTCAGCTGGTAAACAGCTTGGCAATGGTGAAGAAGTGTTAGGTGGAAAGAATGATGGTATGGAATTAGGAGGAAAGTGTTTAGTTTCAACTGGTACAGAGCTTGGCGGAGAATCGTTTGGTGGAAAGAGTAAAAACGAGAAGGGAGAGATTTCTCTGCGTTTCACTGAATATGGATTAGAACGTGGAATTATTACCTCTATGACTGGTGTACTAAGAGACACATCGGTTGGGGAAATGGATTCCATCAAATTAATACTCCAAAACGAGATGTGGAAGATTAATGTGACCAAAACCTACTGATGGATTGAACATCATATAAACAAAAATAGAAGCGTTGAAGTTCAAGGGAAACTTCTTCACATAATCGAGGCTACTACTCCGCAGTTTCATTCAAATAGGGAAAACGCGTAATCAATATAATCAAAATTCTCGAACTTAAGCAATTAATAATATAAAGAAAAGGAATGTTCAATGTTGTCCAGTAATCATGTTCTATAAATAATCACAAACAGTTGACTAAATATAATTGGGTGTTATTACGGATATTAAAAATTTTAGGCTAAAATGTAAAACCAGTTATCTAAATTTCATCTTTTGTCATTTCAGTATTTTAAGTTACATTCCTTCGTTAGTCTTCTGTCAAATCCTCCTGTTAATAGCTATTAGTCTCCTTGAAAAAAAAAAAAAAAAAAAAAAAAAAAAATCTTGCAAGTTGGAACGGAAAAAATCAATGGCGTCAACTATTCGGTCTGTAGAATCTCATGGAGCTACCAGCATAGTGAAGGTTGGCAAGTCAACATCTTCTTGTTGAAAAAGACAATTTTTGTATCTCATTAAAACCAATGAAAATAGCTCAACAGTTTCTATTTTGTGGTGTATTTTAAAAAAATACAAACAATATTATTAAAACAACATTATCTTAAAACATGTTTAGTAATGTTCTTCAACTAACGTTTTGGGTTTGTAAGAGTTGTAACCCACGGTCTGTTTGATATAGCAGTTTAAGTAACACTTTTCAGTTTTGAAACAATATTATACGTATTTTTACACACTTTTTCATCCATACGTATTTTTAAAAAATACAAACGACATTACTAGAACAGCATCACTAAATAGCTCTAGGGTGTGTTTTTAATTTTTTTTCTTGGTTGAGCTGTCTGGACAGTTAACCCAAAGGACACATGAGTGGAGCATTAAATTCCACCAGACAGAATGTGCGACATGGCCATGAGGCGTACGGTGCCACCACTACAAATTAAATGCTACTAGAACAGAACCCCAAGGGTCACGTCTGAACAAGAAACCTTCCATCTTCTAGTGATCGTCATGACACGCAAGGACAACCACAAAATCATTGGGGGGGGGGGGGGGGCAGTTGATAGGCCCAGTAAATACCATTGTCTAGACAAACCCTTCAGGTATCTTTGTCCACCTGGACACAGCATAGAAGAAGTAAAATAAGCTATAAAAGAGCATTGAATATCTCGAACAGTTACAAACTAGCTAGGAGACTGTTGGAAGTTCATCAAAACCCACATTAATGAGCCTAAAGGCATTACAGAAGAAGCACTAAGGCCATCATAAATAAGGCACAACGGCTAGAAGAGAAAGGGATATATATACGCCTTTCAGAACTAAACTAGGTATGCATACATACATATACGATAAAACACTTTATTCACTCTAGCCACTATAAGCCTTCTCTGACAATTCTATCTGCTGACTTTACCATCGGAGACTCCGTGGCCATCACCACATCGGTGACCACTCAGAGAGGATCCCATTCTTAATCTTGCAAGTACAGAGATGAAGCTCGTTATGACCCATCTAGACGAACCTACTTGACTGACGATCTCGGCATCATCAATATTGATTATTGACTTTTCTAGTTTTAGAATTTTGTCAGGATACTCAATTTAACATTTGGGAACAAAATATCTTATCAAATATTTTGTAAAAAACGTAACCACACTCAAACACAATACACAATTGAGCTCTCAATAAAAGAAAGTTTTATTGATACTTACAATATTACACGCTTTGCTACCCATGATTATTTCCTAGTTTAGCCTTTTCATTTCCTTAAGTGCATTTTCTTTCTAGCTTTTCTATTTCCTTGCTTTGTGGAAGTGTTTTGACACTTCCTTGAATTACAGCAGCACCAATCATCCTTAGACGGCCAAACAGAAGTGGTTAATCGCACTTTGGGGAATCTGATTTGGTATATCTTAGGAGAGAAGCCCAAGCAATGGGATCTTGCATTGTCCTAGGTAGAGTTTTCTTACAACAGCTCGGTTAGCAAAAGCACTGGTAAGTCTCCGTTTGCCATTGTCTACTATGTGCCCCCTAAACACGCTTTGGACTTGGTACCCTTACCTGAGCTTCCAAGGGTGAGTCAAGCTATAGAGAATATGGCTAACCGTATTCAAGCAATGCAAGAGGAAGTGAGATAGAAACTGGAAGCTTCTAATGCTAAGTACAAGGAAGCAATTGATAAAAAGAGATGTGAGAAGATTTTCAGTGTTGGGCATTTAGTGCTAGTCTACCTTAGAAAGGAGAGGTTTCCCATTGGTACCTACAACAAGTTGAATGACAAGAAATATGGGCCTTTCCAGATTACAAAGAAGATCAACAACAATGCTTATGTAGATGCTCTTCCACTAGACATAAATATTTCTTCCACCTTCAATGTTGCTGATTTGTATGAGTATATCCTCTTGATGTGCCATATAGTGAAAACTCGGGGTCGAGTACTTTTCAAGTGGGGGAGACTGATGTAGAATAGACAGCACATGCCTTCCTAGAGCAACAGAGGCGCCAAAAGTCACAACGCAAGACCAAATGGGGTGCCAGTAGAGGGCATTGGGGCAATAGTGTCGAAATTGCATGAAATTTAGCAAGTTAAAGGGAAACGACTTTTTGATCCAGACTCATAACATTATGAGTGTCACCTAAATTTATGCGAATTCCTTCGTTAAGGCCTCGAAAATAGTGTTTTTGCTATTTATAGTAATATTTGTTTTTCCTTAATAACTTTTAGTTTAAATGTCAAAATAAAGTCCTGTCTATTTTGGGACAACCTTTAAGGTCAGTAGTTTATAATTTTGCATTTAACTCAATTTTACATTGTTTGGTAAATTTCGGTATTTTGTCACCTAATTGCGTAATTAATGCGAATTAGGGTTTTTAGATGTTTTTCTCAGATTTATATGTTTTGTAGCTATCAAAGGCAAAATAGACTATTACCAATAAATACAGACGTTTTGTCAAATTTTCTTTTGGCAGATTCCAGTTTTTATCTCTTTATGGATTCAAGGAAACCCCTCATGGATTCGAGGTTTACTACCAAAAACTAACAGTTTAGTTTTTGTTCCATCAAGAGAGCATCACATATGCTTTCTTTAGGCTTCTGCGACATCACGAGTGCACGATAGTGAGATCTACTTATCATGCGTCAAGAGAAGAGGAGAGAGTCAAAAGAGCTTCGCACGATATATATGTACCAACCACCTCTATACTTGAATCTACCAGCTAGTTTCAAGCATTGTAAAATCGAATATCATATTCATTTTGAGTAACATTCAAGCTTAGTTTTACTTGATTTTTCATTTTATTATTTAACAAAGAAAGAAGTCAATACTTAGGAGAGAGAGAATTTTAAACAAATAGCATCCAGTAAGATTAATATTGTAGCTTTATCAATTATCATCACAAACAACTGAAATGAAATCTCTATCAACTTAAAATAACAAAGCAAGAACAAATACATTCTTGATGTCCAATTTAATAACAAACAAACATATACCGGAGTATGTAATAACAACAAACAAATAGAAACACCCATCATCTCCAAATCCATAAATACCATGTATCCTAATCTCTGCTTCTTCTGAAATTGAGACACGTTCTTGCAGTTGTGTCCTTGTCCTGCATTATTTTCTCATTTGCAACAAAACTTTTTGTTGGGAAATTTAGACCCCGGTTGATAGAATTAACAAGTTTTAAACCTAAGTTGTTAATTAGATTTAGTATGAATAAAACTTGTTAAAACAAAAAAACATCAATATCATGTTAAAATCATGCAGCGGAAAAAACAAATAAGATAAGATATGATGACCTAGGAAAACCAATGAAACCAACCAGTTTTACAGTAAAAAACCTGGGGGGAAACCTTCCCGAAAAGCAATCCATTATAGTAAAGAGAAGTTTCAAATCTAGTACAAAACCTTTGTCCCTAGACTCTACAATCCCTGTAGATGAACTCACAGCAGAAACCTTCTACCGCTTCAGAACCTCTGAACTCTTCAATATATGAACGCCACCCTTTTTGTTGCACGGATCCCAATACGTGACTAACTCCTTTGCACGAATCCTAGTACGTGACTCACTCACCAACTTTAGGAAGAAAAATGTTGGCTGCAAAGTTCTTCACTTCATCAACAATGAAGATCAAGAAGCACTTGGTTACAAAACTCTAAGGCACAAAGACGTAGTAGCTTCTTTCAGAGAGAATAAGACATCGGTCACATTTTTCATATGTTCTCCTTGTATTCTCTTATGTGACGACCTCTAAAATAAGCCTTATATAGGTCCAGGGTTGTGAGAAAAGAAACCCTACACAAATACATAAGCCTGGCCCAAAAATCAGATCTGAAAATTCTAATTTCGGTAACCTCGATAGATAGCAGGTGTCGAGAAGGTGTCGAGGAGGTGTCGAGCTTTAAACCTCGATAGATAGCTATCTGTCGAAAAGCTATCAAGGAGCTATCGAGAAGACAAAAGATTTCTCGATTGATCCACCAGCTGTCGAGAAGGTGTCGAGATTGCGATAAGAAAACACCTTAAAAATCTCGATAGATAGCCAGGTGTCGGGAGGTGTCAAGAAGCTGTCCAGCTATCTGTCTGCAGGTGTCGAGCTATCTGTCCAGCTTTAATGAACACCTTTTCTTCACTTGTTTCTTGGTCCAATCTTCATGGCTTTAATACTAGACTTGAACAACATGTTCTTTGAAGTATTAAACACATCCTAGATCTATCCAAATACAAGTAAAGTGCGTTTTGTCAAAGGATTAGCCAACTACATAAAATATGTCCTTAACACTTTTTCTTGATAAACATATTGTAGCTAAAGTTCTCCTGAGGTCTTGCACAATAGTACACTCAGTCACTATCGTCTAATTCATCAAAAAAGGCACTTTTGTCAATTTCTTCTCTCGTCTCCTTAAGTATGGGTTAATCAACTCTGTGGAACCAAATTCCATGACACCTTCCCCTACGCGTTGCCAATACATGGTCTGGAGTCCAACCTCATGGCCCTGACGAGCTCGGTAGTGAGGCAAGCCCGCCAGGTAGTCCTTCTCAACGAGCCAAATGGGATTCCCAGTGCTGAAAACTAAGCGAAGGATACTGCCAAAGCTAAAGGAATCAGGGCATGAATCCCTATGCTGGAAGAACGATAACAACATGTTCTTGTCTCTAAACTTGTCATAGGTGTCCACACTGTAGAACCCTTTGGCTAGACTTAAAGTGCCCCCATAAAGAAGTAAAGTATTGCCAGTCGAACTCCGCGTAGATAGCATAAGTCTAGGTCCCCTAGAACTCTTCCCCAACGTCCATTGAGAAGTTTCTCTCATTGTCATCGGATTTAATTGAGTGCCATTGAGCTTCATCACGCCAGTGATAATGATATAGTTCAATTTTACTTGCAACCCCCTTTAAAATCCAAAGCGTTGGGTGGAGACGCGTTTGGCTGGAAGATGGAGGATATGCAATGAGTAAATCCATGTTCATCACTACATACAGATGATGAATTTGGTTGAGAGTGGTTAGGTGGGAAGAATGATAGTATGGAATAAGGAGAGCCAAAGCTTTTGCTCCGAGGAGATAGGGAGATTGACGAAGAGTTGTTTAGTGGAAAGAAATATGGTATCTGATGATGCCAAAATTGTCAGTCAAGGTGATCTTCCAGACGGGAGATAACCCAGGATTGTCAAGGAGGTCTACAAGAGAGAGATTCAGGCTAGAGGGGTTACCAGTGTGGTGCCAGCCATCGAGCCTTTGATGATAAAGTCAGATGACTAGAGAAAGAATGACAAAGAGCTTTGTTTAAGCTATAAGTATAAAGATCAAATATGAATTCATACCTCCCTTGGGGTTTTGTGTTACCTATATTAGGACTAAGCAAGGACCTGGCCCACCCAAAAACTCGACCCAACCTAACAGGTTTTGGGCGGGTCTGAGAATAATCGGGTCGGGTTTCAGGTCTTAATTTCGGGTTCGGGTCGGTATTGGGTCGGGCGTCGGGTCGTATAAATATACTAGTCTAAACCTGATTTTTTCTTTTGAAAAAAACCCTACTCTGTTGTTGTTCTCTCTCTACCTCCCTCAGGGCCTCGGTTAGCTCTATGTAAGTCATCCTTCCTGTGTTGTTATGTTTATGTGTGTCTGATATTTTTATCTCTGTGTGTTTTGAAAATGGGCAATAGGGTGAGGGAATAGGGAGTTTTGGTAAGAGGAGGAAGACCCGCACACTGTGTGTGAGGTGTGGCCGCCACTGTTTCCATCTTCAGAAAAGTCGCTACTCGCAAGAGGACTTGTATGCCTCCTCCTTTCTCTCTCTCTTGTATTAATTTATGTAAATATATATTTGTTTAGTGAATGTATTAGTGTTACTCGTTTGTGCTTCTGGGTTTGCTTCTGTTTTAGTTTTTAGGAACTGGGTTTTTGTTATTGCTTGTGGGTTTGCTAAAATCAAAGTCATTTTTAAAAATATTTTTTTTAATTAATGTAATTGTGATGGGATATTGGTGGATTGTTTTTGTGTTTTGTGGGAGGGATGATGTGTATGTGATGCTAATGTTTCTGGACTAAAATTTGATCGCCTTCTTTCATCGTTTTTTTTATTTATGATCATGTTTCTTGATCTGGGTCGTTCTTAATTTCTTATAATTTTAATGGGTTTTCATTGTTTAAAAAAAAATTTATTGTGTTTTTGTATTCAGTTTGAGCTCTGATCTGATGGGGTATGTGGGTTTTTGTTGTTGTTTATCATTGGTTAGTTGCTTGATCATCTATCAACTTTGTTATTCATCTGTTACTTGTTTGATCCAGCCTTTATGTGATATTGTCCTCACTTGAATTTATGTTGTAACTTGAATGGTTATTTGTAAAAGTCTGATAGGATGGCTTTTGTATTTGTGATATAGATGGTTGAATATGAAATGAAGTAAAAAAAAAAAAAAATCAAGGAGATCCAAACATATTGAGCTTTTTGCATTGGAGTAAATCCAGTGATTTATAATTGTTTTTGGGTTTTTGATTATGATTAGAGTTCAAGCCTTGGTGCGATGGCAAGTGCCTTCCACCAAAAGCAGATGGTAGGTTCGAGTTTGGGAATCAGCCTCTCAGGAAAAAAAAAAAAAAAAAAAAAAAAGTAAGGCTACCTACCAATCACCTTTCCCAAACCCCACGAAAGTGAGAGTTTTGTGTATTAGGTACGATAGTTTTATCAATGTATTGTGATCAAGGCATTATGGGTTAGTCTTGAATAACATAATTGCTAGATTATCCATTCTGGATTGGAATCTCAATGTAGCCGTGTCACGTATAGTCATTACTGCTCTAATCTATTTTCAAGATTTTTGGTGTTAAGAGAGTATTTGACAGACTTTGAAGACATGGATTCCAACATTGATTTTGAGCGAGCTTTCCTAGGGATGATATAATTTTCTTGGATCTGTTTTTTTTTTTTTTGTGTTTTTTTTCTTTGTTTGTAATAGTTGCTATTGCTCTAATAGAACTATAAACAAATGATTACATTTTTATACATATATATCTCTATGTTTTTCTTTTGTGAATGCATTGTTTAATGATTGATTTGTTTTGTGTGGTACTAGGTCATGGATTCAATGGAGCCTACACAACTTGATGTTGCCACTACAAGACCAACCATGAGACCTCCTCATCCATCGCAGGTGATATATTCTTCTAATTCTAATAAGAGAAAATCACCATCAACGGCTTGGGACCACTTTGAGAAGTTTATAGATGAGGAAGGTAGAACTAAGGCAAGATGAATATATTGTAGCAAGGAGTACATGACTGATAGCAAAATTTATGGGACATCTAATTTAAAAAACCATACACCCATTTGTCCTGAATATCTTGTTAATGAATTGCATGATGGACAACACCCATTGTCCAAGGATGTAGAGAAGGGAAATCTAGTGCCTAGGACTTTTACAAATGTTGTGGGTAGAAAAGTTCTTGCTGAAATGATCATATTGGATGAGCTTCCACTTAGGTTTGTAGAGAATCAAGGATTTAGAAGGTTTTGTAATGTCTTCTAACCTAATTTTAATATCACATCTCGCTTCATGGTAGCTAAAGATGTGAGTCGGATTTATTTTGAAGAGAAGGATAAGTTGAGAAATGCCTTGAGAGGCTGTAGGCTTTGCCTTACCACTAACACATGAACTTCAATACAAAATTTTAATTACATGTGCCTTACTTGTCATTTTATAGATGATGATTGGAAGCTACATTAAAGAATTTTGAATTTTTGTATTATTGATAACCATAAGGGGAAACCCATTGGCAAAATGGTTGAATCTTATTTAGAAGAGTGGAATATTGAGGGGATTTTCACCTTGACGGTGGATAATGCTTCCTCAAATGACGTAGCCATTAGTTACTTGAAAGAAGCTACTAATATGTGGAAAGGTATTGTTTTGGGGAATGAATTTGTTCATGTGAGGTGTTGTGCTCACATCTTGAATCTTATTGTGACCAATGGCTTAAAACATCATAATAAGTCAATTGAGAGGGTGCATCATGCGGTTAGATATGTGAAAGCTTCTCCAAATAGGTTACAAACCTTCAAGAGGTGTGTGGAGAAAGTGAAAATAGAGTCAAAGGCTATTCTATGTTTAGGTGTGGCCACTAGATGGAACTCTACCTATAAAATGTTGGAAAATGCTGAAAAGTTTGAACATGCATTCAAGCAGATGGAATATGAAGATCTTAATTATATTCTACACTTTCAGGATGGGGACTATGATAGGAGACCTCCAAATGAGGATGATTGGGAGACTTGTAAAAAATTTGTTAAGTTTTTGAAACTTTTTTATAATGCCACAAAGAGGTTTTCAGGTTCCTTATATGTGACATCAAATACTTTCTTTGATGAGATATATATGATTAAAAGAAAGATAAATCTCTTTTCTAGGAGTGAGGACCATTTTTTGTACTCAATGGCAAAAAAAAAAAAAAAAATGAAAGAAAAGTTTGACAAGTATTGAGGGAGCGGGGAGGATTCATCAAAGAAGGGAAATGTGCTTTTGTATGTTGCTGTGGTGCTTGATCCTCGAAAGAAGTTGGATTATTTGAATTATTCTTTATCAAATTTGTATGGGGAGAATGTTGCTAAAGTTATTACTGATCGTGTGCAACATGTATTGGAACGCTTGTATGGTCATTATAATTCAACTCATTCATCATATGTGTCTATACAAAGTGCGAGTGAGATATCAAGGATGGAAGGTGTTGGTATTGGTGTTGATGTTGATGTTGATGATGATGACGATCCAGACAAATTTATTGCCTCTTAATACAAGGCTTTTAGGTAAGGAAAACAACATGTTGAGTGTGTAGATGAGGTTGCAAAATACTTGCTGGAGAATAGTGAAGGGGAAAATGACAAAACCTTTAATATTCTGGCTTGGTGGAAGTGTAATACTAATAAGTATAGTATACTATCTCGACTGGCATGAGATGTGTTGGCTGTACCTGTTTCTACTGTGGCTTCTGAGTCGGCATTTAGTACGAGAGGACGTATACTAGACCCCTTCTGTAGTTCACTTGCCCCTGAGATGGTACAATCTCTCACATGTAATCAAAATTGGCTTCAAACTTCAGTGCAAATTTCGCTTCGACAAGCCATGGATGATGTTGAGCTATTTGAAAATTATGGAAAATGTAATGTTCTTAAAATTTATTAACTTGTGCTTTAACTAAAATTTAATATATCTTGTGTATTTAATATATCTTGCTGTGCATTAAATGGAATTTAATATGTATTGTTGTTCTAAAATGTTTTGAAGCTTTTTTGGAAGCGAAGTTAGTTTCACCTTCAACAGCATCACCTTCACCATCAAGCACTGTTACAAATCTTGACTAGCCTGTCTACATACATTGGTGAGTTTTGCTTCTGCATTTATTACTTGAGCTGCTATTCCAATAGGCTGCCTCTCTCTGTACCTATTAGCTCCCATTTGGAATATTTCTTGATGATTACTAAAAATCAAGTTTGAGGTAGTTAGTTCTAATCTTCTAAATAAATTCAAACACCATTAGTTCATACTATAAAGCAAGCAATTACAGTTACCGTTTGATGACCATTGGTCTCTTGAATCTCTATTCTCATCTTCTTCTCTGGTTTGTGACCTGTGACTTGTGTTCATGATTCTTTATTATGTGTGAATTTGCATTTTTTTGAGTTTTTGCAACTTCAACTTTTGTAGCATGCATCGTCTACTGAAGGGTGTTTGTTTGTTGTAGTTGTAGAGTCAAGAAAATTAGTGTGACATACGTGAATTAACTAGGTTGTTGAATTGGACCCATGATGGTGTTTATGTTGAAACTTCATCTAGATAGGATTGTCATTGATTTTACTGCAGTATGGACTGTTAATTGATGATCAAAATCCTGTCGTGTGCTTGGAAAGCTATTGCTTTTGAGCTCTGCTCAGTTGAAGTTCTTGAAAGATGTAACATGCTCCTTTAATACCCATTTCATTTCTGCAGGAACAAAAATGAAAGAACATATTGGAACAGCAAAGGCAGCAGTCTTTTTTGAGTATGAACTCTTTGAAGGAGATCCTGACCACCTTAGAACTATCAAAGCTACACCAACTCAGACTGATCCATGGATTGATCTTTCCCATTTTGTCATTTGGCCTCGTTTTTGTTATCTAAAAATTTCTTCTTTGTTTGTGTTTGTGGGTTGGCCCTTTTTGTGTTATTTGGTTTAAGGCTCTCTTTTTTTTTTTTTTTGTTGTTGTTGAAGTATCTGAATTTTAGCTGATTGAATTGTTATTTGGATTATAATTTGTTTTGTTGATTGGTATTATTTTGGTTGGTTCTATTTAAAGTTTGTGTTTCTGGGGAAATTTGATGCAAGTAAATTGCATTGACATGCATGGCATACACTGATGCGTATGAATAATAGGCTCACTGGGGAATTGGAGTCCTAGTAATGCATGAATTGGATTCCTGCTTGATATTGAAAAATTATTTATTTATTTATTTATTTTTTTGATTAACAATGAAAAGAATTAAGAACAGAAACAAAGACAAAATACCTAGCACATTATATTACCCTTTTGGAGCAATTGACACTTTATCTGTGATAACTCCAGAGAAAATGGAGAAATGTTTACTACAAGTTGAGGCACAGCTTTGATACGGAGGATATGAACAGCTAGCAATATATATTTTAAAAAAAAAAAAAAAAAAAGTGTCCAACCAGAGACTTGATTACAGACCCGATTTTTCGGTTTGGGTAGGGTTTAAGACAGCCAAACCCGATTTCTATCGGGTCGTGTTTTGGGTCATAGTAAACCTGACCCGATATCAGTTCTAGCCTATATATATGGCTTTCCTTTCTAACCGTTGGTGGCATTCAACAGTGGTATCAATGTCATCCTCGTAACACCCTGAGTGGTTTGAATGAGGGGATTCGGTATCTCTCCAACGTCCATGTTGCCTGCATTCATTGATGAGTAACGGCATTCCATTTATTATGACTTAACTGGCATCTCCCTTCGTCCAGCACAAGCTTGTCTGGATGAAGGAAATTTATTGCACTCATCAGTATGGAAGGTGAGAAGTGTGAAATTCGAAGCCTTTCATTAGATGATGAAGTAGTATCAGGCGAGGACTTGGCTGGTGGAAAGAGTGAAACGATAGAAAAAGGACTAGAACGTGGGATTGTATCTGTATCGGTGTACCATCCTCAGATGCGGGGTGGGCTGGGGCAATGAATTCCAATGGATACTCCAAAAGGCAAAAGGAAGATTAATTTTGATTAAAACTAGGAGCTTCTGTTAGTTAGTGTCGGTGGAGTTTTTTGGAAACTTCCTTGCATTGTCGCATCTACTGCTCCGCAGTTTCCTCCCAAGTCGAAGACACGTGGTAGTCAAACACACGCCGATGACTTCCGCCCGGTGCTAATGTTATAGTATTTTTATAAATTGTTGTTGTCACTAATTTTTATTGGTTTTTATATATATGCTACTTACATAACTTTGTCAATTATTAATTTAAAATTACATTATATTTAAAATTTAATATTACTAGGGTGTAATTTCCTTTTTCAATTTAAAGTTTAGGAATATGAGAAAGACAAAGTTACACAACTCATATTTTGACGCTGAAGGCTGATAGAATATTGAATATAGTAAGTTGAGCGAGCAATGCTTTCCGTACCAAATAATTATTACTAATAATAAAAATAATAATGTAGGAAATTTCATTACAAATGATGTAAAATACAAAATACCCCCCATTGTGCATCACACTTCGCTACATCAGTTTGTAATTAAAAAAAAAAAATTATATATATATATATATATATGAATTTAAGGATGAAATAAAGGTTTTTCATTTCAAATCTAGCATTTGTTATCAACTCAATTCATAAAATTTAAATTTGACTTCTTGTTAATATCTTTATGCTTTTGCTATATTAGGCTTCGCTGAATGAGGATGAAACTACATTACGTCTAGTAACACTAAAAAATGGGGTTGCATTGACAAAACAGCATAAAAATTTAAAATGAGAAGGAAACGCAATCAAGGTTGGTGGCACTTGAGTCCTTTACCGTGTATAAAATAAAAAGAATTAAAATAACTTCAGTAGAATCCATAGATTACACTTTTGGCTCTTTAGAGAAATGGTTATAGAAAGTGAGCTCGAAGAAGTTCTCAAATTAAAAATTTTTGAGAACATGCAGTTTTTGCAATGAAGCGTAAGTTCGTCAGTCAACTAAGTTTGTCAGTAGAGTTGGTCAGATGGAAGCAATTCTCAGCCTGTATGAACGTACTCCCAAAGGTGGTTACCGGTGTGGTGCCTGCCACAATGCCTCCGATGCCAAAGTCAATATAAGAAGCTCTCTTGATAATAAAACAATGTAATTGAACAGAATGAAAGAGATCTTTTAGTGTCTGTGTGTGTATATACCTTGTTCTTGGCTATGTGTGGGCTTTATATATGTTTTCATGGCTTCTAGCGGTTGGAGTAGTTATGGAGGTCTTAATGCTCCTCTTGGTAACATTTGGTGCTGTGTAATGTGGCTTCAATGTCCTCCAACGGTTCATACAGTTGGCCTTGTAACCGTTCTGGGTTTAATTGGCTGCATTGAATGGCTTGGCCGTCTTCGTCAGCATCGTGGATAGTTACTTTGTCTGGCCTGAGGGTGTCTTCGTCTATCTTGATGGGTTCATCCATATGAGATGAACTCGTCACAAATAGCCTGTTTGAATGACCTTGCTCGCCAGAAATAGCTTGTTCGAATGACCTTGCTCGCCAAGGATCTAAGACCAGCATGATCCCCGCAAACACCTTCGTGGATTTCCTCCAAGATGTACGTTGCTTCTTCTTCGTCAACACACTTTAGGTAAGGCATGGAAAAGCCTCTTTTGTATAGGATGTCATTAAGGATCGTAAATCTGACCGCCCTCTTTTTGATCTTCCTGGCCTCATCTGTATTCTGAGGGAGGTGCCCGTCCTGAAGGAAGGATACGATAGGCGTTATCCAGCTGTTTGTGCTCTGGATTGCGAATGTTGGAACTTCTTCAATGCTGGGACTTTTCTAGACTTCCATCATCAGGCCTTCTTCCAATGCCCCTCCTTCTGATGAGGCCATCTTTGAGACTTCGTCTGCTATCATATTCTAGCTTCTGGGAATCTGCACAAACTCCACCTCATTGAACTCCTGAGTCAAATGTTTCGTCAGTCTGAGGTACTTCTGCATTCTTTCTTCATTTTCTTCATATTCTCCCCTGATTTGCCCAATTACTAGTTTTGAATCGCTTTGGAATAACAGGTTCTTGACTCCAAACTCTTTTTCGAGCCTCAAACCTGTCAGAATCCCTTCGTACTCAGCCTCGTTGTTGGTCGCTGGAAACTTCAGCTGAACTCCATACTTTAGTATTTCTCCGTCGGAGGTGATTATGACTACCCCTACTCCCCCCTCTCTTTTGGGTTGACAAACAGTCGGCCTGTATCATCCATTACTTGGGTTTGTTGGCGAGGTCGTCCTTGTCTGGGAGGGTGAACTCCGCGATGAAGTCTGCCAAAGCTTATACTTTTATGGCCGTCCTGGGATGGTATTCAATATCAAATTGGCTGAGTTCAATCGCCCATTGGACCATTCTCCCAGCCGCCTCGGGCTTGCTCATGGACTTCGTAATAGGTTGGTTCGTCATTACCAGGATAGGATTTGCCTGAAAGTACTGCCTGAGTTAGCGTGAGGCTACTATCAATGCGAACGTGATCTTTTCAATCTTAGGATACTTGGACTCAGATCCTTGGAAGGCTTGGCTGACGTAATAGACTGGAAGCTACTTCTTGTCTTCTTTTCAAATCAGGGCTCCACTCACGGCTATAGCTAATACTGCCAGACACAAATATAGGTTCTCACCTTCTTTGGACAGGCTTAGGAGGGGTGGATTACTCAAGTAACGTTTGAACTCCTAGAAAGCTGCTTCACATTCGTTAGTCCAGGCAAAAGCTTACTTTAAGGTCTTGAAGAAGGGTAGGCATTTGTCCATTGCCCTAAAGACAAACCTATTGAGGGCTGCAATCCTTCTTGTGAGCTTCTGGACTTCCTTGACGGTCTTGGGTGATGCCACGTTGATTATGGCTTGTACCTTCTCCGGATTTGCCTCTATTCCTCTATAGGCCACCATGAATCCCAGGAATTTCCTTGAGGCTACACCAGAAACACACTTACTAGGATTCAGCTTCATTTGGTATTGTTTGAGGGTAGCAAATGTCTCCTTGAGATCGTCTAGATGGGTAAGCTCTTCTTTACTCTTGACGAGCATATCATCCACGTAAACCTCCATATTCCTGCCTATCTGCTTGTTGAACATTTTGTTCACCAACCTCTGATAAGTAGCACCTGCATTCTTCAGTCCAAAGGGCATTACCTTATAGCAATAGAGCCCTTGACTTGTGATGAAGGTCATTTTCCCCTAATCTTCGTCAGCCATTTTTATCTGGTTGTATCCTGAGAAAGCGTCCATGAATGTCAGAAGCTTGTGTCCAGTTGTAGAATCTACAAGCTGGTCTATTCTTAGAAAAGGGAAACTGTCCTTCGAGTAGGTCTTGTTTAGGTCCGTGAAGTCCATGCACATTCTCCACTTCCCATTTGATTTCTTCACCAGGACGACATTTGCAAGCCAGTCTGGATAGTATACTTCATGGATGAAGCCTGCGGTCAGGAGCTTGTTAACCTTGTCAGTGATTGCTCGGCCTCTTTCTGGTGCGAAGACTCTCCGCCTTTGCTTGACAGGTTTTTTCTCTGGGTCTACATTTAACTTGTGTTGAATGACGTCGGGAGATATGCTTGGCATATCCTCGTGACTCCAGGCAAAGACATCTAGGTTCTTTTTGAGAAGCTGGACAAGCTTTGTTTTCATCTCAGAACTTAAAGTAGTCCCTATTTGGTTGTCTTAGTTGCTTCCCCTTCAACCAATTCTACTGTTTCCAGGGTTTCCACCTTTTCTTCTTCCTTATTCTCGATTATCCATGTATGGTTCTCCTTTGCAGTCAAAACGGCCTGGTAACATTCTCGAGCTAAAATTTGATCCCCCTTAGCTTTGCCGACACCGTTCTCCGTCGGGAACTTTACCTTCAGGCAATAGGTTGATGTGGACACCTTCCACTTGTTGAGTGCTGGCCTTCCTATGATTACATTGTAAGATGAGGAGCAATCTACCACCAAAAAGTCCAGTTAACATGTCAACTGCTTCGGGTAAGGCCCCACAGTTACTGTCAACGTCACCACGCCCTTGGGATATACCCTGTTACCACTGAAACTGACGAGAGGGGAATTGAATAAACGCAATCTTTTTGGATCCAATTTCAATTGCTGGAATGCAGGGAAGTAGATGATATCAGTGGAGCTACCATTGTCCACAAGGATCCTTTTGGTGTTGAATCCTTCTATGGTGAGCATTATGACCAAGGGGTCGTTGTGAGGCTGTTCACCTGTTGTTGATATGCTTTCTTAAGGGACCTGAATGATCCTCCAGTGACAGGACCCCCTGCAATCGTCTGTATTTCCCTGATCACATTCTGAGGAGGTTGGGATTGACGATCATCTCCCTTGGATGAGGACTCATGCTAGCTCTTATTTTCGTCTAGAAATTTACCGTATTCTCCCTTCTTTACAAACTTTTGCAATTTCCCCTTCCATATCAATTCCTCTACTTGTTCATTTAGGTCCCGACAGTCTTCTGTGTAATGGCCGTGATCCTTGTGAAACTGGCAATACTTATTCTTGTCGCGGACATTAGGAGACGAGTGCAATGGCTGTGGCCATTTAAGGTAGTGTTCATCCTTAATCTGTGTTAAAATTTTGTCAACAGGCATAACAAGTGAGGTAAATTTTATCGTTCTCGGGGCTTTATCATCTTTCCTTCTATTCCCGTCATTGATCCAACGATCCTGACGATCCCTCTTTTGTCCCCTGCGCTCGTCATCCTTCCTTCCTTTGTCTCCTACCTTCTCTGTGTCCCTTATGGCTGCTAAGGCATCTTCAGCATTCATATACTTCTGTGCTTTCAGGAGCATCTTGGCCATCGTCTTTGGGAGATTCTTTGCCAGTGATGCAACGAACTCCCTGGATCTGATCCCCGCTTTGAAGGTAGTCAGTTGTACCTTATCGTCGGCTTCATCCACCTCCAACGTCTCCCTAGTGAAGTATTTCACATACAACCTCAGGGTTTCCTTCTCTCCTTGTCTGATGGTGAGTAAGTGGTCAGCTGGCCTCTTCAGACGTTGTCCTCCAATGAAATGACACAGGAAGGCGTTGCTCAACTGCTCGAAGTTGTCAATGGACGAGGTAGGCAGCTTGGTGAACCATTCCCTTGCAGCTCCTTTAAAGGTGGTAGGGAAGAAACGGCACAATATCTCGTCAGGGGGCTGTTGAAGCCCTAGTGTCATTTTGAAGGTGTTGAGGTGATCCTGTGGATCCTTGAGCCCGTCAAATGGCTCAAGTTGTGGCAGTCGAAACTTCAACGGTACTGGGCATCCTAAGACCGCTGCTGTGAAAGGCGAGTCTATTGCCATTACCAATTTGCCCACGCTCTGATCTGTCTTCTCCCTAATGGCATTTCTCAACTCGTTCTTTCCTTTCTCATCTCCTGAAGAAGATCTAAATTTTGTTCCACTAGAGTAGTAGGCCTTTGATGGTCGCTCCTTCTGTGGCTATTTCCCTCGTCCTCCATGTTGTTTTTGGAACGATTCTCCTCCTGTTGAAACTATAGTTTCATTTCCTGATTTTGCCTAGTGAGTTCTTCAACAGCAGCTGCGAGAGCTTGAACCTGCTGGGCTAAGGCTGTGAAATCTTGATTGGACTCCATCTGAAAGTAACAGTTGATTGGAAACTACTTTTTCGAGTCTGAACGTGAAAATTGTGTCCCCACAGATAGTGCCAAACTGATGAAGTATAAGTTTGTCAGTCAAGTAAGTTCATCAGTAGAGTTGGTCAAATGGAAGCAATCCTCAGCCTGTATGAATGTACTCCCAAAGGTGGTCACCGGTGTGGTGCCTGCCACAATGCCTTCGATACCAAAGTCAGTATAAGAAGCTCTCTTGGGAATAAAACAATGTAATTGAACAGAATGAAAGAGATCTTTTAGTGTCTATGTGTGTATGTACCTTGTTCTTGGCTATGTGTGGGCTTTATATATGTTTTCATGGCTTCTAGTGGTTGGAGTAGTTATGGAGGTCTTAATGCTACTCTTGGTAACGTTTGGTGCTGTGTAATGTGGCTTCAATGTCCTCCAACGGTTCATACAGTTGGCCTTGTAACCGTTCTGGGTTTAATTGGCTGCATTGAATGGCTTGGCCATCTTCGTCAGCAGCGTGGATAGTTACTTTGTCTGGCCTGAGGGTGTCTTCGTCTATCTTGATGGAATCGTACATATGAGACGGACTCGTCAGTCCCGTCACATTCCATTTGGCCAAAATATCTTAAGTAGAAGGTCTGTCATTGATAGACAACCAATCAGTGTTCCTGATATTTCAAGATGGATAAATTAGCTCTGTGGAGCCAAATTCCATGACACCATCTGCTACACGTATCCAAGACATGGTTTGGAGTCCATACTGATGGCCCTCATGGGCTTGGTAGTACTTTGAGCTCTTCAGGCAGTCCTCCCCGACCACCCAGATGGGACTCGAAGTGCTAAAAACTTGGTTTAGGACACTGCCAAAGATGCAAAACCACGAATCCATGAGTTGGAAGAACGACAAGGACATGGCCTTGTCATTAAATTTGTCATCGTTCACATTGTACTAGAATAAGAATAATTTGGCGAGAAGATTGAGGTTATGGAATTACCAAATCTGGGATTCGATCTTTCACTACACAATGAATTTAGCTGAGAGTCCACAGACTGTGTGGGTGGAAATAGTGACAATATGGACGGAGGGAAGTGTATGGTTTGAGTAGATACAGAGCTTGACACGGAGTTGTTTGGTGGAAAGAACGATGTTATGGAATATGGAGACAAGTAGTGTTGAAGTGTTTGATTAGACAATGAACTATCACTACTTTCAGACAGGAAGTGGCTGCTAGAAAGAGTGAAAAGATGGTAGGAATTCCCTCTTCTCTATCTGGCAGAGACATGTGGGCTTCAGCAATGGTTTCCATCAAATAAATTTGTGATTGAAAAAGCAGGCAAAAAGGGGAAATTTAATGTGACTAAAACTGGGAGGGAAGGACCTACAAATGGATTGCACAACACTGAAGGCAGGGTAGCATCATATAAATAAAAAGAGAAGCCGTGGAGTTCATAGGAAACTTCCTAAGCATCTATTGCTCCATGGTTTTGTCCAAGTTTGGTAGAAGTTCATGATAAATGTTTTCAGTTTCCAGGCCGGCTAACGACTTTATGACCGACTGTTTTATTAAATCAAATTTTGAAAGAGTTTGATGGTTTTACTTTTACATTTGTTCACACTCTTTAATGCATGAAGCATAAAGTGTGGGTACTTGATTTAAAAATGATAACTCAATAAAGTGTGGATATTTATAGGATTAATGCCCTAAAATCCTATTATATGCTATGTATGACATTATCTATGACATTATCTTTTATGGAATAAACTTGTTTTATTATTATCGAAAATAATGGTAGTGTGAATGTTTAGACATTATCATATAGTCCATGAAATACATAGTATATGATTTAGTCACAGAAGATATAAATCATAAGTTTTTTGTAAATTCAAAATCTTAGTTCATAGTCAGTAATGAAATTGGACATTTCATCTGTGAAAACTATAACATATCAATTAAGATGATTTATCTTGATCATGGAAGTGAAAACTTCTAGTTGACATGTTAATATGTTTTAAATATATAAGACATATTGAATTGGACTGTTGTGAGATTTATTATTCTATTAACGACTGTCAAATGAATAATAAATCTTACGCCTTCTCATTTACTTAAACTCTCAATCCTGACGGAATAATGAACTCGATCATGAAATGTAGGTTGCTTTAATATATCAGGAGTGAGATCTAGACAAACTGTCAATACTTCAGTATGTTGGGCAATCACATGTAATGTTGAAGAAATACATATTCTCAAATGGAATTCGTAGTCTCTTTATAGATATATAAAATATTCTCTTGAGATAAGTTTAATGGGTTTGGTTATTCAGACTGTTAGGCCTAACCACGTTAGTAAAGAGTTACTAAAGTTTGTATTTTATGAAATTAGATTTTATAAAAAATATATGAATAACTTAAAGGATTAAACTAGGTACTCAAGGATCAAGATGTTGTAATCTTTAAAGTGACAGTTATATATTATGACTTTGTATTACTACAAATATTTTAATGGAGGAGTTATACGTTTAATAAAGTCTTAGGATGTAATTTATTAATAAGATCTAGAGTGCAATTATATTTATATAGTAGTATTAAATATAATTAATGGTAACTTTGAACTTGTCAAGAGTTGACAGATAAATCCAAAGTTCATTGGAGCTAGAGCTTCATTTGTCCCTTTTGGTCTCACTCTAAGCCACACACTAAAGCCCAATTTGGCTGGTCCAAAAGGCTAACTCAATTAGATAATCAGTTATTTATTTAATAAGAGCTATTAAATAAAGTAACTGCTATATGCAGAAATATGTGTATGATTAAAAAGAGAGAAATAAATAAGAGTTTTTCCCTTAAGAGAGACACTTGGTTATTTTCTTGAACAAGTACATATAAAACTGGTTGAGAGACCACACATTTTAGGCGAATTGTGGAATTGGAGTGAAGATTGAAAGGCTTCCCAAGTCCAATATTCATTTTTGTTTTGAATTTCGCTACATCAAGGTACACTTCCTTGTTCTTTGTTTCTAAAACTCAGACTTTGCATGCTATCTCACGTGAATGTAGTAGATCCATTATATTCCATTGCGTGTTTTTGTATGAGATACAAAATTATATTTTCCATGCGTTTTTCCAATAGATACATGAAGCATAAAGCGGGGATATTGTGTGAAGTATCATAAAGTGTAAATAAATGCCGGCGATACTGGCCGGTATGATACGAAATTATCTTCCTTGATTAAGAGTGTGTTTATTTGGGTCGAAAATTGGGGGATGAAAAATAAGGAGAGAAATGTAGGGAGAAAATGGTATGAGAGAGTGTTTGGTTGAGCGGAGAAAATGAGAGAGATTTTGGTGGGGTTCATGAGTTTTTGTCTCATAGCTCACCATTTGTGATGGTATCAAAGTCTCCTCATTTTAGGGAGAAAATGTGATAAGAAGAGGGAGTTTGATGGGAAATTACCCATCAACCTCCATCTCTTCCCACTTATGTGTGTGTTGGTTTTTTTTTTTTTTTTTATAGGATAAGAATTTTCTATAAACTAAGTTGCAGTAACTCCTGCAAAATGCACATGTATCAAGTGACAATTTGATGAAAAATTCAATCTTGATATGGAAGTTTTCATTTAAATATAAGTCTGGACAAGTGTCTATCTGAGACATTGACACGTGTGCATTTTTGCAAGACTTGCTGCAACTTAATTATGTTGACATCCCATTTTGCAACTTGTATTTAACTTCACATGGAAGATAAAAGGGTAATTTTATCTTGCAAATATGTATCTTGATTCTGTTCATTAGATCCTTAATCTCATTTCACTAAAATAATCTTGATGTTGTAACAATCGAATCGACTGGTCATAAGCCTAATCGGACCATTAGATTGAAAATTATCATCAAATCAAGTTTTAATGGCCGAGATACACTATCACAAATTGAGTCCGACTATATATGATTATGAACAATTTATTCCAATTTATTATAATTATAATCAATTTGAGATTAATGACATGTCATAATTTGATTGGCTAAGACTACATTAAGTATTGATTTGTGCAATTATCTTTTAATTAGGGTAAATTTGGAACTAATTAAGCCTGAAATGGGAATGATTGGAACTTATTAATGTTAATTGGAAACTAATTTTGGACCTATTAAAGTTAATTGTGCTGAAATTATTTTCTAACAAACGATCTCTGCTCACGATTTTGTTGATATCTCTTAGAATATTTTAAATATGTGAATGAGGTTAATTTCCCAGAAATTAGACATCTGGGGCTTCAATTTAAACACAAAAACAAGACAATTTCAATAAGAATTAAGTAAGATATGATTTTTTAAATTTGGCTCTACAGGCTGTTACAGTAGTTACAGAAAAACCAAATTTTGTTTGTTCCTCACTACCACTAATCTCTAAAAGTACTGCACATGATTTCCTCAAAGGCTAAAATAAGGTCTAGGTTCATGATTCTTTGCCAACCCTCAATAAATGGCATTCTATTCAAATTTCCTTCATCACTACTATATAAACCACCCCCCCCCCCCCCTTTCCTCCATTCCAAGACACAAAAATCCCCTCTCTTCTCCTCTCATGAGTTTTATTGAAGTAAAGTAGTCTTGTCATATCTTGGTTTTTCTGAGCCTCAAGGTATTAAGTGAGTCTCACTCTCTCTTTCCTAACTCTTCTTTTTCTCCACCCTTAAGACCTCTACTAAGAGTTTCCTCCTCCACTGTATGGATCTTGCATAAAGGTATAATCTCTTTCCCTAAATGATTTTTTATGTTGCCGTGATGATAATTTAAGATTAAAGCATGATAATAATTATTTAAATTCTCTTGAATATGTTTGAATATTCTTAAATGTTCTTATGCGTTCTTCATATGTTCTTGTTATTCATTACATGTTTATGCATAACACTAACTTTAATCTTAAATCTACATCAAAAATATGAAAAAGATGTTTGTTTCACAATTCTTTCAAATCCTTGAATCTAGGATATCATTATCCACACACATTCACTAAAAATTATTTTTTAATCCAAATGCAATGTTTAATAAATTGAATTATGATTTATCACACGTGCACACATTAAATTGAACATGCAAATTGATTGACATATTAGATGATATGATATGAATGTTGGTCACCATAGTCTAGAAGACCGGTTTCACCAAGTAAGGTGGGTGCCTAACACCTTCCTACCTTGTAACATAGCATCCGAGCTTAGATCAAAGGTTAGTGGATCGAATGATTATCCATGTAATTTTCAATTTTTAGATTATAGCTAGGAAACAAAGGCATGTACTTTATCTTAGATTGTATATAAGACCAAAGCCATGTAATTTCCTATGATCAATGTAAATTCAATTTCAAATTAATAAAATGAGGAATATTTCAATTTTGGTTTTCTTATTTTTTTTTCAATAATTAAATAAGTGACGACTCTATTGTAAAACTCTTAATCTAAAGGGGTAAATATAATCAGTTAAACCTCTATTTTGAAAGGTAATAACACGACTCCACTCTTTTACATGAGTTTGACCCAACACATAAAAACGGGCCGGGGGCGTGATCTCTCACAAGTTTACAGCAAATCCTTAGCCTTTTTTATATGGACATCAATTTTTTTTTTCTTTTAAAAGAGTTTTTCTATTCTTTCACTTTTCCATTCTCCCAACCAAACATGAGGAAAAACTAAATCTTTTTCATACCTCCACAAAACGAAAGTAGAGGCTTTTCTATCCCTAGAAAATAAAATCATGTATTCTCACATACCTTCACCCTCTCCCATTGAACATCCTTGATAAGAAAATTCCACAAAACCACTTAGTGAGAGCTTGAGTGCTTTAGAGTGCTAAAAATCATAGAGACTATCAGAAATCTACATTAGGCCTTGAAGTGTTTGAGTGATGAGACTTACAGTAGGTTTCATGACTTGCGTTTGAAGACATGTAAACAGAATTAACTAGTGCAGTATATTGTTAGATGGATTTAGAGACTCGCGTACAAGTATATTGTATAACTAGATGTTTTGTAAGTTGTTATGTAATGGAGCTATTTTCATAGTAGATTCCATATACTAAGCTAGGCCCCAAAGAGTTTTTATATCTAACTAGTTTCTCTCCATAATCAGATAATGACTTTGTGTGTGTGTGTGTGTCAGGAACAGAGCTATTGTTTGGGGGGGGGGGGGGGGAGAATTTTTTTAATAATTTTTTAGTATATATATAATATATTATTTTTAGCAATTTGTTTCAATAAAATTGTACTTTGCCCCCTCAAAAATATTATTGGTATTTTTAAAATTTATAAAAAAAATTAGCCCAACAACAAAAATTAAGCCCAAACAGCACCCCAAAATAAACACAAGCAAAAAAAAAAATAATCAAAGTCGATTCTAGAGATCTAACTAGGCTAGGAGTAGAAAACACCCAACTTATGGCAAGACACACATATAATAAAAGGGAAAAAGAAGGTGATTTCTAAGCCATTCCAAAAAAAAAAAAGGGAAACCTAACTTATGTCAGAACACAATCAGGCAGAGGAGTTTGGCAGCAACACCACAAGTCTACAGCAAAATAGCAGAAGCAGAGGTATCCCTCTCATGTGAATCCTTATTTGATTAACTTAGATTTAATTACGTGTTGATAGTGTTGTGAGTTGTGAAGAAAACTTAAAAGAGAGCAGAGACGAAGAGACATAGAAGAGAGTAAAAGAAACTAAAGAGAAAGAGTCAAAGAGAGAGGTAAAATTCTAACCCCATCTTTGTCTTTCTCTATTTAGTAAAGCCCAAAATTTATATATTTTTTTATTGAAAGCTCGAAAATGTGTTGAAAAACACAAGAGCTGTTTAGACCCCCAAATAAAAATTACGGCTCGATAGGTTTTACACAACTTTAATACACAGTGCGGAATAGTGTAAAAGCGAGCGGATGAACAAATAAGCTACTCTAATCCATAAACTAAGCAACACAGCAGTATAATGGAATTAAACAAGAGTAGGGAAGAAGGATGCAAACACAGAAAACACCGAGACGTGTTCTCGAAGAGGAAACCGAAGAACTCGGCGAAAAACCTCTCCGCCGCCCTCCAAGCGGAAATCGATCCACTAGACAATCAGTTGGGATACATGGGTTAGCAAAAGACCCTCCAAGCCTAGTCTACCCGCTGTACCTAAGCCCTCCAAGCTCCTACTCCAACAAGGCTTCTCGGAACCGTGTCTTGTCCTAGTTATCCGGATCCCGCAACAAGCTCCATGTTGCATCTGCCATTCAAGGCTTCTTCCAATGCTTCCCAGCAGCACCAAAAACGTCACACAGCACTCACAAGGTGTGGTAAGTGTTTGGGCTATCAACCTCTCAAAGATATGGATAATGGAGAGGGAAGGATTGAGGAAATACCACAAACAAATGTATAGAGAAAGGTGGGGAAGACAATCTCTAATTACCAATGTGTTTGGCTAGGGTTTTCTCTCTGAAGCATTCCTCAACAATTGTGGGTAATGATGGTATATATAGGAGAGGTGCAAAAGGTGTGACTCAAAAAGTACAGGCTGGCAGAACAGCTAGTCTCGCGGGTGTCTCGCGGGAAGGCCTTACCCGCGAGATACTCGCGAGACACAACTGTCTCCACCTGGCCTGACTCTTCGCATTCCAGCATGTGCCTGGCACATGGGTCACTTCGCGGGATGCTAGGTCGCGAGATACCCGCGAGATTCTTCAGTTCTTCAAATGCTTGAGTCTTCAAACACTCTCTCTAACACACAACCCTTACAACAAGTCCCACAACAAATACAGGGTTTTAAACGATTGAACTCAATTACAATCAAATTTGGCACGGAATAAAAGCCAACAAAACATAGTTGTAAATTACAACTTTACAATCTCCCCCTTTGGCTATTCCGTGACAAAACCCTAAAACAGACTCTAGACTTAACCGTGAGTTTGGGAACAAAGGCAAAACTCACTCACACCTAATTCTAGATTCTGATAAGCTCTTGAAACATATGAACAAGTAACTCCTGAAACACAACAACACAATAACATCATTGTATGCAGAAAACTTGAAAACATATGGAGCAATAATAGCATGATCGAGCAAAACGAAATAGAAACACTAGATCATGGCAGGATCAAACAAGTAATCACTATACATAAGCAATTACTATGCTCATTCACACATGGAACGAACATCTGGATTTGCAAGAAGATACGCTCAATTGAAGAGAGTCACTTGCAACTCCAACACTCAACCAATGCGAAATACACGAAGTATTTGCATCTAGGAACAATCCTACTAGGGCACACGAGTGTTCATCACTCAACCAATGCATAGAACGTGTATGCATCTAGGAACAATCCTACATGGGCACAAGAGTGTTCATCACTCAACCAATGCATAGAACGTGTATGCATCTAGGAACAATCCTACATGGGCACAAGAGTGTTCTACTTGAAGTAAAATGCATGACATTGAACAACAAGCAAACATGCATGAAGGTTGCATAGGCAAGGTATTGCAAATGCATGGCACAAACCACAAAGACCTACAAATAATGCATGAAACAAACCCTTAAAGCTTACATAAGCAACATGGGTACAAACAAAAAGGTGCCACATAGCATATATGCCACAAAGCATAGAACGTAAGCACACAGTTCTGAAAATATACTGAAATAAAGTCTAAGAAAACAAAAAGACATCATCTCCCCCTATCATTACACTCCCCCTGTCGATGACATCATCTCCCCCTTTTTGTCATGGAATAGCTAGTTGTCATTCTCTTCCAACTTTCTTTGAATTTCATCCATCTGAGTTTCGATGGAGGTTAGCTGTTTATCCAGACGGGAGTGTTGGGAGTACATGATCTGAGTAAGTCCAGAAAGTTTGGTGCTGAGATCTTGCAGTGCACCCATGATGGTGTCAAACTTGTCATCATAGGAATGAGAAGTAGAACTTGAGGTACCGTGAGGAGCATGATGTTCTTGTTTGACATTTTTCTTGGTGTGACTCAGACTTGCTTGAAGGGTACGACCGTTAATTGGACTTGGCCTAGGAAAAGTGTGCTCATCAGCAGAGGGACGCACACCTTTGAGTTTTAAAATCCGAGAAATAAGACGACCAAAGGGAATGCAATTCCTTGAGGCAGTGCGGTTCACCGTCTTAGCTAGTATGTGGAAGATGTGGGAGCATACATCAATTTCCTCATCAGATACCAGATCATGAAGAAATAATGCTCGACCAAGGTTAATATAACCTGTGCTTGACAACGGATAGAGATTGTTGCACATGATCATTGATAGAAGCCTTAATTCTGGAGAAAGTGAGGCCACATTGATTGATGATCTGCTGGAGGAGAACTCTAAAGTATCTCCTAATGCTCTCCGAAGCGTGCCCTCAGATGGAACCAGCTCATCATATACGGGTGGGATTGGAAGTATGGGCCGGTTGATGTGAAGAATCTCGGAAAGATAAACCGGGGTGATGGAGAACCGCTTTCCTCTAACCCAGCACTTGATCACTTCTCCTTCAACCACAGCATTTGCATAGAACTCTTTCACCATGTTCTCATATGCATCTTCAAGATCGGAGAGAAGAAAATTCCAGTCTTTGGTGGCGAACCAAGTGGGAATTTGAGTGTCCAACAGAGATGACTGATCCACAGCTCTTTCAACCAACAAAGGAGCATCTCGGAAGAGATTTTTATAGGATTCAAAAGCAGCATGAGAGCGAAACAGGCTAGGATCAAAGGTTCCAGTTGAAGCACGAGCTCTCTTTGGTCTCGGGGAGTCTTCATCAACATCGATGATTGGTTCTTTCCCTTTGTTGCTGCCACCTTTCACAGCTGAAGTCTTGAACGGAGACATCTGTGCAAAAGAGCACCCAAAGATACCAGGAAACATGTGCACAGCACACAAAACATAGCACAGAGTTTGATTAGATTTAAGTTAGTTCCAAGACAAATGTAGTGCCGTGTATGATGATTGACAGACACACAGTGCATAAACCTAAGTAACTGGGCATGTGTGTGTAGGTGATATGCATGGGGAGTGTCTCAGTGTGCCTAGGAAAGTGCAGAATGAGTAAAGTGTTAGACACACACACTCAATGACCAAATGGAGTGAGAATCCACAGATTGAAATCACATGATTTCAATTAGGCACAAAAATGTCAATCAGACATTTTATCAAACACCTGATGTGCAAAAGAACACTTTAAGTGTGAGCAATGCATGGACATGGTACAATCGTGCCTAAAAACATGATAAAATGCCACAAGGGGCCAACACAGATGCAACAAGATCAAATGCAACAGAGCCCAATCAAAAATAAGACACAAACTTCACACAATTTTGTAAAACAACCCAAAGAAACGAAAATACCCAATAAACAAAACCCTAACCACAAATTCTGCAAAATCTAAGTAGAAACTTAGAAGGAAATGGTTAATTAACATACCTTGAAGAAGAAAATGCAGAAAAATGCTTGATTTGGAAGGGGATATGATGAAATAGTGAGTTGGGTTGAGAGAGGTTCGAAAAGAGTTTTTAGGGAGGGAAGTTTATATGTTTTGAAGCAACTATCACATCAACCCTATAAAACTGAAAACACGCGATTTTCGCGGGTACTGGAGTCGCGAAACAGTCGCGAAACAACCGCGAGAGGTGCCACTGAAGCACAAAATTTTCGCGAGAAGCTCTAAGTAGCGACGCAGTCGCGAGACAGTCGCGAGATTCTCTGTCTGATTTTAAGAAAAACTCAGTTTTTGCCAAACCGCATTTCGCGAGAAGCTGTTGGTCGCGAGACAGTCGCGAGACAGTCGCGAAATAACCCCTGAACCAGTTTTCTGAAGAAAAACACACAAAATGCATTTTGACCAAAAAGAAACACACGAAAGTCTAAACTCACTTTCAAAAACAAATAAAACTCACAAAAATCTTTTTGGATTTGATCAACAAAGATTGAGCATGTGAAACTCATTTAATCAAGTACAATCACACAAATGATTATGGCATTCATAGAACATAGACTTGTGTGTTGTGTGTGGATATCAAAAATGAGATAGTCCTTAGTCCAATGTGAGGCTTCAATGATCAATTCAATCAAGGCATACACAACTAGCACTAGATTATGTGACCTATCTCAATTATGGAAACATGCATATATGACCTCCCACACGTACTTGATAACAATTCATTGAAGCTTTTCATTTGGCTCCATTCTTAACACTTCATTTGCAACTTTTGAGCAAAGAGAATCACATTTAGAGAAAGATGCCTGAAATTTTTGATATTTCATTTTATGAGCTAGCCTTTGGCTTTTTGGGCATCATACATTTTATTTTGGTCGCTTTCCCTTTTTCCTAGTCGAATACTAGTTTGTGCGACAGGCTTTTGCAGCTCTATATCTCTTTTCATTTGGAGATTTACATTTAGAGAGCTCTTTTAAGCAAGAAAAATAAAAGTGGGAAGATATATAGGCATGAGTCTATGCATGTATCGAGATCAACACAACCATTCACTAATCATTCATGACAAGGTTGAAGATCTATTTACAACCGTCACATAGATTTCAGAATTTCTTCCACTATGATATGAGTGCATGAGGGACAAGCTAAGCTCGTTAAATGCACAAAGCCATAAGTACAAAGGTACAAGGCAAAAACATGTTTTGAGACAAAACTCAACAAAGTGATCAAACTTTTTAGATTTTATAATTTTTATGGGTTTTTGAAGTTTTGAAACACACCCAAAACAGAACAAGAAGAATAAGACCAACAGATAACTGTGGACCAAAACAAGAAACATAAACATCTAAAACAAAATATGTGACACCATACTAACAAGTATGCAACCAGGAGCAGTGTAGGTTCACACAAGAGATAGAGTTCAAGGAATGATACCGACGCCGATGGTCTTACGCAAAGACTCAAACTTAGGGCCATCGAGAGGTTTTGTGAATATGTCTGCCTTCTGATTGTCGGTGTTGACAAACTCCAAGTGCACAATCTTTTCGTCCACCAAGTCTCGAATAAAATGATACCGGATTTCGATATGCTTTGATTTCGAGTGTTGAACTGGATTTTTTGACAAATTTATGGCACTTGTGTTATCACAGTACACACACATCGTGTCTTGAGTGATTCCATAATCATGAAGGAGCTTCTTCATCCACAGTAATTGAGCACAAGCACTTGCAGCAGCTATGTATTCAGCTTCGGCTGTCGATAGAGAGACTGAATTTTGCTTCTTGCTCATCCATGACACCAAGTTGTTCCCAAGATAGAAACACCCACCGGAGGTACTCTTCCTATCATCAACACACCCGGCCCAATCAGCATCAGAATATCCGGCTAGGCATTCATTTGAATCTCTTGAGTACCAAATTCCATAATCAGATGTCCCATTTATGTATCGGATGATTCTTTTGACTGCTGTTAAATGTGTCTCTTTGGGGGCTGCCTGGAATCGAGCACATACGCCGACACTGAAGGCAATGTCTGGTCTGCTGGCAGTGAGATATAAGAGACTTCCTATCATGCTCCGATAGAGTGTTGGATCCACTTCTACACCTGCAGCATCCCTACTTAGCTTTGACGAGGAGCTCATTGGGGTGAAGGTGTGCTTCTTGGAGTCTAGACCAAATCTTTTAACGAGATTTTTGGCGTACTTTTCTTGAGATATGAATATCCCATCTTTCCGTTGCTTCACTTGAAGTCCTAGGAAATAGGTTAGTTCCCCCACCATACTCATTTCAAACTCCTTTTTCATTTCTTTGGAGAATTCAAGAGCTAAATGATCAAGTGTAGATCCAAACACAATGTCGTCCACATATACCTGAGCAACCAGGAGCGACTTCTCATCTCTCTTTACAAACAACGTTCGATCAGCTTGACCTCTTATGAATCCACGATCCAACAAGTATGTTGTGAGACGATCATACCATGCTCGTGGTGCTTGCTTTAACCCATACAGTGCCTTTTTCAACCTCAGTACATGGTCTGGAAAATGAGGATCTTGAAATCCCTTTGGTTGTTCAACGAATACTTCTTCAGTTAGAAACCCATTCAGAAATGCACTTTTCACATCCATTTGGTATAGTTTGAAATCCATAACACAAGCGATGGACAATAGAATTCGAATCGACTCTAGTCTTGCTACTGGTGCAAACGAATCATCAAAATCTATGCCTTCCACTTGGGTATATCCTTGAGCTACCAGCCTGGACTTGTTTCGAACAACCTCACCGTCTTCATCAGTTTTGTTCTTGAAGATCCACTTGGTGCCGATCACATGAGTATCTTTTGGCCTTGGAACCAATTCCCATACATCATTTCTAACAAACTGATGTAGCTCTTGATGCATAGATTCTATCCAGTTCTCATCATTAAGAGCTTCCTTTACCTTCTTAGGTTCGAATTGAGCAAGGTAGCAATTGTATGTCACATGATTTGCACTGTATTTTGGTCCTTTTCTCAACCGAAGTCCTTCATTGACATCACCAATGATGTTGCTGGATGGATGATTAAGAATTACCCTTGACGACGGTCTCTTGGAGGTAGAAGGTTCTTCATCTCGAGAGATTGGAGGTTGAACTTCCGGAGGGGTAAGAGGACTAGGAGGCCCTTGTGCTGATCTAGTCTCCCTTCTTGGTATGGTTGGTGTGGTCTCTTTTTCCGGTGATCCTTTCTCAATATCATCAGCTTGTGACATGTTGTCCTCACCATCCCCCTTCTTGTGGTCAGATCCTTCACCCTCATCTATATTCCTTTCAGTTATGGTGTCATCGATAACCACATTTATGGACTCCATCACAGTCTTGGTGCGTTTGTTGAACACTCTATACGCTCGGCTGTTTAAAGAGTAGCCTAGAAAGATCCCTTCTTCACTCTTGGCATCGAATTTTCCAAGGTTCTCTCTGTCATTAAGAATATAGCATTTGCTCCCAAAGACACGAAAGTATTTAACCTTTGGTTTCTTTTCTCTCCAGATTTCATAAGATGTCTTTTTCGTTCCAGCTCGGAAGTAGATCCTATTTCCAATATGACATGACGTATTCACCGCTTCAGCCCAAAATTTCTGTGGAAGGTTTTTGTTGAGTAACATTACTCGAGCCATTTCTTGAATTACTCGGTTCTTCCTTTCTACTACTCCATTTTGTTGTGGAGTCCTTGGGGCTGAGAATTCTTTCATGATGCCTTGTTCATTGCAAAATTCATCAAACTTCGCATTTTCAAACTCCTTCCCGTGGTCACTCCTGATCTTGACAATAGGTACTCATTTTTCATTAATCAGCCTCTTGCACAATTTTTTCAGCTTATCACATGCCTCTGATTTCTCCCTAAGGAAGTCCACCCAAGAATACCTTGAGAAATCGTCGACCACCACCATAATATATCGTTTTCCACCCATGCTTTCTGTTTTTGTTGGACCCATGAGATCCACATGCAGTAACTCTAACGGGCGAGATGTTGCAATCACACTCACTTTCGGATGGCTTGACTTTGTCTGTTTTCCTAATTGACATGAACCACAAATATTCTTCTCAATTTTCCCAAACTTTGGTAGACCAACCACTGCTTCAAGCTTTGAGACTTTGGCCACTTGTTTATAATTGGCATGTCCAAGACGTTGATGCCACAACTCCAAGAGATTTACCCGGGCACTCCGACATGCTATGCTTGGTTTGGGAATGACCCCATAACAGTTGTCAGTGGTCCTAAGCCCCTTCAGAATTTTAACACCTTCTTCATTCAAGATTAGACATCCTTTCTTGGAGAATTGAACTAAGAAGTCATCATCACAGATTTGAGTGATACTCAGCAAGTTCACCTTCAATCCCTTAATGTACAGCACGTCATTCAGCAGTGGCAGTCCCGGAATGTCCACCGTTCTCTTTCCAAGAACTTGTGAGTGACTGCCATCTCCAAACGTCACAAAGCCATCTTCCTTCTCTTTAAGTGTTTTGAACAAAGACTTATCTCCAGTCATATGTTTTGAACAACCGCTGTCAAGGTACCACAAACATGAATTAAAAACTTTCAAAGCGGTGTGAACAAAAAGACACGCATGAGAGAGACACTCTTGGCCCTCGAAGCAAGACTCTTTTTCTTTTATTTCGTTCAAGGATGAGTGAAGTTTTCCTCTTAGATGATCAAGTTCATCACACAAGTGTTTATTTCTTCTCTCATATTTATAGACTAAAGCCTTTGACTCACACAAGCTATTATGAATATCATGGTTTCTTTGTCCTAGTGATCTTAGCATGTGACAGAAAATTCTAGCATGTTTCTTTGTCTTAAAAAGCTCTAAAACCACATCACTAGAACAGAATTCAGAATTACTGACAGAGTCTTTATCACACACACCTTTGCTTCCCTTCATGTTGATTTTAACAAAGACACTATCCAAACAACACCAAGGGGTCAGGGATCACACTTAGGTAATTACACCTCAGCAAGTGTACCCGCTCTGATACCAATTGAAAGCTCGAAAATGTGTTGAAAAACACAAGAGCTGTTTAGACCCCCAAATAAAAATTACGGCTCGATAGGTTTTACACAACTTTAATACACAGTGCGGAATAGTGTAAAAGCGAGCGGATGAACAAATAAGCTACTCTAATCCATAAACTAAGCAACACAGCAGTATAATGGAATTAAACAAGAGTAGGGAAGAAGGATGCAAACACAGAAAACACCGAGACGTGTTCTCGAAGAGGAAACCGAAGAACTCGGCGAAAAACCTCTCCGCCGCCCTCCAAGCGGAAATCGATCCACTAGACAATCAGTTGGGATACATGGGTTAGCAAAAGACCCTCCAAGCCTAGTCTACCCGCTGTACCTAAGCCCTCCAAGCTCCTACTCCAACAAGGCTTCTCGGAACCGTGTCTTGTCCTAGTTATCCGGATCCCGCAACAAGCTCCATGTTGCATCTGCCATTCAAGGCTTCTTCCAATGCTTCCCAGCAGCACCAAAAACGTCACACAGCACTCACAAGGTGTGGTAAGTGTTTGGGCTATCAACCTCTCAAAGATATGGATAATGGAGAGGGAAGGATTGAGGAAATACCACAAACAAATGTATAGAGAAAGGTGGGGAAGACAATCTCTAATTACCAATGTGTTTGGCTAGGATTTTCTCTCTGAAGCATTCCTCAACAATTGTGGGTAATGATGGTATATATAGGAGAGGTGCAAAAGGTGTGACTCAAAAAGTACAGGCTGGCAGAACAGCTAGTCTCGCGGGTGTCTCGCGGGAAGGCCTTACCCGCGAGATACTCGCGAGACACAACTGTCTCCACCTGGCCTGACTCTTCGCATTCCAGCATGTGCCTGGCACATGGGTCACTTCGCGGGATGCTAGGTCGCGAGATACCCGCGAGATTCTTCAGTTCTTCAAATGCTTGAGTCTTCAAACACTCTCTCTAACACACAACCCTTACAACAAGTCCCACAACAAATACAGGGTTTTAAACGATTGAACTCAATTACAATCAAATTTGGCACGGAATAAAAGCCAACAAAACATAGTTGTAAATTACAACTTTACATTTATAAATAAAAAAGTTGTCATCTCTTGGGACTAACAAACACAACACGTCAACTCCTATGCCCACAGCGCCTGTGATGTTTTGTGTATTTTATTGTAGTTTTGTTCATTTAATATTTTTGTCTATTAGTTTAGTGTCTTTTAAAACATTAAATAGATTTTTTTGGAGTAAATAAATAAGAGATTATTTGTAACTTTTAAATTTATTGGTTAGTTGTTGAATGCTTGTATGCATAGTTCTTGTCTATTGTGTAATAATTGTAAATGGTGAGTTCTATTTTCATAAATAATTGCATTGAAATATCTTAAAAATAATAATTTTGTGTATTTTTCTTTGTTGATGGTTTATTAAATGAATGTTTATTTGGAATTTCAAAAAAAAAAAAAATTATACTTCTGCTCTTTAACTCCAAGTCTTGGCTCCATCCCTAGTGTGTGTTGATTTATTTTTTGTTATTATTCATCCAATGCAAACTAAAATTGAATTAATTGATCATCTGATTTAAAGTAAAATTGATTAACAAATTCAAGTTAGTTGTCAAAAGACTCGAAGCATTAGTAACAAATTCAAGTTAGTTGTCACATATAAAAGCATGTTAAACTATTGAAGTTAGTTGCTAAGTCTGTAGTTAAAATAATTAATTTACTGAACAATTGATAAATTTTAAATTTATTATTACCTATTAGATCCCACAATGAAAAATATTTGCTGAGCATCATTATAAAGATTCAGTTATACCGTTGGCTAATTATTGTCTGTATACATGAGAGTAGACCTTTGTATTGTAAAATCATTAATCTTTCAATTTATTTACAGGATGATTATAAATTTAATTTTTTTTTAGAATATGGACGACTATAATTATTACTACCTATTATTAAGACACTAAGTCTATGACCTCCAATATTCAATGTTAAAATTGTTGAGCTTCCTTGAGAATGTGAAACCCAAGTCACTTTTCATCTTCTCCTTATGTTTAGATTGTTTTAGGATCGAACTTATGGTGATATCGATTATTGAGTTTTCTAGTTTTAGAATTTTGCCAGAATAATCAATTTAACATTTGGGAAGAAAAATATCTTATCAAATATTTTGTAAAAAATCTAACCACACTCAAACACAATACACAATTGAGTTCTCAATAAAAAGAAAGTTTTATTGATACTTAAATATTATACACGCTTTGCTACCCATGATTCTTTCCTTTTTTAGCCTTTTCATTTCCTTAGGTGCATTTTCTTTCTAGCTTTTCTATTTCCTTGCTTTGTATAGAATCTGACATTTCTGTCCTCTGCCAATGGTTCTAAAATAATTACTAAGTTTAGGAGAAAACAAAAACTATTGTCAATGTATTATATACATGAACTTAGGTAAAAATATGGCAAAAGAACTCGGGCCACTATTACTTCCTATTTTCTCCTCTCATATTCTCCTCTATATGTGATTCAAGCTCAGTCAATCAGCTCTGTAGAGCCGAATTCCATGACACCTTGGTCTACGCCTATCCAGAACATGGTCTGGAGCCCATACTGATAGCCCTGGTGGGCCTGGAAGTACAGTGAGCTCGCCAAGCCGTCCACTCCTAACAGCCAAATGGGGTTCCCGGTTCGGAAAACTAGGTCTAGGAAGCTGACAAAGGCGACTGTCTCGGAGCATGAATCCCTGAGCTGGAAGAATGTGATGGCCTTGTCTTTAAACTTGGGATCATCCCCGTTGTAGAACCCTCTGGCCGGACTGAAATCCCCCGACCTCTCTGCCTCCCAAAAGATAGCGTAGGCCCACCTCTCGCCGGCCAGCTGCTCAAACTCCGCCTTAACTTCTTGGGAGAAGACTCCCTCATCATCGTCATCGTCATCGTCTATGACATCTAAGTTGATTGAGCGCCAGCGAGTTTCGTTAGGCGACTGTGAACGATGTTTCTTATTTTTGGATGAATGAAACATGTTTACAACATCTTTAAATTCACGAAAAATTTTGTTTTTGTTTGAAGTAAACTGATCATGGTGATGGGTTCTTTCATGAATTGAAGAATAGTTGTGTATAATAATATTCCGAATGTTTGGTGGAAAAACTAATGAGGGTCTGGAATCAGCAAATCCGTGAAGTATTGCTACTTCACTAGATACTGAATTTGACTGAGACTGATTGGGTGGAAAAATTGATTGTATGGAGAGAGAAAAATGTTTGGTTTGAGAAGATACGGAGCTTGGCAAAGAGGTGTTGGGTGGAAACAATGATGGTATGGAAGAAGAGAAGTGGTTCCTTTCAACATATAATGAGATTGGCAGAGATGTGTTGGGTGGAAAGAATTTTGGTATGGAATTAGGAGAAAAGTGTTTCGTTTCAGCTGGTAAAGAGCTTGGCGATGGTGAAGAGGTGTTAGGTGGAAAGAATGATGGTATGGAATTAGGAGAAAAGTGTTTAGTTTCAACTGGTACACAGTTTGGCGGAGAATCGTTTGGTGGAAAGAGTAAAAACAAGGAGGGAGAGATTTCTCTCCGTTTCACTGAATATGGATTAGAACGTGGAATTGTTACCTCTATGACTGGTGTACTAAGAGACACATCGGTTGGGGAAATGGATTCCATCAAATTAATACTCCAAAACGAGATGTGGAAGATTAATGTGACCAAAACCTACTGACGGATTCCATCATATAAACAAAAATTGAAGCTTTGAAGTTCAAGGGAAACTTCTTCACATAATTGAGGCTACTATACTCGGCAGTTTCATTTAAATAGGGAAAACACGTATTCAATATAATTAAAATTCTCGATACTACTTTTTGTGCTTTATTTTACACTCCACTAATGACAACAAACTTAAACTTAAGCAGTTAATAATATAAAGAAAAGAAATGTTCCATGTTGTCTAGTAATCATGTTCTATAAATAATCACAAACGGTTTATTGAATATAATAGTGTGTTATTACAGATATTGTAAATTTAACTATATAAATCTTACAACTGTGTAATCAATTACAAAATAATAATAATAATAAATTCAAACATTTATATATTATATTATATTATTTAGGTGACACCAATTACATTATTGTCATATTATTTTATAAGATCTTTACATTAAAATTTATAGTACTTTTAACATTTTCTTTATTGAGTTAATTACTCAAGAACATTGTCTACTCTTTTAAGATTGACAATTCTTTTTAAGTGAAAAAAAAAAAAAAAAAAAAAAAAAAGTTCTAATATGCAACGTTGACTCATCTAACTCATAGGCAATTCTAAACCATATTTTATTAAAAAAAAAATTCATTCATTTTTTATTATTCCTCTTACTTTTCTTCTTTTAAGACCTATATATACTCTATCGTTTTTAGTTTTAAAAAATATATATATAAAAAATCAATAAGCAAATATATATAGGGAATAAATAGTACTCACTAAAGATAGGAAGCAACTGTAGGTGAAACCTATCTCAAGAAGGAAAGAAGGAAATGAGTAAGATACAAAAAGTAAAGTTTTGAATTATTTTTTTGGCTACCCATGCAATGCATATTCACACCTTACTTTATTTTGAAGTCATTTGCTCAAAGTCCAATCTGTTACGTGAGAGATGGGCCCCAAATGTAGGATCCACTAGAAAGTCCATCACTCATTTAAGAGTCTAGAGTACTGTTAAGAGATGGATTAGGATTCAGTGCAATATTTAAGATATTGCAGGTACAATAGTAATGAACGGTTGAGATTAAAAATCGTAAAAAGTAACTTTTAATTTCAATTATTAAAAAAATAAAAAATTGAAGTTAAAAATGTAAAAAAATTTGTGAAGAAAATGTATTATTGCGAGATTCAATAGCAATTGCACCCAATCTCAGTCCTTACCAGACTACCTGATAAATTCCCGCTCATAACTGTAAGCCACCGACACACAAAAGCGAAAAACTCAATAGTTTGAAAAAGTTAGGGAAACTTTCAGTCTCTCACCAGACTTTTTCCCCTGCATTGCTACGACAACGTCAACTTCAACATCTTTTTACACCGACTTCGTTGACAAAAGTAGATAATTTCCCCTGCATTGCTACGACAACGTCAACTTCAACATCTTTTTACACCGACTTCGTTGACAAAAGTAGATAATAACATTAGTTTTCACGTTGGACTTGCAGTATACGCCATGCATGTGATTTCCGAAAGTGGTATTAACTATTTTGGGTTTATCTTAGTTTTGTCCAACCTAGCCACTTAATCAAACCTCTCACATTAATTCTTCCTAAGTGCTGAGAGCATCATATGCATCATCAGATTATGCTTAGTGTGTTTATTTTGTTTTTATTTTTAAAACTTCTTCTCATATTATATGTTGAACCGGGAGATCAAAAAGTAAAATTTTTTAAGGCCATCTTTTTTGGTCTAATATTGCATTGGAAGGTAAATTCAGTATTGAAGAGAGTTAGATGCCATATGCCACAACTTTTATTAAGTTTTGGTTTTCAGCAAAAGAAAATAGAATAATTAGCTTAATTTGGTCAGTCATCATATATTCTTTACCTATAATTATGCGAGTATTGATTCTCTCATATTTGTTATTGTAAGTTTTTCATTCACATCACCTATTTCAACGTTGTAATATATATGTATATCAATAAAAAAAATCATGGACATAAAATAAGAAATTGACATATATATAACAAAGGTGGAGCCAAGGGGGCAGGGCGAGAAGGAGCAAATGCCCCCCTTGGCACCTCCAAGAATGTATTCTAACTGAACAAAAAATTTACCCACAATAACCAAACGGTTCTACTGACATAAGAAAGAAAGCCAAAAAACTATCCTACTATAATCAAGCAACCTAGCACTTAAGAAAAAGGCACCAAACTCTCACTTTAGTTTAGCCACCGTCACACACAATTTCACCAAACCACTCTATTCACCCTTTTATATTTCCCCCCCTAATCCCAACCTTTTTTTTTTTCCTTTCTCACTAACCACAGAACCTCAGTCAATGGACCCCATATTAATATTGGGGCAAGGATTTGCTGCAACCTTGGTTGCAGCAACTCCTACATAAATCATTGTATTTATTTTGTTTTAAAGAAAATCAATGGTGGAAATCAAGTCTAATAAAGTAAAAGTGGAATCCACATAAATAATTTGCCACTTTACACAAATCTTGAGGCACTTAAAGAGAATTTTTGGACAAGTTTCTATTTAACCGCTTGACACATCACCATTATGCAATAATTACAACAACTAAGATTACAACAAATCCTTACCCTTAATATTATACACAATATAAAATTTTTTTTTTAAAGTAATGTTAAGGAAACAACAAAAATGTCATAATAATTTTACAACATTCTTAAATTAGCATACCAAAATAATTAATATCCTTGTACCTTACTAAAACCTAAAGTCTTTACTAGGGTTGTCCATCAACTTGTCAGACTCGACCCACCCGTCCGACCCGAAGACCCACGAGCAGATCTAAATGCCCAGACGGGTCAGGTGCGCATTAGTTTAAGATAAAATTTCATGTTTTCGGTTTGGTTTCAGGTTCCACAATAACCCGTAGAAACTGACCCAACTTGCGAGAACTTTAAAAATAAGAAAAATCTAACCCATTCAATTTCATTCTTCAAAACAATATTTTCATTTTTCACACACTCTCTCTCCCTCTATGATCTCTCTCTCAAGTCTCTAACCCTAACCCCTTCTTACTGCCACTCGTCATCATCAAGTTGGCCAATTGCTGCCATCGTCAAGTTGCTCAAACCCAACTCTCAAAGCCCTCCTCTAATTTGCTTGAAATATCCTTTGATCTTGTGCATCTTATGGTGGGTCGATCAATAAAAAATGTTATTTTTTTTAGATTTCGCACTAATTTTGTGATGGATGTGGTGATGATGGGAGAGAAGAGTGGTGGTGGTGCCAGTTTAGTGTTATGTTTCTCTTTCTTTCTTTGTTTTAGTCTATGGATCTGAGCTCTTATTTGTGCTATGTGATTTCTACAGTTTGAGTTTGGGCCCTTTGGGTTTTGATTTCTTTGTGTTCTTTGGGTTGATTTCTCTGTCCTCTTGGGTTTTGATTTCTTTGTGTTCTTTTAGGTTGATTTCCTTGTGTCCTTTTGGGTGTTGATTTTGTGTTTTTGGAATGATTTCTCCATGTTTGTGTTCTTTTGGGTTTTGATTTCTGTATTCTTTGGGTTGTGATTTCTTAGTTTTTTTTCTTTTACTTCAAACCCGAAATTACCCGATGGCTCCAACTTGCTCAACCGATGACCCGAGCCACTGGGTTTGACCCGAACATTCGATCGGTTGTGGGTCCATTTTATGTTCATCCAAGCCTTTCGGGTCGAGTGTGAGTCAACCCAAAACACGATCCGACCCAACCTGTGGACATCCCAAGTCTTTACTATCTTTTTTAATTAATTTTTTTTCTCACATTCTATTACTTTTTCACAATTCAGAATAATAGAGAACGAAAAGTTTGAATTCTATAGATTTGTTAAAAGCATTCAGGCGGTGAGAATATACAACTTGATAGGTTTATTCTCTAAACACTTTTGGATTGATTTATTTTCTCAATTTATTTTAAGGAATCAAATTAGATGTTTAACTTTTATATATTTATATCAATCTCATACTTTAATAAATTTGATTGTTAGTAACTATGAATTGGTTAATTCTATTTCAATTTTGATGATATAAAAAATATATTTATACTTAATTGAGATTAAGAAAAATACTTACTATAATAATGAGTTCAGATCAAAATCACGTAACGCAATTTCAAAATATGAAAGAACACCGGTAGTTGTTGGATAAAATAAATTGGGTACAAAGAAATAAATTATAATTTACATTTATATTAGATTTTGAATGACAATTATAATTTTTTATTTATTATAATTAATATAAATTATTATTTTTATAATATTGTGTTTTAATTTTGTCCCCCTAAGCTGACGTTCTAGCTCTGTCACTTATATATAGAGTGTACGTCAATGAATGTAGGAGAATAATTATGATAGAATTATAAATTTTCTCTTCAAATATCATCTCTTTCCTATGCTTTTCTAGGAATGCAAAATAAAACTTTCAAAAGGAATGTGCATTACTAAGTAATTCACGAGCAGAAAACAGACAAGTCACGTGAGCAGCTAGGCTAGATATGCAATATAAAACTTTCAAAAGGAATGTGCGTTATTATTTTTTTAATGCCTAGTTACACATTAACTTTAGTATTTGTGATACCGAATTGCATTATCACTCTTTTTTTCCCCAACATTTCACTCAATTCGATTTTTATAATTATCGAATATGTACTCAATTTGGTCTTCTTTCCTCATTCTCCCAAATAACATCACACTTGTCATATATAGTCATAACAAATTTACCTGTAAACAATATTATGCTAAATCAGCCTCATCCCTAAATACAAACTAATGGTCTGTTTGGATGGAGGGGGGAAGGAGGAGAAGTGGAGAGGAGTAGAGTAGAGTTGACTAAAAATATGCTAATTTTGTGCTGAATTTACTCTACTCTACTCTACTCCCCCTCCCTTCCCCTCAATCTAAACGGACCATAACAGTTTCTTTTATAGTTGAAAATTAATTAGACTAAATTGCATATTGACCTTAATGTTTGAAGTTGTTTTATTTTGTTGCTTTAAACTTGAAGCTTTTCATTTTGGTGCACGAAGTTTCATTTCGTTTTCAAAAGTGTCTTTCTCTATTCGTCTCTGTAACTAATCTTGCCGCTAAAATAGTGAGAGAGAAAGATGGATGGTCTGTGCAATGGATTTTTCGGATTTACTAGAGATGAAGAGATTCTAGTGGAGAGTTGCAAAGAGAGAAGTCTGGAATGGTTTTTCAGTTTAAGACGTTGTAGTGAGATTTCAATTTGAGTAATTTAATATTTGAGGTGGAAACTCAATTTTTCAATAACTAATTTAGAGTATACCATATAAAATAGTTTGTAAAATGTTAATAAAATAGCAAAGAGAAGCTACTTGGAAAGATCAAAGTTTCAGGTCTGTTCACATTTCAAATTGTGGGATTCTTTGCAAGTGGCTGTCTTTGATCAAATATAAATTATTCTTAAGAGTTAGATATTAGAGTTGGTCAAATCTATTTTAATTAAATATTATAATTTTTTTAGGTTAACTATATCTTATTTGAAGGAGGAAAATATAATAAATAAAAGTTTAAGATGTTATATAGTACTAATTGTTTTTTTGTTGTATTTAACTGGGTGTCCTAACAGTCCCAAATGCATCATCATTATCATCTATTAGGTAGTTTAAAGAGACAAAATACAAGTTGTCAAGCAGAGCCCTATCTCTTATCTTAATTAACTAAGCAATTTTATTGGAGAAACGTGAAAAAGGGTGACCCCGTCTTCGAAATAGTTCTGAAAGGTCATTTTGTCCCATGAGTGTAAGGAAGTGATTCAAAAGCCAAAAGGTCATGAATGAAACTAGTTTGTACTTTGTATTGTATTAAAAAAAAATGGATCTTTATATAGAAGCTATATTTGGTTACTAGAGATTTGTAACTAATGCTTTTGTTTGAATAAAAGTGAAGTGATTGAATATTGAAGCAAAGGGCGGCATTAGAAACATAGCTCTAAAAAGATCATTTTGTCCTATAAGTTTAAGGAAGTGATTCAAAAGCCAAAAAGTCATGAATGAAACTAGTTTTTATTGTATAAAAAATGGTCTTTATATAGAAGCTATATTTGGTTACTAGAGATTTGGAACTAATACTTTTGCTTGTTTGAATAAAGTGAAACGTGAAGTGAATGAATATTGAGGCAAAGGGCAGCGTTAGAAACAAATTTTTATGTAATAGATTTGATTGTTTAAAGGGGAAGAAGAATATGAAAAATTGAGAGATTCCCATGATATGAAAACATTTGCACACTAAACTAGCAAATAGATGGATTGCGACATGCATCTATTTGTAATTTTGTAGTAGTGTTTGTTTTGTATTGTAGCTCTTAAGAGGTTTTATAATACAATAACACACATGGTAGCAAAAATGCAAAATATATAATACAAGCTTTCTAGTCTTTAGAAGGAAGATGCTTTTAGATGATACAAAATTCACTGTCAAGATCAAAGTTGTCCAATACTATAAGGACATAGCCTTGAAGTGAAACCTGCCATTTTTGAACACGTATCTTGCTCGTGTTGCATTCATTACAATTGAGCACTTGCCTTGGTCAACTTCCAAAAACATAATTATAAGAACGAATTTCTTTTAAGTGATCCCAAGGTATTTTGATTAAGTGACTTAAACTAACCTTATTGATCACGAGTTTTGAAAACATGTCCACCAACCCTTTGGAGTTTTTCATAATGCTAAATTGACTTTATATAGAAGTTTTAGAAAAAGAGTATGACTCATGACAATTTGCATCTTTTATTTTATTTTACTTTTTCTAATATGCTATATGATACATTGTACCTTGCCTATTGTTAGGTTTAAAGAGTGAATCTTTCAACTTTGTCAGGTAAAAAACAAACATATATGTCTTAAGAATTAAGGAATTGGTATTGTCCATACATCACATCTATTAAGTTCAAGTTAAGAATTCTAAGTAGTGATGCATTAGGTAGGTGTAGTGGACACACCATTTGTGTAATAACACCAAAACTTCTATATATATATATATATATATATAATCAAAAGTAAATACTAATGGTTTTTGTTTGAATGTGATGACAAGGTTAATGATTGTTTGGGAGTGTTTTTAGTTTGTTACAAATGTGAATAGAACTTGTAATTAATTAGATGTGATGAATATTACTTTATTCAATTTCAATACACTACAACAAAATGTACTTTTAGTGACGAAAATTAGTGAGGAAATATTTTTCGTCACTAAAAATACAGCTTTAGTGACGAAATTAATATTTCGTCGCTAATAATGAAAAAAATTATTACATTTAGTGACGAAAAATAAATTTCGTCGCTATTGTGATCTGAAAAATAAGCGCCACGGAGGGAAACTTTGGTGCCAACTTAATTAATTTATAGTGACGAAATATTTCGTCGCTAAAAGTTGAAATTTTTAGTGACGAAATATTTCGTCACTGTAAGTATTGCTGTGGATAGTTTTAGTGACGAAAATACTTTCGTCGCTATAAGTAAGTATTAGTGACGAAAAATAATCGTCACTAAAAAAATAAAGGTTTTGCACTTATATGTTTTTAGCAACGAAATAACATTTCGTCACTAAAAGTATGCTTTAGTGACGAAATATTAATTTCGTCACTAAAAACAATAATAGATTTTTTAGTGACGAAATATGATTTCGTCACTAAAAGTATGCTTTAGCGACGAAATATGAATTTCGTCACTAAAAACAATAATAGATTTTTTTAGTGACGAAATCATATTTCGTCACTAAAAGCTTTGGTACACCTGAACTCATTAGGCGCCAATACAAAAAAGTTCGGCCAAAATCAATTAAGCTACAGCGACGAACCGTTTCGTCGCTAAAAGATTAATTTTTTGCGACGAAAACGTTCGTCGCTAAAGCTGTTAGTAACAACGCTTCAGCCTTTTTTTTTTTTTTTTTCTTTTCTTTTCGCTTATGGTACTTTCCCTTCGCTTTTCTGGTCTTTCCCCAACACATACCCACAAAAAAAAACTTTCCCAACGCTTTCAGCTCATTCTATTTCTTTTCCAACACTTTCCCAACACTTTCTTTTCCAACGCACCGGCGACGATCCGCTCAGCGGCGACGCTCATCGGCGACGATCCGCTCAGCGGCGACGATTCTCTCAACGTCGCGCGACGATCCACTCAGCGGCGACGCTCAGCGGCGACGGTTCTCTCAGCGTCGCGCGACGATCCACTCAGCGGCGACGATCCGCTAAGCGTCGCGCTAAGCGGCGACGATCCACGCCCAGCGTCGCACTAAGCGTCGCGCTCAGCGGCGACGCTTCGACGACGATCCCAACGTCGCACTAAGCGTCGCGCTCAGCGGCCCACCGGCGACGCTTCGGCGACGATCCCAGCGTCGCACTCAACTCCCACCGGCGACGGTTCACCGATTCAGGTCTTTTTTTTTTGTTTTTTTTCTATTTCTGTACAATGAGATGCTATACAAACTCTGTATATACACACACACACACACACACACACACACAAGAGTTTACCTATGAGGATCCCTTGATTTTAGCACAATAAAGGGTTTACATGATCTCCAGTGTGAAGGTTATGGATTAGTGCCTTGGAGAGTTACCCTTTGTTCCATTAACTGCTTATGGCAATAAATTGACACATTCCCTCTTCTACAGGCACAATGCACATTTATCTGGTAGCATTCATAAGTTAAGATTTGATAGTGTTGTATAGTTTGATTCAAGTTACATAGCCCATGATATAATGGTTTAGGTACTTTTAGAGTTAATTTGCAGCACTTGGAATTGGAAAGTACTCAGTCAACCTTGATAAGAAAATCATCTCTTGAATGGGGCTTTATTTTTGTTCTTTGGGTTGCTGAAATAACAGTAGATTGCGACCATGTCCTGAAAATTGCTTGCCTAAAATGGAATAAAGCTAGTCCTAATCCTCCTCTCAGTTTAGTACATATTCAAATATAATGCTTGCTAATGAACTCCACCTCAAATGGCACTTCCTTCTCCCATAATTACATGTGTAACTTATCGTCCAAAAATATATATAATCCTTGTATAGTTCTATTTGACTATACATATATACAAGTTTAGAAAGGAAAAAAGAACCACATAGATACAAGTTTCTTTTTGTGTTATTGATACAGGTTAGATGAAATGCTTGGAAACATGACTGATTATTGTGTTGGGTGTTTCTCTCATAGTAATTGCAGGAGTTGTGACTTCTCTTTTTAAATTGATTTCTTAGTTTTATACTTATTGGTTATGACTGATTATTACCCAAAAAACTAATATCTGAGTTTTTTTTTTTTTTTTTTTTTTTTTTTTTTTTTAATGAAATTCAATTTTGAACCCTTTTGTTTTACAGGAAGAGACTAGTGTCTGGATTTCACCTTAGAAATTATCTTGGAACTATAAAGAATTGGATTTCATTCAGGTTGTTTTGACTTTCTTCAAGCTCTTGTTGTGAAACTGTTTTATTAATTTTTGTGATGTTAATTTTTGGGTTTGTTAATATAGTACTTGTTAATATAGCTTAAAGATGAAAGATGTGTGTGTGTGTGTGTTTGTTTTAGATAATTGTTTGCAACATCATTATACCATTTTTGTCTTAGATAATTGTTAGATAATTGTTTGCAACATCATTATACCATTTTTTAGTTCAATGAAACTTTTGTGTCTCACAATTATAATTGGAAGTACCTTTTAGTAAGTTTAATCATGATTGTAACTTGTTCGCAATCATTTCTACTCAAGGCTTTGATGCATTGCTATGCCATTTAGATGGGTTGTTAATAATAACACTCTCTCTGGGATGATATAAAATTTTCTTCATTCTAACCAAAGGAAAAAAAGAAAAACAGGAAACATCAATCTTCAAGCAAGCCAGTAACATAGAGTCATTTTCTTTGTGTTGAAAGTGTTCTTTTATGCCTTAGATGATCATTAATGATTCTTCTCTTCTTTGACCACTATTCTCATCTTTGAAACATTCTTTTTTTCCCAAGTAAAAGGAAAAGTTTAGATTGATTTTCTTGTGTGTTTAGATTAACACTTTTAGTTACTATAACATTGTGTTTCCTTCTTTATTGAAATTCTTACATTGTTTCCATCAAGAGGTAAAGCTGCACTTATCTATGTGTTGCATACAGGTAAAGCTTCACTCATCTTTTTGTGCTTATCATTGGGTCTACTTAACTGTTCACTAAAAGCTATCTTTCTTTTATTTTCAGCTCTCTCTTCTGTGGCTGAAGAAATTGTGAGGAACAAGGTGAAGAACACAAGTTAACTTTGGATTTTTTCTAAAAGTTGTAAACTTAGCTTGAGCAAAGTAAGTATATTCTAGTTAAAAACTTATAAAACTCTATATATACTTGTGATGTTGGAAATTTATTTTGTGGTGGGTTGTTGTGTTGGAGCAAACGGGTGGCTTGCATGGTGTTATAAGGTGGCTTAAATTCATATTGGGAGTGTTTTTAATTTCTTGCAAATGTGAATGAAATTTGTTGATTAGTAGCAATTGTGTTCCTTTATTCAATTTCAATACTTGTAAGCATTATAGTTGTGATGTTGGAAATTTGTTTTGGGGTGGGTTGTTGTGTTGGAGCAAGCGGGTGGCTTGCATGTTGTTATAAGGTGGCTTAAATTCATATTGGGAGTGTTTTTAATTTCTTGCAAATGTGAATGAAATTTGTTGATTAGTAGCAATTGTGTTCCTTTATTCAATTTCAATACTTGTAAGCATTATAGTTGTGATGTCGGAAATTTGTTTTGTGGTGGTTTGTTGTGTTGGAGCAAGCGGGTGGCTTGCATGGTGTTATAAGGTGGTTTAAATTCATATTGGGAGTGTATATTTGTGTGTGCAGTGTATATTTATTTAAATATTAATATAAACTTGTGCATTCATGAATATGATAGAACTTTATCTAAGTAGTTTATAGATTTAGATGTTAGAATACATTATGCATGAGTTGTCATTGTATTACTAAAGTAGCATTCATCTTGTAATTGTTAGAAATTTTTTTTATAACATAGTTAATGTTTTTACTTTATGATTTCAATGTAATAGTGTTTTTATATTTGTGCAGATTTCTTATTGGTGGCTTTAGGGGATTACTTTTGGCATTATTTGAAGACATATGAGGACATCTTTTGGCTCTAGGGGTTCTAATTATATTATGCTACATTTCTTGTATTGTTATAAAACATTTTAAGTTATTGTATGTGTTGCAAACAATTATTGTATGGAAGGAGTTTGAATTTGATACTTGTTTTAATTTTAACTTGTGGAATGTATGGATCAATTTTTTATAAATGTGTTGTTGAAATAAATGTGTTAATCAAATTTGAGGTTTGAATAATGTAATGATAGGTTACAGGTTAATATCAACATAATGAAAATAATAAAAACAGAAAATATGTTTTAGTGACAAATTTTTTCGTCACAAATATGGCAACAAAAAATTGTTTTAGTGACGAAATATTTCGTCACTAAATACAGTGGAATTTTGTAAGAAATGGTTTTAGTGACGAACATTTTCGTCACTATATGTGCATGGATTTTCTTAAAAATAGTTTTAGTGACGAATATTTTCGTCACTATATGTACCCGAAAATAGTTTTAATGACGAAATTTTTCGTCACTAAATATGATGTAATAAACTGAAATGGTTTTAGTGACGAAATATTTTCGTCACTAAATACTGTTTTTAGCGAGGAAAACATTTAGCGACGAAACGTTTTCGTCGCTAAAAGTTTTTTTTTTTATTATCAAATTGGACTTTTAGTGACGAAATTTTTCGTCACTAAAAGTCGCCAGGACTTTTAGCGACGGGGCTACAACGACGAAATGAATTTCGTCACTAAAAGTCCAATTTCGTCACTAAAGGTTCTTAGTGACGAAAAACTGGACTTTTAGTGACGAAAATTTTCGTCACTAAAAATACATTTTCTTGTAGTGATACTTGTAAGCATTGTACTTGTGATGTTTGTGATTGGTTTTGTAGTAGGTTATTGTGTTGGAGCAAGCAAATGGCTTGCATGGTGTTATAAGGTGGTTTAAATTCATATTGGGGGTGTTTTTAATTTCTTGTAAATGTGAATAGACCTTGTTGATTAGATATGATGAATATTACTTTATTCAATTTCAATACTTGTAAGCATTGTACTTGTGATTTTTGTAATTGGTTTTGTGATGGGTTGTTGTGTTAGAGCAAGCGAGTGGCTTGCATGGTGTTATAAGGTAATTTAAATTAATATTGCGAGTGTTTTTAATTTCTTGCAAATGTGAATGGACCTTGTCGATTAGATGTGATGAATAGTACTTTAATTGATTTTAATACTTGTAAACACTCTTGCTTGTAATGTTTGTGACTGGTTTTGTCGTGGTTGTGATTTTAATTCATTGGTGTGGCTACTCTTAATACATTGTTAGAAATGTTTCTTATAACATAGTTAATGTTTTTACTTTACGATTTTAATGTAGTATTGTTTTTACATTTGTGCAAATTTCTTATTAGTAGCTTTTAGGGGATTTACTTTTGGCATTACTTGAAAACATATGAAAATATCTTCCGTTGGCTCTAATTATATTATGCTACACTTTTTGTATTGTTATAAAATATCTTGAGTTATTGTATGTGTTGCAAAAATTTATTGTGTGGAAGGAGTTTGAATTGGATACTTGTTTTATTTTTTACTTGTGGAATGTATGGATCTTTTTTTTTTTTTTTAAATATGCTGTTGAAATAAATGTGTTAGTCAAATGTGAGGTTTTAATAATGTAATGACAGGTTACAGATTAATATCAAAGCCATGAAAAAAATAAAAACAGAAAATAAGTTTTAGCGACGAATTTTTCAGTCACAAATATAGCAACAAAAAATTGTTTTAGTGATGAAATATTTCATCGCTAAATGTAGCTGAATTTTGTAAGAAATGATTTTAGTGACAAAAATATTCATCGCTATATGTCCCTGGATTTTCTTGAAAATAGTTTTAGTGACGAAATTGATCATCACTAAATATTATTTAATAAACTAAAATGTTTTTAGTGAGGAAATATTTTCATCAATGAATAGTATTTTTAGTGAGGAAAAGCGACGAAACATTTTTGTCACTAAAAGTTTTTTTTTTTTTTAACAAATCAAACTTTTAGTGACGGGATTTTTGTCACTTGGACTTTTAGCGACGGGGTTTCAGCGACGAAATGAGTTTCATCGCTAATTAGTAGATTTCGTCATTAAAGGTCCTTGGCAATGAAAAAATGGACTTTTAGTGACGAATTTTTTCGTCACTAAAAATACATTTTGTTGTAGCGCGCTAGGTTTGACCCGAACATTCGATCGGTTGTGGGTCCATTTTATGTTCACCCAAGCCTTTCGGGTCCAGTGTGAATCAACCCAAAATGCAATCCAACCCAACCTGTGTACATCCCTCGTCTTTACTATCTTTTTTAATTAATTTTTTTTTCTCACATTCTATTACTTTTTCACAATTGAGAATAATAGAGAACGAAAAGTTTGAATTCTATAGATTTGTTAAAAGCATTACGGTGGTGAGAATATACAACTTTATAGGTTTATTCTCTAAACACTTTTAGATTGATTTATTTTCTCAACTTATTTTAAGGAATCAAATTAGATGTTTAACTTTTATATATTTATATCAATTTCATACTTTAATAAATTTGATTGTTAGTAACTATGAATCGGTATGAAAAATATATTTATACTTAATTGAGATTAAGAAAAATACTTACTATAATAATGAGTTCAGATCAAAATCACGTAACGCAATTCCAAAATATGAAAGAACACCAATAGTTGTTGGATAAAATGAATTGGGTACAAAGAAATAAATTATAATTTACATTTATATTAGATTTTGAATGAAAATTATAATTTTTTATTTATTATTATTATTATAAATTATTATTTTTATAATATTGTGTTTTAATTTTATTCCCCTAAACTGAAGTTCTAGCTCTGCCACTTATATATAAAGTGTACATCAACGAATGTAAGAGAATAATTATGATAGAATTACAAATTTTCTCTTCAAATGTCATCTCTTTCCTATGCTTTTCAAGGAATGCAAAATAAAAGTTTCAAAAGGAATGTGCATTACTAGGTAATTCGCGAGTAGAAAACAGACAAGTCACGTGAGCAGCGAGGCTAGATATGCAATATAAAATTTTCAAAAGGAATGTGCATTATTATTATTTTTAATGCCTAATTACACATTAACTTTAGTATTTGTGATGCCAAATTGCATTATCACTCTTTTCTTCCCCAACATTTCACCTCAGTTCGGTTTTTATAATTATCGAATATGTACTCAATTTGGTCTTCTTTCCTCGTTCTCCCAAATAACATCACACTTGTCATATAGTTATAACAAATTTACCTGTAAACAATATTATGCTAAATCAGCCCCCATCCCCAAATACAAACTAAGAGTTTCTTTTATAGTTGAAAATTAATTAGACTAAATTGCATATTGACCTTAATGTTTGAAGTTGTTTTTATTTTGTTGCTTTAAACTTGAAGCTTTTCATTTTGGTGCACGAAGTTTCATTTCGTTTTCAAAAATGTCTTTCTCTATTCGTCTCTGTAACTAATCTTGCCACTAAAATAGTGAGAGAGAAAGATGGATGGTCTGTACAATGTGTATTTCGGATTTACTAGAGATGAAGAGATTCTAGTGGAGAGTTGACATAGGGAGAAATCTGGAATGGTTTTTCAGTTTAAGACGTTGTAGTGAGATTTTCATTTGAGTAATTTTAATATTTGAGGTGGAAACTCAATTTTTCAATAACTAATTTGGAGTATACAATATAAAGGGTCCGTTTAGATACCACTTATTTTGCTGAAAATTGAAAATTAAAATACTGTAACAAAATAATTTTTAAATGTGTGAATAGTACTGTGGGACCCATTTTTAATATTTTTTTTCTTAATAAAGTGGTTGTGGATCTAGTGAATAGTATATGTACAGTCCGTAAACAATGCATAATGTCTCCTAAATAGTATAATCTGCGTGCATCAAAAAAAAAAAAAAAAAAAAAAAAAAAAAAAAGAATACATTAGACGCAAATGCTGGCTTTTCATCTAGATCCGAACGCCACCAAAATAGTCTACAAAATGTTAATAAAATAGTTTGCGGCTCTATTTTTATGAGATTCAATGGAAAATTTGCTATTATAAGAAAGGAAAAATATTATAAAAGACCAACGGAAAATTTTAATGCATAAAGAACGTGCAGCTATTACGTCCACACTATCATCATGAACATTATCGTTGTAATCACTATCAACGCCACCTTTCATTTATGGTAATCGACAAATCAACATGTACCAGGACCTTTTAGCTTTGTTTACGAAATTCATGCATTGATAGAAAAAAGACATTTTATGGAGCTATGAAAGATTAATTTTCTAACTAGGTGAATATTCACTGATCATCCCCTTTTGCCTTTTCCTCTCATTTCTCCTTGGATGTTTCTGATATGAGATTCAAGCTCGGTGAATCAACTCTGTGGAGCCAAATTCCATGACACCGTCCGCCATGCGTGTCCAAGACATAGTCTGGAGTCCATGCTTGTGGCCCTGGCGGGGTCGGTAGTACAACGAGCCTGCCAGGCAGTCCTCCCCGACCCGCCAGATGGGGATCGAACTCCTGAAAACTTGACGTAGGACACTGCCAAAGGTTAAGTTGTCGCGCCATGATTCCCTGAGCTGGAAGAAAGAGACGGCCTTGTCTTTAAACTTGAAATCGCTGACATTGTAGAACCCTTTGACGGGACTCAAAGTGTGCCCTAAAGGGGAATTGGATGGCCTGTCTGACTCCCAGTAGATAGCATATGTCCACCTCTCACTTGCCTGATTTAATGCTGCCTCAACTTGTCGAGGAAAGATTTTCTCTTCCTCTACATTGGAATTGAATTTGATTGAGCGCCAGCCCGTTATATTAGGCCACTGGACATTATATTCTTCAGTTTTAATCAAGTGATGGTGATGGGTTGATTCATCCGAAGGGGAATAAGAATAGTTTGGCTGGAAGATTGAGGGTATCGAATGATCAGATCGATGAAGTGATTTATCACTAGATACTGAATTTGGCTGTGACTGGTTGGGTGGAAATAGTGATGATATGAAATAAGGAGAGATTTGTTTGGTTGGAGCAGATTCGGAGCTTGACTGAGAATTGTATTGGGGAAAGAAGTATGGTATGGAAGGAGAGAAGTCAGGAATTAGCGATTGATTAGATAATGAACTATCACTACTACCAGACACAGACTTGGCTGCTGGAAAGAGTGAAGAGATAGAAGTATCAGAAAGTGGAATTTGTACTTCTCTGTCTGGTGTACTAGGCAGAGACACAGACTTGGCTGCTGGAAAGAGTGAAGAGATAGAAGTATTAGAAAGTGGAATTTGTACTTCTCTGTCTGGTGTACTAGGCAGAGACACATCGGCTAGTGCAATGGATTCCATCAACTAACTCAAAAGAAAATGGAAGATCAATCCTTAATGTGACCAAAACTGGTAACATCATTTAAACAAAGAGAGGAGTGGACTTCATTTGAAAATTCTTCACAAGTACTGATCCGCTGTTTCCAACTAAGATGGAAAACGAGCAGGTAAGAATATTCAGAAGAATCAGACTTTGATTTTTCACTTTACTAATCTTCAAACCAATAGAAAGCAAGGGACCAACTAAAACTCTTGAGTCTTGACTGGCTGACTTTCAGGAACAAATCCTCAGTCATGACTTAAAAAACACTTCGTAGATTAGTCTTTACTTAATTATAGAGTCATTTTGATGTTTTCTATCTCCGTGTCACTCACTTATTCTAAGATGTAATGTGACAATCTTGTAATTTAGTTCCAAACCCCTAATCTACGTCTTCATTGCCATGGTCTAAGTTTTGACTAATACTTAGCATATATATACAAGTATTGTAGTTTTTTATTTTATTTTATTGGGTGAGTATAACTATTAATGGTTGACTAAATATGATTAGACGACATTTCGTCTTATCATAATTTCTTTATGATAAAATTTATCCACCATTTATTTATCTCTCTCTCAATGTTGCAATATAATCTAAATGTTCTTTTGGATTATTAATATTATTATTACATGGTTTAAATATTACTCATGATAATAGTAGTTAATACTGTTAAGTTCTAAAATATTATTAGATTTTTTTTTTTTTTTAAGAATACTAAATATTTTTAACACACATACATACGAGAAAATGGGAGAAAGTCTTAAAGAAACTAACAGTGATATATATCAAAAAAAAACCTAACACATTAGATCATATTCAAATGTTAGAGCCACTATATTTACTCCTGAGACCTTGCACATATTAACTAATATTAATCTATCAATATTTTTTGAACATTCTATTAAATTGCTAAAAATTAATATAATTTAGAACTAGTTTGAGATATATATTTTACAATAAATTCATATTTAAAATAGGTATCCTCAACCAAAACTCATTTTTTCACTTTTAAGTAAGTGCATTGAAATAGACTAAAGTAAACTAAAGAAGACTGAAATGGATTGAAATAAACCAAATTGATTGAAGTGGACCGAATAGACCAAAGGACAAAAATTAACTAAATTGGACTGAAGTTGACCAAATGAACCTAACAAGACCAAATTAACCGAAATGCTACTGGCATTGAAATCCCAATGAACAAATTATATATAATTATAATCATATATATATATATATATATTATCAAGCTTAAGGACTAAATTTAGTGTCTCTAAGTTTTGAGTGTGACTTAATAGTGTGTTAGAACTTAACAATAAGTAATGTTAAGTTGCCTCTTTTTAAAGAAAATAAATAAATAAATAAATGGGTTTAAAATGAGATTGGATTCATTAAATATATGTAGATTGCTTAAATTTAATAAAATTTGAAACAAGTTTGAGATCTATATTTTTTAATAAATTCATATTTAAAATAGATACTTTCAACCCAAACCTATTTTTTCTTAATCTTAATTAAGTGCATTGAAATGGACCGAATGGACTAGATTGAACTAAAGTAGACCAATAGACTGGAGTCAATCAAAATGGGCGGAATAGACGGAATTAGACCGAAGTGGACTTTATTAGACCATTGTGGACCAAATAAACCAAACTGACTTGAATGGACCAAAGTGGACCGAAGTGAAAAAAATTGATTCCTTTCAGCTGGTATTGAGCTTGGCAGAGAATCGTTTAATGGAAAGAGTAAAAACACAGCGGGAAAGATTGTTCTCTTTTTCACTGGAAATGGATTACAACGTGGAATTCGTACCTCTATGACTGGAACTAGAAGAGAGTCATGAGGCACATCGGCTGGGGCAATGGATTTGGATTCTATCAAATTAATCCAAGGAACAAAAGGAAGATTAATCATTAATATGACCAAAACTGGCAGTAACCTGCGCATCATATAAACAATAAACAAAAAAACAAAAAACAAAAAAAGGAGCATTGGATTTCATAGGAAACTTCTTCCCACAGTCACGTCTACTGCTCTGAAATTTACTTCGACGAAAACGCGTAATCATCACATCGTTAAAGGTTGGTTTTTTTTTTTTTTTTTCAACTAAACGCAATAAGTCTAATAACTTAAAAAGTGTTTTTTTTTAAATAAAATAATAAATATTAAATCACACCTTCAACCCATACACTACGTTTGAAAGTTCATAAAAAGAATAAAATAAGTAAATCATAAAAAAATAGAAATGAATTGAATGAAATGTATTTAAGTAATGAAAATGAATAAAAAAGAAATTAACAAATAGAATTAAATAATTTCGTTTCAATATTTTAAAATAAAGTAATGGAAAGTAAGTAATTTTGTTTGGAAGTAATATAGAAGAAAATTGATAGAATTATTTTCTAATAATATTACTACGTACTAGACCCCTATTTTAAAATAAATATCTAAATATATAAGGAAAATTTGAGAATTTTAGTACAAATTATATTAAAATGAATTATATATCCACTAATTCCTCTCAGTTTTGGGGAATGAAAATTTAAACTTTTGAATGAATAAAAAAGAAAGATTGTTTCCTCCTAATTATCCTATTCCCTCCCACTTAAATTTCAAACAAAGGAATGAAATTTTCATTTTCTCTATTAAAACTCTTTAAAAAAAAAAAATGAAAGGAATAGTCTAATATAATTCCTTTAATTTTTTTTCTATTCCTTTCTCTCCTGCCATTTGGAGTTTTAAAGATTTGAATTTTTTTAATTTTTATCACTTAAGTTTAATATTTATTATTATTGATTAATAATTATGATCCACCAAATTTGATTATGTTGGGGAGATAACGCCTTGGGGGTTCCCCAAGGTCTTTCTCTCCCCCAACAGATTCTATTTCCAGCATAACCCAACCCCCCATCAAGTGCCAACAAATCGACATAATTTCTTTTGGTTAAATTAGTTACAAACATGGACTAAATGACCATTACCTTAATAGCCTTCGAAGAGATTTCATTAAACAAAGAAGATGTAGATTTATTCAAGATACAACTCATAAAGAGAGAAACGATGTAAAGACCTTATAAATCATAAGACAGACTGTATTTCCTTACCATTGGAACACTCGAGGATTAAGGGGGGTCAAGTAAAAGAATCAACATAAATCTGTTCCATGTAATCTCTATCATGTACATTTCAATTAAATACAACAAGTTTCCAAAAATTAAACATGTTTATGTCAAGATAGAAAAGAAGATACAAGAGGGGTGGGGTAGGGCAGGGGACAAAACTAAGGCATCCTAAACCTTTTGGGTTAAGTGCATCTATGTATGTTATATTAATTACTCAAAAAATATCCACAATGTGTTTATCTCCGCAACAGACAATATTAGAGCCGATGGTAGAGTGAGGCAAAGGTGGCAAGGTTATCAAGATTCATTTTGCAGTTGGAGCAAGGATTGTATATTGCACTAGACAAGCCTATAGAGCTTACACAAATGATCCTGAAAAAAAGACCAAACAAAAGAGTATTGCAAATGGTGCAAGAAGTGCCAAGTTCCCATGTATAAAAGACGTATGGGTTGACACATGAAGGCCCATGGATGATGCACGCTAGTAAAGGAAAAAATCCCATAAGGCAAAGGTGCGAGGTTCTCATGGATAAGGTAGAGACTCACACGAGTGGTAGATTGGTGGGAGTACACGTATAAGTGAAGTTCCATATTGAATAATAATAAGAAAACTAACGTGTGAGAGGAAATTGTTGAGTGTGCACACTTGAGTGAAGTCCCATATTGAATTATGATAAAAGAATGAGTGGTTAATATAAAATAGTTGAGCTCATACACCCATTGGACTTAGGTCTTTTAGATTGAATGTGTTTCTATATGTTATATAAACCACTCAATGAGGCTCCCCAAGGTATTTATCTATCCAACATCCACATGGAGAGAAGTGAGTGGAAGGAAACCCAAATATGAAAATCCACATTCAATGTACATAGCCAAACAATCACATTCATCCACTAATCTACCATTTGATTGATTTATTTCAAAATTGTGAAGATCTAAATGGATTTTTTTTTTTTTTAAGTTTTAAGATTAACAAATATTTATTTTTGTTGTTGGGTTTTTTTTTTTTTTTTTTTTTTTGGTCCAAAAGTTGGATCATATTGGTTTGTTTTTGGAGTTTTCTTGTGTGCTTAAAAAAACCAAAATATTGTTAAGAAGATCATATTCAAGCTTATTTTAACTAAGTTCAAAAAAAAAAAAAAAAAAAAAAGTTTAAGTTCATGGTATTCAAAATTTTATTTTAAGGGGTCAAAACAAAAATTAAAATTAAAAAAATTCTATATAATAAGTTCATTTGAACCCCCGAGCTTCAAGTGGCGCCACCCCTACATAAGTAGGGATTGAAACCCAAGTATCTTATTTAAAAATAAGAAACTTTTACAAGTTAGACTAACTAAAACTCACCACTTAATCATAACATTTCAAGAACACTACATAATAAAAAGAAACAATAAGAAGACCTATATACCTGATCTGAATAAACAAAAATATTTATTAAAAAAAGAAGAAGAAGAGAAATTGTCAATCTATCATATGCTTAGTACTCATTTGGGAAAACTTATTTAGCTTAAAAAATAAACTGGGTACTAAAAACACAACGGTAAGTTGAACCTATAATCTAATAAAGTCCGTAAAATTGCATTGAATTTATTATTTTGTATAACTATTATATATAACTATATATTACATCTTTCATAAAATAAAAAATAAAAATAAAAAGTAAAAACTAGTATGTATAACATCTCTTACATGAATGTATATCCTAACAATTTAAACTTGAGATGGAGCTTTTTTATGCAACTGTACACAAGATATTACCTCCTTAAACATACATCGACAATGATTTTCTATTCAAATAGTTACTATCAGGGGAAAAAGAAAATGAACAGAGAAGAGGGAGGAGAAGGAAAAATATATCGGCCACTGATCTTTCTGTATTTTCTCCTCCGATATGAGATTCAAGGTGGGTGAATCAGCTCTGTAGAACCAAATTCCATAACACCATCCGCTACGCGTATCCAGCACATGGTCTTGAGTCCATACTGACGGCCCTCACGAGCCCGGTAGTACTTTGAGCCCTTCAGGCAGTCCTTCCCGACCACCCAGATGGGGCTCGAAGTGCTTAAAACTTGGCTTAGGACGCTGCCAAAGATGATGTTGGACCACGATTCCATGAACTGGAAGAAGGACAAGGTCAAGGCCTTGTTATTAAATTTGTGATCTTCCACATTGTAGAACCCCTTGACCGGACTGAAAGTGCCCCATAAAGGAGAATCGGATGGCCTGTTGAACTCCCAATATATGGCATAAGTCCACCTCTCATGGGCCTGCTCGAACTCCGCTTCCACTGGCTGTGGGAAGATTCTTTCGTTGTCGTAGACATAGAATTTAATCCTGCGCCAGCGAGTTATATTAGGCTTCTGACAATGAGATTCAGTAAACTGTTGGTGATATCGGGGTGACTCAATTGAAGGAGAATATGAATAGTTTGGCTGGAAGATTGAGGGTATAGAAATTCCAAATCCATGTTCACTACGCGCTGATGAATTTGGCTGAGAGTGGTTGGGTGGAAAGAATGATGGTATGGAATAAGGAGAGAAGTTTTGGGTTTGAGGAGATAGGGAGATTGAAGGAGAGTTTTCTGGTGGAAAGAAGGATGGTATGGAAGGAGAGAAGTGTGGAAGTGGAAGCCTTTCGTTCGATGGAGTACCACCAGTCGAGGACTTGGCTGGTGGAAAGAGTGAAAAGATGGAATCAGGATTATTAGAACGTGGAATTCGTACTATTTCTGTGTCTGGAGTATTGGGTAGAGACACATCTGCTGCTGCAATGGATTCCATCAAATAAATTGAATAATCCGAAACGAAAAAGGGAAGAATAATGCCACTAAAACTCGGAGGTACCTTTAATGGAATTTATTGCAAACTTCCTTGCATTTACTGCTTAATTTCCATCCCCAAACAAAACGCGCTCGTAGGACTTCTTAAAAGTTAAAACTTGTTTTCACATTCCTTCATTTAAAAAAATAAAGCCGCGTGAGCCCACTAGAAATAAACTATTGTTTATCTGTCTTTTTTTAGAAACACATCTTCAAAATCATGTCTTTAAAGCATTTTGCAAACAATAAGTCTAGAAATACAATAAAATTTAAAATAAATTTCACAACTGTTATTATGAAAAGTTATTAAAGATGAATAATAAAGTAATATCAATTGTAAGTTCATATGAAAATTAATAGTAGCCTTCTAACTCAACATAGTGAAATTTTGTCATGAAATTGTGCATGTAACATTGCTTTTTTACAAAAGGAGCTTAATCTCATTTTGATATTTTGACCTTAATTAATTTATCCTTAGAGTTAGCAATTTGTGCTTATGTTTCGTGTTCATATCATGTTGACTAATGAGTATTTACATGTTGACTAATGAGTATTTAACTATATAGGTTGACATGAATACAATATATTTATTAATCATGTCAAGAACACTTAAATGTCAAGATCACTCAATCTTATCATGGTTTGTTTATTAAAAATTTTGATGAGTCAATATGACTCGCCTACCCTATTTAATAAATGAGTCGTATTAGCTCGGGTCAACACAACGTAACATGACCCATTTAATAAATAGGTCGTGCATTCAGGTTATAACACATTTACTTGACATAATTAACCTATTAGAAATTCTCATATTTTATACAATAAATATGTTTGATAAGATATTTGGGTTCAATCACTGCCTATACCAAAAGCTGAATGATGTTTTGGTCTGATGATAAAGAGTTATCATTAAGAATGGATATCATAGGTTGAAACTCTCTAAAAAAAAATGTTTACAACTAATTTCCAATAAATTGGTAAAAATTACATTCAATTGAACTAGTTAGACATGGTTTAAATGGATTTCATATGTAAAATTTAAATTTTCCATGTCAATCCAAATCTGACATTAACTTGTTAAGCCTAAACCCTAACACTACCACCATAGCTATATTTGGCAATGAAATTTGATGAGACTTTAAACTTTGTTCTTCTTCTTAATATTAGTCTCTCTTTAAATTGATCTATTTGAAGATAAGTACTCTCTTTGGATTGATAAAAAATAGAAGAGTCACAACAGGACTTGTGTTTGTTGATAATTATTTCGAATTTTATTTCTTTTACTAAGAATAATTACCAACAAATTTTATTTGTAGACTTATCTCTTTTTTCTTGTGAATAGAAATTCTTTGTCTCACTTTCTATGTTCTATTTTATTAGAATCACAAATTTCCATGTGTATGATGTTTTTCCATTTTAATCTTTAATTAGTTTATAAGCAAAGAAAAAAGAATACATAATAAGTTATAATTGCTGAAACATAAAGTGAAATATAAAAAGTGGGAGAAAAGATTTTTATTCCTATCATGCAGGTTTGAAATCAAATACCAAACCAATCTAGCACCGGAAACCTAGCGCCACCACTGTAATAACCCAACAGCACCACCGCAAAACCCAACTAGAAAAGAAAAAAAAATTAAAACCAAAGAAGAGGAGGAGAGTGCGAGAATCACTGACAACAAAAACACCTAACAAAGACAATGACAACAATCCGAAGATGAGGATAAGAGAGAGAGAGCAACAACAAAAAAATTGACATGTATTGTTTTCTCTATATATATATATATATATATATAGTAATGAATAAGCCAATGAAGTGCGTTTTAGTGTTCTTTTTCTTTTTCTTTTTTTTTTTTCTTTTTTTTTTTGGCTACAAAATAATGCAAAATGCATTTTTTGGCTACTCAACTGGAATGCTCTAAGTAGAAAGCCACAAATACTTTCTTTCTTTAAAAAAAAAAAAACATTTATTGCACTCTGTTTTTTTCGATGTAAAATATTTGCAAAGGTAAAATATTTTACATGTAAAATATTTGCAAGAAAATATTTTCATTTTACAGTGTTTGGCTATGTACTTGAAAATGTTGAGTAAAATATTTTCCGATGTTTGGCACAATGTAAAATAGACACAAAAAAAAAATTAAAAAAAATTATTATTAACTTCCCAAAAATACATAGAAGCAGATGAGGGAGCATAAAAGTCTACAAGGATTACAAAAAGGACTATCTTAAAACCATTGTAATAGAGGACAAAACACTTTTGGTCTACGAGGACTACATAGAGAACTACCTTGATTCCTGAAAATCAATTTCTACACTAGGAAAATAAAATAAAAAATCAGAACAAATATGTCAAAAATTCCTGAAATCTCTAAGCAAATTGAAACATATTGTAACACCCCATAATTTTGATACTAATTTAATTATTGTACGTAAATAATAAAGGAGGCCTACAATTAAATTGATTAAATTGATTTGGGCCTAAGATATTAAAAATAAGATAAATACTATATATGGGATATGAAACCTAAGTGATGTGGCATAAGTAAATATATGGGCCTTGATAACCCTAGTCTTTTACCTTTTAAGTTACACTTGTATGTACATAAGAAAGTTCCTTTTGTTTTCAGCTACAACACATGAGTGAGCTGCGACTATGCACAAGTAGTTCAGGTATGGTTTGTCTTGCTCTAAATTTAAGAAGTTTGAATAGTCAATAGTTAGCAATTGTCACGAGCCTAGATTATCATTGTACTAATAGAAAAGGGCTGCTATAATTGTATTATATTAGATAAGGAATTGTAATATGTCAGGAAAGGGCCATAAGCTTTGAAATTGTACCTAATAGAGTAATAGGCTTGGACTTTATCATGTGAAAGGGAAACGTTTGCTTTGTAGTTTTATATGTATATCCATATATGGCCATCTTGGATCTAAAACTATGATTATTTTAATGGGCAAAGGGTGCTTGTGGTTAATAGGTAATCGCATATAGCCTCAATTGTTGACCGTCAAACCATCACACTTTTGTTATGGTCCAAGTACTAGTCCAGCGGCATTAAGGGAAAAATATAGGCAACCAGATTGATAAATTAAGAATACTATAATATGTGGCTTCTACTTTTGATTAATAGATATAAATATTAGGTTGATCATATAGGTATATATATCATGTGGCTTCTAAGGAATAGTAGAATATATGATGGCTAGACCTATAGTGAATTGCTAGAGTTTTATAGAGTTGCAGTACAATCATGCTTATTAATAGATAGTAAAAATGCGTGAAACAAAACAATTAGATTAAAGCTGAAAGTGAACTGGAGAGTTATGTAAATAAATGTAAAATTTTGGAAATATCAGTGTCGTCTAAGATTATATTGTCTAAGTGTGAAAATAGATTTTAGTGGGAAATTTGTGTATTGATAGACCTATTTTTGGTGTTGCTATGCTCTAATTCTACTGATTCATTGTGACTCAAGGGTGATTGATTTCTTTTATTTTGCTACTAAGATGTAAGTGGTGTTTACTAATTTTTGGGGTTTTCCCAAAACAGTGTTGATTATTAAATTATTCTATATCAAAGAAATATGTTAATATTTTATATATAAATTGATATTTTATAAATGTTTAATGTGCACATTGACTATTCATTTTATGAAAACTGTGGGACAACCTAAATTTATTTAAACTTGTATGTGTGAATATATCTTTATATTTTGAGAATTATGAATGGATTATTTTTGTGAGCATATTGAAATGTGTTTTGAAAACCTATGGCAAGTCGGGATTAAAAGCTCAGTATTGTATTTAGTCCTTAGTAAGGGACCATCATATTGCAGCTAAACCTTAGCAAGGGACGATTCCAGAAAAGGAGACAATGCACATTTGATAGCTCCTTAGCAATGGAGTATATTATTGAGGATCCAAAAAGGAAGCTCCTTAGCAAGGGAGTGCACCTTTAGATTCGAAAGGAGTCATCCTTAAGAAAGGTGATGAAAAGGAGGTTCCAATTCCAAAAGGGGACAACACAACCCTGTCAAAGGGGCAAAAACGTTGACCACGAGAAAAGCCTAGGAAATTATTTATGTGATGGTATTAATATATATATATATATATTATGATGTCTCACAATATAAAGATATTTTTTATATATATGAAGTATTTTATGATAAATATTGATGAGTTACAAGTTATGAAATTGTTGTAAGAATTATTTATTTGAAAGGTTTGTTTCCACACCCCAATATTAGTGAATTCCACTTATTGAGTTATCAAATCCCCCCCCCCCTTTATTTCCCATTACAGATACATTAGAGAGATTATTGGAGTAGATCGAGATTCTTGGGAGACAACAGTTACGGACTATTTTGTGGAACTGGGGATTTTATTATTATTTTGATGGCATTTAACATTGTATTGGAGAATTATTTTGATGTTTTGTCTTTGGTGGATTAAAGCTTTGACATTTGTGATGAGATTTAAGGTTGCTGGTTTCTTTTATTTAATATTTTATGGATTATTCAAATTAAATAGACTTTTATTGCTTATGATTTTGGACGTTACACATATACACCCCAATCACTCACTATCCCAATAACTGAGTAACTGCATATATGTTTATGTAAAATTTCAAACAGAAACTCACACTCACACCAACAAAGAGAGAACTTTGAAAAGAAAGGCTTTGAGGCTTATTTTTGTTGTTAAAAATTCCCTTTTTTTGTTTTTTTTCTTCCTTTGCAACAATGCAGAATTCCTAAAATCGTAATAAAGAATTTGAGTGTTTTAAATTTTTTAAAAATGCAAGTATAGAATCGTGGAAGATTGCAAAAGAAAAAAAAAATTAGAACAAAGAACCTGGGGATGAGCTGATGGCAATGGAGGTGCCAAGAAATGGTGGAGCCAACGACAACAATGGAGGATTACAGGAAAAAAAAACACTCAGGTAGAGCTGATGATGCATAGCGCCAACGAAGGGAGGAGCCAGCGATGGGTAGTGCCTAAGGTGTTGCCGATGATAGGTGGGAGAGAAGGACCGCGATGGGCTGAGTTTTCGAGAGAATACTAATAGAGTGTGAGAGTGAGAGAAATAGGTAGAGTATCGGACTAAGAGTGTGCACAAAAAGGTAAAATGTTTTACCAATATTTCAAGTGTAAAACATTTTACACAAATTTGTCTTAGTTGTTTGGTTGATGAAAATATTTTATTTTTGACCAAATATTTTACTGCAAAACAAACACTATAAAATGTGAAATTATTTTTAAAAAATATTTTACTTCGAAATAAATGGAGCTTTGATAACCAATATATCATTATCAAACAACTCATTTTATTTCCTATTCATAAAAATTTTCGCTTATGTTGTATTTAAGATAAACAAGTCTATTTTATTTTTTATGTTCGTTATATACACTCTTTACTCAAACTTAAATACATAATTTTCTTAGCAATTTCAAAGAAATTGATAATAAACAAAGTTTTTTTTTTTTTTCCTTGTTAAGAAATAATAAACAAAGTTGAATGGATATACAAAAATATCTTATTTAATGTTATCACCTCCCACCTCAAACGTTTTTGAGTCAACCCAGTCTTGAAGAAGCTCTGATGAGAATACAATCTGACGGTTCTAATACCAGCTTCTCTGAGTCAACCTTGTCATGAGGAAGCTTCGATGAGAATACAATCTGATAGTTGAGTGCAGGCCTAACTTACTTCGTTCATATCCAAGTTACGGCTCAAATGAATGATCTGGTGGGATCGACAATAGGTATTTTATCTGTCAAAATTCACGAACCATTTATTTGTAACATGCCGGTCAATTAGCTGTGTTGACCCGAATTCCATGACTCCATTTGCTATGGGTACCCAAGACATGGACTTGAGTCCAGCCTTACGGCCCTGGCTAGCCCGTTTAGAGTTCATGGCTGCCAGGTAGTCCTCTGGGCCCCACTTCTTACGAGTGTCGAAAAGATGATGTATGACACTGCCGGGCCACAACCTCGTGAACAAGAACCAACTTGTTTTAAGCCCGTAATAGTCCCCATTGTAGAACCGTTTTACTGCACTAATAGTGTTGTGACCAAAAGGAGAGCCTGGCCAGTCTTTCTTCCAGAACATAGCGTAGGTCCACCCCTCACGGCGGGCCTGCTCAAACTCCTCCTCCACCTCCTGCGGGACCGTGATAATCTTGTCGCTGTTGATAGACAGCCAGCAAGTTTTATGAGGCTCATGAAAAAGTTCAGTAGTTATAAACTTATCATGGTCATGGGTTGATTCAATTGAAGAAGAAAAGGAACGGTTTGGCTGGAAGATTGAGTGTATGGAATAAGCAAATCCGTAAGGTGGGGTTTCACTAGATATTGAATTTCCCTGAGAGTGAGTGGGTGGAAAGAATGATGGTATGTAATAAGGAGACAAGTGTTGAGTTTCAGCAGCAGAAGATAGGGAGCTTGACCGAGAGCCGTCTGGTGGAAAGAAGGATGATATGGAAGGATAGTCATATAACTCTGGAATTAGCGACTGGTTAGATAATGAACTATCACTACTACACAGGGACTTGGCTGGTGGAAAGAGTGAAAAGATGGAATCCGGATTTGAAAGAGAATTTGGTACTTCTGTGTCAGGTGTACCAGGATGAGACGTGGGCTGGGGCAATGAATTCCATCAGTAATCCCAAACGCAAAAGGGAAGAAGGGAACTACGGATGGATTGCACAGGAACGAGGAAAACATCATTTATACAAAGAGAGGAGTATACTTCATAGGAAACTTCCTCACAACTACTGATCCGCGGGTACCTCCGAAGACGGAAATCTTGCTCGTGAGAGTTTTTAAAACTTGTTTTTTCATAAACAATTAGCCATGAGGCTAACTACAAACTCTTATTTGACTAAGTGTTTTCTAGAAACGAATCTTACAAATAAGCCAAAAAATAATAATCTTCAGATCTTTTGTGAGCCTATAGTGCCATTTTTTATGTTTTCTATCTCAGTTTCTCTTATTCTAAAATGTACTTGGTGTGGACACACACACACACATAAAAAGAAGGGAAGGAGAAAGTGTGCCAAGCTGCGGATGCTCGGTCCCTCTCAATTCTTCTTTTTCTAGTTTTACACATTGGAGGCTTGACGAAGTGGCTCTTAGGGTGCATTTGAATACCATTTATTTTGTTGAAAACAATAAAATAAAAAATAAAAAAATTTACTGTTCACGCGTGGGTTACTGTTTATTTACCTTAATGCACTGTTCATGTTCCATGAATAGTGCAAGAGGCGCTGGTCTTAAAAAAAAAAAAAATGAACAGAAAATGTAGACGCGCGCATCAGCGCTATCCAAACGCTGCTTTAGTGTGCATGTGTTTCTAGGATTAGGTATGTGTATTTCTTATTTTATTTTTTAGCAGTCACCACCAATCATTGGTTTTTTATTATGCGTGATTGGTCTCCTATTTGTCTAATTCTTTTTTTAGTTACCTAATTAACTAAAACCAATTCAAGAGTTATTAATTAATTAAGGTAAACTAAAGTCTCGAATCAAAAATCTTGGACTTGGAAGTCCGGTTATGGCTAGGAAAGGTATTAGCCAACCCACACCATCTATCCAAAAAATAATACTCCATTTTAATACTAATTCCAATGTTAACTTTTTAGTGAAAAAATTAGGTACTTGGCATTGGGAAAAGATTTTGTACAATCAATATATATATATATATACACACACATACTACTATTTAAGGGGTTTCTCCTATTTGGATTTCTCATTTTTTTTTTTTTTTAAATGCCCCTTCACCCCCTATGTTTAAGTAGAGACAAAACTAAAAGACAATTCTATAAAAATACAACTCTAACTCCAACTAAAATATTGCCTAAAAAATAAGGCCACTCTCCTATTGATTTTCAAATTGTTTTATCTACTTATAAATTAGATTTTCAAAATAAAAATTATATATATAAAATCAAAACACAAATTTTTTTTTTTTTTTTGCTACAAAATAGGACCACTAAAATAAAATAAAAAAGTCTCATCACACGCACTTACATGTGAGTATTTATTACATATAACATATTATGTGAATATTTACTTCAAAGAGTATTTACAATCAAAACATAGGAAATCTATGTAAATAGCATGTGAAGGCTAAAATTAAATATGTATAACTAGCATGTTAGTATAATATTTATTGCATAACTAACATTTGAATATATATATATACAACATAAAATAAAATAAAAGGAGAGAGAATGAGAGATGTCACCTTTTAGCAAATTTATCCTCCATTTTCTCATTCTCATTCACAAACATAATAAGCCAAAACATTACTGCCAAGGGAAGGGGGGAATATATTACCTTGATCAAGACATGGATAAACACGTGAATTCCAAAGAGAATATCATGCAATTTTGATCTATCAACATGTGAATACCAACAAGACACTTCATTCATTCAAAGAAATTAAAAAGGGAATTTGGTGATCCTAGGGGTCAAAATGCAATTTACAAAAGTTTGAAGGGCCAAAATGTAATTTTGTAAAAGTTTAGGGGGTTGAAATCCAATTTTGGGAAACTTTAGGTTTAAAACATGAATATGAAAAAGTTATGGACCAAAATGCAACTTTGGAAAAGTTTTGGGGTCAACATAATTTTGTGAAAGTTTGAGTCAAAACATGATTTGAGAAATTTTATGGACTAACATGCAAATATGAAAAATATGATGGCATGCTAGAAATTAAAGGAAAAGCAAGCTGGTGGACCCTTTTATTATTTAAAGTGTGTGGGTTTATATCCAAAGTGTTGGGCTTAGGCTAAAATGGGACAATGGGCTCAAGCTTAAAGGTTGGACTTATCGCTGGGCTTAAGGGCAAATGGGCCAGAGTTATTGGATTTGGGTTTCAAACTTAAGCTCAAGGTTGACTGTGTCCTAAATATAGGATTAAGGAAACAAACTGGGTCTCATCAAATGGATCAGGTCTAGCCCAACCCAGCTCCTTATTTCTCTAGCGAATCCTTAAACTAAAGAAGCTTCTCAATGCTTCACTCTCTCTCTCTCTCTCTCTCTCTCTCTCTCTCTTCAAAAACTTTCTTAGGACGGAACTAGGATTCGAAGTTGAGGGGGGCAAATATAATTTTTCTTGGGCTTATTTTCAAAAATCTTAAATATATACCTACTGTTTAATATTTTAAAAAATTTAGGGGGGCCACAGCCCCCCTTAGCCTCAACATGGTTCCGTCCCAAGCCTCAGCCTCCATGGCTGAAACTCTAAAGCTTCTCACCACCAGACCCTACCACGAGCGATGATTTCCCTCCTTCTTGGCCATCCTAAACTCTCCATCTCCCACTCTAAGTTCTATCTCTTTTTTTTTATCTACTCTCAACCTTAGCTCTACAAAAACTGCATGGCCGAAGCTCAAGCTTCCTCCATCTCCAACCGTCGACACCACGACAAATGGTGGTTGCACCTCCTCCAACACATCAGACCCAAACAGCCTCATCCCTTCTCTCTCTCTCTCCTCGATCTCTCTGATCTAAACAAATGGAGCTTCCTAGCTCCTCCATAAAAAACCCTAGCCACCACCACCATAAGGGTGGCTTCTTAAATTCGGATTATCACTTTCTCTCTCTCTAAACTCGAACCAAAAGCTACTCTCTCAAACCCGTAACCTTAGGCTTCCAACCTTCTATCTACTACCTAGGAGGGCTTTACTTGGTGAATGAGCAAAAAAACAATGGTTTGGAGTCCTAGGAGATCATGGATTGACAGTGAACCAAGACTAAGGTAGTGCATGAACAACACGCACAAATAAAGAGTAAGTTATGGAGCTTTTGTGCTTGTGTACTCTGTGTTCAAGTGAGCATAATGCATATATGTGTGCACAACTAGTATAGATATGAGAAAGGAGCAATCTATGGCATAGATTAGAAATAGAATGTGGGTGATGTGATTTTGTGACGGTGTGTGTATCGTGTACAAAAGTGTAAATACTGCACAAAGCTATAGAAAAATCAAAGAGGAATTTCAAGTTTACCTAGTTCATGCCCTCTTTGTGTGTGTGTGTGTGTGTGTGTTTCCTTTTTTTTTTTTTTTTTTTTTCCCCCTCTTTGTTTTGATGATTCCTGGCTATGTTGTGTTGGTTTCCTCTGGCTTCATACTTGTGGTTACCTCTGTTGGTGTTTGGCTAAAGAGAAAACACAAAGAACAAGGTTAAGATTCAAACAAAACCAGAAAACGAGTAAAGGAAAAAAGAGAGAGGAAGCTCATTCAGTGGGTTGTTCCATGTTTCTTTGGTGTTGTTCTTGCTCTTTTTTCCTTCTTTTTCTCTGTTGCTATTTTCCACAAAATTTCTAGGAGGGTTTTTTTAGTAGGGTTTTTGAGTTGTGTTTTCTAGGTATTTTGGGAGGTTTTTGAGTTGTTTTCTGGGGATTTGGAAGGGTTTTCTATGAGAGCTTTTTGCTAGGTTTTGGGAGGGTTTTGAGTTGGTTTTTTTTTTTTTTTTTTTTTTTTTTGGGAATTTGGAAGGGTTTTTTGTGACAATTTTTTGCTTGATTTTGGGAAGGTTTTGTTGGTGGGTATTTAGGGAAGAAGATGATAGAGGAAAGGGGAAAATGAGGAAGAGATAAGGAAGAGGCAGAGAGAAGGCTCTCTTCCAAGCCAAGGGTGTGGGGGATGAGAGCTCCAGAGGATTATTTTCCTTTTTGTGAGGTCCTCTCCCCTTTTTCTTATACTGAGGTTGTGTCCTTATGTAGTGGTGAGAGCAGTATGGAGAGTGTAATGGCCAAAGAATGTGTGGGAAAAGAGAATCAAACTTGATGAGCAAAGAGAAAACTTGGTGAACAAGCAAAAAATTTGGATAGCAATTTTGCATGAAAATATCTCTTTAAAAATATCTCTTGAAGATACTAGAACTTTGGGCACCTAGCCTCATCATAGATTGCCACATGGCATGAGCTTGGCCCTCCATATGACAAGAACCACAATGTATTTTCATGTAACAATTAATTTAAGATTAACACAACATGAAAAGGGACCTGATTTAATTTGAACACGCACAATAAAATGGAAAACTAAATGAGTTTTCAAGGAATGACACACATTCTATGAAAAATCAAGTAATTTTGAGAAATAAAATGTCTTTCAAGCATGTATCCAAATCAAATCAAGGCAAAATACACATTTTTCACAAAAGATTCAAAGAGATAATTTTCACATTTTCACAATAACTCGCCCAATTCATGCATGACTTTTGTTCAATAACAATCAATTTGAAGAGAATTTTATGACCTTTAAGTTCACAAATTCTTAATTTAAAGCTCAAGCTTTCAGAAATATTTAAGGCCGAACAAAATTCGATATCAACACTTGGTAACCCAAATGATTTCAAAGGTCTTATGAGATTTTGGATTCAAAATATCTAACCAACATTTTAGAGTCATTCTCCCTGTAATAACATAGTGTGTGTGAAATGTAAGACTATATACACTAGAGTGAATAGTCAAGTGTTCGAAGTGCTTTAGATACAAAATATATATATATATATATATATTAAAAAAAAAAGGTGTGTGGGAATCTTGTATTATATTGGTCTCTATCTGGAAACCCAACAACTCTATTAAAGAAGATCTTACCATTACTATAGAATGCAAATTCATCTAAGCATGACCAGTAACTCTTACTTCTATCTAAGAAGCAAGGGGGTGGGGTGCTTTGGAATAGGAGTATTCCCCTCTATTCATGGAAGATTTGATTGGCTCTAAATCCTTTAGAGCTGAATCAATTATTAGCTGGCAAATCATATTTGAAATCTAAAGCTTTATTAAAGTTGTTGTAGAAAATCTGAAAAAAATTTACATATTTGTGCTCTAAGTGCCATATTCACACTTAGAGGACCCTTTGATATGCCAATCGACAAATTAAATGTTGGTCCAAAGTGCTTAATTACTAGAACTTAGTCCCAGTTTTCAACACAAATTTTCAAATTTTGAATGAATTTCCAACTTCCAATGGCTATTTTTGATCTATAAGAGCATTAGTATTAGGTCTTGTATAACTCAAAGTATGCTAAATTTTAGCATGAAAGCACAAAAAGCATGCATTATTCAGACTCCCAATTGTAAAAAAAATTTGCAATACTGCTACAATGCGGTCTTATATGTAGGATGACACTATATGTAACACCCCGACCCAAATTAATAGTTAAACTATATGTTTAAATAGTTAATTATTATTTTAATCACTTCCCTTCTATAATTAATATAAGAGTATTTGATAAGCATATTATTTTATAATACATTTGAATAAGAATGGTAAAGATTATAAATAATTTAATGACTAATTGTATTATAAATATATACTAAGTATATGCAAAACCTATATTAGGTGGTTAAGTTATGAGATATATATATATATAGTTGTTGGTGTTTTAACTATGTATGATGCATGAGATATTATGATTGAAATTTCACCCACCCATGCAACCAATGGAAATTCAACACACATAATGCCAAAGTTTTATGCATGATGACAAACTCCAAAGAGCAAGACTTAGCCATGCAATGAACAAGCTCCACCTAGTTCCTTCTTTTGACTTTTCTCAAGACAAATGGAACTTCCAAGAAACTCTTCCTCTCATTTTCCTACGGATCCATGCAAAATCAGATTTTTCACCTCAACTTTACTCTCTTTTCTCTTGAGGAAAGAGCTGGGAAGCTCTCTTAAGTCTTCCCTCAAGTCCAAGGGTTCACACACACACCAAAAAGAAGGAAAATTCTCTTAACTCTTCTCTCGCTTTCATTCCCACGGGTCCTAAACCAAAAGAAAGAAAATTCTCTCAAGCTCTCTACCTCTAATTCCCCTCAAGAACAAGAAATTTGGTAAGGGCTAGCTACTCTCATCTTAGAATCCATGATTTCTTTAAAGAATTTTTGTAATGGTATTTGTGGTTTGTGAAATTAGGGAATCATGAACTTGTAAGTTTATATATATATATATATATATACACATGCTGTTTTAAGAAGCTTTGAAATTGTGTTGGTGATTTGTTGAAGGTAGCTTAGGGTTTTTACTAATTAAGGAATATGTATGATTAAAGAAGTGAGAAAAAGTTAGGATGAGTACTGTGGATGTTATTGCTGGGATTTTTGGTTGTATGTAATTTTTCTCTAAATGGTTAAATGACTGTATATAAGTGTTTTATAACATGTTTAATGAGTGCATAAAAATCCCCATATGAAAATACCATCATTTAATAATTGTTTGTGAATTTACAAGAAAATGTTGCAAAGCTGTCACTGTGACAGATTCTGTGTTTATGCATGATAAATTATGTATTAAATTGTATATAGTGAATTTGGATGCTAGGGTATTTTCTGTGAAAGCTAATACACATACAGTTGTTATGGAAGTGGTCTCACAGCATTTGGGATCAATATAAAAATAATAGTTTAATTTCTAAATTGCACAAAATTCTGTCAGGACAGATTTGAGTATGCTGTATTGTATGATTTTTAAAATATTATGATTTTATTCTTTGACTACGAAATTTTTATGGCTTATATTGAACATAAAAGGGAGTAGTTATGTAAAATTTCATGACAATTGGATGTGTGCAGATAGCTCCTTTGTATTTTACAAATGGGGCATATGCTGCTGGAATAGAACAGTGAACAGTAAGAGACATGCCTAACTTTGAGGATTTAATTCTCAAGTTAGGGTGAATGTTTTGAGCTATAATTTAATATGCTCATCCTTTGATATGTTAGAATCATATATAAATTTTATGCCTTGGTTTCTCTATGGTTTGGATGCATAATGTGTTTGATGATTGTATCATATGCTTTGGGGAACTTTATGTGATGGGAACTAAGATTTTCTTGAGTTTGAGAGTTAGGTAGTAATTGAGGTATAAGTTTATATATTAGGAAGAGTTTGTCCATAATAAGTTTTGGTTTTCATTTAGGTGACGAGAACGAGAACACGGACACTTAAGCTCCTCTTGTACAATCTTTCGCATCTTCTGTTTTCAGGTAAGGGATTTGAGATATGTGCTTTTGATAAGTATAAAGATTATTTCAAAAAGTATTATGCAGTAAAACCTTTTAGGTAAAGATATATGTTTTGTGAGTTGTTCAATTGAGGATGGCGGTACTTCCGCACTCAATGAAAGAATGTATTGAGGATGGCGGTTCGTCCGCGCTCAATTAAAGTTTGTATTGAGGATGGCGCGCTCAATTAAAGTTTGTATTGAGGATGGCGGTTCGTCCGCGCTCAATTAAAGTTTGTATTGAGGATGGTGGTTCGTCCGCGCTCAATTAAAGTATGTATTGAGGATGGCGGTGCGTCCACGCTCAATTAAAGTATAAGTTTACGTTAAATGTCATAATATTTTATGAGAAGAGGTTTATGAATAAAATGATTATTTTATAGGATTTTAAAGAGTTAATATAAAGTTTAGTGACTTTCTAAGAAATGAAAAGAAATTAGTCTGAAATATTTTGTAGTATTAATATGATAAGAAAAAGAGAACAATTATTTCTCTATGAAAAATGTGTAAGTTGTTATTATGAATATTATGAAATACTATGCATGAAAAACGTTCTCGTATCTGAATATCCATAAAATATTTGATTTACAAGCATTCTTATCAAAGGTCCATGGAGCTTAAAAACCTTACTGGGCTTCGCAGCTCACCTTTTTATATTTCAGTGCACAGGTTCTTCCTAAAAGCAGCGAAAGTGTTAGAGGTGACAAGGATTTCGTGAATTCTCGTTTGTTAGAATGTAGAGTTTTTGTTGTATAGTAGTTTAGCTCTTTTGTTGTATAGAAGGAATCAAGATGTACTTGATCCTTGAGCACAGATGTAATTCAGTATCTTAGTTTGTTTTGAACCCCAGTGTATGTCTTTGGGGTTAGGTTTGTAATAAGAGTTCTGCTAGGCATTTAGCTATGTAATATTTACACAGATACCCTAAGTTTCAACCAGGTGGTAATCTTCCAAGTTTAAAGGAAATGAAATCTCAAGGTTTCCACCATTTTTGTATATTATGGTTTTATGTAAGAAAATAAATAGGAATTCAAGAAACAAATTATTAATAAGCCCCTTCAGTTTAGGTTGGTTCGTGTTAGTATTAAGGTAAACTTGATATTAATATGCCGATCATGCTCTAAATCCTGAAGTACAGATTTGGGTCGTGACACTATAGCAGGCTGGTATAATTTTTTTTATTACTTTATTCTCTCTCCCTCTTTCACTTTCTCTTCTTCTCTCACTTTTGCTCTCTCTGTGTGACTTTGTCCTCACTCCCTCTCTCACATCTCTCTCTTGTTCAAGACTTGCCATTGGAACTACTTGGGCCATTTTGCATGGAGTTCATCATAGGGCATGTGGGTCGTGGCAAGGTCGTGCATGGAGATCGGTGTGGTGAGGTGGGTTTTGATTTTGGGTGGGTTCCGATGGGGTTTTAATCGGCATGGGTTCCGTGGAGATCGGGTTTTTGATCGACGTGCATGGAGATCAGGTTTTGATTGCATGGGTTTCATTCCGATGGGGTTTTAATCGAGTGGGTTTCGTGGAGATTGGGTTTTGATCAGCATGGGTTCTATTCCAATGGAGTTTTGATCACATGGGTTCTATGGAGATTAGATTTTGATCACCGAAATAATGGGTTTGTTGGTTTTCTGATTTAATGAGTTTGTTGGTTTATGATTTAATGGCTTTCTTCAGTGGGCGTGTGGCATGATGGTGGTGATTGGTGGTTTGTTAGGGACAGTGGCAACTCCAATTACTTTAAAGATTGGCACGGATTGATGGTGGGTTTTCTTCAAATTTTTGTTTTAGGATTGTTGTTTTGATTTGCTGGGGTGGCTGGTGGTGTAGCAGTGATTTGGGTCTGTGTTGTGGGTGATTGTTGCTGGGCAGAGGACTGGGTAAGTGATTGTTGCTAGGTGGAGGAGGTGGTTATGGTTTGGGTAATTGTTTTGATATGGTGGTACTGATTTGGTTTGATTAAGTGGTTGTGCAGCTGCTGGGTAGTAATATTATTGTTTCTATTGATATTGAATACTTTGATGATTGGCATGTGGTGGGGTGGTTGGGTTTGGATGGTGGTTGAGTTGGGGTCTGGGTTTGTACACGGTGGAGAGAGAGAGAGAGACAAAAGGGGGGGGGGGGAAGAGAGACAGAAATTAGATAGAAAATATTATTTTTTGGGTTATATATTTTATTGTGTAGATATATTATTTTAATGTGTTGTATAGGAAAATAAAAATTGAGATGTTAGGTGTGTTGTAAAATGATATGGTATAATTGATAAAGTAGGTTTTGAGATGGTAAAATAGAATTTTTTTTTAAGAAACCAAATGTGAATGCTTTAACTGATTGGGCTTGGGAGAACTTTTCAGTCCATTAATTATTTCAATATAAATAAATATAAATATTTTTTAATTAGAAATTTCTAAATCTGTTAATATTTGGACATTTTAGTACATGCATCCATGCAATTGTTCCTAACTTTATCCAATAAGATTTTGACAAACAATTAATTTTAAATTAATTTGTTATTGGTCCAATTAAAACTAATTGATTATAATCTCATGCGATTTAGCCTCAATTAGGGCATTATTATTGGTGGTACTAAAAAGCCATATTAATATTTTTACCACCACCAATTACAAAATAGGAACTCCATTAGTGGAGCCAAAGCCAAAATTTTTGGTTTCTTTGGCTGCGCACTGTAGCTCGTAAATATATATATATATATCACTATATCACTATTCAGAATATTTTTATATTTTTATTTTATATTCTTTTTTTATTTCTCCTCCTTTCCCATTTCTACTGTTGCTCCCCTCTCCTCATTCTCCGCAACCATTTGCTCTTCGTCTCTTCCATCAGACCTCGCTGATCTTGCCAATCTCGCCTGTCCGGCCACCATTCTCACTACTCACGCCTTCCACCGACCCATCTTGCCTCTAATATTTGGGGAAGATTTTGAGAGTTTTGATTAGATTTTCGATTGTGAATGAAGCTTGATTTTTTTTTGTTTGCTAAGTTGAGGTTTTTTTTTATGTTGAATTCAATTGGTTTTTGAGAAATATGATGGATTTTGAGTTTTGAAAATTGATCTTTTTTGTAATTTGTATTTTTTTTTTTTTAGAAATAATTACAACATGCTGCAAACCCTACAGTCCGAACTCTTTTCTCCATAAACCCCAAGCATTTTATGCATGAGGAGATACCAATGGACTCACCTGTCTTTATTATTGCATGTGTAAACTGAAAGAAATTTTAATTAAAAAAAAAAATGATGCGAGCCGCAAATTTAGAAGTTGCAGTGAGGAAACAAATGAAAGGAAAATGAGCTGCAGAAGAAGAAAAGGACGGAAAGAAGTACATGTTGTATAAATTTTTTAAAGAATATATGGTATAGATTTAACTTGGAAAGGAGAGTGTTAGGTAAATAAATATGATTTTTTAAAGAATATGTGGTGTAGATTTTCCTATCTTTTAATCAATGTGATTGTATTTTTTTGGACTTTCCAATATCTTTTTATTAGACAGTTACGATTCTGCCCTTAAATTTAGAATTGCAAAATGAAGTCTATAAATGAGCTGGCAATATGGGATTTTGTGCCACACCCAATTTGTACATGAATTGTGATAAGAGTAGAAGACCTTTAGAATATTTTAATGCATATTCATAAAGAACGTATAGCTATCACGTCCACATCTTCATCATGAATTTATCATTGTAATCACTATCGACATCACGGTTCAATTATTGTAATTAATGGACATAGCTAACATATGGCAGTCGGCAGGAGCTTAAAAGCTTTGTTTACGAGACATTGATAGAAAAAGACAATTTATAAGTAAAGTAATTTTTTTTTTTAGGTAGTTTTAACTATTAAGATATTAATTAATTTTTGTTGTAGGTAGGGATTGAATCCCAGATCTCTTATTCAATTATTAGAGGTTTTACCAATTGAGCTAACTGGAACCCACTATAAGTAAAGTTTTTTTTTTTTTTCTTTTTTTTTTTTTTTTTTTTTTTTTTTTTGGTGAAAGCACTATAAGTAAAATGTTAACTATTAAGTTTACAATATTTTCAATTTTTTACAATAATTATACATGACAGGTTATTAGTTATTATCAATATTATGAATATTGTTTTGGACCATTTCGATTTACTTAATGAAATTGAATATTTCAGTACCAGTCTATTTCAATGTAACATTTTAAAATGATATATATATATATATATATATATTCTTATACAATATAAAATTATAGGTAAATCTCAAATAATACATATTATATTATATATTTTTTTATCCAACAAATTATTTATTCATTACAGTACAATCACTTTTTTAGAATATTAAAACATAAATATATACTTTAATAAAAAAAAAAAAACATAAATATATTCAGAGATAATGAAAAACTAAAACCAAAAATTATGTTGGGGAGATTCAATAAATAAGTTTGAAACTTTCAAACTCTCTTGTCAGCTTTTTGAGTTTTGTCCTTTCGAATGCTTTGTCATGTGGGTGAGGTCAACAAACTAAAAGGCGAACATAAAGAAGAAACAAAGTAGAAACCAAGCTGATGATGCTAGGATCGTCAGTGGAGATGTTCGTCCAGACCGAAATCGTCACGGACCCTGAAAATGACCAGGCAACACAAAGAAAATGGTCACCAGTGTGGCGCCAGTCATTGAGCCTCCGATGCCAAAGTTAGAAAAAGGCTCCCTTACGGAAATATATGAAATCAGCTTAAGAATTGCTAGAGTATCAGTATGTGTTTTTTTGTATGCGTACCTTCCATCCTCCTCTCCATGGGTTTATATATGGATGATCATTTCTAGCCGTTGGTTCCGCAGTAATGGTGGTATTATTGCAGAATTTGTAACGCTTGTGTTTAATGTAGATTTAACAGACATTTCTCCAACGGTATCAACATTTACTTTTTATCTTCGGTAACGGCTTTTCTGGACGATGTTGGTCTTGGGGTCGTGCATAAAGATCGTCCTTGAGGGACAGGGACGAAGACTTTTTTACTGGGTCCATCACAAGCAAAATCTTAAACAAGGCATAAACTAAAGTCAAAAAATGAAAGAAGAGGCCGAGGGTCTGAGACGAAGCAAAGAATTTAAGAAGAAAAAAATAAGGGGCGACCTCTCAATTGTTTGTGATGACTGGGTTTGATCTTCAAGAGATCGGCGGTAGCTACATGCTTTGCAAATGAGTTTGTTAGTTTAGGATTTTTTTTTTTTTTTCCTCTTTCCTTTGGAAACTGGTACCGGCCTAATGTAATTGACTAGAATTGGCCAGAAGGACCGAAATTGGCCGGAATAAGACCCGAGGTAGAATAGGTGGTATTACCGTTTCGGATTACATTCCAGTATGAGATATTACAGCCGTTCCGGTTAGAACGGAACGGATTTAATAAAATTGGTTATTACGAGTTGTTATTAGTAAACAAAAAAGTAATTTTAGTAATAAAATTAAATTAGAACCAATAATAACTTACCACCTATGATTTGTTGTAAAAATATTATAAAAATGTTATAAACGTAGCGTTTCTCAATTTATAATGGCAATATGAAAATGAATTTTCTAAAAAGGTGAATATATATCCTTCAATCATCCCTTATAATATTTTCCTCGGGGCTGTAGGCAGAAATTTTTGTTTGGGGAGTCAACTTAGTTTACTATTCAGCTTATTTTTACTACTATTCATAAGTCCCACGGCACTTTTTGGTATTATTCATGGATCTTACTGTACTATTTCAACTAAATTTTACATTTATTTACCGTACTTTCAGCAAAAAATTTTCAATTTCAGCAAAATAACTGGATCCCAAACTGACCCTTATTATACTAATTTATTAATTTATACAAACTTTCATAAACATTCACAAACACATACATCTATATACACATATAACTTAATATCCTTCATAGTGAATCCTTAAAATTTTCATTTTTAATATAAGTTACCAAATTTTCTAGTGAGTAAAAAATTTTAATTAAACTAATGAAGTATTCAAAGACATAAATAATCTAAAACTGTAACAGACACAAGAATACATTTTACAATAAAAAATAAATGTGAAAAAAAAAAAAAAAAAAAAAAACACTATCTAACTACTAGATCAATTGAACAATTTTTTTAAAAGCATCATTAGACTAACTCAAATATTTAGAAGGCCGAGTCCCATTTTTGTAGGCTCATACACGTATCTCGGCCCCCGATTTTCCTCATTTTTTGTCCAATGTTTCTGATATGAGATTCAAGCACGGTGAATCAGCTCTGTCGAGCCGAATTCCATGACACCGTCAGCTAAGCGTATCCAAGACATGGTCTGGAGTCCATACTCATGGCCCTGGCGGGGTCGGTAGTACATCGAACTTGCCAAGCGGTCTGCCCCAGCACGCCAGATGGGGATCGAACTGCTGAAAACTTGGCATAGGACACTGCCGAAGGTTAAGTTATCAGGCCACGACTCCCTGAGCTGGAAGAACGAGACAGCCTTGTCTTTAAACTTGAAATCATCCATATTGTAGAACCCTTTGACAGGACTCAAAGTGTGCCCTAAAGAAGAATTGGATAGCCCGTCTGACTCCCAGTATATAGCGTAGGTCCACCTCTCGCGGCGGGCCTGATTGAATGCTGCCTCCACTTGCCGTGGAAAGATTTTCTCTTCCTCATCGTTGATACTAAACTTAATTGAGCGCCAGTCCTTTATATTAGACCACTGTAAATGATATTCTTCAGTTTCACTTAATTGATAATGATGGGTTGGTTCCACTGAAGAAGGATAGGAATAGTTTGGACGGAAGATTGAAGGTATGGAATGACCAAATTCGTAAGCTGGTCTTGCACTAGATGCTGAATTTGTCTTAGACTGTGTGGGAGGAAATAATGATGTTATGGAATAAGGAGAGATGTGTTTTGTTTGAGCAGATACGGAGCTTGAACAAGAGTTATCTGGTGGAAAGAAGGATGGTATGGAAGAAGACAAGTGTGGAATTAGCGTTTGATTATATAATGAAGCATCACCACTGCTACCAGACAGAGACTTTGCCGGTGGAAAGATCGAAAAGATAGTAGAACGTGGAATTTGTTCTTCTCTGTCTGGTGTACTGGGCAGAGACACATCGGCTGGGGCAATATATTCCATCAAATAATCCAAAAGGAAAAAGGGAAGATTATTGGGACTAAGAGTTCGTTTGGTTGTGTGGATAAAAAGCGGAAAGACAGAAAATAGGAAGAAAAAGTGGGACGATGGAGGGACCCAAGGATGGATTGCACAGCAACGACAGTAGCATTATAAACAAAAAGAGAACCCGTGGCAGTGGAGTTCATAGGAAACTTACCGTACACGGTTTCTTCCCAATTTGGTACGACTGCAAGAGCCTTCAAAGTTGAAACTCGTTTTCAGTCTCCACCATTTAATAACAAGCGGTAAGGCCCACTAAAACACTGATAACTTATTGAATGATGACTTTGTTGTTTTCAGAAACCAAATCTTAGAAATCATGACTGAAGTGACTTCTAAAGTCTTTTGTTATTGAGCTGGAGAGTTAACCCTAGAAAAAGAGCAACGGTGGACGTTATAAACTTAAATTCTATCATATTTATTCCAAAAATATTTATGACTTGAAAATGTTTTGAGGCGAGTTTTCTCAATATGTCTATAGTCACAACAATTTTTACAAAATATTTCATAATTACCAAAATGACATATTGTGAGTAATAGGGTATAATTAGATGAGAATTAACAAAATCTACCAACTCAATTGCTATGAAATTTTTTTTTGTTTATAGCACTTCTCTCGAGGTTTTTTAGAAAATGTCATTTAATGTATGAAAAATGCTAGAGATACAGCTTACTGCATAAAATTTATAAAATGATGTTGTAATGTAAGTGATTAGTAGACTTCAATCACGTAATAAATGAATATTTAAAACATATTTAGTGTTCGGTAGCATATTAATTTATAAGCTCCATATAGTGAAAGTTATAATATCTCTAACATAACTCTTGTTGTAGTCTTTCTTACTTTCTCATATTGTGGTAATTTTGTAATTAACTTTGGACTCTATTACTTTCTCAAAAAGAAAAAAAAAAAAAAAAAAAAAAAAACCTTTGGACTCTGTTAGGAAAGGTAAATTAAAAAAATCAAGATAAGGTGGTCTTTTTTATCGGTATCATGTACATTCCAACTACAAACTACCAAGTTTTATATGTTAATTAAATTTGTTTGGAAAAGTTAACATATGTCCTAAAAGTATTAGTTTTAGAAATATTTTTAGAAGCTTTTTATGGGAAAAATAAACAATTGATTTTTTTTTTTTTTTTTACACTTTTTCATATTTCCTATGAAAGTAATATAAATACTTTTCTAAAATAGTTCATTAACAAATGAAATATCTGACCCAAATTTGCTTATGTCAAATAAAAGAGAAGATGAAGTACCAGACAAGGACTTGGCTGCAAGAAAGGGTGAAAAGATGGAAGGAGTGAAAGAGTGAAAATATGAGAAATACGAAAACAACTTATTTAACTTTTTGCTGAAAATATACTTTGAAAAATAGTATATGGGAAAATATACTTTAACTTTGAAAAAAGTAAAAAAAATAAAAAAAATAACTACAAAACATAAAACTAGCTTATAAGTTAGTCCTAAACACATTCGATGTCTCACTAGATCATTGTCTGGTGCACGCAGAGACATATATGGATTCCATCAAATTAATAATCCAAAAGGCAAAAGGTCCTATTTGATATGACTAAAACTAAGGAGGGACGTACGGATGGATTGCACATTAATGAGGATGGAATCAGCTAACTCTACTCTGCTCTCCTTCATTTTGATACAAATCTTTTGTATCATATTTTGTGTTTCACTTTATATTCCACTAATCACAACTTGTTGTTTAACCCTCCTTATAAAATAGTCAAAATTTAAACTAAAAAACAATAAATACATGACAAATTATAATTTGTGAAACATAAAGTGTGAATAAAAAAAGTGATACAGAAGATTTGTATTCCATTCTTTCAATCCAAACAAGTCATTGAGCAGAAAGCGAAGCAGTGGAGTGGAGTTTATTGGGAACTTCCTCACAACTAATATTCCGCGTTCCTTTGAGGATTGAAAACACGCTGGTAAGAGTTTTCAAAAAACTTGTTTTCACCAAATTGAACTATTGTTGACTGATTGTTTATTATAAACACATCTTAAAAAATCAAGTCTCACAAACACTTTGTGGATGAGTTTATAGAAATCTACGTCATGTTGATGTTTTCTGTCTCCACTTTCTCGTATTCTAATATGTGCTAGTGGCAATTTTGTATATTGGTTAAAATTTTTGACATCCTGGTGTTCCCAAAAGATAAATAAATAATGTGTGCTGGCAATTTTGTATATTGATCTCTATTTCGAAACCCTGCGACTCGAAACCCATATTTCATTCACTATATCCTTATCCCTCTTTCATTTGCTCTAAAGTTTGCTGCATTGACGTCTTCATCACAAGTTAGCACGTCAAAATCTAGTGGCCAACTCTAAATTTACATATGTCATTAAATTAATTAAATGAAATAGTAAAGAACAAATCAAATGAATGCTATGTGCTTCAAGTAAAATAATTTAATTTACATATCTTGTAAATAATATAAATGCTCTGTGCTTTGAGTAAAATAATGTAATTAGTTATAGTAATGACATGCTTGTTTAAAACAAAATAAACAAAAAGAAATAAATAAACTAATATTCGACATCAAAGAACCTATATTTCCCGAGCATGTCTTAGTCTTTTACACCAGTAAGTGCAAAGTAGAAAAAAGTTAATTTTACACAAATTTGTTCAAAAACTATCAACATCAGTCTATCAATTACACTATACATATACATTGAGGGGCATGTTAAAGAATGCTCTTAGGGCATTTGTTAGTAAACTACATTAGGAAAATTTTGACATAACTTTTATATGAAATATAAAAAAAAATTGTCAACAAAATTAATTACTTTATTATTTTCCAATAAAATATTTCTATAAATAGTTTCTAAACCATTGCTCTTAGAACATTTTTTAATATTTCTTATATATTAATAGGAAAATTATTAGGTACTCCCGGAGTACCATAAATGCGTAATCCCTCCTCTCACATGAATGGTGGGTCTCACCATGAATTTAATTAGTAGGACCCACCATTTATGTAAGAAGCATGAATTTAATTAGTGGGACCTACTATTTATGTAAGATGAGGTAGTTTGCATTTATAGTACTCCGGGAGTACACAATAATTTCTTATATTAATATTGCTACAATAACCATATAAACATACAGGATTACTGTACCTTTCTATTTTAGTTTTTTTCTCTCTCTGCTCACTCCTCTCTCATCCTTGTCACTCTCTTTTTCTCTCTTCTCTGGACTCTCTTTAATGTCCAAAAAAGGGAGAGAGTTCTTTAACATTTCTCATACATTAATATTGCTACAATAACCATATAAATATACACAGTTACTATACCTTTCTATTTTACTTTTTTTTCTCTTTCCTCTCTTACCCTTGTCACTTTCTTTCTCTCTCTTCCTTTGACTCTCTTAAATGTCCAAAAAAGGAAGAGAGTGTATTAGTAGGTGAAATATAATAATAATAAATGAGTATTTAAATAAAACAAAATGTATAATAGATAATTTGATGTAGGTTTTTTTGCAAAATATTTGTGTAAGAAAATTTTGATTATTATGCTAAAATAGATGGAGTATTTTAGATAGATTGACGTGAATACTCTTAGTTGAATAGAGCTTTTTATTCTAGTTCCCTCCTTGGTCAATATTCAATTGGATAATAGTTATTTCAGGTACTTCACTAATTAAATCCTAATTGATAAACAAGCAAAGCAATCACACTGAATCTATAGCCTAATTATAGTAATCAAAATCCAATTTTCTCTCAATATTCTTTCACCTATTTTGTCATAGAGTAAACAGCCCCGAAAAAATTTAACGAAACACTTGCATATAAAATAACTCGAAGTATGACATTACCATTTTGGATTTTGAATTATGTTGCAACCATAAATGATAGATGGATGCAAGAAGCCTACATAATTTCATATGAAACTGTTCCCCTTAAGCTCGTTAACTCCCCAATATACATTCAATTCCAGTCAGACGAAGTTTTATTCATCAGACACATCTTCAACTTCAATAGTCTTGCTGCCAAATTAAGCCTCCTGGTACATGAACACCCAATGTACATATGGTTTTTGCATACCATTTTCCATTAACCAATATATATATGGGTCCGGTTAATGAGTACGCATAGGACATTTGTTAAAGGACCATATTTAAAAAGTTTTAATTTTATTTTTATGTGAAATACAAAAAACTATATTTAAAAAAAAAATCAACTTTTTTTTAAATAAAAAATTTCTAAAAATACTTCATAAATCAGGATCCTTAAGGACATTTGTTAATCCTTCTCTCTCTCTCTCAAATTCAAGTTGGGTGAATGAGCTCTGTGGAGCCGAATTCCATAACACCATCCACTACGGGTATCCAAGATATGGTCTGGAGTCCATACTTACTGCCCAAGCGAGCCCGATAGTACCTTGAGCTCGCCAGGCAGTCCTCCCCAACCACCCAGATGGGGCTCGAAGTGCTGAAAACTTGGCAAAGGACGCTGCCAAATGTGAACATGGGAGTCGAATCCCTGAGCTTGAAGAACTGGATATCATTGTTTCTAAACTTTTGATCGTCTATATTGAAGAAGCCTTTGGCTGGCCTAATATTTTTCAAGGAAGAATAGGATAGGCTGTCCAACTCCCAGTAGATAGCATAGGTCCACTTCTCGCAGGCCTTCTCTAACTCCACCTCAACTTCCAATGGCAAGACTCTCTCGTCATTGTCGTCCAAGTTATCAAATGTAATTGGGCACCAGCGAGTTACTTTACTCAAAACAACTTCTTTAAATTCATGAATCAATTTGTTTGCGTCCGAAGTACACTGATCAAGGACATGGGTTGATGCATTGGAACTAGAACACGAATAGTTTGGCAGGAAGATTGAGGATATGGTATGATCAAATCCGTGACTTGATCTATGGGTTGATAATGAATTTGACTGAGACTGTGTGGGTGGAAAGAATGATGATATAGAAGGAGAAGAGAAGTGTTTGCTTAGAGCAGATAGGGAGCTTGACAGAGAGTTGCCTGGTGGAAAGAATGATGGTATGGAATAAGGAGACAAGTGTGGAACTGGAAGTGTTTCATTAATTAATGAAGTACTAAGCGTTTCATTAGAATTGTCTGGTGGAAAGATTGAAAAGATAGAATTTGGATTAGAAGAACGTGAAATTTGTACTAAATCTGTGTCTGGTGTAATGGATTCCATCTAATACACCAACAGGCAAGAGGGAAGAAATGTGACTAAAAAACTGGGAGAGAGGGAACTACGGATGGATTGTACAAGGATAGCATCATTTAAACAAAAAGAGAAGCAGTAGAATTCATTGGATTCAGAAACTTCCTCGCATCTACTACTCGAATGATGCTGCCAATTGAGGCTTCCTTTGCAATATTGCCTCACAATAATACTAATACCACTCACTTTTATACACACTTTACTACGAATACTATTTAATGTAGTAAACTATACATGATTAATTGTCTATTACTGTCATATAGAGCTGTAGTTTTTTCTTAACTACTCACAATCTGTCACACATGACAGTTGTGTAAAAGTGTGTTACTAACATTATTAATCTCCTTCCACCACTAAAACAAAGTTAGAATTCAAATCCAACCCCTCTCTCCCTCTCTCTCGTACGCTTTTCTTTCATAGCAGGCCTTGTGGGAATTGATTTTTGTATAACCCTTGTGGCTCCAATGTGGGATAGGGATTCAGATTTATCGAGGTGTCTATTCAGTTTTTGTAATATTTAATAAAGAAATGATATTTTACTTAAAAAATTGACATATTATTGTTCTATTTGCCACTTAAGCATCAATAATAAGGATTGGGATCTAGTACAATTGCACCATGCAATTCACCCCAATCCCTCACAAATTTTTTTTACTTCTTTTACTTTTTTAAATTTACTTTTTTAAATTATTCATATTTTATATTTAATTATCGATGTTTAAATTTGTTTTTTGTAACTTTAAATCTCAACCACATAGATGAAACCACCCTTGGACTAGGGGGGACAATGGTCCCCTCCTAAATTTTTTTTGAAAAAAATATTATTATATATGTGTACTAATTTTAGCAATTTTGTTCTATAAAAATGCATTTTGTTTCCTTTTAATAATATTATTGATTCTTTTAAGAATAATGCTATACTTACAAACTTTCTTATAACATTTTTACAAACTGTTTTGAAAACAAATTCTTATTGGTTCGCATACAGGCACACCACTCACATCATTTTTTTACTTACCAATAATCACTTATCGCATCAATAATTTATAAAAAAAAATTAAATAAAAATTGCAGCTCTAGCATTTTCCTCATTTTAGTGACCATAAAAAATTTATAAATCTAAAATCTAAAACAAAATATACAAGCCAAAAAAAATTGCTCAATTACAAAAATTACCAGTAAAACTAAAAACAAAATTAAATTCAATTAATTAATTTTATCCAAAATAAATAACCTTGTCTTTTAAAAAATTCTAAACAAAATTATCCCCCCCCCCCCCCCACACACACACACACACACACACACACAAAAATAAATAATAAATAAGTAAATAATAAAATCTCAACAGCTAAGTAGTAAAATCAAAGGTTGAGCCACCGCATATAGCTAAGAGTAAAACCTCCCCCTAACTCAAAGTTTTAGTTCCATCCCTGCATCCATATCAATTACATCAGTATTAAACCTTATCTCAATCCGGATACAGACGTTTGTAATTTTGTGAACGGCCCCACATGACTTACAACAATGTCAACATGTTATCTTCTTTTTACACCGACTTTGTTGGCAAAAATCAAGCACCGCCTTTCCCCCTCTCTCTCCCCCCACCCCAAAAAAAAAAAAACTCTCTCTCACCGAAATTCCTACTTTTCTCCTAGACAGTTTCCTGCACAAGTACAATTTCGGCCACAATTTCACTAAAATGGTCTAGAAGATGTCTTGGGTAAGAATGGTGAAGAAATATAAAAGTCGGTGGGTTGGTATAAATATTAGGTAGAAGGTAGGTGCGCAAATTTGGCGTGTCTAGAGAGTAAGGACTAAGGTGTGCGGTGTTGTTTGTGTCTATTAGGCTTTCCATAAGACAAAAGTGTTGTACTTTCAAATTGTCTTGTGTAAAGATAAAAGCATTTTTGTACTCTTATCATGTTTTCTGTTCAACAATCTTGTATAAGAGGTTTCCCTTTGTAGCTATGCTCTGATTATATAATTCATATCCATCCATATTCATATTCATACATTACTAAAAACTGAAACATAACATTGAATATTGCTATACTCAGGTTGAGCCACATTAGCAACCATGTCATTACTATTTTTTTTTCCTAAATTTGTCATATTCATATATTACTAAAAATTGAAACGTAATATTTAATGTTGCTATGCTTAGGTTGATCCACATCAACAACCATGTCATTACCATTTTTTTTCCCTAAATTTGTCCTACAATTTAAAAATGGTTTTTCTAAATTTAAAAATCCTAATAGAAAGAAAATAATTCCCAACCCTATCTCTTTCACGGTTACAATTTCAGACGGCAATCCTTCGTGTTCCACGGTTACAATTTCAAACAGCAACCCTTTGTGTTCCACAGTTACAATCTCAAACGATAACCCCTCAGCTTTCTAATGCCAAACTTTGGCTTTCTAACTCCTTCATCTCTTCCTCTACTCACACTATATTAATACTAAAAATCTTTGTCTATTTATATATAATATAAAACACCACTCCTTATTGTTTGCAATTCAGTATTGTTGCTAATAGTCCAGTGTCACTTTTCTTCTAATGCATGCATAAGTTTAGTTTCCATGTAAATATATTTTAGATTGTGTTTGGTGGGGAGTGATGAAAAATTAGTTGTTTGCAAGGACTGTGGTGCTAATGTTTGCATCAATTACTAGATGGAGGATTTTGTTAAAAGGCTGAAGGAAAAAACTAGTGGAAAAGGTATTTTATCTAATACTAAAACCTCACTAATTTTCTTCAACTACAAATTAGTGAAACTAAAGAATATGATTATTATTTTGTTAAGTGGACATGTTCATAGGGAGGTCTTTGTTAATGTCAAGAAAGATAATAAGTTATTTCCCTTTTTTAAGGCATATAAGCTGCACTTTTGGGAGTATCTAGGGTACCATAGAAAAGAAAGAACACTTCTAAGGGCCTGAAAACAACTTTTTGTTACTCTTTGGGGCCATGTTTAACTTTGCTTTGAGGTGAAAAATGAGACTACATCATACAAAAATACAATCCCTCATGTAAAATGTACAGCAATATAGAGATACGACCGTATACAATAATGAAAATTTCCATCCATGAGAAGTGGAAGCATACAAGCATAAACAAATTATTTTTGTATTTATTTGTGTGTGAGTTTTTGTTATTATATTATTGCAATTTTAACGTGGAAATTGTTATATGAACCTATGAAATAACCATCAAGTTACTATTAACCTTGATTTATTTGTTCATATATACTCTAGAGATAACATATATAATATTATATCATGTTAATATGAAATTAATTGACATTTTTTATTTATTAGTACATAATAAAGAAAAAAAATATGCACAATATATTAAAATAAAATTGCCATACTTTCCTATGCATAGGACGGGTTAACGACCAATATATTATAAATTCGGTTTAAAACACTAATATTATTATTTTCATGTATGTTATAATAAGTATTACTGTATACTAAAAAAAAAAAAGGGATGTTTATCCTACATTGGTTATGTGTGTCTAGTATCCGCTGTTTAGGCCCTTTTGTAGTTGTAACATTTATAGTTATACTCTGGTTATATAGTGTATTATAAACCCTCTTTGAAATATTAATATTATTATTTTCATGTGTGTTCTAATAAGTATTATTGTTTACTCAAAAAACAGTGGAGTTAATTATCTATTTAGGGCTTATCTTAGTTTTAGCGAAGCTAGCCATTTAATGAAAGATTTTTTTTTTTTTTTTTATTGGAGAAATATTTTTTGAGAAGAAAGGAAATCCCAACTTGGTAACATTAAATATGAGATGCCACAACTATTAATAAGTTTTGGGTTTTTGCAAAAGAAAAAAGAATAAGCTTTGGTCAATCACCATATATTATCTATATAGAACTTATAGTATATCACACATCACCAATTTTTTATTTTAAATATGTATATCAATAATATATATATATATATATATATATAATATGGACATAAGATTATAAATGCTATGTTGTATATGAGATGTAGATTAATAAGTGTGAGAGAACAATAAATTATATGTATCATCTCTTTGCTACGCTTTTCAAGGAATGCAAAATTAAACTCTCATAAGGATTGAGCATTAGCAAGCAACTAGACAATTCACTCGGGCAGCTGGGGTAGATCATAGATGTGCATGCATTATGGTTTTCTCAACAAAATATATATATATATATTGCACTCACTTTTTTTTTTTTTTTTAACATTTCACCTCAATTCGGTTTCTACCTGTACGTGCAAGTTAAGACTTTTGAAGATTATCTTGTAAAGATCTTTAAAACCTTGACAGCATATTTAGACATCATCTTTGTCAAAAATGGTGTCTTTTTGTGTTTGTAAGAAAACGAAGAACATGAGAGTAAAGTTGTGAAAGAAATATACACAGGTTTTTTAACGTGAAAACCCTCTATGTTGGGAGAGGGAGAAAACTAAGGGCACAAACCAATCGAATATTCCACTATTTTCTTAAAATGGTTACAATGGATATATTGTGTTACAATGGAAAAAAGGAGAAGGAAAACAGTGAAGATAGGAGAGAAAAAAGAGGTGGCAAAAGAGCTTTCACCGTAGTGTGACTAGTGTCATAAAATATCTCGTGTCTATCTTCTTCTGTATTGAGTCCTTTTTTCTTCTTTAATAATGATGGAAATGGGTATGTGTCACTTTCCTAATGGGTAAGGTGTCACCTTCCCATTGGAGAAGAACAAAGTAGAGTCTTGACAAAATGGGACCACATGCATTTGGTGCTTCTTTGACAAGTGTTCTTGTGCTTGTACTACATGCAATAATGCTTCTTTAACAAGCTGGCCTTCTACTATAATATTCCCAAAACCTGTAGTATACAGCTGTAATGGTCCATGACTGATCTTACTATCATTATAAAGCAAATCCAATATGCCCAACTTTTGGGGTTGGTGCCCATACACTACCATTCTCCAAAATAATAATAATAATAATAATAATAATAATAATAATAATAATAACAAAATTTGCATAGACCAAATTGGATCAAATAGATAAAACTGGACTAAAATAGACCAAATTAATCGAATTGGATCAAGTGGACCAAATAGACCAAGTGGAACAAAATGAACCAAAGTGGATTAACACTTTCATTCACCATAGAGAGGATTTCTTATTTGTGTGAGGGGAAAAATTAACATGAATGAAAATGTCAAGGGGCAAATTGCTTTGTAGGCATTATTATATGGGGTAGTTTGGGGGAGAAGGGGAAGGGGGGGGGAGGGGGGGGGGGGTGCAATTCCCCCTTTGGCCTGTGGGTTCAAGTGGAATGATTCATTCAATAGAGTGTTATCCAATTAACACATCTCTTGGGAAATTTTTTTGAAGGGTTAATTAAACTTGTTGCGCATAAACTATTTTACAAAGTTTTTGCACACCACGCCAATAAGCAACTAAAATTGTGACCTCAAGTTGCTCTAGTCAACAAGATTTGAATAAAGTGTACAGGAAAGCAAATCAAGGTGAGTCATAGTATGTGCAAATCTTAAATATGATTGGTAATTTTAAGTTAGTTATCGCATATAAAAGCATGCTAAACCGATTCTCAAAAAAAATAATAAAAAAAAATAAAAATGCTAAACCATTCAAGTTAGTTGCTTGGTAATTCTTGAGAACAGTTTTAAATGTGAAATTTGGTATGGTCAATTTCAACCTTCATGTTCTTTAAGTCATAATTAATTTACTGATCAATTATAAAATTTGTATAAGCAAGAATATTTACTTCCCCAGAAATTGCATTCTAATATGCTATGACTTCTTACGGAAGAGATGCCAAACTATTTAAGTACAGAAAAGCATATCCAGGGGAGTCAAATATTAGATAACAGTGGTAATTTCAAGTTATTCCCCGCATATAGAAGCATGTTAAATTAAGCCATTCAAATTAGTTGCTTGGTAAATCTTGAGAGCAGTTTTAAAGTCAACATTCGGTTTTAGTAAATTCCAACCTTCTTCTTCTTAAGTCTGCAGGTAAAATAGTAATTTACAGACCAAACGATAAAATCAGTATAAACTAGATTTTATATTTCCCCAGAAATTGCATTCTACTCTGCTATGACTTTTTAAGGAGGAATAGAGATGCTAGAAACTATTTAAGTACCCTTTGTTCTAAAGAAAATTTTGGAAAATTAGGCAAATAGTACTTAGCAGCTTCAACTCTCTCTGGGATTCCAGAATCCTTTCTGTGGTGACATTTTTCAGCATTGTAACTAAAAATCCCTGCTTTACAGCAGAGGTGGAATCTTCAAATACCAATCTTTCTATAGTCAATCACATTTTCAAAAGGTAATCAAAAAAGTCAGCGTGATGCTGGTGTGGAGCCAGGAGGATCTAGTAGAAAAGTCTGTGATTGACAGCCAACAAACTGAAGAGAGAATACCTGGAAATAGCATTAATTTGGAAACTACCTCAACTTCGGGTCTTTCGGTTTTGATGTTGTTCCACCCATGGACCTTAGGTAGCTAGGCTGTTGCTATTTTTGTGGGCCTTAATGGGCCAATATCAACAATTTGGTTTATAGATTTTTTTATCCATGTTGACAGGCCTTGAGATTATCTTCTTGTTTCAGTAATCCCCTTTTGCTGGTTCAGCCCAAACATGTGGGTTGCGTTTGCTAGCTTTGTGTACCTAATTTAAATTTGCTCCAAGCGCTTATTTTTAAATCTTGTTTTCAAAAACTATTTTTACCAAAATATTCGGGTAGGTGGTAAAAAAACTAGGTCAACAAATTTCAAGACTTGAGTTTAAACCTCAAATAACTAGTTGTAGGTTGGTACTTTTTAAATCTTATCTACATCACAAACGGTCAACCTAACTTAATTAACTAAGAATATGAGGTCTTGCTCAGGAGCAGTTAGAGTACTACTATGATTAAACTCAAGTAAAGAAGCTACACTGGTCACCCTCTATCCATTTTACTCTTACCAAAAAAAAAGGTATTTTCACATTTTAGTGTAAAATAGGTTTCTAAAAACCACTAAGGACTCATTTTCATCCCAAAAAAAAAAAAAAACTAAACTCACTGGCGTTATTGTAAATAACTCCAAAATAGTGGGCTCACACAAACGGCTATCTCAATCAAGTCAGCAAACAATCATGACTTTACAACCTATGTAAAAGTCATATTTAACGGGCTTTATATAAGCTTCCTATAAATGTTGCAGATATCTGCGATGTGAATAGAGGATGTTACACCACAATTTTATAATCTCAATTTAGCACAAATATATATTTCATATCATTAAAGTAAATGAAAACAAAAATAATCAATTCATAGTTAAATAACAACCTAATTAAGAGATTATTTTAAATACATAAAGTTAAAATAAGTAATTTGATTTTTTATAATAAATTAGTGTGAAGAATATAACAATGTGCCTACAAAGTTGTATCCACACCACCATGAATGCTCTTTAAAAACATATATATATATATATATATATATAATTCAACATTTTTTATTATTATTATTCTTTTATGTGGTTAAAATTTTGATCTATATCCAAAACACTAAGTTTAATGCTGAAAAAAAAAATATATATATATATATATATATAAACCAAGAGATAGAAGAGAATATAATAATAATAATAATAATAGTAATTAAAAAAAAAAAAAAAGTAGAGGCTAGGGTTATAGTGGCATATATAAGGATATAAGTAGGATTTTTTCAAAAGTATGATAATGTACCCACTAAGAGGGGGAGTTAGTATATTCTCAAGCTAATTTAGATTTTAAATAATAATAATATTATCTATACAACTCTTTTTACAACAAATTTCACAATTATTAAAGTAATTGATTGTGAGCAGTGGACGCAAGTGAAACATATAAATCCATCATTTTTTTCTCTACCACTAAAAATAGTTCACTTTAACAACAATAGGTCTAAAATTTAAAATATTTTGCACAAAATTTTTCATAATCACTAAGTTGGCAAGTTGTAAAATGTTAAACAATTGAGTAATGTGATTGGTTGACCCAAATAAGAATTAATAGCAACTTAATACTCAATAGTTATAAAATATTGTGTACGTAGCATTGTTACTTTAACAAAGGTAAAATTTGTTTTGAAAAAAGTTGTATTGATAGCATTATTTATCTTTGAATTGCGTTGAGAAATGCCAAACTTTTAAAAGTCATGGAAAATTATCAAAATTCAAAATCACAAAACTTTGAGTCTTAGGTGGGACCCATTGAACTTTATTTTAATTGTTAAATGACATATAGAAGTAACATGTAGTTATATGGATATATGGGCTTTTAATTGACAGAAGAGAGATTTTCTTATTTGTGTGAGGGGCAAATTGCTTTGTAGGCATTATTAGTTGGGTTTTGGGGAGGTCAAGGGGGGCATTTGGCCCTCACGTTTCCCCCTTGACCTGTGGGTTCTGGTGGAATGATTCATTCAAAAGAGTTGGGTAGTATTTGAGTCTTTCTTGCGTTGTTCAATTGACACGTCTCATAGAAAATACTTTTGAAAGATTAAATTTGTTGCATACAAACTATTTCTCACAGTTTGTACATGCCCAAAAAAAAAATCAACTAAAATCAAGAATTCAATTGCTTTGGTCAAGAAGATTTGAATAAGTATACCAGAAATCGTGCCGAGGTGAGTCATAGCTTGTGCAAATCTTAAATATGATTGGTAATTTTAAGTTGTTGCATATAAAAGCGTGCTAAACCATTCAAGTTAGTTTCTTAGTAAATCTTGAGAACATTTTTAAATGTGAAAGTCATCATAGTCAATTTCAACCTTCATTTTCTTTATGTCATAATTAATTTCCTGATCAAGTGATAAAATTTGTATAAGCTAGAATATTTATTTCCCCAGAAATTGCATTCTACTATGCTATGAATTCTTATGGAGAAATAAAGATCCTAAGAGTCTGTTTGGTTAGTTGGAAAAAAAATACCCTTTTTTGTTTTTATTTTCAATTTTTAGAGAGTTTCACCACTAAAAAACTGGTTTGGTTTTAGTATTTGTATTCAATTTTCATTTTCAGTATTTTAAGAGTTAGATTTGAATACAAAAAATGAATACAACTTTTTAGTGTTTTTGTTTTCTATGAATACGAATACAGTGGCATATTTGTAAATATTAAGAAAACACAAAGTTACTTTTTTCTTTTTTTTTAGTAATGTGATGTGTGTGAGTGAGAAAAGTTACTATTTTTTTAATAGAAAACATGACCAAACTCGGATACGATATATTTTATATCCAAATTATGTATTCAAAACAACTTAACAAACATTACCAAATGTGAAAATAAGTGTTTTTTCTATATTCAAATTCAAGATTTGAATATAGAACAAAGAAAATGAAAAGTGGATACACCACTTTTTGAAACCAAACAGCCCTAAACTATTTAGGTACCCTCACCTTAAAGAAATTTTGTAAAATTTATGCAAATAGAACTTACCAGCTTCAACTCTCATTGGTATTCCAGAATTTTTCTGTGGTGACATTTTTCAACATAGTAACTAAAAATCCCTGCTTCACAGAAGAGGTGGAATCTACAAATATTACAATCTCTCCATAGTCAATGAGATCTTCAAAAGACAATTCAGTTCTGTAACTTACTACTATTGTTAGGACACACATGCTAAGTATAGCATCAAAAGGTCGCCCAATACGGGCGTGGAACAATCAGGATTAAGCAGAACTTTGATGAGTGCAAAACTTGTGAATCTAAACTCTGATAGTTAATGTGTACTGGTGCTCCATGTTTCATTATGACATTTTCTTAATTTTCAGGTACTTGAAAATACAAATCACGGACTTATCCAACCTACAAATGCAGAATCAGCTAGTGAGACCACCAAAGTATAAATCTCAGTCAAGACATTATTGCTTTGCATCCAAACATCTTTTGTCAAGAAACTTCTGCAACTCTGATGGCTCATAAAATCTAATCATTGATAAGTTAGCTAACACTCAAGAGTTTCAAAAATTCTCTTGGCTGCAAAAGACCATTAACAATAGCTAAAAATTGCTCTATATTTTAGTGGAATGAAGGAATTTCAATTTTGTAGGCAGAAAAACATATTATAAACAGTTAGATTACTAATAGAAATGGGCAGTCTCAATATGAATACAAACTAATAAAGTCAAACATAAAGAGCCCAAATAAAAATTTTGGAACATAAATGGTCAAAATAAATACAATCCAAAACTTTTAAGAGGCAAAAGTATACTTTAGTCAATAAATTCTGAGTGTATCCAAGACATATCTCCCATGGCCTTGTTGAGACAGTCAATTAGTTCTGTTGAGCCGAATTCCATGGCACTGTGTGCTAAGCGTATCTAAGACATGATCTGGATTCCAGCTTATATTTCTCACACAATCTGGTCGTTCTAATACCAGCTCGGCAATCTCTGCATCTGCATGGTTTTCGATAGGAATTAAACCTGACTGAGTGCAGGCCTGATTTACTTCCTTGACGCAGCGCAGCGCACGCATCCAAGACATGACTCTTATGGTATTGGTGAGGTCCACATGTTGTGCGTGTCGCTGTGGGAACACACAAACTTTTTTCCTGTTGAACTGGTGAATTACCTTTGTTGAGCCGAATTCCATGACACCGTGCGCTACGCGTATCCAAGACATGGTCTGGAGTCCAGCCTTCCGGCCCTGTTGAGCCCGGTAATGCCTCGACTTTAGGAGGGTGTCGCCAACAAGCCAAAGGGGCCTCGAACTGGAAGTGCTGAAAAGTTTATGTATGATGCTGCCGGGCCATGATCTCCTGAGCTGGAAGAACGAGACAGCCTTGTCTTTAAACTTTTGATCATCCTCGTCCACATTGTAGAACCCTTTTGCAGCACTAAAAGTGCGCGACCAAGGAGAGGATGGCCAGTCTAACTCCCAGTAGATAGCGTAAGTCCACCTCTCACGGCAGACCTTCTTGAACGCTGCTTCGACCTCTTGTGGGAATATCCTCTCGTCCTCTTTGTCAGAGACATGAAATTTAATTGGTTGCCAGCGAGGTATATTAGGCTCATCATGCCTCAACTTGCTTTTGTTTGATGTATTCCGATCATGGTGATACCGGGTTGATTCATTTGGAGGCGAATAGGAATAGTTTGGCCGGAAGATTGAGGGTATGGAATGAGCTAATTCGTGAATTGGTCTTCCACTAGATAATGAATTTGGCTGAGACTGTGTGGGTGGAAAAAATGATGGTATGGAATAAGGAGAGTAGTGTTTGGTTTGAGAAGATACAGAGCTTGGCAGAGAGTTGTATGGTGGAAAGAAGAATGGTATGGAAGGAGAGAAGTCTAAAGGCGTTGGATTAGATAATGAAATATCACTACCAGACTCAGACTTGGCTGGTGGAAAGAGCGAAAAGATGGAATTCGGATCAGAAGAACGCGGTGCAATGGATGCCATCAAATAACCCAAACGGAAATGGAAGATTGATCATTAATCAATGAGACTAAAAACTGTGAGGGAGGGGCCATTGGAGGGGTTTCACAACAATAAGGGTAACATCATATAAACAAAGAGAGAAGGAATGGACGTCATAGGAAAATTCCTCGCAACTACTGTTCTGATCCGCAGTTTCTTCAGAAGATGGAAGACTTGTTATCCTTTTTTTTTACTTTTCACCATTTAAGAACAATAGACCGTTAAGGCTAACGAAAAAAACTATTGTTTGACTGAGTCACTAACTTCTAGAATCAAATCCTCAAAGTCGTGTCTCAAAGAACACTTTGTAGATTGAGTCTTTATCGACTTTTGACATTTTCTATCTCAGTTTCTCTTAATCTAAGATGTGATGTGGAAATCTTGTCATTTTATTTCACTACAATTCAAAATTTTTATCAATTGGCCTTCTTCCAGTTTAGAGCCTAAGACCATTACGTAAATGATAAATCCTAATTTCAGGAGGCAAAGCAGATGTGACTCTTAGTGGAGAATGCAAATTCATTCAAATTCAAAATAATGGTAATAAAAACACACACACAAAGAGGGATAATAAATATTAGGGGTGTGCAGTCAACCCGTCAACCCGTCAAAACCAACCCGACCCAACTCAACCTGCCTTTTAGGACTTGGTGGATTGGGTTGGGATACAAATATTTTTTTGATAGCAGGTTGGGTCAGGTTCTAGTCATAAAATTCCAAACCGCCAAACCCGACCCGACCCACCCATATATTTAATATATATTTAAAATATATTATATAATTAATAAATTTTTTTAAATAACTAGCTCTTCCTATCCTGTATAAAAGCCAATTAGTTCACACAAACTCTAGTAAATTACTATTGTTGTTTAGTCATTAGTGTTACTTGCCTTTAAAGAGTAATATTGATACTAATCTTTGGGTTTTTTTAATATATTTATATTTATATTTTTTTTCTACTCAATTTAATAATAATAGTAATAAAAAATAAAATAAAATAATTGTCCAACCCATGGGTTCAACCCGACCCATGTGGATTAGGTTGGATTTATGTGCTGGGTTGAGTTAAATTTTTTTTAACCCACCATGGTGGGTTGGGTCAAAAAGTCCCTTTAGCCCAACCCAACCCGACCCATGCACACCCCTAAGAGATATGATTAAGACCTTATATTCATAGGTAAGACTGAATTTTATTTTTATTTCTAGACATTGAACACTCAAGGATTATGACGGCTCAAATAAAAGAATCAACATAAACGTGATCCTTGTAGTCTCTATCATGTACATTTCAAGTACATACAACCAAGTTTCTAGATGCTAAATTTGTTTGTGTCAAGATAGAAAAGAAGATACAAAGTGGGGAAAGGGAAAGAGCGAGTGTGAGTGTGGGGGGAGAAGGGGGGAAAATAAGTGAGGTATCCAAAGAAAGCAAAGTGTAAGGAAACCCAAAACTCAAAAATCCCGTAAATGGAAGGGATTCCATATTCACATCTACCTTCAGTTCTGGTGAAAAAAGTTATTTTATGCAGTTAAAATTCCTTGATCTTCTCCTTGCTGAAGAAAAGCCATGCAGTGACTCTCAATATGCAAAAGACTTTGATTCTTTAGGCAGGCCTAAAGTTCCAGAATCATTGTCGAAGGCAGCATCATCGGGTGGAAGCAATGCGACTTTGATTTGAACAGAGATGCAGAGCGAGCTGGCTCAGTCACATGCATTGTGGCAAGCCTTCTGTCACAAGTGATCATCAGTTTAATCAAGGGGAGCTTCTGTGATACTTGGCGCCAGACTTCATTCACTGTCCCATTTGGATCTTTGTACTCAAAGTATCGCTTCACCTGAATTACAAGAACTAAATTGAGAATAATTAACCTTAGGAAGCTGGTGTTACTAGCACACTTTGATCTCTTACATATTAGGTTCTATGTCATGACACATTATTAAAAGAAGACTTATGGAAAATTTCAATGCATAAAGAATATGCAGCTGCCATGTCACCATCATTATTGTGATTTGTGAACATTATCATCATAATCCTCCTCAACAAGAATTCCATCAATTCTAAAAGGAGATGTTAATAGACATATAGGATACTACATCGGACATATCAACAAAATACCAAGACCTATTAAAATTAGGTGCTCCATTCCCTATAATTACCCCATGAATGTAAGAGCAAGCAAGTTACTATGGTCCTGAAGATTTGAATGTGTACAGAAAAGCATATCAAGGTGAGGTGGAATCTACAAATATTTGTAGAATTTACAAATATTGCAATTTTTCTATAGTCAATGACATTTTCAAAAGGCATCTGGGCAAGAAATATTGCAATCTACAAATATTTGTAGAATATTGACTATAGCAAGCAAGTTACTATATTCAATATTCTACCCAAAAAAAAAAAAGACATTTTCAAAAGGCAATTCTATTCTGTCACTAACTATTACTGGGACACACAACTATAGCTTCAAAAAAGTCGGCATGATGCTGGAGTGGAACCAGCAGGATCTAAGCAGAACTTTGATGAGTGCATCCCTTGTGAAGCTAAACACTAATTAGTTTGTGATGGTGCTCCATGTTTCATTATGACATCTTCTTCATTTTCAAGTACTTGAAAAAGCAACTCACGGACTTCTCCTACCTACAAATGCAGAATCCATGGCTTATATTACTTTGTTTAACCTTTTCTCTGCTACCCCCTCCCCCCTCTTTTGTTCATTTCATTAATTGAATTTAATCTGTTAATTTTATTTTATTTTTATAAGTAGAATTGTTTTATTGAAATAAAAACACTGTATATTCACAATGACGAACACAGGATCAAGAAAAATTCCACAACAAAACTAAGAGAATTGTGAAACTCTAAAATAGAGGTACAACAAGTAAAACCCCAAAGCCGAGACCACTCAAATAGGTTGCAAATCAAATTTGTTGATTAAAGCAAAGTTCAATAAAAACTCCTGCCTTCTTTGAAATATGAGACTCTCAAAGTATAAATCTCAGTCAAGACAATATTGCTTTTACATCTGTGGTCAAGAAATTGCTTCAATTCTGATGGCTCATAAAAACTAACCAAAAAGTATGTATATATTGAACTGTGTAAAATTGACTTTATATGGGCAGGTATAGGAGTGAAGTACAAATACAGTTGCTTGGCCCTCTGGGCTTGTAATCTAACATTAACCATTGATAACTAAGCTAACACTCAAGTTTCAAAATTAATGCTCTGGACTGCAGGACACCGTTAACTATCGCTAAAAATAGGTAAAGCACTATAGATCTAGCATGCATGAGAGAGAGTCAAAGAGAGATTGTAAGGATAAGTATGGGAGGATCCACAATATTCATTAGGGGCTGTGGAGATAGGGATGGCAGAAATAGGTGGCATTGGATTTTTTTTTTTTTTTTTTTTTTTTTTTTTTTTAATGAGTGAGCAGAATATTATTAAGCAAGAAAACAGCCATGCAACAAGAAAACACAATGCCAGAGCTGCAACCCAATCAAACAGTAGAACAAACTACCAGCAGCATAGCTACACATCAACTTACAATTACATCCTCTCTTGTTTGGTTAAAAACAGAGAACAATTTCCCAAAGACTACCCAAAGCTCTATTTAATATAAGATCCTTGACTTTTATGCAGCAACCAACTTTCCTAACACCAACACTTATCACTCCAAGTATGCCCTCTTCTGCCTTCACATTACCGTTTTGGATTCCTACATTATGTTGCAACATATATGGTTGATGTAAGCAAGAAGCCTACATAACTTCACATGAAACCTCTTTCCCTTAAGCTCATGAACTCTCCACTGCATAATTTTATCCCAGTCAGACAAATTTGTATTAATCAGGCACATCCTCAAGACTTGCTGCCAAAGCCTCCTGATAAATGAACACCAAAAGAACATATGGTTTTAGCATTCAATTTGCCTTCTACAAAATACACACAAAGAGGCCCCCATTGTACTGGTACCCCCATTTGTCCAGACTATCTCAAGTAAAAAGTCTCTCATTGACAGCCAACTAACTGATGACAGAATGCTGGGAAATAGCATCTGGGACTGGCAAATAAATCATTCTCCACCAACCAACCTCAGGTCTTTTGGTTCAATGCTCATTCCATATTGAACTGCAAGTTTACTAACCAGTATTAAAAGGTTTCCACTTCATCTTCCTCCGGTAAGTTAACTTGATAGCTATGAATTGGACTGCTAACCAACTTTGTGGTCCTGCAGGGAGCCAAAGCCAGTATCCTTCATGCAAGAGACTTGACCCTTTGGTATAAAGAGAGCTAGCAGTATAATATATCACACTAAAAGTACTTCAAAATCAACAACATCTCAGGATGCCAGTTGTCATGCCATAAAAAGAATGAATTTCCCTTTCATGTAAGATGCTTAAGGTCAGGTCTAGCTACTGTTCTAACTCCTAAAATCTTCCTCTGCCACCAACGTTAATCCTGAGGCGCCAGCACCATTCAAAAGCTTCTTTCCCTCAAATAATCTTGATGAATTCCAAGCTACCTGAATAGATCCTGCCTCTGAAAAACAAATTCCAAATACCTTTCTTAACAGCAGCTTCAGTCCACTCATCCATCCTCTTCAGACTAAGCCACCTTCCTTCTTAGGTGACTAGTAACACAAAAATCTTCATGTCCTCCACAAGTCATATGCTAAGCAGAATCAAAAGTTTCCAAAATGTCCTCTCACTCGTCACATCAGCAGAAAAATACTACCAATTTGGTTCATCTAAGGTGATGCACTCATGCAAGTCCAACTGAATCATTCAAAGGTAAAATATATTTGTTAAGCATTGGATCCGAGAGCTGTAATGGAAGCTATCTCTTTCAGAAGTCTAATAAGTCAATGGAAGGAAAAGAATATATCAAGGCAAACAATTGAATTCCATAGCTGGGGAAGGCTGTATACTGACTATCCAGCACTGCTCTTGCTTACCAAAGTTTGGAGAATGGTCCTATTCTAGCTCCAACAACTACAAAAAGCTTCTAGTTTGGCCTAATTTCCTTCAGTATTTCTCGCTTTGAGAGATCATTCTTTGTATTCAGATCATTTATGGGGTCTTCGGAAAATCACATTTATTTCAATTCATGATGAACAAAAATTCTCTATCCCACCAGATTCAGAAGTAGCAAAAAGTTGCGTAACTAGTCTGACTCCCTAAAAAGCTCAACCTTAACAAATATGCTTTGATTCATTGTGGGAGCGCGTATTTAAAGGCTAGTATTTAATAATTAATCTCTAAATATAGTGAACCAAACTATGTTGGTATGCTTGTCTCAAAAAACATAAAAACAATATTGATATGCTTAACTGATTCCAATAAAAGTCATATTAAACAACTAATAAATAATCTAATAGCAACTCTTCTTTTTTGGTTAAAATCTAAAAGCAACTCAATAATTATAATATTTAAAAGAAATATAAAACTAAAAAGAAAAATTGACTTAAAATTAAATAATTACCCCTTTGCGAAACCGATTGCGCATGAAGAACAACAACGTTTTCCGATCCTCAACGCCAACATCTCCATTATAGGCACTAATCCTATGCGAGTCAGGCACTACCACATCCTTAACCAATGCGGAATGGTCGGGTCTTACCCGCCCGAGATCCGAGACCAACACGTGGTCCCTCCCCTTGTTCCTCCTCCAATACTCTTGCCCCTCCAGCCACGTCACCAGCTCCTCCTGGGTCTCCGAATCCGAGTACTTCTTGACCTGACCCGACCCGTTAGCAGAATGGGTCCTGCTCACAACCCAACTCAATGAAGAGAAAAACGGCACGTAAAACAAGTCAGCTTCGTTAGGATCCATGACCCGAATGACTGGAGACCCGGTTCGTTCATTTTCGGGTCGGGTTAAGTCCAGCAACAAGTACCACTCCAAGGAGTGCTGGTGACTCGGGTACTTGAGTTTTTGGAGCGTTGACTTTGCCACGTCAGCAAAACCATGTGCTGTCCAGAAATGTTCGACGACGCCGTAGGTGAACTTTGTCGGAAGATCATCATACATGTAAACTTTGACTCGCATGGAGGAAGAAGAAGAAGTGTTGGGTGAAATGGGAGGAAGAAGAATATTGGGCCTAATGGGCTTGGTGGGCATTGAGGAGGCCCATGATTGAATGGTGGTGAAGAAGATATAGATGGATAGCACGAAGAAAAGCATGGCTGTGAGTGTCTGATTCAACAGCCAAGTCCTGCGCTTTTTGTGACAGTGAGTGCTTTTTGGAAATACAAAAAACAAAAACAATGCAACGTTCTTTAAGATTCCAATTATACGGAAACTAATGTGTATTTTTTTTAACAATATGGATATATATAGTGCATGGAAAGAAGTGATTTTTAAATAAATAAAAAAACATGTATATTTAACTAATACTTGTATTATTATATAAATATGGTATCGCCGGTTGATTTATATTTAGAGCCATTCTTTATTGACTCATAAGAGTTAAGAGAGAAATTTGTGGTTGTGAAGTTGTGACCTACAACTTGTGAGGGTGATGTCGGTAGTGAAGTGAACATGGAGCCAATGTGCGCAGAGAGGAAGATAGAGACGCGTGTCTCGAGGAGGGTATTGAGTTATTTGAGAAGGGGGGTTTATCTTTCACTTTCACCCAATGAAGAAAAAGAAATATGAGGTTTTACGTGGTTTCTTGTTACTATAATAAAGGGGTATGATAAGAGAAGAGAAAGTGACAGAATTTTATGGTTTAAATTATAGAAAAGAAAAAAAATCAAAGATGATATAAGAGAAAGTGACTTTTTTATGTATATAAATGGTATGGAGTAAGGACTATGGTTTATTGGAAAGATAATGTTTACAAAATTACAAGTGTCATTAATAATAAAAAAGGTAATTCTAACATTAATTCTTATGTCTTTAATATTCACTAATCACATTTATTACAACATCAGTATTTTAGCATCTTTTAGATTTTGTCTTCTAAGCTCCCCTTATGAGATTTAGACTTTGTCTTCTAAGAGCATCTGCAGCTGGGCATGCATATGTCAAATGTAAGATAGGTTTAGCATAAATGCCCCAAACACACTCCACAGCTGGGCTTGTAAAATGCAAGTATTGCAAAAAAATTTGCAATACTGCTATAGTGCAATTCTACCTTTAGAATTGCACTTTAGCACAATTGTAAAAAAAACTAATATTTTATTCGGTTTTTTACTTTATCAATTCCTCTCTCTCTCTGGTCACACTCTCATCTCCTCTCTCTAGCTTTTTTTTCTTTTTCTTCTTTTTCAGATCACTCCTTCAATCCCTCCCCCTCTCTCGTCCCTCTCTTCCCTTTCATTTTTTTTTCCTCTCTATTTTCCCTTGAATCAAGGGTTTGATGTGGTGGCATGTGGGTTTGATGTGGTGGAGCTCATGGGTTTGATGTGGTGGAGGGTTTCCATGGTGCTGGGGATGGGTGATTGAGGGTGACAGTGTGGAGCTTGCTGTCCGGCGTGGTGGAAATCGTCGTGGAGCTATGAGCTTTAACAGTAGATCGGCTTGGAGCTGTGAAAACGGGTTTTGCAGTGATGGGTTTTGCCGATCTGGGTTTTGTCGAGATGAGAGCGGAGTTTTCTTTTTTTCTTTTTCACCGATCTGGGTTGATATGGATGATGGAGGATAAAGGAATGGAGCTGTATGGAAGACGATGATGGGTTTTACAGCGATGTTGGCAGCATTTTTTTTTTTTCCGCCGATCTAGGTTGATATGGATGATGAAGGATAAGGGAATGGAGTTCTGTGGAAGAAGGTGAACAGTAAAGTTAATGGAGGAGTCTAGATGGTAGTGTGTGTAGGAGAAAATTGGGAAAAAACAATATATATATATATATATATTATTGGGGAGAAATATTATTTTAATTAATAGAATAGGAAAATAAAAGTTGGGATGCTGGAGAATTGTAAAATTGTATTATATAATTGATAAAGTTGCTTTTTGAGATGGTAAAATAAATTGAGATATAGAAACCGATTGGGGATGCTCTAAGCTCCCCTTTCTCACCCCCTTTTCCCCTAATTTAAGGCTTACCAATCGCTCTTATGTGTGGAGAAATTTACTTATGACTAGAGAAATTATCTAGGAAGGTTAAAGGTGGCAGATTGGTAATGGGAGACATGTTGAGGTGGCATCGCATAAATGGTTACCTCATGCTCCTATCTTTTTAGGACCTCCACCAAGTCCACTATATGTGAGGGACCTCATTGACGAGGACGGATCGTGGAAAAATATAGACACTATTTGCTCCATCAACGCGAAAAGAAATATTGGTTGTACCTTTGAATAATCTGACCTCCAAGGATGAGTTGGTATGGAAGGAAAATGATGCCCAGATTTTTACAGTCAAGACAACTTATAGAGTCGCCCTTGGTCTTAAAAATCAAACTCATGCTAAGCATTCACAGGCTCGACTTGATGGCAGATTATGGAGGAAGGTGTAGAAACTAAATGTGCCTCTAAAAGTCCAAACTCTGCTATGGAGGGCCTGCTCAAATATTCTTCCCACAGGAGTTAATTTGCAGCGACACAAGGTGTGAACTCTGATGGTGTATGAAAAACACCAAGCTGATTTCTCGTCCATATGGCCGTCCATAACAACGTACCAAGTGGAAAAATGAGTGGCTATAACACTCGTCCTTCATTCACTCGTCCAATGGAGGAGGAACTAGCAGCGAACCTCGTCCGTCCTTAGTGATGGACGAGTAAGGTTCACCAAGAGTTATGTCGTTTGAATCAAACATCTGTTCATTGTTGAACACAGGTTTCGATAAGGTAACTCCCATGACAGTTATGGAAGTTACCCTCTGAATTCTCCAAACCCTACGACGATAGGAGAAATAACTGTCAAGCTAACATTATATAAGGACCTTTCTACGCAGAGGTATGGGTAATTTTTACATTCTAAAAAAAATTGGTGAAGTCTTTGAAGTGCTTTCTTTTCTACTTCAATCCACTAACTTTACCATCGGAGGATTTTTGGCCGGCCTCCACCGGTCTCCTCTGACTTCTTATTTGTTACTTTCAGGATTTTGCTTGTTGATCATTAACGCCCGAAAATTTTAGCCCACTAATTCATTGACCTCATCAGTTGGCGCCGTCTGTGGGAAAGAGTAGAATTTTTTACGTTTGAATTTCATCGTTGAATTCTGCAATTTCTTTCTCCGACAAAGGGCTGAAATGGTTTGGACAAGATCGAGGGTCACCAGTCCAGGCCCTCAACCGAGCAGAGATGCCTCTAGTAACCCTCATCATGACCGTCAATCGGTTCCTGCTATGCAGCCTTCATCAGCCCAACACATCCAATCCATGGCTGCAGCCATGGCAGAACTAACTCGCCAAAATCAAGATTTGCGGAGAGAGATTAATCTCAGGAGACAACGGCATGAGGCCCGTGGAGAGGAGCGAGAACAAAGTCAGGAAGATGAAAGAAATGTTGAACCAGAAAGTCAATCAAGGGGCACCGCTTCAAGGAGGGTACCACATTTAGAGAGGGAGGTGGACCAGATGAGGAAGGTTATGGATGAGATGAGAGAGAACCTGAGGAGGACTAATCCTGTAAAAGATTTAGTTCACAGAACTGATTCACCCTTTACGGCATCCATCAACGGCCATCCCTTACCGCCAAAGTTCAAGATGCCTTCCTTGAACTCATATGATGGCACGCGTGACCCCTTTAACCATAGCGCTACCTTTAAGACTACCATGCATCTCCAAGGGGTTCCAGATGAGATAATGTGTAGAGCATTTCCGACTATCCTCAAGGGGCCTACGAGAGTTTGGTTCAGCAAAATACCCCCGAATTTAGTAAGTTCTTTCGAGGAGTTGAGCAAATTATTCGTTAATAATTTCATTGGAGGACAGAGACATAAACGTTCCTCATCTAGCTTACTAACCATAGAGCAAGGAGAGAATGAAAGCTTGCGTTCCTTCATCACACGCTTCAATAGGGAAGCACTGACCGTGGACGAGGTAGATGACAAGCTACTGTTGGCTGCCTTCCATAACGGGGTCAATTCTGATTTGTTCATACACAAGCTTTATGAAAAAGAGCCTCAGTCCATGGCCGAACTCATCCATTCAGCCCAAAACTTTATGAACGCAGAAGACGCGATCATAGCTAAGAAGAGGAAAAGAATTGAAAGAATGGAAGCAAATCCCGCCCGTCACTCTGAGCAAGCCCCTTGTCCAAAGAAGGGGTGAACAGAAGATAAGAGAGACTGAGATAGCAAGAAACCAGGTTCTTCAACGCGGAATCAACAATACACCCCTTTGAACGTACCACTCGAGCAAGTCCTTATGCAAATTAAGGACGAGCCTTCTTTGAAGTGGCCAGAGAAGATGAAGGGGGATCCCAACAAGCATAATAGGAACAAGTATTGTCGCTTCCACAGGGATCATGGGCATGATACGGATGAATGCTTCGATTTGAAGCAACAGATTGAAAATCTCATTAGGCAAGGGAAGCTGAGAAATTTCATTGGACGAGACCAGAAGGACGAGAAGCTAAAGGGAAAGGTAGAAGAATTGTCGCGACCACCGCTTGGAGAGATAAGAATCATCGTAGGGGGAGATTCAATAGGGCAGTCGTCCAAATCAAAAAAAGGCATACTTAAAAGTAGTGCAGAGCGTCCAACTCTTTGGACAATCACCGAGAGCAAGGACCACGGACGAACACACAGTCACTTCCCGGACCAGGATGCCGAGAGAATCCATCACCCTCATGACGATGCTATTGTCATCACCCTCCTTATTGCTGATTACAAAACTAGAAGGGTGCTAGTAAACAATGGGAGCTCGGCTGATATTTTATATTATCCAGCCTTTCAGCAAATGAGGTTGGGACGAGATCAGCTCCGTCCAACAAGCTCTCCTCTAGTGGGATTTGGTGGGATGAAGGTACAACCTGTAGGCACTATTTCTTTACCGATGACAATGGGGGCATACCCGCAACAAATCACCAAGGATGTGAACTTCCTTGTGGTAGATTGCCCATCCTCCTACAATGCCATAGTTGGAATGCCGACTTTAAACAGTTGGAAGGCGGTCACATCTACCCACCACTTGTCAGTGAAGTTCCCAACAGAGCATGGGGTGGGGCAAGTACAAGGAGACCAATTGGCAACAAGAGAATGTTATTTGGCCATGTTGGTCATGGACGAGCAAATCCAAACCATGAATATTGAAGAAAAGAGAATTATTGCAGAACCCGTTGAAGTGTTGGAAGATGTTTCCCTAGATGAGTAGTACCCTGAAAGGTGTACCAAGGTTAGAGCAGACCTGAGAGATGAGGTTAAGAAGGACCTCGTCCATTTTTTGAAGAAAAATGTTGATCTATTTGCCTAGAGTAACGAAGACATGCCGGGTATAGATCCCAGTGTTATTACTCACTGTTTGAATGTAGATCCTTCCTCTAAGCTAGTACGACAGAAGAAAAGGGTGTTCACCCCTAAGAGAGATGCTGCTATTAAAGACAAGGTACAAAAGTTGTTGGCCGCGAAATTTATACGAGAAGTGTACTATCCCCAGTGGTTGGCCAATGTAGTGATGGTGAAAAAGGCGAACGGCAAGTGGAGGATGTGTGTGTGGATTTTACTGATTTAAATAAGGCTTGCCCCAAGGACAGTTACCCACTGCCACGTATTGACCAACTGGTGGATTCTACTGCAGGCCACAAACTACTAAGTTTTATAGATGCTTTCTTGGGATACAACCAAATAAGGATGGACGAAGCAGACCAAGAGAAGACGTCCTTTGTTACCAGTCAGGGATTATTCTGTTATGAAGTAATGCTCTTTGGTTTGAAAAATGCTGGAGCAACATACCAATGACTAGTTAACCATATGTTTCGTCCACAGATCGGGCGGAATGTGGAGGTCTACGTCGACGACATGCTGGTGAAAAGTCAGGATAAGGAGGGACATCTGAATGACCTAAAAGAGACGTTTGACACGTTGAGGCAGTACCACATGAAGTTAAACCCCAATAAATGAGCTTTTGGAGTGTCGTCAGGGAAATTCCTTGGATTTATGGTCTCCCATAGAGGAATTAAGGCAAACCCTGATAAAATTCAAGCAATACTAGACATGAAGCCTCCGTGCAATGTTAAAGAAGTCCAGTCCCTCACCAGGCAAGTTGCTGCCCTCAACAAGTTTGTTTCTAAAACTACTGACAAGTGTTTACCGTTTTTCAAGGTTTTAAAGAAAGCATTTGAGTGGACGGACGAGTGCCAAAAAGCTTTTTAGGACCTGAAAACGTATCTCATTACAGCTCCATTGCTGAGTTTGTCCGTGGCAGGGGAAAAGTTATTTTTATACCTAGTAGTAACCCCACACGCCGTGAGCTCAGCGTTGATAAGAGAGGAAGGGAAGATACAAAAGCCAGTATACTATACGAGTAGAGCACTGAGGGGAGCGGAAGGACGATATCCCCTAATGGAGAAGTTGGCTTTCGCACTAATAACAGCCTCTAGAAAACTAAGGCATTACTTTCAGGCTCATGTCATCAACGTTATGACAGATCACCCACTCAAGAAGGCAATGAACAAATTGGAGACTGCAGGACATTTGGTTCAATGGGCTGTCGAGCTTAGTGAGTTTAACATAAAGTACCAACCTAGGCATGCCATAAAAGCTCAGGTTCTGGCAGACTTTATTGTGGAGTTCACCCCTAGTCATGGCGATGTGAGTAAGATGGAAGGCAACCAGAAGTGGATCATCCATGTGGATGGATCGTCTACATAGCACGCCAGAGGAATAGGTGTGGTTTTGCAATCGCCAGAAGGGGATAAACTAAAACACAAAGTCCGACTGCAGTACCAAGCAACCAATAATGAAGTTGAGTATAAAGCTCTTCTCAAAGGGCTAGAATTGGCCAAGTCCGTGGAAGCGAATCAATACTCGTTTTGGGAGATTCTCAACTAATCATGGACCAAGTGAACAAGGTGTACGAGGCTAAGGAAGAACGAATGAGGAAGTATCTAAGCAGGGCTATACGACTTATGAGAAAATTTGAGGAAGCTAACTTCGTTTAAATCCCAAGGGAGAAGAACATGGAAGCAGATACGTTAGCAAAAGAAGCTTCGACGAGTGAAGCTGTCGACAAGTTTAATGAGATTCAGTATATGCCAAGTATAGACATCCCAGAAGTGCAACAGGTGCAGAGCGAAGGAAATTGGATGGCTCCCATTGTATCGTACTTGAAAGAGGGACGACTTCCAGAAGAAAAAGACGAAGCAAGAAAGCTGAGGGTAAGGTCAGCCAGGTACGTTCTTATGGACGATGTTCTGTATAAAAGAGGCTTTTCCCAGCCTTATCTTCGATGTCTGGCTCTGGACGAAGCAAACTACATACTCAGAGAAATTCATGAGGGAGCGTGTAGCAATCACTCAGGAGCCAGATCACTCATCCACAAAGTCGTCCGCGCAGGATATTACTGGCCTAACATGCAAGCCGATGCTAAGGCCTATGTCAAGGTCTGCGATCAATGTCAACGGTTCAGTAATGTCCCCAAACAACTATCAGAGTACCTAACCCTAATGACGTCCCCATGGCCCTTCGCGCAATGGGGACTAGACATCCTGGGTCCTTTCTAACAGGTGTAAGGCAAATGAAGTTTCTTGCAGTTGGTATCGATTATTTCACCAAATTGGTAGAAGCAGAACCTTTAGCTAATATCACACAATAAAATATCAAGAACTTTGTGTGGAAGAACATTATGTGCAGGTTTGGCGTCCCCAGGGTGCTAGTATCCGATAACGGACGACAATTTGACAATGCACTTTTCAGAGATTTTTGCATACACTTTGGGATTCAGAATCACTATTCCTCACCTACCCACCCACAAGCAAATGGACAAGCCGAGGTTGCAAACCGATCCTTGTTAAAAATAATCAAGACTCGGCTTGAGGAAGCAAAGGGAGTATGGCCAGATGAAGTACCAGGTGTTCTGTGGGCATATAGGACGACAGTAAGAACTCCTACAGGAGAAACTCCTTTCAAGCTAGCCTATGGGACTGAAGCTGTCATACTTGCAGAAGTGCACATGGCCAATCATAGAGTAACAGCCTATCAGGACAAAGATAATGAGGAGCAACTCCGTTTGAACCTCGATCTAATAGACGAGGCGAGGATGGACGCTGAACAGAGGATGGCAAGATACAAAAATCTTATGGCTAGGCAATATGATGCAACGGTAAAACCAAGGCAGTTTGACATAGGCGACCTCGTCCTAAAAAGGGTCTCCTTAACCACAAAGAACCCAGCTCATGGGAAGTTGGGACCTAATTGGGAAGGCCCTTACAGAGTTATCAACTGCAAGAGACAAGGATCCTATTACTTGGAGGCCTTAGACGGGAGGAAGTTGGAACATCCTTGGAATGTTGAGCACTTGAGGAGGTACTACCAATAAAATGCCAGCCTAGATGAGCATAACTTCGGATGAGTCTGGAGGCTGTCTATTTACATAAAAGACTATTCTACATAAAAGACTTGTTTATTTATAGTTGTCTTATTATTATGTTAAGGACAAAATTATGGTTTGGCTTTTGTTTGTTTTTCTTTAAAGCCAGGCATTAGTTTATTAAGACATGCCTCGTCCATGAACAATATCTGTGTTGTGAATAGTATTTGTGGAATGTACATGATGTTGTGTGAATCCATGATTTTGGTACTACTTTTTGTTCATATTAACAAAAAACAAACAAACAAACACTCAACACGAGAAAATTCTCTGGACGCGGAGATGTAATCTCAAGATTTCCTAAGTGAAATCGAGGCATGCTCGTCCAAAGCCAAGGACGAGATAAAGCCTATGCCTAAGATCACATTACAAGTGAAACTAAGGCATGCTCATCCATAAAATGGGGCAACGTAAAACATAATACCTAACCATACCATGGACGAGGAAAAACATGGGCGTTTTGAACTTGTTTAAATCACCTACCAAAAACTGTCCAAGGACAAGCAAAATGCAAAGATAAGTCTAAGGACGAGCAAAATGCAAAGATAAGTCTAAGGACGAGCAAAAATGCATAGACAAGTCTAAGGACGAGTAATGCTTAGCCATTTCAAATGATGCTTTTACTTACCATTTCACATGGGCAAGTCACACTCAGGTGGAATTCCAATAAAAATGGTTTATGCATATGAAATGTAGACGAGTAAAACAAGAAATCCTGTATATAAATAAACACTTGTCCATGCATATATAAGACAAATGGTATTCATGTGATTGTTTCAAGGGCGGACAAGAAATGTCCTAAACACCCTTACAAACTTAATTGTTTTATCAAAACTCGTCCTTAAACATGGACAAGCTAAAAGTACTTGAATTACATATAAAAAATAATAAAAATAAAATAAAAAAAAAACTAAGTCATCAAGGTATTTTTTAAGCTGAGGCGTCTGGGTTGGGGTCGTCCTGAGGTTTGGTCATGGCGTCGTCCTCTATGTTGGCGTGTTCAGAGTCGAGGTGAAGGAGAGAGCTAGTGGTGGCAGCGTTCAAATTGAGCACGATGGAGCTGAAGTCCACATTAGGAAACTTCTCAACAACGTCCATCCTAAAGTCTTCAAATCCTGCTGCATAGTTGGTATCCAAAGCATCAGTGTATTGTTTAAATGCTTTGAATTCAGCCACTGCATCTTCCTTAGCATTGGAGAGGAAAGTGCTGAGCTCGTCGCTCTTTTTCTGCAAGTCCTCAAGACGAGCATCTTTTTCTGCAGCACTAGCCTTCAAATCCTCAACTAAAGCTTTCAAGTCCTTCGCCTTGTCCGTCGTCTTAGCGGCCACCTCAGCCTATTGTTTAGCCTCTTTCTTTAACTCCTGTATCCTCGTCTCCAGTAGGATCCTCGTCTTGTCCAACCCGGTGGCCTGTCTGGACGCTGCTATAAACTTGGACATGCCTTATAAAAGTCAACAGCAAATATAAGTTAAAAAAATAAAATAAAAAAAATAAAAAGAAGAAAGAAAAGAAAGAAAAAGGAAATGAACATTTGGTCAAGACAAAGAAAAATGTTACCTTTAAAAGGTCATGGACACCAGAGTGTTCGAAGTCCTTGAGAGACATGTCGTAGCAGACGTTTATATTCTCGTCCGAAACGGCGCTCTTGAAACGTTCCCAGGCCAGATCCTCGTTTTCAATAATGTTTGAAGGGGCCCTTTGGGACGGTTGGGACGAGGTGGGCATAGTTCTGGACGGTGGAGTCTTGGACGGGGTGGACTCAACAGGAGTGGACGAATCGATATCATAGATTTTGGCTGGTTGATGGGATGACGGAGTAGGCTTAGCTACTTGAGACGAGCCCTGCTTGATCTTTTTACCACGTCTACTAGGGAGGCTTTCCAAATCCAAGTGTTTGGATATGGTTTTCCTCTTATCTCCAGCTACAGGACGAGCTAAGCAATCAAGCTTAGGACGAGTCCCCTCAGCACTTACTTCTTTTCCCTTACTACCTCTCATGGTTGCCATTCTTATAAAGAAACAGAAAGAATTCACTTCAACAAGAAAATGAAAATAAAAGATACAAGGAATGCAGAAATCTAATACTTACTTTTTCTTACTGTAATCTCGTGTGCAAGTGCAATATCAGATGGATTAGGGCCTAACCCCCACTTGGCTAGTCATCTGAGATTGACCAAGGAATGGAAATCCCTGTCTGTATGTAGACGAGCCCTGTGGACGCGGTCACCGTGCAATTTGCTCAAAGCAAGTCGTCCAACGGCTGTGACGAAATAAATTGAAGTTAAATGAGATAATAATAAATAAAGGGAGAAAGCTAAGGGACTTACCTTCAGGACAAAGGTTCCCTAGGTCCCCTGTAAAACGACCAAAGGTATCCCAGCCAACGTCTACAGGATTTCCAGCCCAGAATCCAGAGACGAAGAAAAACTCCGTCTTCCATTTTCTGTCAGACGAGGCCAAGGATTTCACTAATCTACAATCTTTACTCCTGGCTGTGAATTGATAAAAGCCAGGAGATTGATGAATCTCTGAGGGTTTATAGCAGTAGAGGAACTTGTCCACAGTAATAGAACGGTCCCTTCCAAACACTTCCCCCCACAAAATTTGCATAGAGATAATTAATCTCCATGCATTTGGGTTGAATTGACATACTCCTAAACCTAACCTAACTAATAGCTCTCTAGTAAAAGCATTTAAAGGAAACCTAAGACCTCCAAGAAGGTAGGCTTCATATACACCTATCCCAAAATGGGGATTACAACACCATTCTCCACGGACAGGTAATCTAGGATTAAACTCGTTTGGGATTTGGTACCATTCCCTAAGATTATTTAATCTTTCCTCGTCCGTCTTTGAAGGAATATCTACAGCACAACTATATACAGTTACCTCTGTCTCGTCCAAAGGACTAGACGGAGGGATGGAAGATGAGGTACCTACCTGGGACCCTAAAGTTTTTCTAAGTTTTTTCTGTACTTCTTCTAAGGGAAGCCCAGGGACCCCTGAGACATACTCCTCGTCAGTGGTGTTTCCCCTACCACTACTACTGGTATCACTAGAATTATCACTACTCTCGTCGTAATACTCGTCTATAGCTTTTTCTGTGCTATCGCTAGACAAGGAGATGGTTATTTCTGACATTTTCAGAAAAGAAAAATTTTGAAACCTAAAGACGAGGAGAGAGGGAGTACCTGGCTCTAGGACGAACTGAAACTATGGACGCGAGGAAACTCTTAGACGAGACTCTAGACGATGAATGTCAAAGAAGGAAAATCTCAGAAGTGAGGAGGGTAGTGGAGGCATTCCACTATTTATAGATGACTGACCTAAGCACATGAAACGACGCAACCAACCAGATGATGACACGTGGTCTTCTTCTCGAAAAATGAATCGATGAAGCGAGCCACCAGTTAAAATGTAACACGTGGCATCCCCAATTGTTGAAAGAAGCTCGTCCGTCCAGAGAAGTAAAATACTATATTCTCTTGGACAACCCATGGACGAGGGGGCAACTGATGGTGTATGAAAAACACCAAGCTGATTTCTCGTCCATATGGCCGTCCATAACAACATACCAAGTGGAAAAATGAGTGGCTATAACACTCGTCCTTCATTCACTCGTCCAATGGAGGAGGAACTAGGAGCGAACCTCGTCCGTCCTTAGTGATGGACGAGTAAGTTTCACCAAGAGTTATGTCGTTTGAATCAAACATCTGTTCATTGTTGAACATAGGTTTCGATAAGGTAACTCCCATGACAGTTATGGAAGTTACCCTCTGAATTCTCCAAACCCTACGACGATAGGAGAAATAACTGTCAAGCTAATACTATATAAGGACCCTTCTACGCAGAGGTATGGGTAATTTTTACATTCTAGAAAAAATTGGTAAAGTCTTTGAAGTGCTTTCTTTTCTACTTCAATCCACTAACTTTACCATCAGATGATTTTTGGCCGGCCTCCACTGGTCTCCTCTGACTTCTTGTTTGTTACTTTCAGGATTTTGCTTGTTGATCATTAACGCCCGGAAATTTTAGCCCACTGATTCATTTACCTCATCAAACTCTGTTGTCAACACCCCGAGACCTCATGTCATGTGTTATGGGAGTGCCTTTTCGTGAAGAATGTTTGGTCCATGGCTAGTCAGCAAACCCAGAAATGCTCAAATGGAGCATCAGATTTTTTTTGGACTATTTCAGAGTATGGTACACAAATTGAGCCATCAGGAACTCAAGACCTGGGCTGTTGTCATGTGGGCTATTTGGAATGCAGGAAACAAATTCTATTTATAAAAATCTCAACTACAACCTAGGATCATCTTTGATGGAGCTACTGGTCTCTTGCTAAAGTACTAACATCCCACAGCAGCGCAGACAACTTCTTAAGGCACATCTGCTTTTTTCTGTTTCTGCTAGTTACTTCTTGTGTAAGTGGGCATCATGTTTTCCAAAGCCTTTTTACTTAGGATCCACTTTGGTGTACATTGATTTCTTCCAACTTGTAATAACTCTTTCAACATCTTAATACATATTCTATCTTCATTCTAAAAAAAAAAAAAAAGACTTACTAATCGCCATTCCCACATTACGAACTACCACTACTAGATTTGATGATCTCTCTCTCTCTCTCTCTCTTGCAAACACATTTGGGTTGGCCGCCACTACAAGTGGGGTTTTATTGTTGGTTGTCGTCATGGGTGTAGTGTCTTAGACCTAAGATGAAACAGCCATCAAAGTTGACAAAATCATCTTAGTGAGATACGATTGTGACCACACTAGCTAATGAACAACCTAAGTTGAAGGAATTTTCTCCAACCAATTATATTTTGTAAAGTCATTCATGTAATTAAAAGTACACATGTATGCTCATTTTAGTTACTAGGTAATGGGTTGGTTTTTCTACAAACTAATTATTTGTAGATACTTACCAATTTCGAAAAGAATTCATATTTTTATAATGTGGCATTTTAATTATTAAGCCATCTAAACGACTCATCATTTGACTATGTTATAAGTTATTTGACTAAAAGTACCAATGATAACTCATTTGAGTTATTTTGTAGTAAGTTGGAGAAAACTTCTCCAATTTAATAAAATTTCTAGTATGTAATATTTTTAAACATGATGTATAGGAAATCTAAATTCCTAACAATGTAATAATGTCATTTTTTGTCCTAAAACAATATTGCATAATATGAACTTATATTATTATTTGTATATATTAAATTACCCTTTTTATTGTCAAAAGAAATTAAATAAGGGGATAAAGTAACAATAATATCACACAAATTCAAATCACAAACTATATAATAAAAGTTGGATTTTATATATTATGACTGAGCAAAGTGAATGTCATATAATTTATTGTGTATTTTTTTTTTTCTCATCATTATCTCATCTAGACAGTTATTTTGTTCCTTTTATTTCATAGTTAAAATAACATTGTTTACTATAAGTGAAATTCTGTTATCAAACTTATAATAAATTTTAAATACTACTCTACATAAAACGCAGTTACCAAAATTTTCAATAATATATATATATAAAAGAAGTTTCATTATATATTTTTAATTCCTATTTAATTTATTAATACTTTTAATTTGATAAAACTTCAATCTTACATGATATGTTTTTTAATTAAGCTTCCATGTTATACCCAACCTGTTCAAGGCCTAACTAACCACCTAAATGTGAGATGCAAACGGATGGTAGAGAGTTCTCCTCTAAAAGGACGGTGGAGTAGCAATTTTTTTTTTTTTTTTTTTTTTTTTTAATGGAGTAGCAATTTGACCCTTAACACAAGCCCAATCATCATGTAGGCATATCTACACATAAGTTTTTGAAAGTCTACATTTTTTCACATCTTAATTATATTATAAATTTTTAATACAGCATTTATCTATAAAATTGAACACTTTGACCTTTTATACGCATCTTTCTTATATTGTGATGTAAGGTTTTGAAATTTCACATTTTCCACATCAACATTATGATACATATTAATTTTGTTTTTGTTACATATCAATTAAAAATTAATTATAACTCATTGTTTTAATAGAATAAAAGCAATCCAACCCAACACAAAAAAAAAACACTAAAAAAGTTATATTTGGTCTTTTCAAAACAAATATTATTTAAATTAAGTGGCATATTTTCTTTAAATCCTTCAATTTGATATTACTTTTTGATATATTTAAATATATAATTTATATATATATATATATATATTTTAGGAAACAAACTTCAAACTTTTTATTAATGTAAACCAAGAATGTCACCTCGGACAACAGAAGACAAAGGTGGTGGAACATCTTCAATCCACACTACAAAATTCAAAATTCCTAAAGCATATCAAGCTAAAGAATGAGCAACCTTATTACCTTCTCTCTTTACATGAGAGGAACATAATTCATGAAAAACACTAGCATAAAAAAGAACATCTTCAATAAATAAACCATCAGTACATAGGAACATACTATCTTCTTTGACGGCCTTGATGAGGACTTAACAATCTCCTTCAAGAATAACTCGGTTGAAGCCCAACTCTACTGCAAATTGGAGTGCCCTTGACGCTGCCATTGCCTCAGTAATCAAAGGAGTGTAGAGGTGTGGTAGCTGCTGGGCAAGTGAAGCCAGCACTGAGCCATTCTCATCTCGCAGAACTACGCCAATAACTGAAGCTTGGTCCTTAGCTGATGTCGCACCATCAAAATTTATTTTAATTGTTCCCTGTGGCAGAGGCTAATAGCGGACTTGTTGTTGGAAAATCTGGTTTTACATCTCATACAAAACACACAGCAGAAGCAACAATCATGAATCTACTTCATTCATGAGTGATAACATGTAACCTTGAATTCTAGAACAAAGAATAGAAAGCATACCTTGATGCTGTGAAATTCAAAACCAAGACTTGAGAATACCTTTAATCTTCATCTCAATTTCACATGGTGCCTAAGAAATATGGTCTCTCAATCAATCTTTATGTACATTGATTAGAAAAGTTCTTCTTCTTCTCCTTGTAGAGAAAAATTATTTTCTTTTCTTTTCATTATACATACATTCTAACTACCTTGATAGTTACTTTATTTAATAACTCTTATTAAATAAAAACTGATTATCTAATTGGGTTAGCTTTTTGAGCTTGCCCAATTGGGTTTTAATTTGTAGCTTGAGATGGGACCAAATGGAACAAATAAGACTCTAGTTCCAATGGGTCTTGGGCTTTTCTGTCAACTATTAACAAGTCCAAAGTTACCATTAATTATATTTAATACCACTATATAAATATAATTGCATTCTAGGCCTTATTAATAAATTATATCCTAATACTCTAATGATATCATTTGACCCCTCCATGAAATATCCATAGTGAACAAAGTCATAATAAACTATCACTTTGTAAACAACTATTTTATCCTTGAGTACCCAGTTTAATTTTTTAGTTATTCACATTTATTGAAATCTAATTTCAATAAATATAAGCTTTAATAACTCCTTACTAAATTATATCCTAAGACTCTAATGATATCATTTGACCCCTCCATGAAATATCCATAGTGAACAAAGTCATAATAAACTATCACTTTGTAAACAACTATTTTATCCTTGAGCACCCAATTTAATTTTTTAGTTATTCACATTTATTGAAATCTAATGTCAATAAATATAAGTTTTAATAACTCCTTACTAAAGTCGGCGCCCTGAATAACCAATTCTCATTAAACTTATCTCAATGGGATATTTTGTGTCTCTATAAAAAGAGATTATGGATTTCATCTTGAGAATATGTGTTCTCTCAATACTACGTGTGGTTACCTAACATACTGAGGTTTTAACCATGAATATTAGATCTCACTCTTGATATATCAAAGTAACTTACATTTCATGATCGGGTTCACTATTCTCTCAGGATTGAGAGTCTATGAAATTAGAAGTCGTGAGATTAATTATTCAGGTAACAGTTGTTGATTGAATAATTAATCTCACAACGTTCCAGTTCAATATGTCTTAACTCTTAAGACACATCAACACATCAACTAAAAGTCTCCACTTCTATGATAAGGACAAATCATCTTAGTTGATGTGTTATAGTCTTCGCAGATGAAACGCCCAATTTCATCATCGACTATGAACTACGTTTTGAGTTTACAAGGAACTAGTGATTTATATCTTCTGTGACTAAATCACATACAATACATCTCAACGACTATGATAATGTCTCATTAATTCATTTATAAATAATCTCATATAATTAAACAATTTAATTATTTATGACATGCCAATAAATTGGATTTTAGGGCAGAATCCCTAACACTTGCATCCGAGGAGGAAGGGCATTGCACTGATTGGATCGATATAAATTCAACTAGTTGTTCTTTCACAGAGGCCGCAAGAAGATGAGGATTGCAACTAGGTTGATGCATACAAACCTGATTCCATTGGTTCCAAATTGCCCACCCCGTTATGGCAAACAGCTCAGGTTGCTGGTGGTTTTTAATAATCCATGAAAGTAGTTCCTTGAAGCCCAGAAAACTTGTCGATCTCCGGAGTCCCCACGGGTTTACATCCTTCCAAACCACATCAAGTTCTTTGTAAGCCCACAACGCATGCATTGCAGACTTTGTTTCTTGTTTGCATTTGTCACACGTTGCACAATCAATGATTGTTCTTCACATCAAATTTTGCTTTGAAGGTAATGATTCTTGGCATGCCCTCCAAAGAAAATTTTTCACCTTATTCGGAACATTGAGAGACCACAGTCCTCTCCACAAGCAATGGTGTCTATTCCTTCTTCAAAAACTGATATCCCGACTTGCTGGTATAGACACCATTGCTTGTAAAAGGCCAGAACAGACTATTTGCCTTCACCACCAGTAAGAGAGGAGTGAATTTGATGAGAGTAGCTTCATCACTAGTAAAAATACTATCAATGAGGCTGTGATTCCACTACCTTCGCAACTCGTCAATGAGAATTTTGACCTTGGCTTTTAGTAGAGACTTCAATGCAAGGGATAGAACATTGGGATTACTTCGTCTAGGTAGCCAGAAGTCACTCCATAAACCAATTGTTTTTCCATCACCAACCCGCCATGTACATCCCCGTTTCAGCACTTCCCTTCCATGTAAAATGCTTGTCCATGCGTATGAGCTTGATCTTGAGTGTTCAGCTTCCATGATTGAGCAATTTGGAAAGAACCAGGCTTTAAAAACTCTATAAAATAGGGATTTTATATTGCAGAAGCCGCCATGCCTATTTAGCTAGTAGGGAGTCGTTGAACAAAGCAATATCTCTAAAACCCATTCCACCCACCATTTTGAAATTTGTTAACTCATCCCATTTAACCCAATCGATTTTCCTTCTATCACCTCGTTGCCCCTACCAAAATTTCTTAATCATTGCTTCAATGTCGTGGCATAACCCCAAAGGGATTTTGAAACATCCCATAGTAAAGGTTGGGATGGCTTGGATAGCTACTTTTATTAGGAACTCTCGCCCTACTTGAGACAATAATCTGCTCTCCCAACCTTACAATTTCCTCCAAATTTTTTGCTTGATAAAATTGAAACTTTCTTTTTTGTTTCTCCCCACCAAAGTTGGTAAACCAAGGTACTTTTCATATTGTTTAATTTCTTGCAAGCCCAAAACAAATTTGATTTCATGTCTAGTGCCTTCCAGAGTAGACGTGCTGAAAAAGATGGCAGTTTTATTTTTGTTGACTTTTTGTCCCGAAGCCTCCTCATAGCGGCTCAAGATGCCAAGTATTTTTTCACATTCTTCAAGGGTGGCCCTACAAAATAAGAGGCTATCATCTACAAACAATAAATGTGTTAGTTCAGGGCCTCGTCAACATAAGGAGAAACCCTTAATGTCACTCGTATTTGCTGCATGCTTTATGAGACCATGTAGCCCTTTAGTGTAAAGGAGGAACAGAAAAAAGGACAAAGGGTCTCCTTGTCTGATGCCCCTAGTGGTATGTATCATACCATAAGGTTCACCATTTACTAAGATTGAGTATGTAGCTGTTTTCACACACACCATGACAAGACTAATCCATTTTTCATTGAAACCCATCTTCCTCATAAGGTTTTCCAGGGACACCCATTCCACCCGATCATAGGCTTTACTCATATTGAGTTTCATAGCCATGAAACCTGAATCACCTATTTTATGATTTCTCAAACAATGCAAAGTCTCAAAGGCCACAAGGATGTTATCAGTGATAAGTCAGTCTTTTGTAAATGCAGATTAATGTTTAGTGATGATAGATGGCAAAACTTTCTTTAGCCTATTTGTTAAAACTTTAGAAAAAAAAAATTATAAAGCACATTACATAAGCTAATAGGTCAGTATTCGTGTACATGCTCAGGATTTGTGGTCTTTGGGATAAGGGTAAGAAAGGTGTGGTTAATGGATTGAGGAAGAGTACTTGAATTTAACTAGGAAAGAACAGAAGTTGTAACATCATGGTCCACTACTCTCCAAAAATGTTGATAAAACAATGGTGGCATCCCATCAAGGCCAGGTGCCTTAAGTGGTACCATTTGTTTTAGTGCTAAAGCAACCTCAGATTATAGGAACACTCCCGTAAGATCCTGGTTCATCTCATTAGAAATCACATAGGGTCAATTGGGCCATGTATGGAGGAGTTGTTAAAGTGGAGAAGAGTTTTTTATAATACCTGAGTAAGGTTAATGCAATTTCCTCTTGTTGGTCCTGCCACACATTCGCCTCATTCCTTATTCCCCTTATTTGATTTTTTATGTGTCTTCGAGTTCCATGGCTATGGAAGTACTTTGTATTGTTGTCACCATTTTTTAACCATAAGATCCGCAATCTCTGGTTCTATAGGCATGCCTCCCTGTCAAGAAGGATTTTTATTTCCTCCTTTAAAGCACGTACATGATGGTTGAGCCCATTGCTCATTTCTTCCCTCTTGGGTTGGGCCAATAGAGATCTTTTTTTTTTTTTTTCCAAATCTCTTCTCACATTACTGAAGACATTACGATTCCACCACGAAAGCTCCTTCCCACACTTTTCTACCTGCTGTAAAATACTACCATCACTATTGTCGTGGCTAAGGGAAAACCAAGAAGCTTCTACAATCTCACTACAACGGTCAATACCTGACATGTTGATTAACAAGGCGCAATGGTCTGAAGTATCACATTGCAAGTGTACTCTTGAACCCGGAAAATTAAGGAACCAATTACTATTCGCAAGCCCTCTATCGAGTATTTCCCATATAGAATGTCTGTCTGAAAAGTGTTTACTCCAAGTGAATTGAGGTCCAACGAATCTAAGATCAATAAAACCACACTCATCCAAAACATCGCTGAATAACTGCATCTACCCTTCCCTTCTGACCGATCCACCTAGTTTTTCATCTTGACTTGTAAGTTCATTAAAATCACCTACACACAACCAAGGGACATTGGGGTGATGATTAAGTGTTCGTAGGCCATCCCATGCTTCACATCTCCTAGAAGTTGCTGGTTCTCCATAAAAGCTCGTGAAACGCCACTCATGTTCCTTGTTCTTGTCAATCCATGTATCAATAAAGTAACTAGAAGAGTCTTCAACCACAAGATTAACTGAAGACTTCCAAAATAAGGCAAGGCCACCCCCACGTCCTTCTCTAGGAACCACCTACTTGTTATCAAAATTAATATTCTTTATAACCTGATCTAGCCTTGCTTCGTCTGTCCATGTTTTAGCTATAAACACGACAGAGGGACCTTTTGCTCGGATTATTTTTCCAAGCTCTCTCCTTGTACATGGGTTCCCAAGCCCACGACAATTCCACACTAAGCAATTCATTGGGATTGGCAGGGTTGCTCAACAACCTCCACCAAATTAAGAACATCATCACTCCTTGAAACTTGTTGTCGCTTGTTTGGTAACATGGAATGGTCATCAATCTGCATAAGGTCATGTTTACCAAGGCCTTGTAAAGCTTCAGTAAACTTAGCATTGTCTGGATTGTCGGGTCTTGCAATTCTTTTCCAACACGGGGTACCAATATTCTGGGGTTTATAAGGATGGTTACTTGAGGCCACATGATTTGCACGTGATGGTTGATTGACCTTTGGAGGGACATAAATTGGGCTAGGAATTAATTGTGGAGCGGACTTAAGTGCAAAAGGGCCAGTTTCTCTTTGTGCCTCATTAAGTTCATTAACCCAATGAGTAGGGTTTCTTGAAATCATGGCAACTCCTTCTAAATTCAGAGATTGGCCTTCACTTTTTGTCCGTTGGCCAACTGTCTTGGATAATAACTCACCCCATGATACTTGCAAGGAATCAAGCGTTACTTGAAACTCATTGATTTCCCTTGATTGCGCCTTTATTGGACCCTCCTTCAACTACGGCTCCCTTGAACCCTGCTTTATTTGGGTAGCACCAATACCCTGTGCACATGAATTCTGATAACCATAAAAAAAAAATAAAAAAAATAAAAAAAAAAAATCTGCTTTGTTTGACCGCGTTGATGGCCTTGTTTTCAACTTATAAAAACCAGGGACCGAGATAACTGATTTGCGTGAAGTAGAAAACGGTGGTGCTCGCATACTCAGCCCAAATTTTCTTTGAGTTAACGTAAGAGATCCTTCACTCTCCCGCCAAAGTGCATAGTCCTTGTCATCGTGGTCGAGGCAGCCACACTAATAGCACATGTTCGGCCAATGTTCATATTTAAAACTAATCCATACTTCTTTGTCTTTTCCTAAGGATATTAAGTGAACGACATAGGGGTTCAGTGATATCCACAAAAACTCTAACCCGAATAAAATTCTCTCCCTCAGAGTCTACTAGATTCTTTGTGGGTATAATACTGCCTAAGACTTCTCATATTTTTTTCAGCTGCTTTTGTGTTCATGTACCTGTTTGGAAGGCTGTGAACTTGCACCCAAAATATCGTTTTCTTAAACTTGAGGTCTTCAGCTAATTGAGCGCTATCATAATGATGCATTACCACCAAATGCTTGTCAAAACTCCAAGGTTCATTCAAGAGGACCCTATCAGCTTCATCCTTGTTGTAAAAAATGAACAACACTTTGTGATTACCCATGTTTCGGACTCGAAAACCATTACGTGATCGCCAAAAAGGAGTGAAAGTTTTTGCGATGGCATCAATGTTTAGGGCACACTTAGTAAGGAAATGTGAAGCAATAAAGTATTCTTCCGAGCTAAACTCCTCACCTAGGCAGCACCCTGGCCCCTCATTCTCAGACAATGTAAGACAGTCTCAGGTTTTTGTGAGATCATCCATAAGAATAGGTTCAATAAACAAAAGAACATAAAAGAAAAATGTTATAGGAAGATAGGACAAACAAACTGTTTCCCAACACCCGTGAAAAAAAACCAACAAGCCAGAAAAATAACCTTGTTATTCCCTGGAAGAAAAACCACCTTCAAAGGGAGGGACTTCAATTCTATTGCCTAAGAGAAGCTAGAGAGAACTTTCTTAGCGACAAAAAAACTTCTTGAAAGACAACCTAAAACCTCCAAAAATCCCCAATTTATAAATATTCTTTGGTAAACTTTTTCATGCACCACATAAATATTAATTAGTTCTGATTCCAAAAATATTAAAAGAATTACTCCAACCACAACCATACATTATATATTAGGCTAAAAGGAAAAAGAAATATATGAACTTTATGACACAAGATCTCACTATAAATAACTATATCAATACATTAAAAAAAAAAAATTCAAATTTATATATAACATGCTTTAACATTTCTTTCATCATATATTTCTATTTTTTTAAGTGTACAAAATTTTTCTCTATTTCAATTATAAAAAAGTACTTTTAACTCATGAGTCATGACATGAAGACTTAAATAATTATTTATATATAGTTTTAGTCACAGTTGTCATTGTTGATGTGAACTACTGTGTAATAAATTTATTCGAAGATGTCAAAAAGAATTGATTTGAAGAAAAACCATGTCATCTTTAAATAAACTTTTGATATTTATATTTTTTACTCAAAATAATAATAATAATAATAATAATAATAATAATAATAATATAATAAAAACATCAAAGGGAATCAATATTATAAATTGCCATAATATTTTCTTATACATATTCACATCTTTAATTTTTTTTAAAAAGAAATTAACATATTCACACCCTCATTATTAGCATGATTGATGAGTTTTTTGTTTTTTTGTTTTTAATTAGTATTGATTGATGAGTTGAATTTGTCCACTAGCTTGTTCAGTTATTCCTTATCTCCTTCTAACAAATGAAAAGTTTATCTTTTATGAAAAAGGTTTACGAGGCAACAATTATCCAATAAAGAGAGAATGAAGGGTGCTTGACATATGCACTTAAAAATTAAAAATATGTGTTTAAATACATGTGAAAATATATGTAGAAAAATAGTGTATAAAAATACGAATAATATTGTTTAAAAATTGAAAATATGTGTTTGAATGAGCATACCAAACAGGCATAAGACTTTCTACCTAAAAAAATCAAGTAACCAAAATTGCTTCCCTCTCTAAACATAAATAAAAATTTCCTTATCTTGATTGAATCTTTTATAAATTTTTTTTAATACCATCATCATCCCCATCAATTTGTATTGAAAATTGAAAATCCCCATCCATCTATCAACTCCAATCAACAATCAATACTGAAAGTGAACTCAATAAACAAATCAAAAACTCATTTTCCAGACACCATTCTCACCATCATTTCCTCATCAACACCACCATCATTTCTTTTTCTTTTTTTGATTGGAACCACCACCATTTCATACATTACAAAATAAGCAATTTTGTTCTCACAAGCAATAAAACCTTTTTTGTTTCCTACTATTCCTCTCTCAAAAACACTACTATACAACACAACACTCTCTCACAAGATAAAAAGTCTTTTACAAAAAGAAAATAAAGTTCACACAATGAACGAAGTACGATCCAAATCCAAAAGATCTAAACCCACTACTTCTTCTTCTTCAAATTTAAATTCTTTTCGGTCCCAAACTCAAACCCTAATTTCTACGATGGCGCGAAAATCTTCGCTGCTCAAACGAACCCTAGCTACCATTCTCGTCCTTCTCGTCGTTTACGCTTTACTCAACACTTTCCTCAGTCCCGCCAATTCTTCTTCTTCTTCTTCGTCGTCGCCGAAGTCGATGTCGAAGCTCGAAACTACTTTCCCTTTCACGTATGCGAATTCCGCTTCCATCGAAAACGGATTTTCTCGGGAAAACGCGGACAACTTTCCCGAAAAGTCGGTACTCAAAGTCTATCTCTACGAGCTCCCGAAAAGGTTCACTCACGGCGTGATCGAACACCACTCCATAGCCCGTGGACGCCGCCCCGCCGATGACGTGGCGCTTCTCCAGTACCCTGGCCACCAGCACATGGCGGAGTGGTACTTGTACAAAGATCTGACCCGACCCGATTCCGACCGGGTCGGTTCTCCGGTGATCAGGGTCTCGGATCCGGAAGAGGCGGATTTATTCTACGTGCCGTTCTTTTCGTCGTTGAGTTTGATTGTGAACACGGCCCGACCCGGCGGGTCGAGTTCGGGTCCGGATCAGGCTCGGGTCATGTACAGTGACGAGGAGAACCAGGAGGCTTTGGTGGATTGGTTGGAGGAGCAGGAGTATTGGAAGAGGAACAATGGGAGGGACCATGTGATTGTGGCTCAGGATCCGAATGCGTTGTATAGAGTGATTGATAAGATCAAGAATAGTGTGCTTTTGGTCTCGGATTTTGGACGGTTGAGATCGGACCAGGCGTCGTTAATCAAGGATGTGATCGTGCCGTATTCGCATAGGATCAATAGTTATACTGGCGATGTTGGGGTTGGGAATCGGAAGACGCTATTGTTCTTCATGGGGGCTCGGTATCGGAAAGAGGTATATGCAATAATGCAATTTAGTAAAGTTTGTTGCTTTTTGAAATGGTTGATTTTGTTGCAATGTGCATTGACTTTGATAATTCTTTTGATATGAGATGATGGGTAGGAATGAATTAGTATTAGACATTTGATTGATATTTTGATGGGTCATTGTTGGAATATTTGTTAGTGTTTAGACTGTGTGAAAGTGGGCAGTGTTTTTGTATTCTGGTGAAGAAGAAAATAAGGAAATACTCTAAAATTGATCTCTATATCTTTATGTTTGGATGGGTTAGTTGATATAGGATTGCCGGTTAGACACAGCTCTTGCATTTATCTTTTGCTTGGTTAGCTCAAGACCTAGTAAGAATGGTTTCATCTATATGGGAGAAGTACATACAAATCTCAAAGATGTCTTGTTTGCTTTGTTCAGATCTAGATTTGATTACAGAAATGAGCTTTAGCTAGGCATCTTTCTCATGGAGACTCTAGAGACTTGAATCTCTAGCTTGGCGCTAGAATCACCAATAGATTAAACGGTAGTCTAAGACTCTAAGTTGGTTTCCTTTATCCTATCCCTTTTGCATTTGTCTCCTTTTCAACATAAAAGGGAAAAAAAACTTACCCCTGCCATGTTTATCTTCTTTTGATTGCATCTGTAAGGTGCTAAGAGAATATTTAAGAGTGAGTCCATGAATGGTAGTTGATTTCCATCGGATTTACAATATCCACTAGAATGGTAGAATTGTCTCACACTCAGAGTGAGGATGATGTTCATTCTCAGGTTATTAAAAATTTAAAATGGAAAAGATTGATAATTGACCTTATTTTTACAAGGAAAGAAAAGAAAAAACAGATAATTGATATTCAACACATACACTTTCTACGTTGCTCTGAAGGCTGATTCCAGGGAATGCTGCCTGCTTCTTTCATGTTTGAGATTACTGTATTAGAACTTCTCAAATTTATTAGTTCTTGTCCTAAATCTTTGTTCGACACAGGAAAATCATTTTCAACGTGATTTATAGTCTCCTAGGTAATGAGGGCCATCTTATTTTTTGTCAACAGAATCTTTTCCGTTAGTTTAATACAGGCCATGAATCTGCAGCACCACTTGATCATCACAGGAACTTGTCAAGCTGGATAATTGGCTTGAATATAACTGTATCTTTATTTATGGGATATGTGAAAAACTGATAGAAGTGTGCATATACTTCATCACTAGAAGAATATTTTCACTAGTGAGATTTATTTTTGAATAAACTTAATACTGGATCTAAATTTTTCCTTTTTCTCTTGGTGGCTCTTTTGTGTGTGTAGGGAGGAAAAATTCGTGATTTGCTTTTCCAATTACTTGAAAATGAAGAGGATGTCATAGTAAGACATGGAACACAATCCAGAGAGAATAGACGAGCTGCTTCCCAAGGGATGCATACATCTAAGTTTTGTTTAAATCCTGCTGGTGATACTCCATCAGCGTGCCGACTCTTTGATTCTATAGTTAGCTTGTGTGTCCCAGTGATAATCAGTGATAGTATTGAATTGCCGTTTGAAGATGTTATAGACTATAGAAAGATTGCAATATTTGTAGATTCCACCTCTGCTCTTAAACCAGGATTCGTGGTTTCAATGCTGAGAGGAATAACCACTCTGAGGATTATGGAATATCAGAGAGAGCTAAAAGAGGTTAGTACTATCTTCATATTCTTCTTGTGTACAATATTGCTTCATTTTTGTATTTTGGATATTTTCTTTTATTTATTCCATGTTGTCATCCTCTCTATTTTGATTTCAACCTGAGCCTTTGTATTATATTTAATTATTCTTGTAGATATGCTACATGTGTGTTTAACTGTTTGTGTATGCACGTGAGTGCAGCTGTGCAAGAAACAATAGAATAAAGCAGTTTTACATTGTAGTCAACAGGAACTTCACCCTAATACTGAGTACTGAGACTTGAAATTTGTACATTTCAGGACTGGTTTCATTGCTGTAAATCATTTTTCTCTTTTTACGTGTTCAGTTTGATTGGAGCTAAAATTGTTGTAGCATATTGGTGTAATAGGATTTGCACAGGTTCATGCATGCACCTTGGTAGCTTCTTTATCTATTTATGTGTCCTATTTTGGCTGCTTAAGTTGTATTTATTCCGTTGTGGCAGTTATTAATTCGTATATAAAATTCTGTCTACTTATAGGCTTATTTGCTCATGGAAGAACATCTTCACTAGAGCTACCAATATTATTATATTAATCATAAGATAGACATGACTCCTTTATAATTATAGTTTGTAAATAGTTGGTCCTAATGAAATTGGCTACACAGGATTCTTGTGGCACTTATTATTCTTATAATAGTTTTTTTTTTTTTTTTTTTTTTTTTTTTTTTTTTTTTTCTCTTTTTATTATATTTTTGATAATTTGATAGTTACAATGGAGGAGGGGGGATTTGAACCCTAGGCATCTTCTTTGGAAATGCCAGAAGGTGCTACAAGGCCCTTGGCTAGTCATATTACACTTATCATTTTAACTTTATTCTGTATGCATACAAGTACATTACACCCTGAACATTCTATTATGATCCTTGTGGTTCATTTGGAAGGAGAGGAATAGGAGAATTTTCCATTGAGGGTAGGCATATGCAGAAGAAATTAGCTTTTCTTTAGTTCCTTTGGGTGCGTTGGTTATCCATGGTTTAAGAAAGAAAAGTGAGAAGTGTGTGCTGTTTAGAGACTTTGTGATTAGAAACATGAACGGTGATAGTGTGCACGGCCAATGTGAGAAAAAGAGAGAGTATAGGTACTCATGCCTAAAACAACATGAAATGCTTGTGATCCTACTATCAACGTCACTTTTTGTTTTAAGTACCCGAGTTTGGATAATAACATACTCTCTTCTTTTACTAGTATTTGGACTTTAAATTGACCAGTGAACTGAAGATCTATATAAAACACAATCAAAGACTAGCTTGGATTGAGAGAAAATAAACCCAGAAAACATAGAAACTCCTGAAAAGTTCTACGCCTGACTCAATTCATCAAATACCTTTAATTTACAGTTGTTAAAAATTTCAGATCTATCCTTTATTGCTAAACTAACCATAATTTATGAAATTAAAACATAAATTGAAGATTGATTTTTACCCTAGGATGATTTTCACTAGGCCTTCAAAAGCATATACTTGGGTTATGAGCATAAACTGCTTAGCCTATCAAGGGTGAATGCCCCTGGATTACCTAGCAACTAGTTTGCATGGGTGGGTCAGCTGCCCATAGATTTTACTGGGTATAGGTGAGTCCAAAGGGCTCTTCTTTAGAAAGGTTCCCTATATATACATATAAATCATATACCCCCACTTCAATTGCACTTTGCATGTTGTCACCATACATTATAAGTTCTAAGTTGTCAAATTGTCATAACTGAAAACCACTCTAAAGGTATCGACTTGACCCTTATTCTATCATTTCTATGGCTGCAAGAATTATCCTTTTTATAATTTTTTACATGGATGTTGTAGGTTTTCTCCATCTCCTTTATCTTCTTTTTGGACTTCAGATGAACCATGAAAGGCTTCCTTATTATAGGGAGGTGGTCATGCTGATATTCCACCATGTATATTTGTGCTGTGACTCTCATTTTACCCCATTTTGGACTTTTTTATTTAAATAATTATGAAAAGATCCTTAGTTTAGTCAGTGTTCATGCTCATATTCTCTTTGTCTATTTGTACTGTCACTTGCATTCTCTGTTACCTGGGCTTTACCCCACTTTTTGGTGTGTTTGCCATACCTTGTCTGGGTAAGACCCTAGTCTTCACTATCTTTGATGCTTTCTACAACTCGGGGAAAAAAAATACCATATGAAAAACACATGAAAAGTGGAAAGTGTTGGAAAGAAACCAGTGTATGATGGGAATGTCTGGGAAGATCTTTTATGGTGGAAATATAGGCATAGAGCTCACATGTAAGTACTGAAAATGCACTTGTAATGTCATCTGTTAGTTTAATTCTGCCAATGGTGAGGTTATTTTCTGCTTATGGCACCATGGACAAGATACTCAAGAAATTTAATTGTAAAGATTAGGAAATGGTGAGTGAGAACACAAGATTGTGGCCTTCGATGAACAAGAATGTTTATGAAGGTCATCACGGCTGTACAGTCTGAATATGATCATTGTTCGAATAGTGGTCACAGCCATTTGTGGTTGTAGTTACATGTGAGTCCTTTTGAATGAGACCACACTTAGAACTGACTGCAACACTAGGGTTGTCAAAATTGTTCTATTGCCACTATAGCAATGTTATGAATTGAGTTTACAGCTAATGCACTTCATATATTGAAATTGTGTTTCCTGCATTCATGCTTTCAAATGACAGCTAAATCTTCTTCATATTTTTAGTTTGGGTTCGTTCGCTGGTTCTCTCGTGTTAAACAGTATGTCATCTGTTGAGTGATCAACATTCTCAGTTAACATCAGATTGCCAAGTTTAATATTCTTAATTTAAAATATGTGATTCAGGTGAAGCATTACTTCCAATATGGAGAACCAAATGGTACAGTGAATGAAATCTGGCGCCAAGTCTCACAGAAGCTGCCCTTAATTAAATTGATGATCAATCGGGACAAACGTCTTGTTAAGAGGGAATTAACTGAGCCAGACTGTTCTTGCCTCTGTACGAACCAGACAGGGATACTCGCCAGCTTATGAAGCCACTTTAGTCGATGATTTTGGAGCATATACGTAGAAAACTGGCACGGTTGTCCTCCAATATCACCGTGGAGGATTCTTTTGTTTCAAGGGAGGATTTGGTGGTAATTACCTCATATATTTAGCTCATATACCAAGTGCTGATAGTACCACAATTTCCTTTCCAGGCTTTTTTTTTCCCCACTATATAGGGTACTGGAGTTTGCCGTTTGTTAAGGTTTTGTTACACATTTTCTTGTTGTAGATTTGGTGATTGAAGAACAGATTCAGCACTAGTAAATTATATCAATACTCGATAATGTAATTCATTTGTACATGGTAGAGAATAAAAAGATCTCTATACTCATCGATTCTTTTATTCCTTATGTATTAATATTTTATCTCTCAATGACTACACAAGTATTAGTGCCTCTGTTTTTAAAGTCATTCTCATCTATCTTGAGTCTTCATGTATTATTTGCAAACAAGACTCGATTTGTTCATACCATTTTCAAAAAATAAAATAAAATAAATAATCCTACTCAGTTTAACAAATATAAAAGATTCCTACTTATTTTTACCACAATTTTAGAACAACTTTTGTTATAATTTGTTGAAGTGGTTAACTATGAGCAATGACATTAAACAATCACTTTTACATAGACCTATTACTTTTTTCACCACCCACAGTTGATATGTTAAAAAAGGTTATGAAGTGTCATTTGTTAATAGTTCGGATAAGAATTGCTTTTTTTTTTTTTTTTTTTTAAGATAAATATTCAGTTAAGAAATTAAGTTGGACATTTTTATATAGACCTTGGGTTGAGGGGGAAAGTCATGTATACAACATTTGAAAGAGTTTCATTTTGATAAACCTCGGAGACTTCAGTGAAATTAATCCTAATATATTTGTCCATCATATGAACTAGTTTTGTTAGAAAATTAATCTTTCTAATAGTCTCGAATAATATCAAATGTAAACGAATGCAATACATACTTTAAACTCAGTCTCGTCAAAGATGGTGAAAGTTTATATTGGACCTGAAATGGGTTTAGAGATCTCTCTGGTTTCTATCAATTGGAATTTTTTTCAAAATTAATTTTCTTCTTTCGAACGTCATCACTAGTCCGTGGAATTTGTTCATCCGCTGATAGAGCACACCTCTGTCATTATAATCTGAAAGGCACCTTACCTAGTCATATCTAAAAAAATTACCAGATAGAATGATGCAACAAGATCATTATAAAGTTGATGATCATGTTCGACCATAAAATGCTGAATGTGTGAAGATCTATCAATACCGTAGAGAGAGCTTATTTTCATTGGTGTTGAAGAGGAAAAATTATGCATGATAGAGCTATCTGGACGGAGGTGGCATGAACAGACGTGGCATGTACAGACCGAACGGTCACGTGGCATCCAGCCCATTATTATGTGGTCTCCAAGAAACCTTAAATGGAAAATACTTGTGACACACGATTAGCCCTGATTTGTAGAGTCCCAACATAAGTAGAATTCTAGAATATACACACATTAATGAGTATCTTCCCCATAAGGAAAAGACTTATTCCGCAAACAAAGGAGTCGGGCCCTACGCTACTATAAAAACCCAAAGACCCTCAAGAAAAAGGTACGTACAATTTCTCTAAAGTTTATACTCTCTAGCATTGTTGGGGCTCTCTTCTGACTCAACTTTCGAAGAGTTTTTGGCCGGTACCACACCAGTACTCTTTACAAGGTCTTCTTCTTTTTCTGTGTTGGGCAGGTCTGGTATCGAGCGAATTGGAACCGTGTGGCTCACTGGTGATTTTTTTCGGCATCATCAGGTGTATTGGGCTTAAAATATAAGTTAGGTAAAAGTACATCTGTACTTGGATAATAAAACTTTAAGAAGCTGTAAATAATATATAAGGTGAATAAATTACAATTAGGCAGAACCTTGTATCACATGCTTCTTGTGAAGTGAGAAAAGCCGAGTGTTGGATTATGTTACTGGAAGTCTCACGTTGCAAAAATGAAAGAGAATCTATACTTTCTCCTTTATAAATACCACATTCCATCAAGAATTATTTATTTTTTTTAAAAAATAGCTACAACAATGCAAGAAGGTGATTTAAACTCTGGATGTCTACGTTTGAAAATACCACGAGGTTTCCTTTGAGCTACAAAACTTTTAACCCCATTATGAATTATAAACATGAATTTACAGATTAATTTATTTTGTAGGCCTACCATTCATTGATTTAATAATGGGCTGCCTTTTGTTTATGTTCAATGTTGTTTGTATGTTTATAATTTGTCAAGAGCTTTGTAACTTATGGCCTGTTTGGAAGTTTAGAGAAGGAGGAGAGTAGAGGGGGAGTAGAGAAAAAGAGAGTAGTTTGGAGTATAGTAGAGGGGAATGATTATCCTCCACCTTGTTTAGATGTTTTTAAAATTAGTAAGGGAGAAGGAAGTAATTAACCCTTCTTCTTGTTTGAATGTTTTATAAATTAGGATAGAAATGAGTGAAAATGATTTAAATAGACAAATTTATACCTATTTGAAAATGTACTTCAACAAATGAGTAAAGAAAAAGAAAAAAAAAAGGGAAAAAAAAATAATGACCCACCAATTAAATCAGAGCCCACATGTCATCCTCATTCTCATTATACCCTCAAAGATAAACCCAACAGTTATTAATTTTTTTTTTTTTTAAAAAAAACAAATATTTTGACTAAAAAATCAAAGAAAGTCAAGCAAAATGCATTTTCCCAGCAAAATAAAAATAAAATAAAATAAAAATTTGGGGAAGATAATAAACCCAGATAAGATTGTACATTTTCATTTTTCAGAACAAACCCAAAAACACATTTCACGAAAAACAATAAACATGCAAACCCAGTACCCAATCAGAGAGAGAGAGAGAGAGAGAGAGAGATTTACTTGTCATTGTTGTAATCCATTTTCAACAACAAAAAAAGAAAACCACAGCCCTTCTTCTTCCTCTTCTACCACACTACAACAGCAAAAGTAGCCGTTACTTGAAAGATCAATTTCCTCACTCTTCTCTGTAAATATAAATATATAAATATAACTCTCTATGTGGCTTTTTTGAGTCTGGTGGTGGTGGTGCTTGAGATGTGTGCTATTTATTTTGTTTTGGAAAACAAAGAAAAAAGCGCCGACTCTCACTCTCTCTCTCTCTCCCTTTGTTTTTTTTTTTTTTTTTGGTTTTGTGTTGATTATATTTTTTTTCTTTCCTTGTTGGAAGTTTTTAGTATCAGTGTGTTGATTATTATTATTATTTTTTATCTGTTCTTTCACTGTTTGGATGCCAAGAAAAAGGAAAAAGGAAAACTTTGTATGCCTTGTCCAGCTAGCCGAAAAGAACAGAAAAGAAGGATCTATGTTAATTTTTAGGTTTGTAATTGTAATTTTGTTAAAAATTTATTTGGTTAATAATTTAACTACTCTGTTCTCCCTTCAAATCTCTCAAATTTGGGAATTAAAAATGAAAGGTTAGAGGTACTTGAAATCCCTTAAAATTCCTCCCTCTCATTTCTTAAAAAACTTCCAAACAAGGTAATTGAATTACTCTTCCTCCCTTTACTCTACTCCCCTCCTTTTTTAAACTTTCAAACAGGCCATTAATTGGCTCCTTGCCATGCACAAAGTGTTTAGGGGTTTAGAAAAAATGATTCGATTTGCGAGGTTAGCAACATATTTTAACTATCTAAAAAAAAGTTTATAATTCTTGGTGGCATGTGGTGTTTCAAAAAGTCTCTCTCACAAAACAAGTCCCACATTGAAAAATAAATTGATATTAACAATGACATTGATTATTAAAAAGTCACTCTTTCCTTGTCCCATTTTCGTGCTCCACTCTATGTTCTACGTACCTAGGGCTATTCACAGGTCGGGTTTATGCCCAACCCAAACTCAACCCGAAAAATTCGAGTGAATAAATTCATAACCCAAAACCAACCCAGAATATCTCGTCAAATCTGCCAGTTTGAGTCTTGTCGGTTTCAAGTTGTATCGGTCGGTTTTGAGTTTTATCACCAGGGCCAATATATGGCCGGATCTGTTGAGATCTGGCCCATATTTCGTCAGATAACTATAAGATCTCGAAAGATCTAGACTAGATCTCGATGAGATCTCGTCGGTCTAGTCTGGAATGCTTGAAAAATTTCTAGACGAATTGAAAATTTTGGGTGGGTCTAATTTCACAGGTTTTGAAAGAGGAGACCTACAACCAACCCGCCGAAGTCAGGTTTAGGTATGGGTAGGTTGGACAGGTGGGCAAGTTCCTTGGACAGCCCTAATTCTACAGATACAAACTTGCATATGTACGCCTATTTAATTAAAATTTAATTTTTTACATCTTATTTTAGTCTCCTAAAATAAATAAATAAAAATAAAAACCCAAACCATCCCCACTAGCCACCACCACCGCCAGTCCTCTAACCACCACCAACCTTTGCTGAAGTCATCAATAGCCAGACACCACCTTCGGCCACTACCAACTCCCTCCAACAAATCTCCCAAGAATTTTGTTCAATAGGCGTGGTTGGGCTTGGCATAGTGGTTGCCATGACTGATTTGATCCACCATGTGTTGGCCTTTCATTTTAATTTTTAATTTATTTTAGTTAGTGGGCGGTTGTGGTGGTTGGTGTCTGGCTATTGATGACTTTAGTAGAGGTTGGTGGTGGTGGAGGATCAGTAATTGTGGCGGCAAAAAATTAAATTTTTTATTAAATAAGTATACATGTGGCAAGTTTTTATTGGTGGAGTATATAGTAGAGCAAGAAAAATGTTATAGAAAATTTGGACTCCTTTTGTTCTTCATGATTTTATCATTGTGTTAACATGAAAAATGCATAATTATTAAAAGGGTAAATTACAATTTAACCTATTGTGAATTGACCCTATCATAACTAAGTTAAAGATTCAATTGCAACATTTGATTCCCTAAAGTAAGGATATCGACTTCATCCAAATTAATAAATTTTGTGAAAAAATTTACCCCTCCATATATGAATAAGGAAATATACAATTAACCCACTTGTAATTTGGCTCATTGCAATTTAGTTCATAAGCATTTTAATTTCCACATCCAACCACCTAAAGTTTGGAGTAAAAAGAAATCGTTGGAGACAAATGATAACATGTGAAAAAGACACTTATTTAGACGAAATCCCTAATGGTTTCATTTTGTTCCGAATGTTAAGAGGCCATTAAATTGGACAATTGAGAATTGGTGGACAAAATTGTGATATCCACAAACCTCATTGGGTATTTTGTAATTTACCTTATAAAGATACAAGTGAAATGACATTGCTCACCCTCTAAAATGTCACTCTTTAAAATGCTGAAAATAACCCAAATACTGCTGAAATCTCAAAAAAGAGTAAGAAAAAAGATTGAAAGACTCTCACACACACATCACCCCAGTGTCAGTCATTTCAAAAACATACCACATATTTCTCCAAGAAAACTTCCAAGGTTTCTAGTAAGTGAGACCCAAATGCCAAAAGAACCGGTATCCACAAAACCGATAGATACCCACAACCTATAAAAATAACCATAACAATAACATTTTATATATTTTTTTATGTTAACACCAAAGCCAAATCTTTTTTTTTTTTGGTAAAGAGGCGATGCATTAATAATCAAAGGGGGGAAACAAAGTCATGACATATCCTATTAACATACAATTCGTCCCTATCTTCCTGGAGAATTTGCAAAATGTCCACAGGCGGATTGAAATAATTAAGTAATTCTATCTCTTGCTCCACTCCCATTTTGGCCAACACGTCTGCACATTGGTTAGCTTGCCGGTAACAATGCTTGATCTAAATTTGTTGGAAACATAACACCAGCTACCTGCAATCATCCATTATAGGAGATATAATCCTATTATCATAGTTATAGTTCCTTAGGACATCAACCATAGCTTTAGCATCCAGCTCTACAACAATGTTTGGAATATTTAAAGAAAGGCACAAGCTAAGTCCATCCCTTAAGCCCCAAAGTTCAGCTGCAAAGCTGTTAGTAGCCTCATATGCCTTGTGAAACCCGCTACCCAATCCCCTTGTTCATCTCTAACAACACCACCACAACCTGCTTGTCCTACACTATCCAAAACCGACCCATCAGTGTTTAATTTCTTCCATCCCATTGCTGGCTTCTCCCATCTAATGCTCTTGTCACTACACGGGTTGGGTCCCTAGGTGAAGCTACATAACACAGAAACTCCACATCTTGGTTAACAATTTCATATGAGAGATTTGGCTTTTGGCTTTTGGCTTTTCCTCTTGAAAATAAACATGTTTCTACTCTTCCATATGTTCCACACCGCTATTGGAAATATAATATTCCATGGAGGATTACCTTGCAGGCAACTTTTCCTATCTTTACTATAGATCTTGATCCAATCTTGTAAATTGCTTGTCCAAAAAACTTGGTCAGTCCTCTAAATTCCCAGCTGCCTCCAAACTTCTTTAACTTTATGGCAGTCCCTAAAAGCATGTAATATTGATTCCGAGGTCCCTTGACAATATTGATGTGCTTTATACAACCCTTATAACATATCAAGCAGCATATCCATTAGTTTTTAAACATAAACATATAATTTTAACAGCATCTAAAGTTTGTAGTAAATATTTATGGAAATTATAAGTGTTTGAATTTAAAAATTCTGAAATATCTGTCATCATCCAAGTCTATAATTTTGTTAATGGACTTCATAATTCTCTCTTGAGCCTTCCCTTTTAAAAGTTTCCTTTCCTTTTGGATTAAATGACAACAATCTAGTTGCCTTTGCATTTGCTAGTTCTCTCTTTGAAGTTGATCAAGTACAATAGTGAGTCATCTCTAGATGAATCAACTTAATGTGTTTTTGAAACACTTAACCCTTTCTCATATAGCTTTGACTACAGTGATTCTTCCATGGATTCTATCATAGTGTTGGTTGTAGTCAATTGTTTAGGTTCATTGATCAAGACTTTTTGTCTCTTTTGTTCAATTGTTGTTGTTTTCTTTGAAATGTAGTTTGTAATTGAATTTTTATTTTTATTTTTATTTTTATTGAGTTCCATGAAAAGTTGATTATGAAGGGAAGTGGTGGATTTTTATGTGTTTCAAAGAAGTTGTGATTATGAAAGAGTGGTACGAGAATTGGAGATTTCTTAATATTGTTATTTTTATTAAGAGCATTAATTGTTGAATATTTTTTATCTACCTTAAAAGTTGCAACCTTCAAAATATCTCTTTTGGGAAGGGCATACATATATATTGTTACTTAGACTACATGCATAATTGAAATATGTATTTGAATTTCTCTATATTCAAAGAAGTGGGATGTTCTAAACCCTTTGAAATAGTAGTTTCTCATCTTTAACGAGTTCAGGTGTCAGTTGAAAATATGCTTTCAATTGATAAAATGGAAAGGAAAGAACATCGATTATATATCACATCACTTTTGGAACTTGATTTGATGGCTCTTGAGCCTTCCTATTATGTATCATTCCTATTTTGTGTTACCTTTGTTTGCAATATATGAATTGGTGGAGGCAAACCCTTTTCTCTACTCAATTGTTTGCTGTTGTTGTTGTTGTTGTTTTTTTTTTTTTTTCTTTTTTTCTTTTTTTTTTTTTTTTGCGAGGTAGTAAAAAGTTGTAAATATTCTAATAAGTTAACCAAAAAAAGGCTAATCCAAACCAATTGCACACAAGCATTATGTCATGGTAGTGATAGTAAACTTTTTGTTACCAATACGGAACTTAATAGGAACAAACATATAATCAATTAATCAGTCGCAGTAGATAGTGTATAAATAATTGTAAATTTGCAATACTTAAACACTTCTTCTCTTGTGGTTACTGTTATTGTTATTACTTTCTCAAATTTAATAGTTAGAATTTTATTCACTTCTTATTTGCACATCATTAAAGTATCTTAATCCTTCTTTTTTCACTTCCACTTTTGTTGCCTTTTCGGAGTGCTCGATGAAACAAATTCTTTATAGTCTAGTACGTAAGTTTTGTTCACTGGTAAGTATTCCCTAACGATCATGTTTTTTTGTTAAATCCATACCAATACTTTTTGCTTTGTTGTTCCCAAAAAATAAAAAGGGTCCACATCAATGCCACAAGTAGGTTCAAGATTGTTTCTAACTTGGTTCATCTTGTCGAATTTTCCTTATGAATCAATGTTGTTCTCATATGTAACAGTAATATAATACAAAACTTGCAAAATATTATTTTTATTATTTTGGAAAACATGATTTCATATCTCATACAAAACAAACAACAAAAAAATATATTGATCTACTTCATTCATGTAAGATAACATGGAAGTTTGAATTTTAGAAAAAAAAGAACAGAGAAGTGTACCAAATTCCACTTTATGCCCAAAATGTGCCAATTAGTTCTACGTATGTTCTCTTTCTTTCTTAGTGAAAAGATGTATTGTCTTTTCACTAAGAAAAAGTCAAAAGAAGGACCTAGACTCTAGCTAGCTATATAATAAGAAGACTTTGGTTGTATCAGCTTTGCATGACATTTTTTCTCTGAAAAGAAAAGAGAAAAAAATGGTGGGTGTGGGGTTTATTACATGGAGAAGAAAAGTATCTGATGTGGGATCAATAACCTTTTCTGATTCTCACTCTATCTTTTAACCTATAAAAAATGAGCAAGTGTGAGAGAGATTGCACTTTGGTAATACCAAATATGGGCAAAACTTGAAAGCAAGAAGGCCTTTAGACTTTATAGAGAGAGATAGTGCTGAGAGACTAGGGAGGTTGACAATTTATACCAAAAATATGGGATATACCAAAAGTTGAATTTTCTAGGAAACGATATTTCTTCTCGCGACAATTTTATACTAGGATTTGGTTAATAGTGTGGTGTGAAACTGAAAAACCATTAGCTACAACAGGTTTTAAATTGTTGTGGATTCGGTACAAGTACAACTCTTTTTCTTATATGGGTTGGTATCAATGAGTATTTGTGCTTATTTCCCTTTTTAGGATTAAAAGTTAAAACATCTATTGTGAAATATATATATATATATATATATATAAAGGTTAAGGATTTTAACTAAAATGTCTTTACTTATAAAGGTTAAGGTTATTGAGATTTTATAATGTTAAAATGTTCATTGGCAATAAACATAATATGGCATAGAATTTAAGTGAACATCTCACAAATGAACAACAAAATGCCTTACTTGTCCCTTTTTCTTTTTCTTTTTTTTTTTAAAAAAAAGGTTTTACTTCAAGTTATTAAATTAAGCCTAAAAAAAAATCGATTCTCAAAAAAAAAAAAAAAAAAAAAAAAAAAAAAGCCTAAAATTGTATTAAGTTGGCCTTGTCCCCCTACTACCTCAAATCGCTAGACTACAATGAAAATTGTAGTAAAAAACTCAATTTAGATTTCTAACCTCCATAGACTATAGTGCAACAATGGTTTAGCACATCTTAAAATCAAAATCATTGGTTGGTGTGTTAGAATTACCTTGAAATTTGTCACATCGATCGATGAACACCTCTAGTAGATAATAGCTCCTCCCAATAAGAAACTTTGTGCTAGTTTAAGAAATTCATTTTCATTGATTTATTAGACTTAAAAAAAAAAAAAAAAAGGGTTTAAGTACAACATCAACTATGTTGTATATAAACTAGCAAAAATTGGCTGCTTTTAACTAGGGCCTTTTGTTTATTATATAACCCCTCATTTATTTGTTATGAAGATCTTAGCAATCGATAACTCTTTTGTAACGATTTTAATTATGAATAATATTTTTATAACGGATACCCTCTTTAGGGCGTAATTCTATTAATATGATCATTTTTTAACCCAACACACACACACACACACACATATATATATATATTTTTCACAAGAAATGTTTTAACTTTTAATCCTAAAAAGGGAAATAAACAACAAAACACAAATACTAATTGGTACCAACCCAAATAAGAAAAAGAGTTGTACTTGTACCGAAGCCATAACAATTTAAAACCTATTGTAGCTAATGGTTTTTTAGTTTCACACCACCCTATTAACCAAATCCTAGTATACAATTGTCGCGAAAAGAAGTATCGTTTCCTAGAAAATTCAACTTTTGGTATATCCCATATTTTCGATATAAATCGTCAACCTCCCTAGTCTCTCAATACTATCTCTCTCTGTAAAGTCTAAAGACCTTCCTGCTTTCCAATCTTGCCCATATTTGGTATTACCAAAGTGCAATCTCTCTCACACCTTCTCAATTTTTATAGGTTAAAAGATAGAGTGAGAATTAGAAAAGGTTATTGATCCCACATCAGATACTTTTCTTCTCCATGTAATAAACCCCACCCCCAGCATTTTTTTCTCTTTTTTTTTAGAGAAAAAACGCCATGCGAAGCTAATATAGCCCAAGTCTTCCTGTTACAGCTAGCTAGAGTCTAGGTTTTTCTTTTGACTTTTGCTTATATCAGCGTTTTGAAATGTGTGAAATTAAAAACAAAGAAGAAGATTAATCTTAGGAAGACCTTCAATCTTCACCCCTAATTTCACTTTATGCCCAAAATGTGTCAATTAGTTCTACGTTTGTTCTCTTTCTTTCTTAGTGAAAAGATGTATGGTCTTTTAGTCAATTCTACATATGTAATCATAGGTACATTTAATTTCCAAGTTAGTTATTTTATTTAGTAACTCTTTATTAAATAAACAACTAATTACTTAATTGGGTTTTCCGTTTTGGCCAACCTAATTGGGCTCTAGTGTGTGGCATGAGATGGGACCAAAGGAACAAATAAAGTTCTAGCTCTAATGAGCTTCTGACTTATTTGTGAACTCTTGATGAGCCCAAACTTGTCATCAATTATACTTAGGATAAATTACAATAACCTACCCTGAGATTTGGGATAATACCAAGCACATCCAAAGGTTTTTAAAAATGACCAATTTGGCCCTTAAACACTAACTCCGTTTGTCCACGGTCTATTAAAACGTTTTATTTAATTTTTAGTTTTTCTTTCTTCACTCTTTTCCTTCAGTTTTCACGCTAGAAGCTCTCTCTCTCTCTCTCTCTCTCTCTCTCTCTCTCTCAAGCCATAAGGGTTTCAGACTCAGTAAAGGACCAAGAATTCTACCACTGGAACAGATTTTGAGCTGGTTTACCCATAAAACTCACGCCATAAACCACCGTTCGGGTGGTTGGGTCACAATCTATGAGGATGGTGGCTGGGTTGCGACCTACAACGATGGTGGACAGCGGTTGCTAGGTCAAGATTAGGGATGACAATTTTTGCCCAACCCGCGGATACCTGGCCCAGCCCGACCCTAATGGGTAGGGTTTTACCTTGCCCGATAAAGAATAGGGCCAGGTTTTTGTTTAAAAAAAAAAAAAAAAACCAAAGCGAGTCCGGGTCATGTCCGTTTTTTTTTTTTTTTTTGGAATAAAAAGAAATCACTAGAGTCAAATACTCAAGGTCTAAAAAAACACTTTACAAAATTTAATGATTTTATTTTATTCCAAATGTAAAGAATTCATCAAATTGAACAATTGGTGGACTTAATTGTGAAATCACCAAATTAAATCGAACAAATTATAATTTACCTTCTAAAGATGCAAGTGAAATAACATTGCTCACCCTCTAAATGTCACCCCATAGACCAAAAAAAAAAAGACAAACTTGATGAGAACAGGGTCTCCTTTTCCATTAATTATTACTTTACATTATAAAGACCATACGTTAGATGTTATACTACCCAGCGCAAGGACAAAACAATGAATTCATTGAATATAAAGCAAACGGAATAGAACCATCCTATGACTATGAGCCATTTTTTAAGCTCTCTTTACTTGTGCTTACTCCCAGAAGCACCCCTAGACAATACTCCAGTTTGTAGATAACTAGATGACAATAATTTTAAAAGGCTTAAATATTTATCAAAATAAATAAAGCCTCATGTCCCAACAACTTGTGATCATTGGCTACTCAAAACCATTTCTCCCATTTATAAATATGCCAAGACTGAAAAACCGCAGGAATATTTTATCTGTCTCCCCACCCAGGACATGCTAGTGGAGATGATAAACAAATTGATCTGCAGATTAAGAAAAAGAGAGATAAAAAATATTGCATTGCCAAACATGAACAATGATATCATTTAATTTTTCTTATTTTAAACACTCAAGAATCTATAATTTTATAAAATTTGAAATTCTAATCAATTGAACATTCACGCTCATTCAAAAAAAAATGTTGACATTCTTAGTGAATTTTATTATCAAAATTCATACAATAATATCGACACATGAAAATTAGTTGCAATTGGAACTCACTTGGTAGATTTACAATATTAATTCTGTATTTTTTGTTTTTTTCACTTTTTTTATTAATTACTGGCTGGAAAACATATTGTAGTTATTAAAGTAACATTTGATGAAAAAACATGAACATTTAAAAATTTTCCATCAAATGTTAATCTTATAAATACAATATGTTCCCCAATAATTAATATAGTATGGGATGCAATTAGGAGGAGTGAAAAGTAAGATTATTTAAAAAAAAAAAAAAAATTAGGTATGATATTAAGCTAGGTTTGTTGGATTTTCAGGTGGAGGGAAATAGTTTTTTTTTTTTTTTTTTTTTTTTTTTTTTTTTTTGAGAATCTAAGGAAATAGTGATTGGTAATTGATAGTTCTATCTTTTTTACTTTTGATAGAGTAATTCATTTTCAGATTTGAAAATTTGTGGTTAACCAATAATTTGTTGTGCTTAAAAAAAAAAATAGTACTTTGTTATTGACACACTGAAACTTCATCCTTGTTTTATGTTATCACTTTATCACTTTGTTGTGCTTAGATTAAAAGGTTGGCAGATGAAATTAGAGTTTGGATTGAATCTTCGGTGAGGAAGAATGTTGAGGTTCTTGAGTTGGATGTCCTTGCATATTGTGTATATTCTATAGCTAAACATGATTACTAAATGTCTACTCTAGTTCTAAAATAGCTTCAAAAGATGACACTTTTACAAGTTTTGACTTCTCACTATATTATGCGTTTGTTCGTGTTTTGCAATGCGCAAGAAGATTGGTAGAGCAGACTAGGTGAGTAGGCCACAATTTTTTTTCCTATTATGGTGTAGTTCTGGTACATCAAATATATTAATGATCAGTAGGACCGTTCTATGTTTGTGCTTGAGAATCTTACCCATTAATCCCCTTTAGATGAATAATGCATATTCTATCCTGTGAGTAGAAGGAATAGAAAGTAATTGGAAGTAAACAAAAATCAATCCTTTAAATATGTTAGTGTAAAAAGAGATTTTTCCTACTTACTTACATAGTTGTTTAATCTTAACATAAAGCAAATAAAAAACAAATGTGAATAAGTTCATTCTTTTTGCCTCTTACATAATTATGTTTCAAATGTTTGATAGGTAGCGGCAGAGCCTTTTCTCTGCTTGACATTTTTTTATTATTATTTTTGAAAATACAATGTACTAAAAATTTGTAAATATTCTAATAAGTTAACAGGAAAAAAAAAAAAAAAAAAAAAGAAGCTAATCTAAACCCAATGCACACATACATTATGTTATGGTAGTGATAGTAAACCTTTATCAATGCATAATTTAATATATAAAGAAACTCATAATTAGTTAATCGGTAGAAGATAGTGTATAAATTGTTGTAGTACTCAAATACTTCTTATACTCTTATTGTTATTGTTATTACCTTCTCAAATCAACTAGTCTCAAATTCACTCACTTTTGATTTTCACATCGTTAAAGGATTTCTTTTTTTGCCTCCACTTTTTTTGTTGTCATTTCTGAGTACTTGATGAAAAGAATTCTTCATAGTCTAGTATTAAATAATTTTGGTATTTTTCAAAATAAATAATAATAATAACAATAATTGAGGACGATTCATTTAATCAGCAGTTTTGTTTTTTTTCATGATTAGAACTTTTTATAGTGTTGATTTAAGCTAGATTAGTCTCGATGATTTTTTTTTTTTTTTTTTAAATTCCTAATTATAACTTTGCTAATCCATGAAATTTTAAATCGTTTCCCAATATTTCTTTTATTGGTATAAGTGGTACAAACATGGGTAAAATTTAATAATAACCCCACAAAAGTCACAATCACCACCAATCTTATTGTTATGGTTATGGTTATTGTTATTGTTATTATTAGTTGAAATAATAATAATAATAATTTTTTTAACAAATTCTACACAATACAATTAGTTAATCCATTGAGATTAACTAATCTTAGATTCTCTAAGAAAAGTACATAGCTTTGCATGAATAGTCATAACTTCCACTAGCATATGAAGGTAGTCATTACCACATGTCCATAACTTGTTTATGGGGATAAATTCAACCTAAGGGACACCTAATACAGGCAAAACAACTCTTAGCATTTTACTACTTTAGTTGAGATAAGCTTAAGGTGCAAAATAGATGTACTGTCAAACAACACCACTAACGTATTTGTGACCCTCACACTCCCTCGGATGAAAAATAATAATAATAATAATAATAATTAACACGAGCTGTATTTTGTATATGGCTGCTTATCCTTAGTGGGGCTAGTTTTCATTTTTATTTTTATTCAAGAAAAGCAAGTGGACCATTGCCAACAAAGGGAGAAAATTATTTTCCCCAAATTTTCATTATTTCTTATCTTCCCAAAGCTGCATCTCCTTATCCCTGTATTTAATGCTTTAAATTTGAGGGGATGACACTCAATGCTGAATAGCCACACAGTCGAAACTTTTTTTTTTTTTTGAGAATGAGTCGTACCTAGGCCTGTATAATAAACGATAAAATATAACAACACATCAGTAACACACTTTCTCAGCCCTATATTTGAGGGGATGACTCTCAACATTTATCAACCAAGGGGCTGTACCTAGCCCTGTAGAAAAAACGATAATGTAACATCCAATTAATATGATTGAAAATAGAATCAAGATTTCCATCATTTGTTCCTGTTTAATAAAATACAAGATAGACCCAAGCCCCAAAAGATCCCACCTAAGAAAGTAAAGATAACCAAAATAATCCCAAAACTATTAAAAAAACCAAAATACCCTTAAAATGCTAGAAAAAAACCCAAATACAGCTAAAAACTCAAAAATGAACAAGTAAAAAAAGGTGAAATATTCACTCTCACACACATCACCCTAGTGTCACACATTTCAAACAAATGCCACATATTTTGCCAAGCAAACTTCCAAGGGTTCAAGTGAGTCTCAAATGCCAAGGGTTCGGTAGAAACTCATGGCCTGTAACAATAACCATAACAATAACATTTTTACTTTTTTTTTTTTTATGTTCACATTAAAACCAAGGCAAAAATACATTTTTGGTCCCTATGTTTTGACCCAATTTCCATTTTGGTCATTATTTTTAAATTTTACCACATTTAGTTCCTAAAATAAAAAATCATTCTAATTTTGGTCCCTACTATCATCTCATAAACGGAAATAATCTATGTGGCAGATGAAGTGTACCATTAATACACTAAATGCTGACGTGGCCATTAAAGTAATAATAAAAAAATTTATTTGGCATTTAAAAAATGCCCAGTCAAATCCACTTCAGCTTCTAAATATAAAAAATTAATTTATCAATTTTAAATAAATAAAAAAGGAAAAAAAACATAATTAAAAACAAAAAATCACATAAATTGAGATTTAAGTATATCTTGAACAAGTATAAACAAGAACACAAACTCAGAAAATTCAAAGAAAATTGCTACGTCCACAATAATTTCACAACAAATCGTAAGTAATTAGTTGTTATTAGTTCTAATTTGAATCTATGACTTAAATTACTTTTTCGTCTATCCATAACAACCATTAACAACTTGCCACTTAGAATTTGTTATAAAAATATTGTAAAAATATTATAAACACAGTATTTCTCAACATAATTTCGGTAGAAATTTCTTTTAAAAGGAAATATTTTGTTAACAAACTCAGGATATTAACTTATTTGTTGCATTTATACGGTTGTGCCATTTATACTAATATTTTAAGGTGTCATTTCAATAAAACAAAAAGTAGGTTAGTGTAATACATTTTTCCATTGTATGTTCGGTGTTGTTAGAATAGTAGGCTTTTCTAATATTCTCCCATAATATCAAAACAGTAAGCATATGATACATACTTTAAACTCAATCTCGTAGGAGATAAATAAAGTTCATTTATCAAAAAAAAAAAAATATATATATATATATATATATAGAGTTTATATTGGAACGTCCGTGGAATTTGTTCATCCACAGATAGAGCACACCTCTGTCATTATTCCTTGAAAGGCAACTTCTCTAGTCATAGTTTATAAAAAAAAAAAATTGTTAGGATCATAAATTTTGTCACAACTTACTTACATAGCAAATCATGAGTGGTGGAGTAAAAGTTGTGGGTCCAGATGGTTCCACAACTCCACCACTCACGACTTGCCACAAGAGCAAGTTGTGGCACTTGTCATGTGAGCAAATTATGATAAAAGTTGTGATCTTAGCATTACTTATAAAATTATAAGATAAAGTGATGCAACAAAATTAGTATAAAGTTAATGATCATGTTAGATCATAAAATGTTGGGTGTGTGAAGATTGATCAATACTCAAGAGAGTATTTTCATTATGGATTGGGTGTGCGGTACTTGTCCCACATTGGTTAGAAGTGAACTATATTTAGTGTTTATAAGTTATTGTCTGCCTTAATTGTAGATTTTAAGATATGGGCTTTTCACATTTTTGTTTGAAGGAAAAAATCAAAGAGAACGCTATACTTTCTCTACAGCCACATTCCATAAAGATTTTTTTTCCAGAATTAGTTACAACGATGGGAAAGTCTCTGGACCCATCAAGCATTTTAAACATTAATGTATTAACAAAATTATTTTGTCGGCCTACCATTCTTTTGTTTAATATTGGGCTTCCTTTTGATATCAAAAAATATATATATATTGGGCTTCCTTTTGATTGTGTTCAATGTTGTGTTTATGTTTAAAATTCTTGGAGATTTATTTCAAGTAGTCCCCTCTCTCACAAAGCAAGTCACATTGAAAAAATAAATGGATGTTAACAATGATGTTGCTTATAAATGTCTCACTCTTTCTTCTAGTAATATCTCTGAATAAAATTTTGGACATTACAAAATAAAATAGAGGAATATATTAGAAAATTTAAATATATTTATTTTATTAAATAATTTTCTGATGATATTATTTATGATGTTATAAAATCGGCCATCATACCAAAAAACTAAAGCCACCTCCTTTTTTTGATTATTTGTTTGATCCTACTTTTAAAACCTTGGGTTTTGACCCTCCAATAACTACTTTCCTTCTTGATTTTATCATTGTGTTAGCATAAAAGGCGATTATTAAAAGATAAGTTACAATTTAACCTGACTTGAGTTCACAAAGGAAGGATTAAAATAAAATTGATAGGCTCCATCCAAATTAATATTATTTTGTGAACAAATTTAACCCCTCAACATTTGAATAAGTAAATTACAATTTACTGACTTGTAATCTCAGCCCATCATAATTTAGTTCACAAACTTTTTTAATTTCTAGTTTGGAATAAAATAAAATCAGCAGTCAAATGCTCAAAACATGTGCAAATAAACAATTATTTTAGACAAACCCTAATGATTTCATTTTATTCCAAATGAACAATTGAAAATTGGTAGACTAAATTGTGAAATCACCAAACCAAATTGGATAAATTTTAATTTAACTTAAAAGATGCAAGTGAAATGACATTGCTCACCCTCTAAATGTCACCCTATAGACACAAAAAGAACCAACTTGATGAGAACAGTGTCTCTATTTCCATTAAATATTACTTTACATTATAAAGACCATACATTAGAGGTTATACTACCTAGCACAAGGACAAAACAATGAATTCATTGAATATAAAGCAAACGGAATAGAATAATCCTATGAGCCATTTTTTAAGCTCTCTAAGCACCCCTAGACAATCCTGAGGTTTATAGATAACTAGATGACAATAAATTTAAAAATGCTTAAAATCAAAATAAATATAGCCCCATGTCCCATCAACTTGTAATTGGCTACTCAAAACCATTTCTCCCATTTAATTCTATCCAGGGATATATAAATAAACAATTCCTAACTCTTTAAGTCCCCACTGGAAAGCCTCTATTTATTAGCTCTTCTAGTTTTCAGGTCCAATCTTACAATGTTATGGGGAACATAAGATATAGGCATATCACACTCCAAAAATATCACCCAAAGAAGAGTCTTAAATATGATACGATTGAAAAACGGAAGGGGTGAAGTTCTAAAGGACATTTTCCGATCTTCAACCAGGTGGCCATTTCATCTGTCTCCCACCCAGGACATGCAAGTGGAGATGATAAACAGATTGACCTGCACAGAGAGAGGGAGAAAGAGAGAGAGAATAAGGAAATATTGCATTGCAGAACAACTTAAAGGAGATCTAGATACATTATAGAGAATGGGGATGATAACTTACAGGCATCCGAGCCATTGTTTATGACAACACGAAAACCATCAAGAATACCTTCTTTCTCGGCTACAATTTTGGCAGCATAGAGAAGCTGACCCAGTATCTCTCCATGCCTTGCTTCAGCCTGAAAAGGCGGAAATCAACATGTCATTAAGATTAGAAAACAAAAAGAACAATCTGCCAAATAAAGGGACTACCTGACTATACCTCATTGCATAAAATTAAAATTGATATTCACAATCTTTTCTCTAAGAAAATAATAATAATAAGAGTAAGATTTAGGTACAGTACTTAGATGCTATTCCTTAATTTCCCTTCTTAAGATTCTACCATGTGGATTTTTTGTTATGGGATGGAAGTGTATTTTTTAGTTAAGTAACCACATAATTGAACCTAAGGAACAGCACCGAAGGTACTATACCTAAATTTTGTCCTAATAATAATAATAATAATACTTGATATTCCATGGAAATCAAAAATCAATTTGGTATAAATACGCAGAAGCATATACCTACAGATAAGCTAAAAGTCTATGCATACCATCTTTCAACTTCCAAAACATTCCAACCATCAAAAGTGTGCCTTGGTGGTCACTTGGCTAATATAAGGTCAAACATATTCAAAATTCAAGACAGATAGGTCCATGAACCACCTGTAAAGCAATGGAGCATATGGAAATTTTCTTTTTTCTTTTTTTACATTTTTCATAAGTATACTGATTTATAGTTATATACATTTCAGGAAGAAGTGGTATATAACCAATAGCCAGTAAGCTGAATATTCCAATAGGGGACTCGCCTTATTGGAAGGAAATCTTATCAGAGGAACTAAATGTGATTTCGTGTAGATTTCACATCCACATTGCCAGAAATAAGTCTCAGAAAAGACTGACGCATTGCACCCATTTGGAAGATTACTGATGCATATAACTATGTAAATAAAAGAAAAGGACAAAAATGACCTTCCCGAGCTGTGTCAATCCATCCCTAAACTTTGGAATGACTAAAACATGAACAGGAGCCTGCGGATCAATGTCACGAAATGCTAGGACCTTTTCATCCTCATAAACAATACTTGAAGGGATTTCCTTAGCTATGATCTTGTCAAATCTGAAAAAATAATAATAATAAAAATAAAAATAAATAAAAAATAAAAAATAAAAAACAAGAACTCTTAAATTCATCTGTGTACTTTGCACCAGTTGTTGCAACATGTTATAGCATATATGAGATTCTGCTCATTGCTTAACTGACTTCATTTTCATTTTTCATTCAAATGTAGATAATTTACTTGGGAAAAGTTTCAAAACATTCTGGACCACATATACATATTTTTCGGAAAAAAATTTTTTCTAGTTATGGTTTTATTGATATTAGACAAAATTACGGAACTTATACACAAAATATACACCATGTTTTGTTCCCAAGTCTTCAATTTTATATTAGTAGGTTCTGTGGTTCTTTTATAAGTTAAAGCAAAATCTTTTTGGATGCTCAGTTCTTCTTGTCCTATATATATATATATATATATATAGGGAAAAAAAAAAAAAAAAAAAAGAAAGCTTTTTCCTGGTAATTCAAACTTAATATGTGCTTGTCTACATTTGGAATTTTTCCAGAAAGACTTTCTTAACCATTGATGATTGACTATATATTTAAAACAATTTTATATATCTGAAGAAAATCGGTAGATTCTCACTGCAAAATTCTACAACCCTCTCCATCTTTTGAGTATCTCCAATTAGATATATACAATCACTACTAAACTCCAAATCTTGATGATCAAAATGAAAGAAAATTCACATGACCAAGACAAAATGGCATCATATGACTTAAATGCGAGATCAAACCAGAGTTACTATATCACAAGGGACGGTACATGGTTGGAGCTCCACTGTCAGCATTGGCTGCTGCTGCTCTAGCAGCAGCCTCTTCATTGTTTGTAGCACTGGCATAAAACTGCAATCTAGAAGCATAAGCCAATAATAAGTAAACAAGAGGATTAGAGATATTTATACCAATAATTACAGTTGTTAGAAGCAGCAAGAAAACTAAATATTTCAGACTCAAATCCATAGTTTATGAAGCTGGGAAAATCCTTAGAACTCAATGTGATAGCAATTTAATTTACAAGCATGAATTAGATCATTTCTTCGAAAAAAGATTACCCACTAAGAGAATTCAGGTATCATCTCCGCTAACTCAGAGCAGTGAAATAAACAATCATTCATCCTGATGAAACCAATAGAAGACTTGAATTTTTTAGCAGCCAACACAAATGAAGAACAGTTTCAATGTTTGATTTTCTTGTGTAAAGATGCGGTTAATTTCAGCAAAATTACACTAAAAAGTATCAAAGAAGTATTGAACCATCACAATTACAGGTACTTCATTTCAAGTAATTGCATCCAAGAAAATAGCAATCCATAAATTTCTAATCTCAAGAGTCAAGACTATAAATGGAAGAAGCATTCCACCATTCACATGTAGCAATGCATAGCTAGTTACTATCACATAATGTAATAAATTCTTTACCCTCTCTACATATTAGATCCTCAACGCGGGGTTCCTTGCAACAATTAGAAGGATCAACTCTTCATGGTCACTAAAGCTTTCCCACAAATGAGGATCTTATAAAATATTTTCCTTAAAAAAATTAAACTTTGTTGTGTAATGAAGACAGAGAAGAATGATTCCTTTAGGTTGATGTGCAATTGTGTATTTCATGGAGTAAAGAGAACCATTAACTGCAACATCAATGTGAAGATCCTGCCATTGAGCCCTAGTTCAAAACCGACTGGGAGCATACGTAATTAATAATGAAAAGGGAGGAAAAAACCATATTTTAAGATTGGTATGGCTCAACTGCAGTGTATGCCCAACATAACCACAAAACACTTCACACATGTGAATTAAAAAATCCATAAAATTATTGGAACAATTGTAGTGAGAAATGTTAGATGTATCAAACACCAACACCAAGAAAAATAAGTAGTCTGCAACTAACAACCAAGATATTGCCTTTACAAATGTTCAATCAATGGTCCAGAAATGCAAAATGTTGCACTGTCAAACAATGTCACATAGACACTTCAAAACAAAAAGCGTACCCATGTTAGACAAAATGTAACATGGTTGAGGGTATGGGGTATGTCTTGGACATGCAAATTGACTACAGCAATTATGCCTGGCATGGACAGTAATGGCTGTTTTTTCAGGAATGCTAGTTAAATATACTTTATGTATTCCACACATATTTTGATTATGAAAGATACCCATCTGGGAAAAGCTATCTATGAACTTTTCATTTATCATCAACTGGGGCTATAAGGGAGAAAATAGACTCATCCAGGAATCTAGATGTGCCTTCACATCCAAAGTTGGAAATTTTTTTATATGTAATAAATGATTATATTACAGAAAAATTGAAATGAGTACATCCAAAGTTGGGAGTTCAAACAAATATGATACCTAGACACATGCTCACAATGTGAGAAATTGAGACCAAGTCTAGCCTTTGACAACTATTTAAATAGATTGATTATTCTTATATGTGCAGCAGTCATACAAACTGATCCAATCGTGGTGAGTGAAACACCAATAGACTAGCATTATTGATCATGAGTGCCCACATCAACCACATAATTTACATGACTATTTGCTTTCCATCACAATCAAATTGCTGGACTTAAAAGACTCTACCAAACTTAGAGGTAAAAGAACAAAAATTTTAAAATGCAATGGTTTAGCTTTTTCTTTTTTCTTTTTTTTTGGGGGGGGGGGGGGGGGGGGGGGGGGAAGAGAGAGAGAGAATATATAGCTAATTTACTGATGTAGAACTTTTTAAAGTCTCACTTTTTCTGGGTAAAAATAATTTTATTTACAGCATTCCTTTCAAAAGGAGTGGAAATTTTCTGCAATAGCTTTGTGACTGAAAACAGTGACTGGACTAGAAGTATAATAACCTGGGTGAAAATTTTCTACCCTGGGATGTGCTTTATTACCAGAGAAAATTTCTCTAATTTGTTAAATATAACTCATTGTGAATTGAATAAAAAATTTCACTTCCATAGTCCAATTTTGTCCCATCCAAACAATGAAATCATAATCCTGTTCTGATTTTCAATTCCATCAGAGCTGGAATGCCAATAACTATTCTATTCTGTAATTCAAACCCTATGAACCTATCAGACCCCAAATGAAAGCTGAAAGCTTGAGTGATTAGAGCATAAACCATGGCTGAACAAGTTCCAATCAAACAAAAATGAAGCTTCTTTAGGTTAATTTTGACTCTTTCAATATCTATTTCAACTATATGAACAAAATTATTTAATGGGTACTTTTCGTTTTATTATTTTTTAATCTTTTTCTCTCTTTATTAAATTTTACAATAAAAAGTATTTAAAAAAAAAAAAATAACAAGAGCAGCAAAATAAGACAGACCCAGTTGAAGATTAAGAAAATTATACAAGTGTTTATAATAAAAGAAAACAGAGTAAATGAAAATACCTGCGAGAGCGAGAGGGAAGATGAAGGAGGGTAGTGGAGGAAATGGTGTAGGAAGGTTTCACTTTCACAGTCACAAAAGCTCTTGCAGTTGTTGCTGCATAGTTCCTGCGGTTCAAATTTCAAAACAAAACCAAACCCATATATTATTTGCATGAGAAATAGAATTGTGTAAGAGAGAGAGAGATCAGAGAGAGGGAGTACCGAAGCAGAGAGAAGTGTGGTATAGATGCAGCCATGGATTCTGAAGAAGGCAGGGACAACAAAAGTAGATTGACAACAGAAGTGAAAATTAATAGGCTAAAAATTGATTTTTTTTTTTTTAATTTTTTAAATCTCACATAAAAAAAAATCGATAATTAATAATAAATTTTTTATGTGAGAATTTTTTTATAAAAAAATATTTTTTTATTAGTTAATTGCATATGGTAATTTTTTAACAAAATTAGCCGAAAAGCTTGAATTAAATAAATTTAAAATTTAAAGAATTCAATTAAAGAAAAATAAAATTAGAGAATTAAATTAAAGTTAAATGATGCAATTTGCATTTTAGTTATAGTTTACACACATTATACCACTTGTAAAATCATATTTTGAAAATATGATTTTTCAGTTATACTTATGAAACGGTAAAAAATAGGATTCGATCAATTTAGCAAATTGAACACATGCACACACCATGTGTACGATAATCATAGAAATATCTGATTGGTCCTTATAATTATTCCTCACTTTGTAATGTTTTTTTTATCTCTTCACAAAACAAGATGACAACCACAATTTAAACATAACAAACCCAAAAAAATAAAAATAAAAAAATAAAAAAAATGGCGAACTTTGTTTTGATTCCCAAAGACCCTGAGAACCTTCCTTATTTCTGCTTCATCTAACGGTACAAACATATTGATATAACAATACCTTTATTCTTCTGTCGTTTTAGTGTATGAGCATGAATGCTCTGTTTCTCTCTGTTTTTTTTTTTTTTTTTTTAAATTATGATTTCTAAAATGGTTTGCAGTGCAGGAGGGGCATCGTGAATGAGTCCGAGTGTGGAGGGAATGGGGGCCTAGGGATAGTGGAGCTGCCTCTTGATAAGATGAGAAGGCCATTGATGTGAACTAGAGCTATTGATCCTCACAAAGTTAAGGAACTCATGGATAGTCTCGACAGAAACTAATGACCTGTTACAATAATCATAACAATTTTTATATTTTCATGCAGACATAAAAACCAAATCTCCACCTAACAATGTATAGATGTGCTTAGTAAAACCCGTAGAACATATCCAACGAGTTTTTTAGACGGCCCTATAAATCATAATTTCTTGAATCTAAAAATTATGAAATCTCTGTCATTATCCGAGTCTATAATTTTGTTAATGAACTTCATAACTCTCTCTTGGGCCTTCTCCTTTAAAAGTTTCCTTACCTTTTGGATTACATGAAAATAGTCTAGTCACCTATGCATGTGCTAGTTCTCTCTTTGAAGCTGAGTACTCTCTAGATGACTCGACTTAACGTGCTTTTGAAACTCTCCACCCTTTTCTCATATAGCTTTGACCATGATGGTCCTTCCATGGATTCTATCATAATGTTGGTTGTAGTCAATTGTCTACGTTCAATTGACCAAGATGGTTCTTCCATGGATTCTATCATAGTGTTGGTTGTAGTCAATTGTCTACGTTCATTGATCATGGCTTTTTGTTTCTTTTGTTGAATTGTTGTTGTTTTATTTGAAGTGTAGTTAGTGATTTTATTTTTATTTTTATAGATTGGTTTCCATGAAAAGTTAAAGGGAAGTGTTGGATTTTTTTTTTTTTCTTGGGTTTCAATGAAGTTGTGAGTAAGAAAGAGTAGTACGAGAATTGGGGATTTGCAAGTATTGTTATTGTCATTAAGAGCATTAATGTTTGAATGTTGGTTATCTGCCTTAAACGATGCAAACTTCAAAAGTTCTCTTTTGGGAAGGGTATGCATATAGATTTTATCGCAGGCAGTTGGATTTATCGTAACTTCCTACTTGCTTACATATGCCAGCTAGCAGGTTCTTCTGAAGTTAATCAAATTCTGTAGCCTTCATTGAACACTTGCTATGGCGCAATAGAATGGAAGCAAAATCCGTTGTATATCATGTCACTTTGGCACTTGATTTTATAACACTTGGAACATTTCTATTATGTATCATTTATAGCCTAGTTTCATTGGAAACCTTCAATATTTTTATGGTACTTTTGTTAGCAGTTTATGAATTGGTAGAGACAAAGCCTTTTCTTTGCTCGATCTTTTTTTTTTTTGGGTAAAGATTGAGGTATTTAAAAGTTGTAAATATTCTAATAAGTTAACCGAAAAAGACTAATCCAAACCAATTGCACACAACCATTATGTCATGGTAGTGATAGTAAATCAATTTTACCAATATGGAACTTAATATGAACAAACTCATAATTAGTTAATCAGTAGTAACAGGTAGTGTATAAATAGTTGTAGTACTTAAACACTTCTTATTCTTTTATTGTTATTGTTATTGTTATTACTTTCCCAAAACAAACAGTCTGCAATTCACTTACTTCTTATTTGCAAGTCGTAAAAGTATCTTAGTCTTTCTTTTTCCGTTTCCGCTTTTGTTGTTGTTTTCTCGGAATGCTCGATGAAACAAATTCTTCATAGTCTAGTATGTGAATTTTCTTCACCAACAATATTCCCTAACGATTATGTTTTTATGTTAAACCCACAACAATACTTTTTGTTTTGTTGTTCCCAAAAAATAAAAAGGGTAAGCAACAATGCCACAGGTAGGTTCAAGGTTGTTTCTGACTTGGTTCATCTTGTCGAGTTTTCCTTAGGTGTGAATGATGTAATGTTGTTCTCATATCTATACTATTAATAAGAGGATTCTTTTGTTTTGTCTTCAATTTTTGGCGTACCAAAATATCCTCATACAAATTCTAAAATAATATATTTCCTACAAAAAAGCAAAAAATGTTAAAACAGTAATACTATCTCACATACAACAACCAAAAAAAAAAAAAAAAAAACGTTATTCTCACCGTAGACATGGCAAAACTGGCAGGTCGGGCCGGGTCAATAGGGTTTGCGGGTCAAATGGGTCGTTGGTCAAAATGGGTCATTTTTAAATGGGTCAATCAGGTTGCGGGTCGGGTCAGGTTTACCCATATTTTTCAAACAAAATTTTTTTTTTTTTCAATTACAAAAACAAATTAATGACAACCTGTTTAGAGAGAATAAATAAAATCAATTAAACAAATGAATTGCACTTAATGCCACTTGTTAATATCCTTCCAATTCTGATAGTTTTGAGCATGATAAAAATTATTTATAATCATAAATTCATGATGGAAAAAGTCTTCAATGTTAATAGTTCACTGTCAAAATGCATATAATTACAAGTTTACATCTTCAAAAAGAGATGAATCTTAAAACAAACAAAACAAGTAAGCCAGCAAAGTAGCAATTTATCGGTCTTCTTAAATGCACATGCTCTTATTGCATTTAAAATAATAGTAAAGTAAATTACTTAGAAAGATAAACTAAACAAAAAAAAGATTTAAAAATAAACATAACATATTAAATAAAGAAGAATAAGTAAATATTTTATAAGAATTACACATCAATCTCAGATTCTCAATCTACTCAACGTTGGTAGCAGATTCAGCACCGCAAATATTCATACTTGCAAATTGTAGCTCAAGTTGGCCAATTTCGTCAGCATCTTCATCTACAATACAATATTTTAATATAACTTAATGTACTATGAAAACAAATCAATAAAGAATTAAAATTGTATAATTATGACTATAAAAAAATTAAATTACCTTCAAATCTATATAGCCAACTTTTAGTACATAACGTAGCTTCCACATTCTCAGGTAAAAGATGTGATCGATATGGAGTAAGAATTTTTTTTCCAGTACTAAAACTTGATTCAGAAACAACAGTGGTTATCGGAATGCTCATGAGATCTCATGTCATTAAAGAGAGCTCTGAAAACCGATTGTAATGCTCTTTCCACCAAAAGAGAACTTCCAACTTTGAATTTTGCTTTTTGTCAAGTCTAGGCTCTTCTAAATACAAGTCCAACTAAGATTTTTTTTTTTTTTTTGGTACCACGACCACTTTCATAATAATCAAATTCCTAATCATTAAAAAAAATTGCAATGAAAAATAATACCACACAACATTACATCATCTTCCTTATCTTCATCATCATCAGGGTCATCCACAGCACCGCTAGTATGACTAGAACTCCCAACACAAGATGAAACATTTGTAGTGGCCATAGGCTTGGGGCGTTCATATTCTAAAAAAAGCTTATACAATGTAGTCTCAATGCTCTCTACCTTCATTTCAGCAATGTGCTCAATTGGCTCTATTTTCGTGAATCCCTCCAAATCAAATAGGCAAACCAAATTGCATGTAAAAAAGGAAAAGCTATCAACTATTGTTTTGTCTTCTTGTAGTTTAATAATTTATTGATTATTGACTATTGCCTATTGCCTTATGCCTATTGGTTTGGCTCAAGCCTCTATCGTCCTGGTGCTTTATGCTTTATGCACTTAGTATCAGGACGTGGTTTAAAATTAAAAAAAAATTTGCAAATTTTTTTAATGGGTCGGGTCATGAGTTATTCGAGTCGGGTTGGGTTGACCCGCAAAAAATCGGGTCGAGTCACAGGTCAACCCATTTTTGCTTCGGGTCAAAAAAATCGGGTTCGAGTCAGGTATTTTTCGGGTCGGGTTGGGTCAAAATTTTGACCCATTTTGCCATGTCTGTAATCTCACCACCCATTTGTATTCAAATGTTTGATTTCTATGGGTTTTTTTTTTTTTTCTTCTTTCAAACATTCCACAATTTTTGTTATCTAAATTCTATACAGTTATCACAAATCTCTATCCATCCATACTAACATATATCATCTTTCTTTTGTTTAAATCTTAAATTTTTTTACTTGTCACAATTCTTATTCCAATCAATAAATTCAAATGTCCCGTTGAGTTTCAACTTCTTACTCTATCTCATTTTTAAACATTATTTCACGTTATCTTACCTCTTTCTTTAAAAAAATACACATGATTATCACTTTTAAACACTATAATGCTAAACCAAAAAAAAAAAAAAGAACTATTGCACACGCAAAGCGCGTGTGATGAGTCTAATGTAACAACAATATAATACCCAACTTGTAATTTTTTTTTTTTTTTTGGAAAACATGGTTTCATATCTCATACAAAACAAACAATGAAATATATTAATCTACTTCATTCATATAAGATAACATGGAACTTTGAATTTTGAAACAAAGAATAGAGAAGTGTAACTTGATGTGGCGAAATTCAAAACAAAGAAGAAGATTGATCATGGGAAAACCTTCAATTTTCACCCCAATTCCACTTTATTCCTAAAATGTGTGGTCTCTTAATCGGTTCTATGTATGTTATCTTTCATTCTTAATGAAAAGATTTGTCGTCTGTTAATCAATTCTACGTATGTAATCATACGTACATATAACTACCAATGCAATTATTTTATTTAATAACCCTTTATTAAATAACCAACTGATTATCTAATTGGATTTGCCTTTTGGGCCTATATAATTGGGCTCTAAGGTGTGACATAGAATGGGACCAAAAGAACAAATAAAACTATAGCTCTAACGGACTTTTGGACTAATTAGTCAAATTTTAACAAGCCCAAAGTTGTCATTAATCATATATATATATATATATATATAATTTTCAAAAGAAATAGAATTATGTGTGTGTGTGTGTGTGTGTGAGAGAGAGAGGATGAGAGAGAGAGAGAGAGTATCGAAGCTGATGTCGCGGAAGCCTGAAGAAAGCACACACAATGCTCTAAAAAAAGGTGATAAATCCACGAGGGATCCCTTTAATCCACAAGGTGATAAATCTGAAATCCACCAAAGAAATCCATTGACAAAAGTCTGTACTTTTATTGATAATAAGCTCTGAAAAAACGTTTATAGACTTAGAAACCTATTTAAGGGCTCCATAGAACTTGACAAACAAGAAAACATATTCTAAAAATAAATCCTAATTAATACCTAACTATAATAGGAACCATATTTGACCTAAAAAGCATTAAAAGCACCTAAAAAGGGAAATAAATGCCATAAACCCAAAATAACGAAAACTACATAAAAATACCAAAACTAACAAATTACATAAATTAATTTGAAGATTCTGTCCTCCATCAAAAGCAGAGAAAAGTGAAGTGTGGTATAGGAGAAGGTATACCCATAACAAGGTATATTTTTCCATGTGGTATAGGTGCAGCAATGGATTTTGAAGAAGGCAGGGACAATAGAAGCAAATTGACAACTAAGAAATGAAAGTCACTTCCTACTATTATTTACCAAAAACAACAAAACAAAAACAATTACATTTCATTTCCTACTTGGATCGACTAACCCGCTTCAAATTAAAAGACCCAATTTTTGTTTTACTAACATGGATAGGGATTGGGATGTTTCAGATTATAATAAATTCGTTAATTATTGTTGTACACAATTGTTTTAGAAGAATTGTTGTATAAAATTAATTACACACAATCACAACCTGTAAAATCATGTTCTATAATTTTTTTAGTTAAATTTATGAAATTGTGAAAACGGGATTTTATAATTTATTTGAAATAGTGCTTTTAAGTTTGTATGTATGTACAAAAAGTGTATAATAATCAAAAATATATTTTTGGTCCCAACATTTTAGGCCATTTTCCATTTTGGTTCCCACTTTTTTTTAGCTCCTATTTAGGTCCTTAAAAATCATAAATTGTTTCCAATTTGGTCCTTATCATTATCTCACATTCTCACTAATGGAAATTACTTATATGGCACACAGAGTGCACATATGGTATGTTACACGCTAACATGCCTAATAAAATAATAATAAAAAATGTCACATCAGCATCTAATTTTTAAAAGTTAATTTATCAATTTTAACAAAATTAAAAATTAAAAACTCAAAAAAAATATGAATTCAAATCTATTCCAAATAAAAAAAAATTTAAATTAAAGAAAACGTTTAGCTACTGTAGGGACTCAATTTGTAATGGACCCATTACAATAAAATTTGTAGAGTGTGGGTAGAAGGGCTTGGCACCAGCAAAGCAAGCAGTCGGATGACATGAAATTCATAGGAATAAGAACAAGAGAATTTGACTAAGTCTTTCTAAGGGTATTCATCATCCCTTTGGTTAAGTATTTGTGAGGATCCTTATAATGATTTTGACTAAGTGTTTATGAGAATTATAGCAATGATTTTTGTTGGGTGTTTATGAAAGAAGTTTATCCTCGGACCAATCCGAGGATCTGGTCCGAGGATCCCTTTACCTGGAACGGACACATATCAGGATTGTCTTTTTCTTTTTTCTCCCCCCTCTCCTTTGGCGGGGGTCTATCTATTATATAGTCCCTCCGTAGTTAATCTCTACCGTCCACTTATTAATCATCCAAGCCTATACTTGAGTGCCTGTCCCATCAGCTGCCTTTGCAGGCCTTCTGTTAGTTGAAGCGACCAAGGCATTTCTGTTGGCCGGTCAATTCATCATTGATGTGATCAGAATACCGGTGGCATGCATTTAATGGGGGAGTGACACCCCTTTTTCTTAGACGTTGGTACGCCGAGGATATGAGCCTCCTCGGCGAGGCCCTAAATGACTTGGGCTTCGTCCATTCATCCTCGGATTATGCTCTCTCTCTTTCTCTCTTTTGGCGTGGACTTTGGGCCTGATGTGGAGTGGGCTGGAGTTACCAAATATTTGGGGCCCCACAATAGCCCCTCAAAATTCTGATGTCCGACCCTTTGGGAGAGAAGGAGGATTTTGACGTTTCCCGGGCCTATTGTACTGGTCTGTCAGATCCTGTTTTCCTATCAGTGTCACAATTTTTCAACTGCCCTAGCAACTGTCTTTTGCACAGAGGGCCCGCCCGAGGAGTTTTTCTTACTTCTGTAAGTCTTCTTCTTTTTCTTTAATCAATACTCTTTAGCCTGAGTTCCTTGCTAGTTCTTCCAGGTTTAAGTTGCTGTGCTTTAGCGTTCAGCTTTATTTGGTTTTCGTTCCTAGCAGGGCTCACTACTTAGCCCAAAAGGGGTTAGCTCTATCGTAGGCTTGGGCCTACGGTCGGCATAAAACCCTGGTTACCTCCGTTGCCTATGTCGTCCTATAATGACTAGTTTCTTCAGAGGCTAGGGTCCGAGGACCATGCAATGCCTAAGTTCTGTCTAACACTTAGCTTTTTATTCTCTCAGTAACTTTCTTTGAGTAGTTAGTTTCTCCAAAGACTTGGGTCCGAGGACCATACAATGCCTAGGTTCTGTCTTAACTCTTAGTTTTTTGATTTTTTGATTTTTTAAGTGGTTAGTTTCCCCAGAGGCTTGGGTCCGAGGACCATACAATGCCTAGATTCTGTCTAACTCTTCATTCATAGTCTGAAGTAGCTGGTTTCGTCAGAGGCTTGAGTCCGAGGACCATGCAATGCCTTGGTTCTGTCCAGTACCTAGTTCTTTGATTTTTTAAGTGGTTAGTTTCCCTAAAGGCTTGGGTCCGAAGACCATACAATGCCTAGGTTCTGTCTAACTCTTCATTCATAATCTGAAGTAGCTGGTTTCCCCAAAAACTTGAGTCCGAGAACCATGCAATGCCTTGGTTCTGTCCAGTACCTAGTTCTTTGATTTATTTACTATCTTATTTATTTATCCATAGCCATTTAATTCTACATTGCTATAGTCTATGATAAACATTAACTAAATACATTTTTCAAGCAAAATAATAGCAAACGTATGATGGGGTTGGGATAGGAGAAGACCCTGCGCTATTCTGCCTCTTCGTTTGGCGTGACTCTTCTAATTACGAGGCGTCTCTTGGGTTGTTCGAGTAACGCGTTTTGACGCTTCGGTACCCCCTCATTAATGAGGCGCCTCCTCATTAATGTCATTCGTGGATTTACGAGGATCTAACGGTGGATAAGCCCCTTGGAACTTGGACGGAATTATTGCCTTCGGAAATCTCTCCTTAGGATTTAATGCGGATTGGCTCTCACCAACTTTCCACCCTCTATATAAGGCGTTTCTGGGGTGACCTTTTCCTTCACACTTGACAAACATTCATCTAAAACTCTCCCAGAGACATTGCCTAGGGGTCCTATAAAAAATAGCATCTTGAGCCCTTCCAAATTAATAGGCCCTTGGAAAGGGCGTTCCCGAGGATGCCTAGCCCCTCTCAGGAGCCGAGGATGGCGCCTCGACCTTGGACGTCATGTTGGGGTTGGGGTAGGAGAAGGCCGGAGATCTTTCTTCTTTTCAACCTAACCGGAGGTGGACCCCTCCTCGCCGTTTGGAGGAGGATCCCGAAAGAACGTAACCTCCTTCCCCCGGGCCTGGATCCGTCAGCCCCTTCAAGCTGGCAGTGATGGGTTTGGGAGGGAAACCAGGCGAAACTGAGAGGGGGAACCATCCTGTGCCGCGGTCCCTTCCCCCTCAACGTTGCCTTTTTCCCTTTCTCTCTTCTTCTTTTGCTCCTCAACCAGCCTTCCCTCCTTCATTTCCTCTTCTCTTGCTTCACTACCAGCCTTCTTTTCTTTCTTTTGTTCCTCTGCCGGCTTTGTTAGGTGTCTGTCTTCGTAGTTAGCTTTAGAACAAGCCCCACGGGCATCACTTGTAAGAAATGTAACTTTTTCTTCATATATTAATAAAGAAGTAGACTTGTTTTGTCTCTTTTATTTTTCGCATATTATTGTTTCTTGTGATTGTTGACTTCTGGATGAATGTTGTTACTGTAAACTGTATTTTTTTTTTTTTTTTTTATAGTGTTGCTCTTGATTTTTTTCACACCGACTGTCGCATTTGCTAGTGCACAAGCCCTTCCCACAGACGGCACCAATTGTAGGGACTCAATTTGTAATGGACCCATCACAATAAAATTTGTAGAGTGTGGGTAGAAGGGCTTGACACCAGCAAAGCAAGCAATCGGATGACATGAAATTCATAGGAATAAGAACAAGAGAATTTGACTAAGTCTTTCTAAGGGTATTCATCATCCCTTTGGTTAAGTGTTTGTGAGAATCCTTATAATGATTTTGACTAAGTGTTTATGAGAACTATAGCAATGATTTTTGTTGGGTATTTATGAAGGAAGTTTATCCTCAGACCAATCCGAGGATCTGGTCCGAGGATCCCTTTACCTGGAACGGACACATATCAGGATTGTCTTTTTCTTTTTTCTCCCCCCTCTCCTTTGGCGGGGGTCTATCTATTATATAGTCCCTCCTTAGTTAATCTCTACCGTCCACTTATTAATCATCCAAGCCTATACTTGAGTGCCTGTCCCATCAGCTACCTTTGCAGGCCTTCTGTTAGTTGAAGCGACCAATGCATTTCTGTTGGCCGGTCAATTCATCATTGATGTGATTAGAATACCGATGGCATGCATTTAATGGGAGTGACACCCCTTTTTCTTAGACGTCGGTACGCCGAGGATATGGGCCTCCTCGGTGAGGCCCTAAATGACTTGGGCTTTGTCCATTCATCCTCGAATTATGCTCTCTCTCTCTCTTTTGGCGTGGACTTTGAGCCTGATGTGGAGTGGGCTGGAGTTACCAAATATTTGGGGCCCCACAGCTACAAAATTGGTTGTAGCTTAAAACTATAATTTTACTCAATATCTTTTTATTGGAGGTGAATTTTGACAAATCTACCATTGGATTACGTTTTTTTCTTATATCCTCCATGCTTGCAAAATTTCAGGAAAATTAAAAATGAATAGCTATGTCATAAATAAATTGTTTAAATTGCAAATTTTTGTGGTTTAAAATTATGCATAAAATATAAGTGTATAGATAATATAGTAAGTAATATCTGATTGATACAAAATTTGACACATGTATTAAGAGCGTAAAGAACACGCAATTCAATGGTTAAATTTTCAAAATATGTATTAAGAGTGTAAAGAACACACAATTCAATGGTTAAATTTTCAAAATATATAATAATGTTTATTTTATTGAGTAATTTTGTAACTAAATTTTGTGCTTAAATTAAATACTAACGTGACAAGCACAGAACATATTAGCTCAAAGAATTTCTATTCCTAAATTTATATAAATTCTTCCAGAAAATATCAGTTATACATTAAACCAAAAATTTTAGCTTGTGCTTCCATAAATTTCAGCTTTGTGCTTCTACAAAAATTAATTATACACCTCGATGCTTCCATAAATTTTAGCCAAAATTATCAAACCAAAATTTAACACAACCCAATTGCCCAGCATTATCAAATCTACCACCGACCCTAGAGAAAACCTAATTAAATTGATCGAAGGCAAATTCAGCAAACCCATATTCACTACCAATTTGGGTTTTCAACCATGGGTTTAGAGAGAGAGAGAGAGAGAGAGCAAGTTCGATCACAATGCTCTAAGATGTGACCCACACCAACAATAAACCTAACCAATGACTCACCCCTACCTAGCACCAAATTCAGCCAAATAAAGCGACCCACTAACAGACAAATTAGACCACCATGATTCACCCAGCCACCAACCACCAATCTATGTTTCACAACATCGAATCACAACTCGTGAATCCAAACCAATTCATAACCACCAACTATGATATGGGGTTTCATAACACCACACCCACCAACAATTGATCCATAACCTGCAAATTCAGACCGACTCACCACCAAAACCAATCCACAACTCTTGAATCCATCCGCTGATCCCACCACCTTCATTGATCCACAAAGCTCCATTGTTGAAGCAAACCTGAGCTTAAGACCCGATTTAGACCAAGCCTTATTCCAAAGCACTTAATCAACTAGGGAGAGAGAAAGATCAAAGAGAAGGAGAGTGAGAATTGGCACGTACCCAAAGCTTGAAAAGGTTGTTCATGAAGTGAGGGTGGAAGGAAGAGAGAGAGAGAGAGAGAGAGAGAACATGTTTGCAACCAAAGAACATTTATTTGGAGGGAAGAACATGTTCTTCCAAAAAATATAATGAAAAGATTTTTTTTAATTTAATTATTGTGAGGAGTAATAAGCTCCACCCAGTATTGGGCTGTTGGCCGAAGGCCCGATAAGGAATAAAAAAGGCCAAATAAAGAACAGAGCCCTGTCATGCTCAACCCATGGAACCATGAATCAAATTGAAAAGTCTCCTTAGGCCCAATTGGCCTTGCCGAGGACATACTAGCCAGGCCTAGCCCATGCAACCACAAGTTGACGCAAGGAGTCTCCTTAGGAACAATGTCCCTTGCCGAGGAGGGATTCGGATCCTCTCCATTTCTAATGAAATGGAGAGTGTCCAGTTAAGGGCTGAGATTTAATTACAATCAATCTATGGTTTGAAATATGCCACGTCATTTAAAAGATACTGACCTAACATTTCACGGAGAGCCATGGGCAAACAAACGTTATTTTCACTGTGTTCTTTCTTTTCACTCTTGGTTCTCTCCCTCATCTCACTTTCTTTCTCACTCTTAACAAAGTCTAGCCATGGCCGACCTCTCCTTGCACGCACATCACCTCCATTGACAGATCTTATGGCCGGAATCACCCCGAATATCTAGGTTTTCTTCTCTAACTCTCTATTAACAGCTCTCTGATTTTTTTTGACCCTTTTCCAGGTTCCGATTATACTCGGATCTGCGAGCTTTGTTGTTCTGCTTGTTATTGTTGTGTTGTGTATTTGGGTGGTGGTGGTGGTTTGTACGGATCGGCTTCGGGAAGCTTGTGATGTAGTAGTTTGATTCAAATTTTGGAACTTTTTGCTGATTAGGGTTCTGGGCTTTGGCTATTTTTAAAACTTCGTTATTGTTGTGATGTAGTGTTTTGTTGGAAATGGTAATTTGGGGGTTTGAGTTGTGAGAAAAAAAAGTGTGTTTTGGATATGGGTTTGTTGTGAATTTTGATTTGACTGCTTTGTATGAACTCAAATGATAGTGAATTCATTTGCTTAATGCTTGTTGTAGTTTGTGCTTTTGTTGTTTTTACTTTACAGTTAAAATTTTTAAATTGTTGTGAAATATTGATTAATAGCAGAAATCTTTGTGATTGAGTAATACAGCTGAGATTAACTCGCTGCTGCTTCTGTTTTTGAAGGAAGTTTTTAGTTTATAATTATTTAGAGGGAGAGTATGTATGCTACTTGTATATACTTATCCAAAAAAAAAAGTATGATGCTTGTATATAAACGGTTTACTAATACAGTTTGTATCACTTGATTCACTTGTCAAATAATAAGGCTTACAGGTATCATCTCTTTTCATGGTTTTGTTTTGTGTTTGCAGGAATTAATTATTTGAGGAATCCTCTTGGTATTGATCAGATCCATCTTGTTGCATGACTGCCTATTTGCAGTTGAACTCTACTCTCTACCAGTTGAGCCAAATATCTGTGAAATTAGTCTTAAGTGGAGTGTATAGGATGGTGCACATAGTCAAGCCATTTTTCTAGCTTAGGATATTGTTTCTCTAATTTAGAATCATGTTTTGTAATCTTTGACACAAGTTGTGAACAAATGCTCTAATGGTTGTTTATATACCAATTGGTTTGGTAATGGTGTAGTAGTGTTTCGAGTATACTTTGTACATTTGAATATATGGAATTAAGATACATTTCAGGTTCATAGCTTGTTTTGAAGCACAAGATGACCATAAAAAGAAAAATCCTCCAAATCCGATTTATGAATGGAAACAACAGAAGTTACTACCAGAAATCTTGCTTGTTAAATACATAAGATAAGTACCTCTTATCACTTATACAAGAGTTGCAAAAGAAATTCAACACGAAACCATTCAAGGTTCACGTTTTCAACAAAGAGAGCAATCTTCAAATCAAATATGTATAATAATTCCGGTTGAGTTACAAATACTTGCTCATTTGATCATTTAAGAGGGAAAAAGAGAGAGACCATGTATTTGTACGTTAATTCTTGTAGTGGACGATTTTTTCCAATATCAGATTATATTGAAAGATTACATATTCAAGTCTTACTACTACCATGATTAATATGGATTTCAGCAGTATGTTAAGCATGAGATGATTGAAGAGCAATGTGCCGGGTTGAGCGGTGAACTTTGTCACCTTGTGATTTTAGTTTGAAGTTTGAACAAATTGAAACAGGATTATGCTTCATAGCTTAATAAGAATTTTAAACATTGAAGTTTGTCACATTGTATCAGGGGGTAAGTTACATAAGCTATGAAATAAAATCAATGACATTATCAGTTTGATTAAATATCAAATTTTTTGCTAATAAACTCATTCAAATGTTACACTAGTACAAAGGAAATTTTGAATTTAAGAATCTTCATTGAAAATCTACCTGGGCAGTGAGTGATCCAAAAATGAACAAAAGTTTATTAAAATGAACATTTTGATCACAAGACCATGAATCCATGATAACAAGAGTTCTATTGAAACCATAACAACATGATTGTTGACAATAAACAACTTTCACCACTATAATACATGATTCTCATATAAAATTGGGCAAGAAAAAGAAGAAGAAAGTCTTGCATCCTTGAAGATCTACTTTTTGAGAAGATTTTGCAGATTCAGACAATTTCTGATGGCTTGACTCCCCAACAATTATACCAAAATGATGCCCTACAGAAAGGAGAAAATAAGAAAGAAGGCATGTTAGATACAAAAAATATCCATATGCCTCACAACATATCAATATGTCAGAATTAGGAATTTAGGATCCCATCTATCATCTCCACCATCTTGATCTTCATCATCCTGAAGACAAAAAAAATTTTAATCTTTAACTTAGACAAATTCCACCTATATATTGGAATTTGGGCAATGACATCAGAGTATTATAAGCAATCTAATACCAGGTAGATTTTGGGTCAAGTCAATCAAATAGTGTTTTGGTTCCTACCATGAGGATATTTTGGGACTTCCATATCTTTTATGTATATTTGTGCTAACAAATAAGAATTTCTCAATTATGCAGCAAAATTTCCTGCACCAAACATTAAACACAAGTTTCAAAGCACTCTGTACCAGTTTCCACACACATATTTTCAACTAATTTCTAATCCTTTCCTCATTAACACCAAAGCCTGCAGATTAAGCTAAATGTATCACTCCACAAATAATAAATTGCAAATCCAACATCCACAGTTTAGAATCATAATACATCATCATAAAAGACAAAAAACTTGAATAATTACACTTATTCTGATCTAACATCCACAATGGTAGAATACACAGTTGGAAGAACATAGAGAGTTACATAATTATTAATTCAGAGATTTAAGCTCTATAAAGTGGTTTTCATTTTTCATTCCTTCCTTTTTTTTAATCACTATTTCAGAGAGAGAGAGAGAGAAACTAAGATTTATTTATTTATTTTTAAGAATGTTGCATAAATGAACAAGGATTTATCAATTTAGTGCTCATAATAGAACTTACTGGAAAATGTTAGGCAGAGAAAAACGAGGACAACATATACCATGGCAATATAATGATAATAAGAGATGCAAAAACAAACCTCGAGAAGCTGTGTATCAGGTGGACGCTCTTGGAACTGGGCACTTGGTGCAGCTTACCTATTATTGGCTTAAACAATGACTGGTAGCTCTCATCATCTAAAACCATCATCTAGCAATAACCATGAAAACTCATTTCAAATTGCAATTATCATCCTGATGGCTACCAAATTTATGTTAAGCATTCAAATCAGTCATGTTTTCCCCTAGGTTGTGTTTGGATGACAAGATTTGGATTTGGATGATTTCAAATGCCTTAATTTCAAATCCATTGATTTTAAAATTCCTTGTTTGGGTTCTTTTTTATAGAATGAAGGATTTGAAATTCATCATTTGAAATTTTATCGTTTGGATACTTAAATTTGCATTTGGATTTGGATTTGGATTTAAGATCAATAATTTTTTTTTTTTAATAATTTTTTTTCTTAAAATTTTACAAAAATAAACAATGAAAACCCAATAAAAATAAAAGGCACCCAGATAAGAATTTCACTACCTTTTATTGCTAAATTGCTTGGAAATGATACAATGAGAAAACATATGTTTTCTGCAGAACAATCTCAAAATTATGATCAATGAAATTCAGTAATACCGTACAATACTAAATACCATTAGTAAGATGACCAAACATGTTTGCTTTTACTTTGGCTTGAACTACCATTATAATGAATCCAATTTATACAAGCAGGAGCAATTCAATACATATAAATAAGCAAACCACAAGACAGAATCTATAAGCTATAAAAATAGTCTCCCATTGGACCCATTCACTAGAGGTAAAAAAGCCAACTTTCTTCCAGTACTTTAGAGAGATTGGGAAACAAAGTCAATTACTATAGGCATGTAGGACCAAAGCTAGATGGACTGCTCTAAAAGCACATATCCATAACCACTCACACATAAAATAAAACTAGCTAGCAACTTAATTGCTTAGCAGAATAAAATGATGGTTCCAAAAAAACCAAACTGCAATGTTTAAGCCATTTTACCCATCAACCATCACCAGGACCCCAATCCCTCACTAGATAATAGTACTAAAAACGGCAGTAGACATAAAATTTCACCAAGCCAAGTTGATCCTTTTGCACAATCACAAAAGCAACTCCAGTTTACTTACAAATAACAAAGAAGGAAAGAATAAGAAATAAAAAATAATTGCAAAGAGTAAAAAGTAGATTAAAGATAAAGATTCTACTTTTACCATTATAACCAAAATTTTCCTACATTATAACATCTAAACATTAACATTCCAAAACTGAAAGTCATTCACAATCTGGAACCAATGTCAATGACAATATTTATATTAGATACTCATATCACACTTACTTAAATAAATTGAATCCATCAATCCCTAGTATACCCAATCCAACCATTTCACTAGATTAATAGGGAGTTAGGTTTCAGTCACAATATCTTAGTAGTTGCTCAAAATCTCAAACAAAAAACTCATGCATTAAAATATACAACTCACACAGACATTACATCAAACAATTTCTTAGCAAATCTAAACCGCACTCAGTTTACCAGACCTCACATATAACTCAAAAAATTGAAAAACTCAATAAACATTGCACTCCCAGTAGAAGATATAGACCCACATAGATAAACCCCCAAAAAAAAAAAAATTAAAATTTTACCATAATTTCAAACCCAGTTCCATGAATGAATGCAAAAACAACTATCAAAACCAAGACAAAGCCAAAGACGGTACTTTTTTGCAATTCCAAAAGCAAAAAATTAATCCAAAAAATCACAGAAAATTTTTTGGAAGCAGGTTTGATATTAAAGGAAGAGAGATTGAGAGGTTTAAGAGGACAAAGAAGGGTTGAGAGACAAACCTGAATGCATCGATGATGGTTTCAGGCAGTGTTATCGCAGCAAAGGCAGAGAAGACGCGAACGTGGATTTCTCAAATTCCACGGTTTATGGAACCCCAAATTTCAAATTCAAGCAAAATCATCAAGCTTTACACTCAACAAGAAAACACAGTCATCAAACTGATCAAAACTAAAATAAAATGAGATCCAAGGGTAAAAAGAGAGAGAAACCAAGATGAGAGAAGCTCGTATACACCTACTACAGTTACCACAGATCTATAGCAAGTAAAGGAAAAAAATTCAATCAAAGTAAGGGATAATCTTTAGTGCTCTAAATGAAACATAAGGATGCTCTTTGACAAAGAAAACAAGAAAAGAAAGAACAAAACCATATATCAGAAATCAAATTTTGAACTACTCAGAATTTTTTTTTTGGGTGGGATTTAGAAAGCTCATATCAAAACTTCCTTACTAGATATTCAAGGTGATTCCGGTCATAAGATCTGTCAATGGAGGTGATGTGCGTGCAAGGAGAGGTCGGCCTGGACTTCGTTGAGAGAGGGAAAGAAACTGAGATGAGTGAGAGAGCCAAGAGTCAAAAGAAAGAACACACTGAAACTAACGTTTGTCTCTCCGTGAAATGTTAGGTTAGTGTCTTTTAAATGACGTGGCATCTTTCAGACCATAGATTGATTTTAATTAAATCTCAGCCCTTAACTGGACACTCTCCATTTCAAAGAGAAATGGAGAGGATCCGGATCCGCCGAGGAGAGCCTACATGAGCTGGTGAGCCAAAGAAGTGCAATGCCTAGGGATGCGATCCAAGCTAAGGACACCCTTCTGCCCAAGATGCAGCAATGATCACGAAGAATAACAAAAAATTAACAATGTTGATGTCAGAATAGGACAACAGTGACCCACACAGTAATTGTTTAATGACTAGCTTAAACAATGTGCCAGACCCAAAATCCTACTCTAGTCCATGAAAAAGGCGGATAAGACATCTGACAAGATAGTCACCAAAAGACTCCATCATTATAACCCACTAAGTAAAGGATAAACCACCAATATAAATAAGGGGTGATAAGGGTAATTCTGTGGTTTTGATGAAGTCATCCATATTAGGTGGAAGCGATGGTCCTCATGAACTCGTCAGCCTCGCTTGCACGTTCACGGCCTAACAACGGAGTGAAAGTCGACAGTTCCACCTCAAAACTGACGGCTGCACCCTGAAGACAACAAACATCTGAATGAGACAACTAGAATATATTGATGAGATATGAAGTTGACGGGGGAAGCTGAAGAGGATAAGCGAACCTTTGTCGAGGCTGATATGGCTTGGCCTCCATGCATAAGCATATAAGGAAATATCTTATGCCCCATGCTTAACCCTAATCAAGAGAGTCTTATAAAGAAAAGATCCCGTAAGATACGCGAATTGAAGAAGATCTCTCCCACAAGAAAAGATCTTTTAAGCCAATTTCAACCCCATGCCATTATAAAAATCTCAAGACCCTCACAAACTAAGGTATACATAATTTTCCCAGCTCTGGCACTCTAGAGTTGTGAAAGTTTTTTAACTTAACTTTCGGAGAGTCTTTGGTTTGTACCACACTGGTACTCTCCTACGGTTTTTTTTATTTTTGTTTCGTAGGTGTTGTCTAGAGCACGTAAGTGCTGTGAGACTTATTGACGATTTTCGGCAGCATCAAGAGAAAACCCCCAAATGCAAGGGGTTTAGTAGAAAAATGAGAGAGAGAGAGGGAGAGAGAGAGTTCATATGAGAATTGTAAGTGTTCTATTGATTTATGTAGCAATCTGAGGAGCCTTATAACCTCAAGTCCTTTCATTTTACCGCTTGCATATGTGTTATATACTTGAGTCCTTCTTATTATTTGGTTTCTTGATTTTTTTTTTTTTTTTTTTTTTCTCTTTAGATCTCCCATTATAAGCTAATTTCCCGTTCCCAAAACAAATTAGTTGTGAAGTTTTACCTCAGGCCCCACCTTGGTTAGCTTGACTTCCACAATTATTTTATTTAATTAGATTTTAGATTTTTTTTTTAATTTTCTGAAATGTTTTATTTATTTATTTATTAAAATGTTAACGTGATATTTTTAATAATAAATAAATTTTTAATATTATTTTAATAATCACGTTACCTATATACTCGCTGGCAAACACTGATATGCCACACAAGCGTGCCACACAATTGGAAACTATTTTTTATTTTTTTTTAGGACAGGAGCCCGTAAAAGGTGGGGTTTAAAATGTAAAATGGCCCAAAACGTAGCAACAAATTTTTTTTTTTGGTTAAAAAAAAAAAAAAGGGAGTTAGATAGGTTATTTTCATCTAATCATTACTTATTGAAATATCTGTTTGTCAGTCAAAAACAAGAAATAAATATCTGTTTGGTTCTTATAGTTATTCACTTATTCCTCCCATGGTACTGTTTCTATATCTCTTCACAAAAACAGAGGACAACCACAATTGAAAGTACGGAACCCAAAAAAAAATGGCGAATTTTGTATTGCAATTCCCAAAGACCCTGAGAACCTTCCCCATTTCTGCTTCATCTAACGGTACAAAGATATTGATAAACTAACACCTTTAATCTTTTCTCTTTTTAGAGTACGAGTATGAATGCTCTGTTTCTCTCTGGGTTTTTTTTATTTATTTATTATTATTATTTTTTTTTTGTGATCTCTAAAATGGTTTACAGCGCAGGAGGGGTATCGGTGAGTGGGTCCCAGAGTGGAGGGAATGGGGGCCCAGTGATAGTGGAGCTGCCGCTTGATAAGATAAGAAGGCCATTGATGAGAACCAGAGCTAATGATCCTCACAAAGTTAAGGAACTCATGGATAGTATCCAAGAAATTGGCCTCCAAGTACCTGTCAGTATATTACTATTTAGTTTTCTTTATCTGGGTTTCTTTTGCATTTTAATTTTTTTTTTTTTTAAATACTGGGTTTAAAAAAAATAATAATAATAATTGCTGCATTGAGTGTTTCTGCTTTGTTTGGTATGCGAGAAAATGAATGGGAATTTTAGTAGAATTTGGTCAATTAAAAGTCATGCTTGAGTGGTGGAAGACTTCACTACTAGAAGCTTAAGGAAAATAATGAGCTTTTGTTTTTTTGTTTGTTGTTAAATTTGATTAGCTACCTGAGATCTACATGCATTTTAGGAGAATCCAATATGACTCCGGTATCCAAATTTCAATTAAGAATAAGGAAACAACTTTTAGCAGTGGTTGACATGGCCTATTGTGATTAGGGAATACTATAAGGGTGAAAGTGATGTTCTTTTGGTCGCAATAAGCCATGTAGCAGTGGTGAAAAATATTATGATTGACTGTGTGTCCCTATGAATTCTTTATTTTTTCCAAAATATTTTTAGGTTTATAAACACAATGTCAAGTGTATTTATCATTTTATCTACAAGAATACAACATGTATATGTGACATTAAATGGTTCCCAATCCACATTTTTATGTATCAGCCACGCCCCAAAACCTCAAATTAATCATAGGTGCTGAATAAGATATGAAAATATTGCTCATAGGTACTAAATAAGATATCATTATAAAATAAATCATAGAATATAATAGATTAAGACAAATTTACGTTCACTGGAAGAGCAAACTCCCTATGGTAGAAGCACAGAGTTCCAACAGTGTTACAATTGGGTAGGGAGCGAAGTGTATAGAAGAGAGTTTGCATTAGAGTAGAAAAGATTTATATTTTTTGTTAGTCAAAAGGTTGTAAATTCTCTGTGTTATTATGACTTCAAAAAAGTAAACTTTCTCAAGGCATGAGAATGTAGATACCCACTTCTTTAAATGGGAATCCATATTCTCACAATAGTTAGGTATAGGGAGTCATTTTACAAATGTTAATGTATTACTAAAACTCTACTCTGACGATTGGTTTAGGTAATCTTTTAAAATTCCTGAGAATTCTAGAGGATTCTCATGTTTGATACTTTGATTGCTAATAGTCAAGGGAATCCAGATGTCTATGGATTCCCACTCTCCTCCTAATGGCAATAAAATGAAATAGACCACACTTTTAGTTTATTATGTGAGGGAACATTTTGAATTAATGGATTGGTTATGGTCATTTTAGGCTACAATCAATTGGTTCATTTTTCAATCTTGAGATTAATTTGATGAAAGATGGTCATTGTGTTTTTGACTCAAGACTGAAAGAGTGATGACATTGTCATTTGGGATGATGGTTTGCAAACCATGACATTGCTGGTCGAGAAATGTGATACTGAAAATTGAAATTGAATAGAGTTTGGCCAAAAAAAAAGACCTTACCTTTTCTTAGGGCCAACAATACCATCAAGCATTTGTGGTTTCCCGACTATTTTGCAAAAATATAATGCTACACATTTACAACACGCTGTTAGGAAAGTTCTCTTAAATTTTCTAGTTATGTAACTGTGAGTGAATATATTGGCATAACAAGAATAAAGACATTGCTTAGGCTTTAACAGGTGAAGACAGTGGTTGCTCTTTAGGGGACTTCAAACCTAAGACTAGGTCATGGCGATAGCTAGAAAATTTCTTTGAGACATCCAAAGACTCCCTAGGACCAACATATAATGTTGCTCTCCATTCAATATGATTTTTCGAATTTGTATAACTCTCTTTTAGAATTACTGAATTAGTATTGCTGCACAGAAACTTTTAGGTTTGTCAGATTGGTTGGATATTGGCAGAGAAGTGAAAATTAGAATATAATGTTGGATAAGTTTGCCATTATGATAATAAGTTTTACACCTCACTTCTTTACATATTTTTGTAGACCTTGTGCATGTGCTAAGAGTACAATGTTCTTATTGAGTTTTTCTCAACTGGTCCTAGCTGATGCGGCAACTTCCAATAGCACTTCCCTAGCTCATATAAGTTGCTTATTGGGATGAATGAAAGACCTTCCACTATATGAAATGAATCTCAAAAAAATTTGCCCAAATCTTTTGAGTTTTGCTCAGGATCAATTGGACTTGGAAAATTGTTAAGTATTTTTACTTATCAAAAAAAAATTGTTAAGTATTTGTGGATTCACGTGGAACTGTGCCCTTAAATAAACAAGTAAACTATTTTAATTTTTTTTATGTTGGAATATGTGCATAATTTCCTTACTTTAGAGAGCGACCCTTTAGATCAACATATTCATATTTTTTTCTCTGTAGAAAATGTAGGTTTCTTTATTTTCTTTTCTTTTTGGGGGTGAAGGGGAGGGGGAGGGGGGCGTGGAATTTGTATAAATGAAATTAGTAATAAGAACATCCATATAGAGCTCGTGATAGATCAAAAGGTGAGGTAGCTTCTATTGTTTTTCATGGTGTTTATGCCTTGATGCCTCATTTCTCCAACTGTGCACATTGGGGGTTAACAAATTTTTTAATGCTAAAAATAACAGTTGGAAGCATTCCAATTTTAAATTGTGCAACTGTGCCCTTATATAAACAAGTAGTAAAACTATTTTAAGGAGGAATATGTGCGTGACTGCCTTACTTTAAACTGTGACCCTTTCATCATTTAAGATATGAATATAATTGCAATGTGTTCATGTTATTCCTATATGCCAAAATGTTTTGGTTCTCTTGATATATATATATATATATATAAAAAATTAAAAAAAAAAAAAAAAGCTATGATAAGGATCTATGATCTGTCTGAATGTACATTCATTTGATCAATAAAACAAATGGTGGTTACATACACATACACAAACACAGTCATATGATGCCAACTCTAATTTATTTGACCTACTGTCTTTTTAACAATGCAGATTGATGTTCTTGAGGTTGATGGAGTTTACTATGGTAGGTGTTTAATCTAAATATTCTGTGAGGATAGATTTTTTTTTTTTTTTTTTGATAAGTAATTCTACGTGAAGAGCTATTAACCCCTTATTCATTTAAATTCTTCTCTACAAATCACTTTCACAGCTACTTGAAAGAACAGGATAAAGAGAAAGTCCTGTAGAGTCTAATTTGGATGTGCGTAAATATCAAAGCCTTTCTTTTGTTTTGCCATGATCAAAGCTCATGATTATCTTTTTCATTGTTTTGTAGGTTTCTCTGGTTGCCATCGATATGAGGCTCATCAGCGCCTAGGGCTCCCAAAAATCCGTTGCAAAGTTCGACGTGGAACAAAAGAAACTCTGAGGTTCATTTTACCCAGTGATTGTCTTATCTTGGATTTAATATCTGTTGAGAAACATTTTTAAGTCTCCTTTTTCATCTTGTAGGCATCACCTGCGCTGACATTTAGCGGCTTGTCTTTTCACAGCGAATTTTGCAACTTCAGCTCAATTAATTAGCTCTATGTGAACTAGGAAATCATACTGCAACAATAACCAGATAGTCTATATATCTTTGTGTGTATGGATGTTTTAATGCGTAATTTTGCCAATGAACCCGATCTTAGAGGAAGTTTGCTTGAAAATAAGCTTCTGATTGTGATAAAAAAATCTTCTTGTATTTTGTCAGCTACGGAAAATTATAAAAGAAAAGGTGTAACGCAAATGTCTCTTCTTTATCCCTTTTTTTTCAAAACAAAGACTAGTGCCATTCTAGTAAATAGTAATCATTAGTCCAAAACACATTTTTCCTATCTAACCTTTAGTCCATGAGTGATTTAATACCTGTTGTTTAAAGTGATCATTTATTATTTTGTAACAAATTAAATTGATTGATTTGGTCTCTAACAAACTTTAAAGTGGTCGATTTTGGTCCCAAATGTGTCTAATGGAGTAATGATATGTTAGTTTTTGATTTGTACGTGTTAGGTTTTATCTTTAGGTTGGCAAACCACAAAATGTGTCTTGTAAGTTATTTTAATAGTTTTATTTTGAAGAAAAGATTGCTGCCAGGTTTTGCACTTCAATAAGTTTCTAGATTTTTGACGTTTTTTACCCCTGTTTGGTTGACTGAAGGCTTTCTACACCTATCTGTTGAAATCGCATAACTAGATTCCTAAAAGGCCCAATATGTCATCTATTTCAGCCCTAATCAATGCCCTACTTGCTGAACAATATAAGAAGACATTAGGGATGACTAGTGGCAGAGAGCGGTTTGCCACACAAATAAGGTCTAAACCCTAGTTCTCTCTATTTCAACATCATACCGATATTCAAGTAGATCTAATGACAGTATCCTTTAAGATTGGTGATCAAGACTAAAGTCACGGCGTTATCATAGACTTGATGTTGTGAAGTAAAGCTTTAAGAAATTCTTGGAGTTGGTCGGATGTTCCAATCATGAACATAGAAGAATCATTCATGAAGGCATTCATTTTTTTTTTTTTTTTGAGAAACGTGAAGGCATTCATATATTTAAGAGTTGTTCTGAAATAGTAGAAGATTTATGTTGTAAGTTAATCTATGGGTTGTATAGCCTAGGTATAAAGGTTTTATACTAAAATTTAATCTATGGGTTGCCTTTTTGGGAAGACTGCCCCCTCCCAATGGTTGTTTGCTTTGGGACAAGTTGCTCCATTAGTTTTTTCTGAGTTACCATGTATGTTATTTATTTCAACTGTATTTTATTTTAATTACACAATATTAATATTGTTTGCATAACTAATGACAATTCATAATTTGACTAAGTGACAACTTGATCTTAAAATTGATCAACTAGTTCTTTTGAGGATCTAGAATCTCAGCAGTTCACATTTTTAAAGGGACTAAAAGTGATCACTTTGAACTTCATGAACCTTTTTTTTTTTTTTTTTTTTTTTTTTTTTTTTGGGATGGAGCCAGCCGCCATTGCACATACAATTGTCTCATTTGTCGCATACATATGTCTCATTGGTATTCATTTTGGGTGGACGGGGGAGGAGGGAATGGAATGAAATGGTAAATCATATCTGGGCCAAAAACGTCATTTGGTTTAGGAAGAATTTGATATAGGAGGCAGAAAGAGATATTTATTTAAATTTAGTCTCATTAGAGTCAATTGTATTTTTATTGGTGAATTATTTTTTATTTTAGGCCCTAGTATTTAATTAGGTTTATTAATTTTTTAAAAATAAGCCCATTAGAGTTTTCTATTTCAGTTACTATTAGGATTTTAAAGTCTACATAATCACAATAATATATTCCTCTGAGGAAATTATTTTGATGAATAAAACTTCTGTTGGAATTGTTCTAATGTTCTGTTGCTAACTCCAGGTAATCCTAGGTTTCAACTCCAAGGACCGAAATGGCGTTGACTCCAAGCATGTCTAGGTGACTCCTAGGTTCTTTATTTTAATTGTTCTTGTTCCTTAAAATTCCCGTTGAATCGTTATGGTTTGTCTAGCATTAGAGTTGGCTTGAGGTTAGTGTGCTTCTCTTTTCTAGAAATCTACATTTTTCATGATCCAAAAGGGTTCTGGGAAACTGAGTCTAGGTAGCCAAAGAATAGGATATATCAGAAATGCCTTCAAATTGCCACAATAGTGATCCAAAATTTTGAAGTGAGAAAGTTGGAAATGATTGATAGGTGCAAATGCATGGGAAGCTATTGTCACAGGCAGGTAGTTTACTCAAACAAATACTTGTACAAGATACGAGTGAATGTTCATACTTCCCCATGGGAAGCAACCATATTTCGCAAATTTCTAGCTCTGATAAAAAGCTTGGAGGTTCAAGGAATGAAATAAATGGCATTAATTTACACGATCAAGGCTACCACAAAGAGGGAAGTAATTTCAGGTATACATTATGTCAAAAATTTTACGAACTATCTCAGTAATTATTTATACATATAACTATCCTTGGGAATATATATATATATATATATATATATCATAATTTACCACCCTCTTCTTTGTTGTTGGCCATCTTTCTACTTATATGCTATTGGACCAGACCAAGATACTGCAAACCTTGGTAATGGACTGGGACCTGTGCTTTCCGAAGTTGACCCTTCAACATGTTTCACTTTACGACTTGAGCTGTAATCCAGTGGCCCAGACCGGAGAACATTCCGGTGTTTGTTTTCATTCCCCCGAAAGTTTCCACTATCATTATCATAAATGTGCTCCTGACTATATGATGATGATGCTGATTTAAAATAGCCTGAATCAATAGTGAGATACTGAGGAGTTGAGTCACCATGGCCCTGCCTTATTACAGGGGATGCATGTGATAGTGATACAGCAGGAGAATGGCGGGGTGATGCACTTAGTAATGCCAGCAGTGTGGATAAAATGTTCACGTAGGACTGGCTATATATTGAACGAAGAATGGCACAAGGAATATGTATGTAGTATAAGCGAGTTCTGATGGGGCTGCAAAATACTGTCTTAAGTTAACAAGCATAGCCTTGATGATTTTTGTCAAGAAATAATTACTCTAGCGATTTAAGTAGTCAGAGAACAAAGTAGAGTTTTATTATTTCAGCACCCCCTCATGTGGGACCCACACATGGGCATCAAAACCCTATCAAACATTTATCATTACAAATGTACAGGGGACTTCCTCTTGCACCACATTAATAATCAATTACTCTAAACTTACCCTAATCACTTTTTTGTGAAATAGTTAACAAAAGAGGTATAACAGTAATACGGAATATGATGCTCAAGATAGAGCTTGAGTTTCCTCCTGCACTAAAAAAATATGACTAAGAAAATTTGGACTATAAATTGATTTTGCATCCCCACTACCTTCAGTTGTTCACTTTTTATTCTTCTAGCATCCTAAGACTGTTCAAATAGCCTTTGCACAAACCATCCACCTCTCCCAGAGTGACAGGTTTTTCAAATACATCTTTTGCAACATCCATTCAAGGAAACAATTTTAAAAAACATAGAGAGAGGAAGATCATTACACTAGGAGAGGTCAAGGTTTCTATGAAGAGCCTAAAAGTTAGTTCAAACAACCCTACAGATAATAGGACATAGAAGTGAGAACTCAAAAGCTTTTGTAAACCATATGTTCTCAGTCAGATTTTCAAATTGAAGAGGAAGCTCAATGTCTGTCTTGTACCTTGTTCCCATGGCAAGCACCATACAACTATTGGTTGCCATTTCTCAGAAGTTGACAACTGAGCTTTCTAGAGTGACCAGTAGCTAACAGTTTCCACTCATCAAAGTTTACATCCATAACATATATTTTGAACAATGACGAGAATTTGAAACTCACCAACAATGTAATTACTGTGCTACTTAGATCCAGAATAAGCCGCAGAGCTTGTTCTCGAAATGCCATCAAGTCAAGAAGAAGCTGGTCCAAGCAAAGGAAAGCAATTAACTGGGTATATTTACCAGGCAATTGATTCTTAAACTATGTAAAAGTTTGCAACTATAAATTCATCATTTGACACAGTGTTATATAAAGACCCTGTTTTGAATTAATATTATGAAGTGGAAGCTCAACAGATCCCCACAATTCATTCCTAGCACGTACAGTCCAAGCTTGCAGTAGAATAAGGAAGTTCCAGATACATGATTTGATGTCATGGATGAAACATGTTTTTCTCATAAGTAATCATGGATGAATTTTGCTTAATAAAAAGGGAAATTAAATGAACTTAATAAATAGAAAAAACGAAAAAAGGTCGCTGCTCCTCAAGTCATGAAAAATGCTGAAAAATATTAATTAGTGAAGTCATCTCATTCTATTCACAAGTTAAACTCAACAAATAATCACAGGACGAAATAATGGCAATGAATAATGAGAAAGAGAAAATTGATTAAATGATATGACACTAAAACTCTAATTCAGGATATAACATCAGAATTCCTTTCACCACCTCAAGTATAAAGCTATCCATCATGCTTTATAAATTATACTGACAAAAAATAATAGCATTCCAATAATCCTCTTGTCATCCCCTCATTGGAAACAATTTCTAATTGTTTTCTCACAGTATTTATCAAAGAACAATGAATTAAGTTAAATAAAGCTTCTTAATTCTCACTTATCATTGTGCCACATGAGATGACCAAATGATTTGGTAAGCACACTCACATGGTAGCCAAGTAGTAATACAGTTAGTTCCAGTTATGCAGTTGATTACATCAAATACTGGATGTTTTGGGGGGGAGGGAGGAGAGAGGGGCAGGGGTATGAACAGAATTTGCAACAAGGAAAACACTAAATTATTTATGAAATGATATGGCTCATCTGCAACTGCAGTGCTTTTTTCTTAGTTCCAGAAATTTATTATGGTAATTACTAGGTTTCTTTTAATTTTTTGGCTAAGGCATAGCATATCTTCTCTACTAAACATGTGTTGCAATACATGGAGGTTCTATCATGACAAGTGTTATTGTTATGATAACTACAGTTGACAAGCTAGATATTTGAACAATTAAAGACTCATGCTTGGATGTGCATTTGACAACATTAACTCGAACTAGCCTTTAATCACCAGAACATTAAACAAAAAACATTATTAAAAGAGTGAGATGACAATCAATCTTCGGCTTTTCATGCAGCACTGGAAAAAAAAAAAAAAGACTTGGGGCGGGGGTGGAAGCCATTCAGTTTATTAGTTGCACACAAGCTTAACTTTGACCATGCCCATAATTTAGAATAAATAACAAAATATGGGTCAAAAATAAGTAAAAGAAGAAGAGAAGAAGGAAGTAAACATAAGTACCAACTCTATACCTGAACCCATGGTTCCAAGCTCTGCAAATGAAGTTCTACACTATCATGCAAAGCATCCAATGCAACCTTATCAACCTGCAGCAAGGTCACCCAAGGTGAAAGAATTCACTAGTGACACATAAGTAATTAACAAAGAAAACACCTGACTTTGAATGGGAAAGGAAATGTATTCTTACACGTTCAAGTTGTAATTTGCTAAAATGCTCTGGAAACTTCTTTGAGAGCAAAATGCAAAGTTTTGGGTAATTAGGGAACACACCCGCTTTCCAAAATGCTTTGGTAAATACATGTCCAACTGGATCTGGGTAGTCCAAGATTTGATTCAACCTATACATTTTAGCCATAAGACCTTCAGCAACTTCATTAAGTTGGACCACCGACTTCATGTTCAAACCCTTTTGAGACCCGCCTGAACTCTGGACCTGTCCATCAGGACCTGCATTCCTAGAGCTCCTGGATGTCATTGGAGGTGTCATTTGTGGACCCAAGTACTCAGTCCACCTTGATGGTCCCTCCCATTCCCTTGATCTTCCCAGAGGGGGTGACACTGAGGAATCTTGACTTGAAAATAGTTGCCGTGATCTTGCCGTTGATTAACAAGCTTTTTTGAGTTAACCAACCACAATTATTTCCCGATTACAAGTGTTAAAACAAAAGCCACCATATGATAACCCAAAGCAGAACTAACCAACACTAAATTATTTTTTTGTCCTATGTACAGGATAAAAGTTATAATTTAGTGTTGAAAGAGGATGTGCTATGCAGGTGAAAAATGAATTCCAAGAAAATAATAAAAAGGTGAGTTGAAGTACAGAAAAAGATAAGACAAACAAAAGAAAAGGATGAAAGGGAACAAGAGAGAGAGAGAGAGGTTCAATCTGATTTATTGAGAATGAGTTACACAAGTTGAGCAGTATGTGCACTGCTATTTCTACAGGTACTGAACTAAATAAGACCATATAGGAAATTAGTCTAATTGATTGCATAACTGTCGGAACCCATCACACAGCAACTGACTGAACTAATCCTAACTGCAATACAACAAGATTCAATTTAACACAAGAAGCAAATTCAGCTATAACAGATTTTGTTAAGCCAACAGTTATACTAGTCAATCTGTTACTAACCAATTTGTTACTAAAATTAACTAATTGCTAACCAATCCGCAACTAACTAATAGCTATTCTCTAACAGCAATCATTCTACAGATTTCTTTTGCATGTTTGAAGATAAATTCATGTAACAGAGAATTTTAAACACTAAAGGGACTCACACTAAGGGTGACAACCAGATTGCTCCCTGCAATTAATGGGCTTAAACAAATTCCAACTTTATTTACGATTTAGGATTCTACAGTTCTGGATTCAGAAACATATTAAGATGCCTACCTAACCAACAAATTATTTGCCTCAATTTTGTCCAAAAGAACATGCCATGAACATTTTGTACCTCAAGGATTGAGTCTCTTGTATGCCTACCCAATTGCAACCTACACATTATAAAGAAATGACAACTCTGCACAAAAAAAGATTAATATTATTATATTCCAGAAGGTTCTTGTTAACGGCTTTGAAGTCATGTTAAACATAAAAAACAGATATTTTACTAGTATGGAGCATATAAAGAAACTGAGGAGGGAGGGGGTTGGGATGGTGAGCCAATGGTCACTGCACATATCTTAACAAATATTTGATTGAATGTCAAAGCAAACAGACAATATATCATATGGCAATGGATGGTTCATGTCCTACTGGAGTCTCTGTCTGCAATATTCCATATGGCTTGGCAACTTTGCACTCTACATACCAAATTGCAACTGGAAAGAAAATCTCGATGGACACGTACAGTAGTTCAAAGTTTCAAGGACTTCACCAATAATCCCCACAAGAGCATTTTCCTTCCTTGAAATGATGAAACCGTTTGTTGTCTCTAATAATTAATTCCCTCCCAACAATCTTAGACATGATCTTGATGGCATTGTGACAATCACCGCAGATACGAAGGTTCTTGATGATCCTAAGAGGTGTTCTCGCTGGAGTACTAATCAGACCATATGCAATTGCCAAACGCTCACTATGATAGAGCAAGGCCTGCTCCTTGGCCTCCTGATCAATGTCATGCAGAACATATCTTGTGTCCGGCACATAACCACCTTCTTTCATCCCAGCAGCCTTCAGCTTTTCATCATCCTTGTAGAGAGTTGGGTTTCTGAACTCACTGATCCTGTTCTTCCCATCGAGCATGCTGACTGCAGTATACTTTCTGGGAGGTGGGGTAGGGATCTTATTAGCTACAGCCTTCGACGGGTCAAGAGAAACCATTAACTCCTCAGCATGGTCTTCAAGATCAACATTTCCATGAATCCGAGCATAATTTCTCAATGCATCCCAAACCTCCACAGTGCGCTCAAAAGGCAGTTTCTCTATAAAATCCTCTGCTTCATTAAGATGGCCACACTTCCCAAGCACACCTAGAAGCCCCATATAATGCTCAAACCCTGGCTCAATTCCATACTCACTCTTCATTGACTCAAAGTGTAAAAATGCTTCTTCCACAGCATCTACACTAGCACAAGCCGAAAACACCGCAAGAAAAGTATCCCCAGTGGGTTTCATCCCCAGCTCCCTCATCTGCTCAAACAACTGCAACCCATCATCACCCAACCCGTTATCCGCATACGCATTAAGCATTAAAAGCCAAGTGTCCATACTCCTATTAGGCATATGATCAAACACCCTACGTGCATCAGTCATCGCCTCACAACTGCTATACATTTCAATCACCATATGGTTCAAACTAAGGTCACCCCGAAACGTGGACTGCAGAAAGAAATCATGAACCTTTTTTGCATCCTCATACGACTTGGACACCTTAACTCTTTCTAACAACTTATAGAAGCAATTCCAATCAGCTTTAACCCCTTTCTCCATCAATTCAAGAGCTTCCTTAACCTTCCCCGAATCGCAAAGCATCAGTACATCATTAACCGAAGGCGGTGGTGGAGAATCTACCGGGGCTTGAACCTCAACAGCCTGGCCTCTATTAACGTTTTGGTGATGTGGGTATCCCTTATTTTGATTGTTCCACTGGTTTGGTGGTCTGGGTTGTTGAAAACTCGGGCTCTGAGTGTTGAACTGGTCAGGGTTCAATCCACGGTTGGGATAGTTCTGACCACCCTGATTGGGATAACCGCGATTGGGATAGTTCTGACCGCCCTGATTGGGATATCCACGATTGGGATAGTTCTGACCCTGATTAGGATACCCACCATGTGAATAGTTCTGGTTCTGACTCAGTGTCTGTGTTTGTGAGTTCCATCCTTGGTTTTGTGGGGCCCACTGATTAGGGTTTTGTGAATTCCAACCCTGGCTTTGCGGGTTCCACTGTTGTTGTGGTGGTTGTGGTTGTGGTGGTGAATGGGGTATTTGATTATACTCATTTGGGATTGCTGAGGTGCTTAGGGTTTTAGTTAGAGTTTCAGTGTTGTTGTTGTTGTTGTTGCTGTTGTGATTGAAAATGAAATGAGAAGGGTATACAAGTCGTACCTTGAAGAAGGAGGATGAGAAGTTCGCGGTTCGTGCGCGTCGTAATGCCATGATCGACGCCATTTTTGTTGAGCCGAACTGAGCTACCAAGTTCAAAAAAAATCCTAAACCCGCACTACAAGTCGTACCTTGAACTGAAGCTTTTTTTTTTTTTGGGGGGGATGATCTCTGAGAACTCTCTTTCTGATAATAACAGGTTTGGAAAATGAGAGAGCGATGTTGAGGATGATGATTTGGTCAGAGAAAGAGGCACCGAAATTTACAAGTTACAGATTTTAGAAAATGAGACAGAGCTGAGCGGCGAAAGAGATGTTATTATAAGGGTGACTCTGGAGGCTGTGTACTCCGGAGGCTAGGTATTGGTGTTGGGAAAGGCTCCCCTCCCGTTTAATATAGATTGGGGGACACGTGGCAAGTAACAAATCTAACGGTAGAAAATAAAACAAGTTACAAAATATTTTTTATTCTTAACTACCCGAACCTTTCAGCAATCTCCTTGCAAACCCACTGATGCAACAATGACGGATTTATTAAAAAAATAACTATAAATTTCAAACTATATTATCAGATAGGCAAGGTTTGAAATATATTTAGTTTATAACAATTCGATTTTTTTGGAGTCGATTTCGCCTAACTAATACAATAGTTTGAGGGATTTGGTTATTTTTTAAATATATAAATAGTACCATAGGATCCATTTTTAAGAAAAAAATTACTAAAAAATAAAATTTGTGGGTCTGTAAACAGTGTTAACTGTGTACTGTTTACAAAAAAAGTCAAAGAACGCGACTCAAAAAAAAAAAAAAAACAGCTGAAACGCAAACACGTGTTTCAGCCCAACCCAAACAGGCACTTAGTGTCCTTGACCGGAAAACCCACACAACATCCATGTTCTATACTTTTTTTTTTTTTTTTTTACTATCAATAATTTATGGGTAGCACACATGTGATGCACACATATTTTTCTTAATATTTGTATATAATTTATTTATTTAAAAAATATTAGAGCATCAAATGCATATTCACTTGTACTATTATATTACTCTATATATATTACCAAAGTTTTAAGAAGTTTAAAATATTAGTATGATTAAAACATTATCAAATGTTTCGGAGCAAGCAAGTTTCATTATTTGTTATTAATTTTTTTTATAATTTATCATTTAATTTTGGTTAAAATGCGATTTCACTTTATGTACTTTAGTCAAACAATTTAAGGCATTTCTTTTACTATTTATTTAGGGCTTTTGTTAACAAGTGTCATTGCGCTTCTAATAAGGAGGAATATATTGGATGCCACTGCATTGAAAAATAATAAGAACAAATAAATAGATACTTCTTTAATTGTCTTATGTGTGACTGCATCTAAAAAGTTAATCAATTACAACAAAAAATTCAACCTTAACTATTGCATTTAGGCACTCATTAAGCGGATCCTTTATTTAGTATGTAATTTTAATGATACTATTTTTTTTAATATGACTTTTAATAAGCATGTGCATCATGTGAGCATCCTACATAAAAAGTAGACCCAAATTCTTCAAGCACAAGAAGCATAATTTTTCTTTTCTTTTCTTCCCTCTCTCCCCCCAGTCAAGCAATTAAGGACCTTAGTTAGCGAACACAAAGCATTTAAAGGACTATTTGGTGAGGATTGAACTGTGCAAGGCTTTGGGAGGAATGTCAATTAAGTAAGTGAATAGTCATTTTGTTATTTTTGTTTTTGTTTTTGTTTTTTTTTTCTTGCTAGGCATTGCAACCGGAATGAGCTATTGTGCAATGGAGACGCTACCATGAGGCCTGCTTTAATTTACTTGCAAAATTCAGTGTACCGGCAGCCTGGCACCATTGCATTTAGGTACAAACTTCAGAGTCCAGACACAAGCCACACCTCAATTGTTTAACTTGTATCGTCTAATTTATTGAAGAAAGACTTCCTCCATAACATACTACATCACAGATATATACTTGGAGTGAACTTCAAAAAACATATGAATTCTATGAGCACACCATAAAATAAAATAAATTTTTTGCACCTGGTACATTTGTGGCACAAATACCTTTTTTTCTTTTCTTCTCAGATGAGAATAACAAAAGCAAACACTGCACACAACATATAGCATATATGTACTACTGGAAAGAAGTTGCATAAGCAAACAAGCAAGTAGCAGGAATCAGCAGCAGGGGCCTTATTTAATGAACAAGTTATGTACAAGGACAGGTCAACTGTAGTGTCAGGTGTTACAGAGATAGATCAAAAGAAATTTGAGTTTGTCAACTTAGATGAATTGACTGAAAGTACTGTCCAGAAAGAGGGTGAAGAAGATAAGGAGAATGTAAATTCACAGGTAGATCAGAGTACACCTGTAGCTGAAGTCCGTAGATCTTCCAGAAATATTAGACCTCCACAGCGTTATTCAACTGGTATCAGAGCCTAGGGTTAGGTTTGAGTGGGAGCAATGGCAGAGGAAGCAGGAAAGGCGTCTGGAATAGAAAAGTTCGATGGCACAGACTTTGCGTATTGGAGGATGCAGATTGAAGATTATCTCTATGGGAGGAAATTGCATCTGCCTCTTTTGGGGACAAAACCTGAGGCGATGAAGGCTGAGGAATGGGCTCTTCTTGACAGACAGGTATTAGGAGTTATCAGGTTAACTCTGTCTAGGTCTGTTGCACACAATGTTGTGAAGGAGAAGACCACAGCAGATCTGATGAAGGCTTTGTCTGGAATGTATGAAAAGCCGTCGGCAAACAACAAGGTGCATCTGATGAAGAAACTGTTTAATTTGAAGATGGCAGAGAATGCATCAGTAGCACAACATTTGAACGAATTTAACACTATCACAAATCAATTGTCATCTGTAGAAATTGATTTTGATGATGAGATTCGTGCTCTGATCGTTTTGGCTTCTTTGCCAAACAGTTGGGAGGCAATGAGGATGGCAGTAAGCAATTCTACAGGAAAGGAAAGCTCAAGTACAATGATATAAGAGATTTAATTCTGGCTGAGGAGATTCGCAGAAGAGATGCAGGTGAAACCTCAAGATCTAGTTCTGCCCTAAACCTTGAGATAAGAGGCAGAGGTAATAACAGAAATTCAAATCGGGGCAGATCAAAATCCAGAAATTCTAATCGGAATAGAAGTAAATCTAGATCAGGCCAACAAGTACAATGTTGGAATTGTGGGAAAATAGGTCACTTTAGGAACCAATGCAAAAGTCCTAAGAAGAATAATGAAGATGATTCTGCTAATGTTGTAACAGAAGAGGTACAGGATGCATTGCTTCTTGCAGTAGACAGTCCACTTGATGATTGGGTTTTGGATTCAGGAGCTTCGTTTCATACCACTCCACACCGAGAAATCATACAGAATTATGTTGCAGGTGATTTTGGTAAGGTGTATTTAGCTGATGGTTCAGCCTTGGATGTTGTGGGTATGGGAGACGTCCGGATATTGCTGCCCAATAGGTCTGTTTGGTTACTGGAGAAGGTTCGACATATTCCTGACCTGAGGAGGAATCTGATTTCTGTTGGACAACTTGATGATGAAGGACATGCAATATTATTTGTTGGTGGTACTTGGAAGGTTACAAAGGGAGCTAGGGTATTAGCTCGTGGAAAGAAGACTGGTACTCTATATATGACCTCAAGTCCAAGAGACACAATTGCAGTTGCTGATGCAAGTACTGATACAGGCTTATGGCACCGCAGGCTTGGTCACATGAGTGAGAAAGGGATGAAGATGCTGTTGTCAAAAGGAAAGCTACCAGAATTGAAGTCTATTGATTTTGACATGTGTGAAAGCTGCATTTTAGGAAAGCAGAAAAAGGTGAGCTTCTTGAAAACGGGCAGGATACCGAAGGCTGAAAAATTGGAGTTAGTACACACTGATTTGTGGGGGCCTTCTCCGGTTGCATCCCTTGGAGGTTCAAGGTATTACATTACCTTTATTGATGACTCAAGCAGAAAGGTATGGGTTTATTTTCTGAAAAATAAATCTGATGTATTTGAAACTTTTAAGAAGTGGAAGGCCATGGTTGAGACAGAAACAGGTTTGAAAGTAAAATGTTTGAGATCAGATAATGAAGGAGAGTACATAGATGGAGGGTTCAGTGAGTATTGTGCTGTACAGGGAATTAGGATGGAGAAGACCATTCCCGGAACACCACAGCAGAATGGTGTGGCTGAACGCATGAATAGAACACTCAATGAGCGTGCTAGGAGTATGAGATTGCATGCTGGACTACCAAAAACTTTCTGGGCTGATGCTGTTAGCACTGCAGCTTACCTGATAAACCGAGGGCCATCAGTTCCCATGGATTTCAGACTTCCTGAGGAGGTTTGGAGCGGTAAAGAGGTAAAGTTTTCCCATTTAAAAGTTTTTGGTTGTGTTTCTTATGTTCATATTGATTCTGATGCTCGTAGTAAACTTGATGCAAAGTCTAAAATATGTTTTTTCATTGGCTATGGTGATGAGAAATTTGGCTATAGGTTTTGGGATGAACAAAACAGGAAAATCATCAGAAGTAGAAATGTGATATTTAATGAACAGGTTATGTACAAGGACAGGTCAACTGTAGTGTCAGGTGTTACAGAGATAGATCAAAAGAAATCTGAGTTTGTCAACTTAGATGAATTGACTAAAAGTACTGTCCAGAAAGAGGGTGAAGAAGATAAGGAGAATGTAAATTCACAGGTAGATCAGAGTACACCTGTAGCTGAAGTCCGTAGATCTTCCAGAAATATTAGACCTCCACAGCGTTATTCACCCGCTCTAAATTATCTCCTGTTGACTGATGGTGGTGAGCCAGAGTGTTATAAAGAAGCCTTGCAAGATGAGAATTCAAGCAAGTGGGAGTTAGCCATGAAGGATGAGATGGATTCCTTGTTGGGGAATCAGACATGGGAACTGACTGAATTGCCAGTGGGAAAGAAGGCTTTGCACAACAAGTGGGTATACAGAATAAAGAATGAGCATGATGGTAGCAAACGTTACAAGGCCAGATTAGTTGTTAAAGGGTTCCAGCAGAAGGAGGGCATTGATTACACAGAGATATTTTCTCCAGTTGTGAAAGGGTTCCTTGTTGGTGATTGAACTAGTCTCCAAGTGGGAGATTTGTTGGGCTTTGTGGAGCCTAGTTTATTTTTGGGCCCGTTTTGTAGCCTATTGTAACCCTGTAAGCAGGATATAAAAGCCGCTTTTTGTAGGGTAGGAATTTGTTTCCCCCCACATCTAATTGTTGTCCGACGCGGTGCCTGGCGCGGTGCGGTTTTTGCCTTCGTCCCCGAGTGCAGGCAAGCAAGTGAGTGATGGTACACTACCCAAGCTCCTGAAGCATTATAAAGGGTAGTGGGGCGCTCTTTCTAACCGATGTGGGACAACAAGCTTGGGGCTGAGACTATGAAACCCTCCTTGCTTGCCTGCACTCGGGGACGAAGGCAAAAACCGCACCGCGCCAGGCACCGCGTCGGACAACAATTAGATGTGGGGGGAAACAAATTCCTACCCTACAAAAAGCGGCTTTTATATCATGCTTACAGGGTTACAATAGGCTACAAAACGGGCCCAAAAATAAACTAGGCTCCACAAAGCCCAACAAATCTCCCACTTGGAGACTAGTTCAATCACCAACATCAGCCGCTATCCTCCAAAAGCAATCCCTCATCCCTGCAACTCATCCTCCGGTCCTCAAGCTAGAAGGCCAACTGAAGCTGCACACAGCTTCAGCTTCTCAATAGTGACACCTTTAGTCAACATATCTGCCGGGTTCTTAGATCCACAAATCTTCTCAAGTATTACCAGTTTATCTTCAACAAGGTACCGGATAAAGTGGTATTTTGTCTGTATATGTTTCGACTTTGAATGAAAAGCCGAATTTTTGGCAAGAAAGATTGCACTCTGACTGTCACTGTGTAGAATACCCATCTCCTGTTTCTTACCCAATTCATCTAAGAAACCATGTAGCCAAATCATCTCCTTTCCAGCTTCAGTTGCTGCAACATACTCAGCTTCTGTAATAGACAAAGTAACAATCTTTTGCAGATTTGAAACCCATGATATAGCTGTACCACTCAGAGTAAATACAAACCCAGTAGTACTCTTTCTACTATCAATATCACCAGCAAAATCAGCATCTACATAACCTTGCAGTTTCAAACTTGCACCTGTGAAGCAAAGACATGTATCTGATGAACCCTTCAGATATCTCAGAATCCACTTAACTGCCTCCCAATGCTGCTTTCCAGGCCTACTCATGAATCTGCTCACAACTCCCACTGCATGTGCAATATCTGGCCTTGTACACACCATAGCATACATCAAGCTGCCAATAACTGAGGCATAGGGCACCTTGCTCATATGGTCCCTTTCTTCTTTTGTCTTTGGCGACTGTTCCTTGCTCAGTTTGAAATGACTACCCAAGGGTGTGCTCACTGGTTTGGCTTCATTCATATTGAACCTGCTGAGAACTTTCTTCACATACTCTGACTGTGAAAGTTTCAATGTACCATTAGCCTTGTCTCTAATGATTCTCATACCAAGGATTTGTTTTGCAGCTCCCAAATCTTTCATTGCAAACTGTTTTGACAATTGCTTCTTCAGATTATTAATCTCCTCAATGCTAGACCCTGCAATGAGCATATCATCCACATACAACAGTAAAATGATATAAGAATTGTCAAAAAATTTGACATAGCAACAATGATCAGCTTCACATCTCTTGAACCTAATTTTATGCATAAAACTGTCAAATTTCTTGTACCACTGTCTTGGAGCTTGTTTTAGGCCATACAAGCTCTTTCTCAGTTTGCAGACTAGATTCTCATGTCCCTGAACAATAAACCCTTCTGGCTGAATCATGTAAAGGTCTTCCTCCAAATCACCATGAAGAAATGCCGTCTTCACATCTAACTGCTCAAGATGTAAATTTTCTGCAGCCACCATTCCCAGCACCAGTCTAATTGTTGACATCTTCACAACTGGAGAAAATATCTCTGTGTAATCAATGCCCTCCTTCTGCTGGAACCCTTTAAGCAGGATATAAAAGCCGCTTTTATAATTAGGGTTTGTTAAGTCTTGTTGTTGTGTTTCAGAGAGAGTGAGAGAAACACTGTAGCCGCACTTTGTATTTTTCCCTGATAATAGTGAAATCCCTGCAACTCCGTGGACGTAGGCAAATTGCCGAACCACGTAAATACTGTCTTGTGCGTGTGATTATTTTCTTTAGCGTGTGTTTTCTCTATTTTTTTTGTTTCTCTCAGGTTGGGAATCGGGTTGAATTCCCTACAGCCTTAGCCTTTCCTTTCACCTTCTCATGCCTGGTGCCACTATTGGAGCTACTGTTATTCCACGCCGTTGTCTATCCAAGTTGGCTTCCCAGCCTTCATCAAGAATCAGCCACATGAAATCAAATAAAAACCCAGTTAAATAAATTAAGAAGTGGATTAAATTTAAGAAAGTACCAAGTCAATCCAAGAAATCATATAATTAACAAGTATCAACGTGTTCCTATATGACGCCTTATATATTTACCAATCACAATCTTTTGAATAGAGTTTTAGATTTGAAAACGGTATTTGTTTTGGTCTGCATCATCAATTATGACATATGGTTGGCTGGGGGTATCATGATCTCAGAAATCATGCTTGTAATTGACCAAGTCATTGTATTATTATGCAGAAATTGGATTTTTTTTTCATGGTGAGAACCAAGTTGTCATAAACAAATACACAGCTGTGGATGTTATATGTTTCACTAGTGGGATATGATTTGTCCTTAACTGAAGATACCATTTACGAGGCTAAAATATAATATGCACCCAACTAATCTGTTGGCTGGAGGACTACTAGCTCATGTAATGGTCAGATTATTAAGGTACCAGTTGATGGTTTAAAGACTCATAATTTTGAAGGACATTGACTGGGACAAAGCATGTGGTATCATAATAGTGCATGGTGTACCATGCTAATCAGGTTCATTACACACTACTGCAATAACAATATAACTACGTTTGGATGCAATTTCTTCATGCCTTTGCTACTTTAATGTCAATATTAAAACAGAACTAAGGCAAATGACTTTTAAGAGGCCAAACTGCATCAAATATAGGCATAACCACTAGACAAAAAGTACTATCTTCAAAGTGAAACCACTGGTTTTCCTTCACCAATTCCAAATAATTTGGAAATCAAAAGTATAGTTTACTGCAGATATCATGAAATTTTAATTTGAAGTGAGGTTTTAGTTGCTTATCCTTAAGAAGAAAGAGCAAGAGTATTCATAGAGATTTAAAAAACAATGGTATATTGATTTGATAACTAAGAAGCGATTACCTATCCCCATATCAAACCCACGACTCTTGAGCTCTCTGTATTCTTGAATCTTGACACAGAGCACAAGTAGCACAGAAGAAGTGCACTAAGCAGTCTACACAAGTTGCCTTTTCCAGGTCGTATTGCGCCCTCAATTTTGAACTATAAGAGCATGAGTACAAGCATGCAAAACCAGTAAGACCCAGAAGCCCATAGAGTATGCCACTTTCAGCACAATCTAAAAACACCAGCAAGCAATATAACAAATATAAGTAACCTATAACCATCATTCCATATTCATGAAATTGAAAATTAGCAAGTTGTTATTCCTAGGCTTATCTCCTCAGCATGGTCTTCAAGATCAACATTTCCATGAATCTGAGCATAATTTCTCAATGCATCCCAAACCTCCACAGTGCGCTCAAAAGGCAATTTCTCTATAAAATCCTCTGCTTCATTAAGCTGGTCACACTTCCCAAGCACACCTAGAAGCCCCATATAATGCTCAAACCCTGGCTCAATTCCATACTCACCCTTCATTGACTCAAAGTGTAAAAATGTTTCTTCCACAGCATCTACACTAGCACAAGCTGAAAACACCGCAAGAAAATTATCCCCAGTGGGTTTCATCCCCAGCTCCCTCATCTGCTCAAACAACTGCAACCCATCATCACCCAACCTGTTATCCACATACGCATTAAGCATTAAAAGCCAAGTGTCCATACTCCTATTAGGCATATGATCAAACACCCTTCATGCATCAGTCATCGCCTCACAACTGCTATACATTCCAATCACCATATGGTTCAAACTAAGGTCACCCCGAAACGTGGACTGCCAAAAATCATGAACCTTTTTCGCCTCCTCATACGACTTGGACACCTCTCTCTCTCTCTCTCTCTTGTTCCCTTTCATCCTTTTCTTTTGTTTGTCTTATCTTTTTCTGTACTTCAACTCACCTTTTTATTATTTGCTTGGAATTCATTTTTCACCTGCATAGCACATCCTCTTTCAAATTGCCGAATTAATTTTTTGTCCTATGTACAGGATTTAAGTTATAATTTAGTGTTGGTTAGTTCTGCTTCGGGTTATCATATGGTGGCTTTTGTTTTAACACTTGTAATCGGGAAATAATTGTGGTTGGTTGACTCAAAAAAGCTTGTTAAAAATGTTCTAAGAGATCTCTTTATATGCAATGTCGATATAACGAATGATATGATCCAAGATCCAAGAGTTATATATTATGGTGATCTTTAATGTCACAAGACATGAATGCATCTATCATTTAGAGTCTGAGGTTGTTCCAGTTTTGAGAATGGAATAAGGCAGTCTTTATTAGTATCATATGAATGCTGTTTGGTCAAGGTACAACTAGAGAAATAGAAACCATGAATCAGTGCTTGATGCAAGTGGTCTGGTCAAGAAGTTAATGTCTCCAAATCTAGTTGATGAAACTGGCAAAATTTGCTATTTAGACTGATTTTAGAAAGTTTTTTGGTGAATAGTATGCGTGTCAAACTAATTAGTTAGTTGGACTGATTTTGGAACTCCAGTTTGGCAAACTTGAGTTCCAATCCAAAAATCTAACATGGAACTAAAAAAAAAAAAAAAAAACACATGGAACTCGAGCTTAGCAAACTCAAGTTCTATGTATTTTTGGGCTGGAACTCAAGTTTAGCAAACTCGAGTTCCAAAATCAGTCCAACTAACTAATTAGTTTGATGCACATACTATTCACCAAAAAACTTTCTAAAATCAGTCTTAATAGCAAATTTTTCCATGAAACTAGTTTATCTTATGTGCTATGCTGTAGGAAACTAGTGTACAAGTATTTTATTCATGTTTAGTAGCTCGTGCAGCTAGGGAGCTTTCACGTGGAGTCCTTACAGGGATCGTCTCCATTTGAGTTAATTAATTATGCCGTGATCCCCTCTTCAGACGTGTTAAATGAAGTAGTTTCTAAAGAGATCTTCTCAATCTAGCACTGTTAAATTCAAAGCATCCCCAGAGGAATCCGTTTAATGTTTTTTTTCTCAATTTTGTTTTAAGTTTCAACCTTAATTCTTTTCAGGTGAAACTGAAGTAGTTTTTGAACTCAATGTGGCAATCCCTATTGTAAAACCACATCACCAGTTATTCTGTTTGGCTACTTGTGCAAGTTTTGAGGGAGATAATTTTCAGTTTCTTTTTCTCATGAATTTTCACATGAAATGGAACTTGTTTTGGAGCTCAAACTAGCCAAGTAGTAACTCTAAATAGAAGGTTAGACTTGTGCCTTTTCTTCAGTGTACTGGTATTATAAATTTTGGATTGACAGTTTTCTTATAGAATTTTCTTTTTCTGAGGCTATTTAGAACAATGATATTTGTTTGGGCATTTTTGTTTAATATCTGAACTTTTCTCTTCAATTTCAATATGAAACTGACAGCCTTTTTCCCTACAATCTCCAAATTGCCTACGCTATTTAGATTTTCTTGTCTTAATTTTGTTTGGGTTTGTTTGGGTCCGTTTTTCTAGTGTTGCACCTTTTTTTTTTAATTTGAACAGGGAAAAATGTAAAAATCCATAGACCCTTGTGGTTTGGGTTTATAAACAGATTCCTTGTACCATCAATTTGATGTTATTGACTCATGAAATTTGAGAAATGATGAAATTGATCATTCCATTGCACTTGCGTCAACCGTGATGGACGAAAATTGATCGTGTGCACAGGTGCACTGCATGTGATCACTTTATTTATATAGCAAGCAAGGCTCAGTTGCACACATGATAGGGGCTGCAGAGTGGGTATACATCATTTGCAGGTAGCTTATGTATCGTAGCTAGTGAAGATCACATAAATATAAATCTCATATTGTGCAAGACATTGATTTTACATAAACGATATACAAGATACTTAGGTTCAAGTATCCCCAATATAATTGGGCCTATCTGTAAAATATATTGGACCTATTTGTATGAAAGCAAAATGTCAACTCAACAAAAATAAAATCATTTTATTAAAGGTTTTTTTGTTTTTTGTTTTGGTAAACCCCGACTTTCATTAACTAAGCAGAAGTTTGCAAATAAAGTTTCTCATAATACAAACCCAAATTGTCATAGAAAAGAAGCATACAAAGGTCCACAGCAGACTATCAAAAACAACAAAATCTTGCAATCCATTATAAGAAAAGCATGATATAAATTACTATTGTAAGCTTCAGAAACCTAGCCAAGCACTACTTCGGCATCAATAACTATTTCAACTTCCAAGAGACAGATTTATACATGATGTCAACCCATCCCTTGTAACCCAAAGCTCTGCATCAACATTGGTGGTCACCCCAATGTTTTGGGTAAATACTTTAATCCAAATTAAGACCACTATGGTCAAGGATAAGGTCCCCTCCTGGCCCATTTGGAACCTTTGACAGGATAGAAATAATATTGTGTTTAAGAACAATCCTTCAAACAGTGACTTGAGCAGAGATGTTAATTGTGTTGCCGGTGAATATTTGTTTTGTGATTCTCGGTCTGTAATGATCAAAGAGAATGCAGCGGGTTAATGTTAGGTAGAATAAACTTGAGATTGTCTAGTTTAAACTTAACACAGGTGGCTCATCTTTGGGCAATCCGGAGATGACTAATGGAGGGCTGTACAGGATACCGAGTGAATGTTCATACTTCCCCAAGGGAAGCAACCATATTTCACAAATTTCTAGCTCTGATAAAAAGCTTGGAGGTTCAAGGAATGAAATAAATGGCATTAATTTACACGATCAAGGCTACCACAAAAAGGAAAGTAATTTCAGGTATACATTATGTCAAAATTTTAATGAACTATCTCAGTAACTATATATACATATAACTATCCTTGGGAAAATATATATCATAATTTACCGCCCTCTTCTTTGTTGTTGGCCATCTTTCTACTTATATGCTATTGGGCCAGACCTAGAAACTGCAAACCTTGGTAATGGACTGGGACCTGTGCTTCCCGAAGTTGACCCTTCACCATGTTTTACTTTACGACTTGAGCTGTAATCCAGTGGCCCAGACCGCCGAACATTCCGGTGTTTGTTTTCATTCCCCCGAAAGTTTCCACTGTCATTATCATAAATGTGCTCCTGACTATATGATGATGATGCTGATTTAAAATAGCCTGAATCATTAGTGAGAAACTGAGGAGTTGAGTCGCCACGGCCCTGCCTTATCACAGGGGATGCATGTGATAGTGATACAGCAGGAGAATGGCGGGGTGATACACTTAGTAATGCCAGCAGTGTGGATGGATTATTCGTGTAGTACTGGCTATATATTGACCGAAGAATGGCATAAGGAATATGGAGTTCCAGAGAACTTCTTGGAAGGTATGGGGAGATATCACAAAGTTGATCTAGGAAGATAACCTGTGCTACAAGATGAGATCTGTGCAGAAAAGAGGAAGACATTAACAGTTTGGACAATTTACATATTAACACAAACCACCATATCACCAATGGTTAAACTGGAGACTTAGAGACCAAGCTGTGCAGAAAAATGTAGTCCAGCAGTGTCGTCATTTTTCTTTTTAGCCTAATTCTACAAGAGCATTTTGAAACATGCCATATCACTGTTTGAAAGGGCATTTGGACACATGCAGCAGAATATGAAATCATTCGCATACCTGTTAGTTTCGCTCCAAGAATCTAGTATAATCCCTGCAGAGAATTTTACAAAGAGTTGCAATGTGGACTTTATGCTTGCTTCAGCTGACAAACGGCTCTGTATTTCAGAATCTAGGGTCTCATCAACATGCCCATTTGAGAAAGATAGTCTCTGCTGACGCTCACGTTCTAGTCTAACAAACTCGCTTCCTGCAATCACAGCACTAATACACCTGCAGAAGAAATTTGATTGTCAAAGATAGCTAAACGTAATGAAAACCACTACAACATTTCATGTGCAGCAGCCTATGGCTTAACTTTTCAGTTTAATATTCACAAAGGTATCTAGAAGAGTATAAGGTAAAACACAGATATTTGTGCTATCAAATGTTGTAGTTCCAGAAGATCTAAGGCACATAGTGGGTTTAATTTATTTGCGTGTATGCATTTGTTAACTTTGGGTTTCAGATAGTATTTAACTAATAAGCATTCAAAGAGTCCTTGTCATCGGCATTATTCCAATTTATGGAAAAATGACTGCATACCCACCTTGCCAAGCAATTGATATTGTTGTTGAAGCCTCCTGTTTCAACATTGAAGGCAGTGGTGTTCCAAACATTAGATGCCATGAAGGTGGCAAATAAATATGGTAACAGGCTCCACGAACCATCATTTGCACCCCCAACTTCTTCCAAGACTGACCTCACCCACTGGGAATCATGATCACAGACCACACCGACACTATTTGCCACTCCTTTCAATCTCCTAATTTCCTTCTTTTCAGGTATTTCATCAGGTACATGCTTAACTACCTCAGCTAGTAATGAATATATCAAGGGTGCACCTTCTTCAAGCACAGCTCCAGCAGCTTCAGCTAGAAGCCCATCAAAAGCCAGGGCTAGCCCAGCCTGAACACAAAATTCAATCACTGTATCCAAATCAACAACCTGTTTCATAGATGCCTCTCTCTCTATTCTGTCACCAGAATGCAGGCTGCCAGCTATTGTCTCTAGCACTTCACGGTTTGAGCGCAATGAGGTGTCAATGCAATTTAAAAGAGCAGCTGTGTGTTCTTTCAGCAGATGGTCTAGCCTGTCAACTCCATAGCCACCAAAAATACGAACAAAGGCCTGTAGTTCTCTCAGATCAGCAACTGAGTCTGCAAAGTAGCCACCAACAGGCCTTGTGCTCTTGAAACATTTATGAATGGGTGCAAACAGGATTCCAGCACCTGATACATCTTTGATTATATTTTCTATGTACCAGTTACATACAGCTTCAGCAGCTGATCCAGTAGGTTGTTCAGTCACTTTTTCAAACAAGTGCAGAGAGGAAACTGGTCCTGAGAAGGCTTCTGTGAGCAAAACTTCTCTAATACCCTGGGTTAAATCCATGCTAATATGCTGCTCTGCAAGATGGACAATGCTGATATGTCTGCGAATCAGAGACTCCAAAATAGAAGGCCGTTGAAGATCATTATCAGTTTTAAGTACTGCAAGCAATCTCCTCCTGAAGTTCCCAAGGATGCATTCTCTCATATACTGCAGTTAATGATTGGTGTGTTAGGATCAAAATATCAAATTACAAGAATCTGTTAATGGTTTTATTGGATCCCAAACATGTGCATCAACATGCATGTATTTAATTACACACCCATATGCATTTGATGTGGTTTGATCACGAACTACTATTATTGTAAATATGTATGAATGAATAGATTGTGGATATTAACTGCAAAAGAAGCATGATGCTAAGCTATCTAACAAAACAAATTCAGTAAGACTACTATATCAATAACAAGGAAAATAATAAAAGCTGACTTTTCTAAATGGTACAGGCTCCTATAAGTTGACATTTTAAAAATATTTTTAAGATTTAAGACTCTGAAACTCACCACATATTATACTAGAGGAAAATAAATGCTTTTCTATACTTTTACATTGTAGTAATCCCAAGTATTTTAAGCATTTTATATCATGTCTTAATCTTTTATCTATTGTCATGCTTGTGCTGTAGCATTAATATTAAGAAGATCCAATAACTACCAGTTTTTGGCTTAGTCAAGATCCAGAGTTCCATAAAACAGCCAGCCAAAATCAAACCAAAAATCAGTTGCTTTCTCGAGATTAGAACCAAAACTATTTTATAATTTCATTAATTCAGGTGATGAACTACCTAGGCACCTGTTGGCAGCCTTAAGTTCTTAAGTTGTGTTGCGTATTTGCATAACACATTTTAAAAATAAAATAAAATCCATTGCTCTAGGAGTGAATGTCTCTCAATGTGTGTTTGTGTCATTTAGAGTTTCTTCACATTCAAAGTATGGTACTCAATACCTCTGTTATCTTTACAAGTTAATCCGTGTAGATTGTCTATGAAGTTCAATTTTGAACTAAAACTACTGAGGATCAGATCCTATTAGGCAAAACATTTGCCTCCATTAGGGAGAATCCACAGTCAAACTGCTAAAAAGCAAGCAAGTCAAATAATATGCATTTACATAAATCATTTGAAAAATTAAGCATTACATTATTGTAAGAGTTAACGCTAATTGACAGCATATTTTGAAGAGACCAAATTTTTCGTTTGTTAAATTACCGATTGTCCCAAAAGCTTAAACTCTTGGGATATGATAAATTTAATCATTTAATTAATACTTCTAAGTTTTAACACTCTCCCTCACGTGTGAGCCGAAACTACCTTTTAATAGGTAAGGCCTAACATGTGGTAATTTAAATGGGAGGTAGAGTGGAGGAGATAAAGATCGAACTCAGGACCTCCTACTTTGATACCATATTCCATATTAAATTACCGATTGTCTAAAAAACTTAAACTCTTAGGATATGGTAAATTTAATAATTTAACCAATACTTCTAAGTTCTAACATCGTTCTTGATTAGTCATCAAACATCGGGAAGGAAAAAAAAAAAAGGAAGAAGAAGAAGAAGAAAGATAGAAAGAATGGGATTTGTTTTCAAGTGGTTGAAAAAGCTGCCAAATAATGCACAAGATGGCGTTCCAAACACATAAGATTCAATGACGTCTAAGCAACTAAATTTTATTGAAAGGATCGTAAATTAGTAAGGCACAAAATTGATTTAATCAAAAGAGAGAAGGAAGCAACAAAAGAAGGAACTATCGTCAAAAAAGAAGAAAGACAATGGGAAAAGGGGGGGGGGGGGGGGGGGGGGGGGGGGCTGCACTTGTAAAACACTTCTACACAATTTTGTTACCATCAAAGCAACAGAAGAGAAGTGAAAAGATGAAGGGAAAACAGATGGAAAGAATAAGATGATAAAATGTTTTACCTCCCTCAAGACAAAGACATGGTTTAGAACACATATAGGCTCCATGTCATTCAAAACTGAGCACAGATTGGTCAGCCTCTGCATTGCAGCTTCTAACCTGCCATCATCGAAGAATTAGACATGCAAAGTTGCAGACTCTTGAATTGAAAGAAAGCAAAAGAGAACTTGGCATTTGATTTAAAATAACATACATTTTTATAGAACTATCATTTTCAGGATAACTCTCATGGCCAGGCAAAGCATAGCCAGCTGATAACTTTGGGGATTTAATTGAAGGATTTGAAACTCTTGATGCATAATTGATATAGGAAGGCTGCCTGCTCTGGAAGAAGCTGAGAGATTTCTCCATAATTAGTATCATTAAACAGAAACCAGAGATCAAGTTCAAGTATTTCTTTATGTTACAACATGACATAAATGTATCAACCTGATTCTCAAGGGCACCAAATCCTCCTTCGGAATCAAGAATATTGATTAACCCCTCCAATCCTCCCATGATTGATTCAATGAGAGATTCAACATAAAGGACCGCATCCCGACCAATTTTTGTTACCTGTTTGCAGTATGGAGTAAAGTCACTTAATTTCATTTTATCATTTTTCTGTATGTGTGTGTATATGAAACACCTGATGAAGGATTCAATCAGGCAGCAAGAGCAAGTAGTAGATGGAAGCAAACATGAACTTGGTATAAGCATCACCTAAAAGACAACACTCATTACCCTGGCCAGTATTGCCATCAGTTAAGTCACTATTGTTTGTAATGATGGAATCACATTTCCCAATCACGTTACACATTATCAAATATAAGGAAAAAAAAGAATTTACATTCCACCTTATCTTAAAATGATGATCAAAAGCATGTGGATAAACCTTGAAAGAATGAAACCTCTCGGAAGTGCAAATGATCCTGTTTTAGGCAGATTTGGCAAAACTACAACCATGGATTTAAAAACCAGACCGGACCAGGAACCTCGTACCAATCTGGTCCGGTTAAACTGCTCAAACCAGCCAAAACCGGGAATCAGTGCAAAAACAGTTCATTGACCGGTTCGGTTTTTAAAACCATTAATACAACATATTTCTTACTGATAAAAATACATAGTAGCCACTATCTAAAGATTAGAACCATTTAGTGATGAAATATTAAAATGTTATGATATGTGGCTATTTTTAAGATATTGTGGTCTTCTAAGAAATCCAAAAAAAGAGGTCATAGCCAACGTACAAAACTCTCACTTTTTTTGGGGTTTGGGAGACATGATTGGTAGGCTGACAGACAACCTTGCCCCCCAAAATATGAAAATTAAGGATGCATGGGAGTGGGAGGGGGAGAATTTTACCTCTTCCGGAACAATGGGAGAAGCACATTCTGGAAAACTACTAGCAACACCAAGCCATGCACAGCAATGCTGAGGACGTCCTTCTGGTCCAAACATGGTGTTCCTGAAGACCTATTACAACAATTAAGATCCAGGTCAGCAACACATAGCACTTTAATAGAATTTAATAGAATAAATAAATTCCATATCAATCAGACAATGTAATTTTTTTGGTTATAGTAAGGGGAGCCTAGCAAACAAGTTAAAGAAATAGAATGCACGAAATTACAGCTGTAAGGTGCTGGTGGTAGAAATAGAGCTTTTTAAGACTCCCATGCTTTGATAATTGAGATTCCAGTTCATCAACACATCTGCATCAAAAAGTGAAAGAGATGCACATAAGCTATTATTGTCTCTAATGCAGAAATCCAAGTATGCATTCATTTCATCAATGCTCATCATGTGTGAATTTTATCAATATAAGCTAACATGCTTCTGAACTAGTTCAACAGCTTTAAGCAAATAAACAACTTAGATATCACTTTGAGAATACGATGACCTAGCCCGCCAAACTTGGAAATGTCTCAAAAAATGCACTGAAAAGTGAAAACTAAGGGGCTGTTTGGATTTTTTTTTTTTTCATCATTCATCGCTTCTCACTCAATTTTCTTCACTCATCACCCATCACTCATCACTTACAATACCCCAATTTCCTATACCCACCCGTTTGGCACACTATTTTCATTTTCTATCACTAAAATATTTCAACTTTTTGTGGGACCCATACCTAAGCACAAAATCAGACCCTTCTGTTATCCTACCCGCCTCACTCTCATTTCCCCTTCACCCCCTCACCCCTATTCCTCTCCCAAAACATAAACACAAACCCAAACCCACATCCCTCAAAATGGTTGAAGCTTTTGTTCAATTACTCAGGCACAAATATACAAAAAGAACTGTGTCTTAGACAGAAAACCAAAGAAGCAAAAGAGAAAATCTTCAAATTTGAAGAAGTGGATTTCGAAGAAAAATAGGAACAGATGAAGAGGAAGAAGGAAGAGTGACCCAGCAGCAGCGTGACCCAGCAGCGGCGTGACCTAGCGGCACGACCCAGCCCTGTGACCCGCCCTCCATTCTCTTCCTCTCTTATTAGCTCCAAAAAAATCAAACCTCAAAAAATAAAAGCAGAGGGCAAAGCACAGAAAGCAAACAGCGCCGACCTGTTTTCAATCACCCTCTGTTTCTATCACTCTCCGTTTCTTTCTTCTTCTTTTTTTTTTTTTTTTTTTTTCCCCCTTCAACCCCCAATACCCACAAACGACAATCGGACCTGATGCAGCGATGATCGGACCTGCGATGATCTCCACCATCACCACCGGAGGCGAAGACCAACTGGGTTCTGTGATGAAGAAGGAAAAAAAAAAAAAAAAAAAAGAAGAAGAAGAAGAAGAAGAAAGAAAGAAAGAACTGAATGGAGTGCAATGAAGACCAGAGAAAGAAGAGAGAAAAAAGAAAGAAAAGTGGAGAAGAAGGCCATTGAAGAGACCCTCAAAAGCAGCGCTCACGTGTGTTGCTCTGACAGTGGGTCCAGTTATGTGGATTTAATTACAAAAATGCAATTGAAAACTAAGTTTTGAAAACTGAAAACACATAAAATGTGTTTTCAGTTTCCATAACTCATCACTCAAAAATCAGAGATTTGAGTGATGAAAACAAAAACAGGAAACACAGCCAAACAAGCTTTCTTGGAGTGGGTCTCACTTATTTTGAGTTATGAGCGATGGAAACAGAGTTATGGGAAAAACAAAATCCAAACAGCCCCTAAGATATTGGCGTATTAATACTAACCTTCTTGGTTTTCCAACATGTTTTATAAAAAAAGGAACATGAAGTTCTTAAATACTGGATTTTTCTTTTTCTTTTTCTTTCTATGGCCAGATATTAAGTGTTAGATTGAAATCACTAGTGATGATTAAAAGTAGGAAAAAGGTACCTTCAAGCATTTCACCAGAAAAGATTCCAGCTTTAACTTACCTCTTTCCCTCTCATTTTCTTTTATGTGTGTGTGTGTGTGTAACATATGGATCATCTAAAAAAACTGTACAGATCATTTTCTTTAAAATGTTTCTTGGAGTTCAAACAATACCTACTATTCCTTTTTTTCCCCTTGACTATTAAGCTCTAAGAATCCCTATTTCCAAATTGAAAACCATGAGTCTTCTTTTCAGTGCAACTGCAATATTAATTTTGATTGTTGTAACTTATTGCAACAATGGACTATGACATTTAGCAAACGAATCAAAAGTCAGATATATAGAACACCTGGACCAATTGTAGGCAGCATTTCCCTCTGATAATAATCCTTCCTTCCCGGTGGAGACTGTAGCTTTCTCCAAATGTCTTATGTTTATGTTAGACCGAGAAGATGTGACTATCATCAAAATCGTTAACCAATCCTTTCGGAAATCCTGATTAATTACCACAAATAATTATTTATCCATAATGTGCCAATAAAGAAGCCAGTACAAAAATGAGAACTATGATACTTACAAAACAATGAGGACAATTTTCAAACAAGACTAACTTCAAAGCAATTCAGCTTAGAGTGAGTTACAAAATAAGCATATCTAGAAACAACACACAAGTTGAGTGCAAGAAAAAATATAAAACAGCTACACTACAAACTCTTGAGTGCAAATTACATATCTAATGTAATTTGTAGACTGTTGTGGCAATTCATTAAACACGCTACATAAGAAATCCTCTAGTCGAAAGAGTGCAAGTTTTCTCTTTTCTGTGATCTAATATGGTCAGGGAGAAAGGGAGGATTCCATAGCTGTCACCAAAAGTTTGAGACTGAGACTGTGGTTGTTATGTTTCTATTGCCTTCTCACACATATACACATCCATTTATAAGTACAAGGGGCTTCGTAGTTCCCTTTGCATTTCCTGTCCAATCTTCTCTATTATCTCTCATCCTTCCAGTTGTCTTATCATGCATGATAAGAGACCACTTTTAATTATATCAATGACCTCTCTTGCATTATTATAAAACACAATGTCTGAATAACTTAAAAGGAAAAGCTTCAAGATATACAAAAACACACACTCAAATATGAGAAACAAATTGAAATCTCCGGGGCTTTTGACATAAACAAATAACCTCAATTAACATGTTTATTAGATCACACATATTTGTCACTATGTTTTCTTACTAAGTAATTTACTTATACAAGACTTTTACCCAAAGGAGGTGACGAACAAAATTACAGACCCATAGCAGGTCAGTAAAGTTTCAGAAACCTCAGAAGATTTCTGATATGCAACATTTACTTAATAAAAATAGAACATGGTCTGCAAAGATATCTTACGGATAGATCACATGTGATGGCCGAAATATTTTCACCCTGAGGTTTTGGAATGTTTTCAAGGTGTAGAACAATTTGCTGAAGAAGTCCTTTTAAGCCTGCATCTAAGTCAAGTGCCACCATTCCCGGAGTGCCCAGCAAGAAACGGATTCTACCAGCACAGGAAGAAAGATATGACAATGCATAACCTCGAATTGCTGCATACAAGTATGAAAAAACGTATAAAATATACTTTAAATTTATATGAGAGATCTCTGGCTGTAGTAACAAAACAACATGTAGTAACAAAACAACATAGCATATTATCTAGTTGCTGCTCAGCAAAGTTTGTCAGTCATATCAGATAAAATCTACATGAAAGCATTCATGTTATATCCAAGTGAAGCCCAGAAGACTGAGTATTCATGTTTAGTTTACTTGTCTTGCAGACTTGCACTGTTGATATGCTGCTCTGAAGGCAGTGGATGATTAACTAAACCATCACTCTACTAAATTACTATGGACCAAAACAAAAATTAATATTTTTTTTCATGCAAAGTAGCACAGTATTGCCATCTTAAGATATATATTATGTGGTGATAATTAAAATCACAAAGCCAATCATGGAATGGGTGGTGAATTACTGTGGCTCAAAAGTGAATATGAACCTTCTGAGAAGAGGGACTAGGGTTAATTTATTTTAATTTTTGGTACTAAATTATCAGATGGTCCTCTCAATTAATTCAGACTTTTAGAAGCTTAAAAAGGTAAATCATATTTAAATCTGCACATAAACAACAATTACAAATCAACAAGGTTATATAACATTCTAAATTCGCTAGTGTAATGTCTGAACATCTCAATAGTAGAAAGTTATCCCTCCAAACGCATTTCACAATTTTTATTATTTGTATTTGGTACAAATTAGCCAAGGACTTGAGTCATTATAAACTATCTTAGATGGAAACAAGTTACATATAACTTCTTGCTAGGGAGAAAAAACTATATATATATATATATATATAAAACAATAAATTTAACCTGCAAATAATAAAAACTCTAACCTGCAATATACTTGCGCACTAAACAGCATAGGCGATCAATTCCATCTAATAGGAACCCAATGGTTGGATCACTTTGATCCTGAAACAAAGGTCATGGTGGTTAAAGTCAAGCACTTCATTAGCTGGTTCGCAAACAACGACTAGTGGTAACTGGTGCAACCAATAAAGGAAAGGAAAACTTCACTTACTATGTCCACTGGTACCATTCGTGCAGCCTTCGATTTTGATGATGCAATTCCTACATGTTGGAAATACCATATGACCTCAGATTGAGCAAAAGCCAAGGCAGAAAACACCATCTGTAAGAAATATTAAATCATTAGAGTTTGCATCATTCAGCAATACAAAACTACTAATGAGTCAATTTTATTTCTAAGTAATTTACATGTAAAAACAACTCAAACTCATTGACAAAGAGAGCATAAGGAGGAAATAAAACCAGTTGGTAGTTCCAAGGGCTCTAAGAAATTTAATATCAATGTCATTGTAAAGACCACCTGCCCATATCCTAACTCATCCAGAAATGTAATTGACTTTACAGTTTTACTGGGAAAAAAAGACTAAGAGTTTCAGTGTGGGATAGGATGGCAGGTGAGCCACCCAATCAGAAGTAGGGCTATGACCGAGTTGAGTCAAGCCAAGTATTTAAAGTTAATAATTTGTTTATTTAATTTATTTCGATCACGAACCAAGTTGAAGCTCACCACCAAGTTAGATTACAATTCCACATGATTCATTTGTTTTTTGAACAAGCTCATGCTTGTTGATGAGTGGCTTGATTAACTTATTCTCTTTTTTTTGGGGTAGGGTAAAACCTATGTACAATTCCTATGGTGACATACCTTAGGTTCCCCAAATAAATTCAACCATATGTTTGCATTGGCCAATAAGTCACATTCAAGTAATGCTATATGTCTGCTTGTTTGGGTGGGTGGGTGCACTATAGTCTATAGAACTTCTGGCATGTGACACAATTTCCAATACCTCATTTAATGAAGTTTGTAACATTTACCTGAATGTTTGGAGCTAATAAACTAGGCTGATCGGTGAAGAAAAGCACCATTCTTCCAATCTCTTGCTTCAATAATATTCTCCTCTCACGATGTATGGCATCACAAGACACAAATGCTTGCTCATGCACTTCACTAAAATGATCAACCAACATTACTATATCATATTCAATGCTTGCTGATGGAGCCATAAAAATCAAAGAGGTTAGATAAACATAAATAAATAAAACCTGGTATTCTGATGGATATTTGAAACATGAGGAAAAAAAATTTTACCATTCAACATCAACAGGAAAGGTTGTTTATGAGAAAATGAAAATTATGGTTGCTATTTTTATAGTTGCTTCTTTATATATATATATGTGTGTGTGTGTGTGTGTGTGTGTGTGTAAGAACAAAGTTATAGTTACTCTTAAATGTTATGTCACTAATAGAGCAAGTATTTCCCATGAAGTATGGACACAAATACAACTCAAACTTTATGATATGAGAATGCCAGCATAGCTGTGAAACAAACAATACATAGATACTGGTTATATCCCTTTTAATATTCCAAGGTCAATGCTGAAATAGTTATATTATGCAAATTTTGCACACACACACACACACAAAAAAAAATTGCCTTAGGTTTAATTAGGCGCATCTACATTATCAAGCTGTAAAAGGAAACTGTAAAATCAATATTTTAGTTAACCTATAACAAATGTTTTTTCTTCTTATATTTCTACTCAGCAATAACAAGTTGTTTTACCTTTAGTGCTTTGCATTTAGACTTTGAGATTGAAGAAAAATAAGTTAATAAAAATTTCTGATTTTACCTTATCATTTTCTCAACCTGCTTCGCAACACTATACTCCAGATCCGCTTCTTTCTGCTTTGTACGCCCTGATTTTGCCATCTTCTTTGATTCTAATATTCGTGGCAAAACATATAACTGATAGTCCTCATGCAAAAGTATGTACTGCATTTAATTGTTTTACAATGACAGTCAACAACTGCAAATGACTCATATCTGAAAAAGAAAAAAAACTTCAGCAAATGACAAGTATAATTTCAACAACAGGTGGTAGAACCCACCTCATCCCTGAATATTGTAAGAACTAAATTTTCCTTCAGTACAACCTGTAAGCCAGAACCAATTTAGAAAAGGCAAAAAAAATATTATCAGCTGAGATATATGATGAACATACCTTTTTTCTCTGATATAGAAAACCAAGAGAAAAAAACCAAAAAAATAATGACTCAATAGGCCTATCTTTTCCTCTAATGTTTGTGGTGTCTTTCTGATAGTTCTGTGGGGTGTGAACATTAAAGTGAGTTTTAAATAAATGAAAATTATATGGCACGATAATTTTTTAAGAGATCTAAAAATCTCTTTGCCAATGACATTGAAATCAGTCTTCTATTGATGCCTGTACATTGGACATATATCAGCAACAAAATGGTTACATAACATTATGGAATTACTAAGATCTTAACCAAAATTATTAATATCATCTTGTACCAGCCAAAAAGGCCAGAATATATCATACCATTCATCAAACCGGTTCTCACAATTCATTACCCTCGGAAATGTATAGCTTAAACTTTTGGAGTGTTTCTACTGGCCATTTCAGTGAATTTCGGGCATCTCAGCCAGTAACAAAATTGTAGGACCAGTATCAAAACTTAATATAGGCCAATGAGCTATCCTATATAAAAATTGAACCCACCAATTTTATTTGTAATCCAGCATGTAGGCCTGGATGAAATTTCTAATATTATCTATATTTATTCATTTGTCTAATCCTACTAACATATATATATATATATATACACGTATATAAACTTGGGTTTAAACTATAAAAAATTTGTATACATGCTAGCTACAAGCCTACAACACCTAAATGCGCTCAAGTCCATGTCAAATACACCACACTTACTTCATGAATCTGTTGCTTCCCAGTGGACTCTTGCATTTATACTAGTATAAGCCATTTTTATAAATATTGCAAACTTAATTTATTAATTGCATTGCTAGCACCATGTATATAGGATACACTTTCCATAATGCATGCTTATCGTCGATTTACATACTTTTTCTTTCTCATGATATAAGCTGAATTCAAATGTAAACTTTATTACATAACAAGAGCAAAAAGGAACAGAGCAATGTCTGGGGTTTACCATGGCAATATCAATGCTAGTGACGCGAAGCAGTTCATCAGGACAAACAAGATACCCAAACAATACCCATTCTCGGTAAGAAGTAACATTTGCTAGATCTTGTGCCCTCTGCAGGTGAATAATGACATAAGAAGTGCAGTGTAGTAAACAGTAATACCACTGACAAAAAAGTTGCAAATTGTGACCTATCTCAAAATCATCAAAAGTAAACAAAATCTACCATTGGGTGAGCCGAATTTGTGAGTATATCTGGATATCGAGGATGATATGGACTCAAAAATCCCTCATTTCTAAGCTTCCTTGTATCTGTTGATAGAAAAATAACAGGACCGACTGCCTCTAGTACCTGGAAAAGGAAATTGAAACTTCCATTGTAGTTTTTGAAAGGAATGCCTCTGGCAGAAGTTTCTCAATGCAAAAGAAAAATGTGATAGACTAAATAAAAGTCACTTGAAAGATTTACAAGGCATTTAAAATGATCAAGCATTGAAACTTAAAGACACTATAACTTTGAGATCATTTGAACAACCATCCCACATCAAACTTGACAGTGAATCTCAAAGAACTAGGCATCCTACTTCAACAGTACCTATATAACAAAGACAATTCTTCTCCATAACAGCACATGCAATGCTAGAAGTCTTGCAGTGCATTTTGTTTTGGGAAGCCATTGCAAATATTAAGACCACATCAACCTGCTTGCCAAAAGAAAACTGGACACATGCAAAAAGTCAACCCCCCCCCACACCCCCACCCCGCCAAAACGCCTTTTCAATTAACAACATGCACCATCACCTCATCCACAAAAACTTCAATCATCAAGCCCCCAATACACAGAAAACAAAGCCTCCATTTATCAGATGACCAATTAGAACAATGAAGGCATTTCCAAAGCCTCCTCACTGACAGTTAATGATCATGAATTTCAAGCATAAATGAGAAGACCCCAAGATATATCATCCAAGACCAGATGAAAGCCCCAAAACCTACTACAACTGAGATCCCAATCTTAAAATCTGACCTTGCTCTGATCATTGCTTCTACGGAGCCACTCCACTTACGTCACAAAATTCTACCGAAGCAAATATTTAGCAGTAACCTCTTTCAATATTTTCCTCTTCATTCTCATTTCTCCATATCACTTACCCAGGAAAGCCATTTCAAAGATCTAAAAGTTAATTATTTCAAATCTTCAAACTTCACCAACTGAAATCTTCGCCTAAGCAAATAAAATGACATTTGACTTCCAGTCCTCTTCAGATCCAGAAAAAGTTCCTGAACATTTTTCCTAATGATTTTTTTTTTTATTTTTTTTATTTGGAGATATGGAATAAGGAAGGAGGGGAGAAAAACCAAGTATGTTGGGGAAGGATCTTAGAATAAGCACCAACTTCCCACCCTCAATCAGGAACAGACTTCCACATTTCTAACTTCCTAGTTTCAACAATAAAGAATCCATACACACGACCATTGTAGATACATTATTTCAGTTCATAATTTTTTTTCTTTCTGAATTTAATGACAGGAATTTTCTTTTCTATGATGATTGAGGCAAAAATAGTAGAAGAGGAGGGTTTCTTTTTTGTAATTTTGACATATTGCAAACCAGGACATGTGGATGATTTTTAAGATTGTCACCTCCCAACTATTATATATTTTCACTTAGACTGATTCCACTTGTAAGAATTTGTTCACAAGTACAGCAGCAGCACAAAACTGTCATAAGATGATCATCTTATCAAATAAAATGAGAAATACAACTAAGCATCATTTTAAAAGTATTTTGATGAGTAAAGAATGATATTAACCTCCCCAATACGTGGGCTCACAAAATTTAGGTCCTCTTGTAACCCTTTCAGTGGTGGATCGTAAGAGTCTATAAATTGAACCAACCTGAAATCCAGAGACAGAAAGATATATGGTGTGATGCATCCATTGAGAACAAAAATCATATGACAGTTTTTATCTTTTGTTAGTAGACCCTAAACCCATAACCTCACCCCCACCCCCCTCCCCACATTGTTGATACAAGGAGAAGAGGAGCTCACTGGAAAATCATGACAGTTATCCTTTCAAATATTAAGAAAATAAATAAATAAAGAAGTATTATCTGCAACTGGCCATTAAATGTTAATCTAAACATATAAAAGAGTGTTTTCCTTCTCCTAAAGATTGTTATGTTATAATACATACAGAGTACATACCAATCAACCATGATAAAGATGATTCTCTCTTTTGGGTAGCCAAACACAAATCATACCGATACACCCTTATCGGTATTGAGATTGTGACCTCACCATCTGCCCATTGTTTATAGCAGTAGATTCCATTTGGTTCCAAGACCATTGGCCCATAACAAAAATTATGACAAGTCACACCTACTATTTATCACAAAAAGGATAAGCACAAGCTTTAAACACCATATGCAGATCATAGGGCCACATGGGCATGAATATGGTGGGCATCACTTGTTCATGTGTGAAACATAACAAAAAGATTCTCTTCAAAAGAAAGAGTCACACCCATTCAGTTACAAACACAGTACAACCTCTAAAAACTTCCTCTGCTCTTCTACTATAAGCAGCAAAGTAAATGGAATCCTTATTTATTCCAGTCAGTGACTTGGACGTAGAGAGTTCCCTCCAAACATCTTTGGACATCAGGTTACATGCCACTAACAAAATTATAAGCTAGCTGTATAGCGTATAATCAGTAAAGAAAAAGGAAAATTCAAGATACTCCTATATTCATAATAACAAACCCTTCTAGGAGCACCAACATAATTTTGAAAAGTAGAAGTACTCCTACCTATGGTAAAAATCACAATCTCGGTCGTTATTTGACATGGCATGTAATAGGTTATAGATTTGAAGCACCATTTTCCTTGGTATCTGTTATGAAAGCATTGCATTAGCACAAATAAAAACATGCTGTATAGTACATGACTATACACATACATAGTTAAGACAAAGCAATCAAAAGGTTTCAACTAGAGGACTTTTTTTTTTTTTACATCAAAGTTAGAAAACTAGAGGACTTTTAGGAGAAGAATAAACAGGAAGAAAATGAAAGACAGATAAATGAAACACAATGGAAAGTTGACTTGCCTTCTCGGAGAAAAGGTTAACACGGACAAAGGAACAAAAGAGGTCCATAAATGCATGTAGTATAAGCGAGTTCTGATGGGGCTGCAAAATACTGTCTTAAGTTAACAAGCATAGCCTTGATGATTTTTGTCAAGAAATAATTACTCTAGCAATTTAAGTAGTCAGAGAACAAAGTAGAGTTTTATTATTTCAGCACCCCCTCATGTGGGACCCACACATGGGCATCAAAACCCTATCAAACATTTATCATTACAAATGTACAGGGGACTTCCTCTTGCACCACATTAATAATCAATTACTCTAAACTTACCCTAATCACTTTTTTGTGAAATAGTTAACAAAAGAGGTATAACAGTAATACGGAATATGATGCTCAAGATAGAGCTTGAGTTTCCTCCTGCACTAAAAAAATATGACTAAGAAAATTTGGACTATAAATTGATTTTGCATCCCCACTACCTTCAGTTGTTCACTTTTTATTCTTCTAGCATCCTAAGACTGTTCAAATAGCCTTTGCACAAACCATCCACCTCTCCCAGAGTGACAGTTTTTTCAAATACATCTTTTGCAACATCCATTCAAGGAAACAATTTTAAAACACATAGAGAGAGGAAGATCATTACACTAGGAGAGGTCAAGGTTTCTATGAAGAGCCTAAAAGTTAGTTCAAACAACCCTACAGATAATAGGACATAGAAGTGAGAACTCAAAAGCTTTTGTAAACCATATGTTCTCAGTCAGATTTTCAAATGGAAGAGGAAGCTCAATGTCTGTCTTGTACCTTGTTCCCATGGCAAGCACCATACAACTATTGGTTGCCATTTCTCAGAAGTTGACAACTGAGCTTTCTAGAGTGACCAGTAGCTAACAGTTTCCACTCATCAAAGTTTATATCCATAACATATATTTTGAACAATGACGAGAATTTGAAACTCACCAACAATGTAATTACTGTGCTACTTAGATCCAGAATAAGCCGCAGAGCTTGTTCTCGAAATGCCATCAAGTCAAGAAGAAGCTGGTCCAAGCAAAGGAAAACAATTAACTGGGTATATTTACCAGGCAATTGATTCTTAAACTATGTAAAAGTTTGCAACTATAAATTCATCATTTGACACAGTGTTATATAAAGACCCTGTTTTGAATTAATATTATGAAGTGGAAGCTCAACAGATCCCCACAATTCATTCCTAGCACGTACAGTCCAAGCTTGCAGTAGAATAAGGAAGTTCCAGATACATGATTTGATGTCATGGATGAAACATGTTTTTCTCATAAGTAATCATGGATGAATTTTGCTTAATAAAAAGGGAAATTAAATGAACTTAATAAATAGAAAAAACGAAAAAAAGTCGCTGCTCCTCAAGTCATGAAGAATGCTGAAAAATATTAATTAGTGAAGTCATCTCATTCTATTCACAAGTTAAACTCAACAAATAATCACAGGACGAAATAATGGCAATGAATAATGAGAAAGAGAAAATTGATTAAATGATATGACACTAAAACTCTAATTCAGGATATAACATCAGAATTCCTTTCACCACCTCAAGTATAAAGCTATCCATCATGCTTTATAAATTATACTGACAAAAAATAATAGCATTCCAATAATCCTCTTGTCATCCCCTCATTGGAAACAATTTCTAATTGTTTTCTCACAGTATTTATCAAAGAACAATGAAGTAAGTTAAATAAAGCTTCTTAATTCTCACTTATCATTGTGCCACATGAGATGACCAAATGATTTGGTAAGCACACTCACATGGTAGCCAAGTAGTAATACAGTTAGTTCCAGTTATGCAGTTGATTACATCAAATACTGGATGTTTTTTTTTGGGGGGGGGGGGGGGGGCTTTGGGAGAGGAGAGAGGGGCAGGGGTATAAACAGAATTTGGAACAAGGAAAACACTAAATTATTTATGAAATGATATGGCTCATCTGCAACTGCAGTGCTTTCTTCTTAGTTCCAGAAATTTATTATGGTAATTACTAGGTTTCTTTTAATTTTTTGGCTAAGGCATAGCTTATCTTCTCTACTAAACATGTGTTGCAATACATGGAGGTTCTATCATGACAAGTGTTATTGTTATGATAACTACAGTTGACAAGCTAGATATTTGAACAATTAAAGACTCGTGCTTGGATGTGCATTTGACAACATTAACTCGAACTAGCCTTTAATCACCAGAACATTAAACAAAAAACATGATTAAAAGAGTGAGATGACAATCAATCTTCGGCTTTTCATGCAGCACTGGAAAAAAAAAAAAAGACTTGGGGCGGGGGGGGGGGAAGCCGTTCAGTTTATTAGTTGCACACAAGCTTAACTTTGACCATGCCCATAATTTAGAATAAATAACAAAATATGGGTCAAAAATAAGTAAAAGAAGAAGAGAAGAAGGAAGTAAACATAAGTACCAACTCTATACCTGAACCCATGGTTCCAAGCTCTGCAAATGAAGTTCTACACTATCATGCAAAGCATCCAATGCAACCTTATCAACCTGCAGCAAGGTCACCCAAGGTGAAAGAATTCACTAGTGACACATAAGTAATTAACAAAGAAAACACCTGACTTTGAATGGGAAAGGAAATGTATTCTTACACGTTCAAGTTGTAATTTGCTAAAATGCTCTGGAAACTTCTTTGAGAGCAAAATGCAAAGTTTTGGGTAATTAGGGAACACACCCGCTTTCCAAAATGCTTCGGTAAATACATGTCCAACTGGATCTGGGTAGTCCAAGATTTGATTCAACCTATACATTTTAGACATAAGACCTTCAGCAACTTCATTAAGTTGGACCACCGACTTCATGTTCAAACCCTTTTGAGACCCGCCTGAACTCTGGACCTGTCCATCAGGACCTGCATTCCTAGAGCTCCAAGATGTCATTGGAGGTGTCATTTGTGGACCCAAGTACTCAGTCCACCTTGATGGTCCCTCCCATTCCCTTGATCTTCCTGGAGGGGGTGACATTGAGTAATCTTGACTTGAAAATAGTTGCCGTGATCTTGCCATAGATTAATTATACCTCCACTCAAGACTTTCTGCAAACCAAGTTTAGCTTATGAGTCAATTTCTTTAATATCATAAAATTAGTCTATAGCAGACTTATCTTGATTCACATCTCCGTTTACACAATTTAAAAAGAGAACACACTAAGTGCACCATTCAGTTGCCAAGAAAATATATAGATGAATCAAGTTACATTCTTATCTTCCTTTTCTCAGTTTTTCTGGGTAACCAAAAAGGTCATAATTTTATGCATTTTCAGTCCAATTGTCCAACTATTTTAGCTTTCAGCTTCTAAACCACTCAATTATCCCATATTTCTCAAAAGAAGCTTCACTATTATTGCACAAGGCTTTCATGCTTGCTTGGAAGCTAAGAAAATGCAGGACATTGAAAACTGTTACATTATTCCACTCCAACATGTGAAGCACAAGAACCTTTCTTAGTTGAGTTGAGAATTACTATACATACATATATGAAAAGCAAACTAAGAAGCACAAATACCCTCCACAATTTTTTCACTTTCTTTTTAGTTTCTTCCGATTTCACATCAAACAATCAAAGAATACCTAAATACAAGTCATAAACCCTAAAGAAAAAGCAAAAATATCCAAAATTAGTAACTAATTCTACATACATTTCTAGCACAGGTAATAAATAATAAAGCATACCTGCACAAAATTCTCTGTTCGGTCGCCAAGAAAACAAGATTTCAAATGCCTTCCTCACAGTCTAGTGGCTTCAAAGGATGAAAAACTGAAATCGAACTTAGCTCAGCTCAGCAGAACCACATTTTTCTTTCCTCATCAACCAAACAGTGCACAGAATTAGTAAGTCTTCATAAATTTCCAGCACATGTCACAAATTCTCCATTTAATGTCGAGAAAATCTGAGAAAAGCGAACACAACAAAATTTCCAAAAAAATCTGAATCGAACTCAGCTCAAGCTAAGCAGAACCTTTTCAATCTTTTCTCAGCAACCAAACAGAGCATAAAATTAGCAACTCTACATAAATAGCCAGCACATAAGTCACAAAATTCTCTGTTTGGACGCCGACAAAACGTGAGAAAAGTGAACGAAACAAATTTTCAAAAATATATGAATCAAACTTAGCTCAAGCTAAGCAGAAAGTGAATTTCGGGAGTCAACATTGCTATCTTTTAGTAATTTTGTATTTTCTCAGCAACCAAACAAAGCATAAGGAGTCAGAGAGAGAGAGAGAGAGAGAGAGAGAGTACAATTTAGAGGTCGAGAGTTGAGATGGATTGAGAGAATGAATTGAAGCTCAGATCTGAGTCTCTCTCTCTCTCTCTCTCTCTCTGCCCATTTAATACATCAAAGCACAGTGTTTTAGAGAGAGAAAGACTGTGGAGTGGTAGTTGGTGTAAAAAAAAGCAAGCAGAATTTTGCTTCTGCTGAAATTTTAGTTTTAGTTTTAGTTTTTAAGACTGTTTATCACTATTTCAATTATAATTACATGCTCTTGTTTTCACCATTTTACAATTGTAACTGAATTAACTCTTATTTTCACCATTTTACGATTATAGATATTTATTATACTTGTGTTTGTACATGAAATTAATATTCTACTATTTTAAAGAGTTTTTAAATTTAATTTGATAAGCAAGCTCTAACAATTCAATTAGTAAAATTTTTGATAATTAAATAAGAAATTTGAGGTTAAAAAAATGATTTGATAAGATAAATGGATTATGAATTATTTGTTTAAAATTGGTGTTTTTCATTTTTTTCAATTTTTTCTATTTGATTTAGAAGGAAAAAAGAATAATATCCCGCTAAAAAGAAGGAAAAGAATAATGTAACTATACAAGAGATAGTTATTGTAACATAAGTGTCAATTTTCCCTGTCTTAAACTTATTTTAATCAAGTTGAATTTAATTCTTCCCTAAAAAATAAAAGAATGTACACTCTTTTTTTTATAGTGTCTTTTCTTTTATTTTAAGATACTGCAACGTTTTTACAGTTTTACTCCCATAAACTTTTTTTATTATATATTTTACTCAATAAATAAATAAATAAGTCAATGAATATAATAACATCCAAATGAACACTCACACAATAGACAAAAAATACCAAAACGAAACAAACAAACAAAAAAATTGATTCAATTATGATATTGATTCTTAGTTTTTTTTTTTTTTTTTTTTTACTTTTTTTATGCTAAGGAGGAGATGCTGATTCTTAGTCATACTTTAAGAAAATGTATTTTTAAAATTATGAAATAAAAAAAAATTTCTAATATAAGATATTTTCAAATGAAAATAAATGGTATCAAACAAAATAGAATAATTACTTAGATTCAACTCAACTCAACTCAACTCAATAGTAGTCTTATCCTTTAATGAGATACTATATAACATGTGGATAATTATTTCACATGAGGATATAATTTTTTTTTAAAATTATTTTACCATTTTAATTTTATCTTGTAATTGGCAATTTTTCAATGGAAAATATAATTTTTTTTTTTTTTTTTTTTTTTTTTACAATTTGATAGTTACAAATTATAATGATGGGGGAGAATTTAAATCTTAAATATCTCTGTTAGAAATATTAAAAAATATCAATTAAGCTACACAAACACACTTATCATTAACATCACTTTTATTTTTCACTACTCACGTCTTGTTGGTTCTGCAAGATGTAAAACAAGTTGGTCACCAATTTTTTCTTTGCTTAGGAAAAGTCATGGGCATCTTAAGTGTCCTAATCAAATGCACAATTTTCTTCCATTAACTAGAGTTGCAAGAAACTCTTTCATCCCATTAATAATGGTTCATAATATTATATATATATATATATATATGTATGTATGTATTTTAATTATATAATTTATTAAATATCAATAATCAATAAATGCACGTGAATATTTGTTTGTGTTAGCAAATAGAGGTTGTGAAAACTTTTCCCCAAGACCCATTTAGAGATTTTTTTTTTAATATATATATATATATATAAAATAAAAAATAAATAAAATAAAAACCTATTATTTTGTAGAATACATCAATGTAAGCAATTATGAGGAAAACTCCATCTTAGCACAACTTTTTTGAGACAGGTTGGCTTTTTTGTTTTAATTTTTTTTTAACATACCTATTTTATTTCTAATTTTTTAGGCTCATGAGAGGCAAACTAGGGGGCACGATGTACGTATATTCATAAGCACGTAGGGATGGAACTTAATTGTGATCATATACTATTAAAAAAAAAGGGGTGATCATATACTATTGTGTTATTTATTTATTTTCATAAAAAATTTATTTATTTATTTTGTTTTAGGAAAATTCAAATAAAACCTCACACATTCAGTTGAATACTACAACTTAATTTTGATTTAATACAATTTATCAAATTGCATTTGCATTACGAATGTTAATTTATTGGTTTTTCTAGTGTAAGGGTCAGTCTTTGGTTCTCAAGCTCAAGAGATGAATGGATTACGATCCAAAGAGTCCAATACAATGAATTTGTAGATAATGGACTTTTAAGCTATACTTCAATGGATCCAAGAATACACGCAGTGAATAAAAGATAGCAAGAAAGTAAGGAGAACAAGCTCTTAAACAAAAAAAAAAAAACCCTCGACAATGTCCGAGGAGAATGATCTTGACCTATCTTTCTTTTAGACTCAGATCTTGTTACAATTCTTGCTATTATAGTGTTTTCTTCTCCGATTTTCTTCCTCTCACTGCCCCCGGAGGGTTCCTTACATTATACATCTCCCCTTAGATGATCTTGACATTCCATTTGTTGATCATCCAGGCCATTACTTGAGTGTTTGTCCTATCAAACACCTTCCCAAACCCCTTGTGAGTCGCGGCAACCAAGGCAACACTGTTCAGGAGTCTTCTCACATAAATGCAGTCAGGAGATTTGTTAGGATACATTAAATGTGGTGGCAGCCACCATCCCTTTAGTCATGTCAATGCTGACCCCCTCTCCGAAACTCTTTCTCTACAGTATGACTTCCTCTGATAACGTGCTATTGACGTGACCTTATTGTCTGAGACCGTGGCCTCATTGGCCTGATAATGGCCCTTCTCGGCAATGGATATGACACATGGCACAATTACCTTATTGGAATTCTTGTATCTCACATCTAGTATTTGGTGTATTCTCAAACTAAATGTTATAAAATATTACAAATCAAAGTAGTTTCTTCGAATTCGGCGGTACATATTGAAATCGATTTGTAAAGCATAAAATTTATCCTATTTAAGTTTTTTTTTTTTTTTTTTTTAATTCTCTCTATTCCTTTCTATACAAGGCTAATGATGAAATCAAACAAACCTATTTCTCCACCGGCCAAGTATATATACATATATTATATGTATCAATCTTTTCTTTATATGCTAACACCATTTTTTTATTATTTGGAACCTACTAGACAATGATAAGAACTAATAAATTATATATTTGGTGATTAGTTGACAAACTATATGCTAACCCAACTATGGGGTTGCTTAACTTCATGCAAGCAAAAGATTAAAATTGATGACACATAATTAGAATGAAAATGTTTATGATTTTTTTTAGAAAACAATAATACTTATTAAAACACACGAATACAAAAGTAATATATAAAGTTTTTTAAACAGACTCATAATATATTACATAATCAAAGTACTTCTACAAAAAATTCTAACTTTTATAGTAGTAGAATGATACAAACGTTATTAGAATGAAAGTATGTGTTTGAGCAAGTACGACATAAATTTTAAAAATTTATTAGCCCATTTTTTGGGCCATGTCTGGCTCACATAACTTTTTTGTGTTGATAACTTGGTATACAAATATACCATTTTACATTTTGTGCTGGTTGGAATGTGACAATGTGTATAATTAATGAAAAAGTTACCATCTGCCATGATATCAAGAGGTCTTAGAATAGATAAGTATCAAATTAAACACTAAGGGGAAAAAAATGTATCAAATTAACACCATGTAAGAGTAAGAATTTATAAAAAAGAATGATAAAAATCGATATGGTCCATCCTTGCTAACATTAAAAAAGAAGAAAGAAAAGATTTTGCCTACCTACTAGGACTTTAAATACTTTTACACAAAGTGTCCCACCAAACTCTTTTAGGAACAAGCAAAATACATTGTGGAATCTTGTCAAGTTTTGGTTGTGTTAGTTGAGACTTTTGTCTTTTTTTAGTCGAGTTGGAAGATTCTTAAACTCACATATTCTAGGAATCTGAAAGTGATGTTGAAACTGCCAAAAAAACCAAAGTCTATGTCATGGTCTTGAATTTATATGAAAAATTGCATCAGAGTTCTATTTATATTTTTTTGGGAGGGAAGAAAAGTACATTATTACAAGAGAAATTAAAATGTAGCATTTCTTGTCCTCCAAAAATAGAGATAGAAGCCTTATATAAAATTACTAATATGCTTTCCAAAAAAAAATAAAATAAAAAAGAAAAAAAGAGAAAAAAAAAAATCACTAATTTGAAAAGTTTGATAGTTTGGTCCAAGGATTCCCCACATAGGAAAATAAGAGAACTCTTTAAAAGTACATTAAAGTAAAGTTTCTTTAAATAGGAGTTTGCTAGTTTCGGGTTGAAAGATATACTATAAAGAGCCGTGATTATTACATACTTATGTACCAACTCATACCATAAAGGGTAATGTTTTTTTTTTTTTTTTTTTTTTTTTTTTTTTTTGAGGGGGATAAAGGGTAATGTTTATTACACATTTGTGCATCAACACAAGCATATAGCATGTTTTTCCTTACTATAAAATTGAGAGAGAGAGAGAGAGAGGTTTGGAAAGTAGCGCATGGAAAGAGTTGCCACAAATCAAGGAGAAATTGAGGCTCAAGCTAATGATTTTGATGAGAAAATAATATGAGCGCCCAAGGTGTGTGAGAGGCAAGAGCAAAATTGCACTAGGAGTTGTTTTTTGGTTAAGAAACACATACTAGAGAGAAACAACTTTTGGGTATTTTTTTTTTTTCTAAGAAAAGATATTGAGTGTGCAACTACCAAGAGTTATAAATTTGTAATATTAAAAGAAGGTGATATTATTGTTATTTTCTTAAATTGTTATGAACTCAAAATTTGGACATTTTATAAAATATTGTAACTAAGGGAATTTGTTCATCCGAATTGATTCCACCGTTTATCCTTTTAAAAGATTTTTCACATAAATTTTAGTGTTATTGTGCAGGATTGATCTATTTAACTATTTATTAGATTTTATAAATTCACAGAAAACTGGGTTGTGGGCCTTTGGCCCAGATACGGCATTTTCTTTGCTAATGTCCCATACATACGGCCTTAATTTGATAAAACAAGTAAATGCATACCTTAAAATTTGAAAAAAAAAAAAAAAAAAAAATCGAGAACATTGTACAATTCTATCTTAAGAAAATAGAGTGCAATTCCTTAATCTTAAATCTGATTAAATGTGCGGAATGTAAAATCCAGCAATTATATGTTTCATGCGAGGATCTCACTTATCACATATGAATCAACCACAAAAAATAGAGATCAAATTCGAAGATAAACCTACAATTTTATTTTTTCTATCAAGTGTAGCTCATGTTACTACAATCTATTATTGTAAAAAAAAAAAAAAAAAAAAAAAAAAAAAACTACATTGAAAAGTTATAAAATGAATTTCTTTTATAATAAATTTGTCAAAAAAAAAAATTCTTATATAATAGTAATCAATACAAAATTATTATTTGTTTCATTCATTTTTTTTCCTTCTCAACCAAATTAAAGAAAATTATTTACAATTTTTATCTCTTCTATTAAACACATGCAAATTAGAATAACAATATTTTCTTTTCTTTTAAGTCTTTTATTCTTACTAAAATTTTTACCGTCATTTTTCAATCTTTCCAACTAAACGTAATCTTAACTCCTTGTGAGTGCAGAATCTGTAGAAATCAAAGAGATTTTCTTTCAATACTAAGAAAAAGGGAAGAAAAAAAAAATAATGATTAGCATGATGGTTTCCTCTGTACGTGACAGAACCAAATGGTGTATTAGTGGAAGCCATCATACAGTAGGGCCTGTTTTATATTAGATTCGCTTTCAATATTATTGGTTGACTTTCTTTAGTTTAGTGGGAGTCACAATTCTCAAGCTGTGCGTATATTACAAGGCTAAATTCACTTCGCTTTAGAGTTCAGATAATGAGGTTGAAGACATACTTGGCTTAGACATTAAGCCTCCATGATTGCATTTTTCCTTTATAAGTATGAGTGCAAAATATGGAGCAAATCGGCTTTGAAGATGATACTTGTGATGATAATGCACCCACCTCGGATTAAGATTGTCGACAATTCTTAAGATAACTCCATTGTGGAGTTTTTCTAAAATCCTATCAATCCCATTTATAATGAGCAGATTAGATTTTACTACATCATCAACAATTTTTTTTTTTTTAATCATTGATTATTATTATTATTTTTTTAATAAAATTGGACGGAAGACCTAAATTGAATAAATTTGAAATTTAGAGAACGCAATTGAACAAACGTAAAATTAGAAAACTGAAATAAATTTCAATTAAATCTAGAGGATGTAATTTGCATTTTAGCTTTATTATTTTGTTATCTGTAATGAATCTAAATCTTATTAGGTTGACTATTCTAGAATAATATTTTATTTATGAAGGAAGAAGCTTCACTAAAGTGAGCACTTTGAAGTTTGAAGTTCAAGTTAGTTCCATTTTTTAGGAATGGAGAAAGAAAGAGCGAGAGTGAAAGTGAGACAAAGAGAGTTAGAGCTGTGAGCTCCCCTCTTACCAAATGATCTTCTCTTCAATAAAAAAGTGTGTGGTTGTAAGTAAATAAAGAATGTGTGATTGTAAAGAGTTCTACTTTTGGACCGCCATTATCTAAAATTTTTGAAACTTTATGGTGGAATTTCTCTAAGATCTCTATAAGATTTTAATCCCTCTCACCTCAAAAGTATTTTGACACGTGTGCTACATTAGAACCAGCCAATATGTCATTTTCTTTCATGAGGATCATGTTGCAATAGAGACCACAAACAGTTACTATCATTTTGAAGGGCTTTTGAAAGCGTCCCTACCACTAATGGAAAGATACAATAATTCATTAGTGTCGTGGAAGGGAAAGAATAATCGAAGTTAATGAAATCAATTCACTATTTTGGCTTTTTTTTTTTTATTTGTTTCAAATTTTTTGTGGAAAACTGTTTTATTATTACAAGTTAGATTTGTCCATGTTATTAATCCATTTACCAATTGAATTATGTTAAATTGACGGTTAAAGTGAGATTGTGTGCTAAGTGAAGAATATGAATGACTAAAACACATATAGTGCCCAATTTGGCATTATTATAGGAAGTAGAGTTTTGAATGTTTAATTGTATAGCTTTTGTGATATAAAATTTTATTTAGAACTCATTAATGATTTGAGTTATTAGTAAGATATAGTGAATAGTGTTTTGAAATTTGAATTTATAAAGTATGAATGGTAAGTTGTAGAACTTTTCTCTAAATTTAAAAGCTCCAAATTTCAGCTTTAATCCACTATTTTAGTGGATTTTCAAATACCCCATTTTTTGGTTTAAAGTGCTTTTTACCACACAAAAAGTATTTTATGGCTGCGTTTTTGTTGATGTTTAGAATCAAGAGGTAAAATTTATATCTAGTGCTCCTATGCGTTAGACGAGATACAAGACTGACACGTGATTATTTTAAAATATGTGTCACATTTATGTCACATTTAATCAATAAGAAAATTGAATGTTGTCCAAACCCAGTCTCGAGGCCCTCCTCAAAATGAATACTCTAGTCTCTAACACATTTTAGGCATTGGTTGGTGACTTTAGATAGAAAAAACCAAAATAAATTCTCTCAAAAATTGCATGATAAGCTCATTTGTTTTGTTTGATCTTTTCTTGTCATACAATGAAAATTAATATTCACATCAAACAACTGAGCACCATCTCCACTTGTGTGCGTTTGAATGAGCTTATTTCATTGATTTATTTTGTTTATTGTACAAAAGTGATACTTTAAAACGCTAGTTAAAAATAAGCCCATTCAAATAAAACCAATGTTTTATATCCAACCTAAAAGTGGGGCAAAAAGGACAGCTGTTTTTATTTTATTTTATAAGAAATTAGAATAGCTGTTGAGACTATATATTCATATAAATTCTTATGATTGTTACAGAATCAAAGTGCTGCAGCAGAAGTAATAATTAATTTGAACTTGGTATTGTATTCACATACTACCAACAGTTCATTTACTTACCTCTTCTGACTGTAGCTAGAAAAAGTAATTACCAGGTGAAGACCAATATTAATAGAAAATCATTATCCCCAACCTCTTACATTATATTAATCCTACTTGATGCAACTAATGTTCCTGATTTCATTCATGTCGTAAACAAACAAGTTATATAGGAAACATGTATAAGTTTCCTGTACAGCCCCTAGTATTTATATAGTTGCTTATGTCCGTATGTCATGTATTTTTTTCGTTTAGTTTTCAATCTATTTTGCTCATGTACATCTTTTTAAACCTTCCATTTTCAAAAGTAAAAGTATACTTCTAACCCACATTTCAACAAACAAATAGTTAGCAAAAAGCCAAATAAATTGATGCCGAAGGGATTGACAAACCTATAATGGAGCCATGTCTAGGAATAGCCCTTGAAGATCAAATTAGGTGAGACCAAAAAACTGAAGAAAGTTTGCATTCTATACTTTCCCAGATGTTGTACAAAGTGATTTTTTACCAGAATCTTTGTCAGGTAGCAAGAAAGTATATGTCAATAGCAGGTACAACCTTTCCAGCCAGATCAAACTTAGTCACTAAAGTTTGCTGGTGGCCAACACCATCCATTATGCTGAATAACTACTACACTACAGACCATGGCATTTATTGAAATGGCTAGACCATACATAACAGCAAAATCATATGAATTCAAGATACTAAAAATTTATTTTATGATCTGCCATTATACACAATCTATGTAGAAAACCGCTCTCTGTCATGAGGAGATGAGTAGTCAATATCTGGGCCAAGTGGAATGATCCCAAACGGATTGATAGAAGGATGGCTTCCATAGTAATGCCGCTTGATGTGTTCCATGTTGACTGAGCTGCTCATGCCAGGGATCTGAAAAATGTCTTTGGTGTAATTAAACAGATTCGGGTACTCATGTAATTGCTTCTTGTTACACTTGAAGTGGACAACATAAACCTGTCATTATACGAACTCAAAATTTTAAGATACTTAAAGAATCTGAGAGAGACAAATGCCAAAATTTCATACAAGACCAAGAAATAAAAAAACAAAGCTGATACCAGACTATCTGAGCTTGGCCAAAGAGATCCTGTACCTATGGCCGTAGTTTTCTCTAGGCCCAGCATAATAGCAAAGGAAAATCACCAATGGTTCCTTATTTTAGAGTTAAAATTAAATAGCTTTTACTTTCGTTGTCTCAAATTACCCCAATTTCCTCATATCATGACTTTTCCCATCAAGGCATAAACAAAATTTCAAACATACAGTTGCTAAGGTATTTTGGACAAAACCATTTCAATAAAATGCAAAAGGCTATGCGGAATTAAAGATAACTTTTCCTTTTGGGTAAGTAATTAAAGAGGACAATTTGGTAATCACAAACAGCTATATATGGGGCTGCTATGGTAATTTTACATATGCAGCTTCTAATAGTACAAAGCAATGGAAAAAGGGGGGGAAAATCAAAATGGTCAAATGATGAGTCCAGTGGTATTTTACATCCAAAGGGTGGCGAAAGAAGGCCATAAAAATATAACAATCAAATAAAGTCCGACTACATGAAAAAGGCAATATTTGCACGTAACAACCACCTATAGTTAGGCAGGAAAAAGAAAAAGATGTGTGTTGAGTGTAAGGGTTAGAAAGACTGCAAGTTGGCAAAGGTATTGTGTGTAAGGGCACTTCACTTAAAAACTAAAAAGCAATTCTCTCATGAATCATTCTAAAAGTGATCACCAAGAAGAAAGTCTAAAAACTAACATGCCATTTTGTTTCTTGAAAGACAGAATTAGGAAAGCCACTAGTCCTATCTGAAAGACTAAAATTATTTGAAATTCAACAAATTTTGATGAATAATATCTCTTGAAACTTTATAAAAACATCCAGACAACTGTGACATTTCTTAATATATATATATATATATATTTCTGATAAGTAATAAACTTCATTGGAAAAAGATGTAAGAAAATACAGAGAAAAAAAAAAAAAAGCACACAGGCTGTGTGCTAGAAGCAACAGGGAAAAGTCAAAAGTCCATGCTTATTCCAACAGTCAAAAGTCCAAGCTTATAAAATAAATATCAATACCTCATCAAATCTTATGAGAGTGACAAACAACCGAATATCTGCTTCAGACAGCTTGTTCCCACATATGTACCGTTGCCTGCCAAGTATCTCCTCACACTTGTCCAATGCTTCATACAACTGTTTCACAGCCTGCAGATGAAAGGATCATTAAAATGCTTAAAAACAGCAGTCATTGGGAGAATACTTTCATAACAAGCCAGCCCCATTTAGCCTTAAGGACTGAGGTATGAAAAATTGCATACCTCTTCATAAGGTCCTTGCTTCTTTGCAAACCCACATTTATAGACACCGTTATTTATCCCATTGTATATCCATTCATTAGTCTCATCAATATGGGCTTGCAAGTGAGGAGGATAGAGGTCTAAATCTGTATTCTCTGCTATGCCATTGAATTCAGTGTTGAACATGCGGATAATCTCTGAACTCTCATTATTAACAATTGTTTTGAGTTTCTTGTCCCATAGAACCTAATATAGAGAAAAAAATCTATCAAATAGCATAAAAGATTCAAATTTAGATAATTCATGTTAAAAAATGGAAAAATTGGAACAGAGGACATGTGGTAACATACAGGAACTGTGTACTTTCCAGAGTAGTTTGTACTGGCAAGCTCATAAAGTTCTCTAATACTTTTTGCTCCATTCAAAGGGTCACTTTCAGCTCCTGTTTCCTCTGTATTCGAAGCAGGAAAAATCCACCCCATATGCTCATCAGTTTCCTTTGTTCTTTCCCACTTGGCTTTAACTGACTGAGCAACAAACAGACAATATTGATTTGGTCATAAGATTGATTCCACCTCTAAGAAAAGTACTAAAAGATTTACTGACCGTGAAACTGATGGCTTTGTCAAGTCCTTTAATCTTCAAGTATGAAAGACACCTTGATGCCCAAGGGCAAGCATATGATATATACAGATGATACCTTCCAACTTCTGCTGGAAATAGGGAGCTTGGATCTCGTGAAATAATGTTACGGAATGTTGATGCAGTTCTGATGAAAGCACCAGAATCTGACATCTCATCCAGTGAAGATCGAGCCATTTGAATGAAGAACTGAAGAATCCATAAAAAAAGAAGTTTATCATTACTTCCAGAAGTAAATATGGTCAACATTGTAGAAACTTATAACAATGGTTAGAGTATCATAACCAATTACTATGTATATCGGGATGGCTGAAAAGTTATATTATAGGAACAATAAAAAATAAAACTAGAAATACAAAGTTACAATCATGCACAGAACAATTAATTCCTAAGGAAGAGGCTTGATAGATTTTGCCATCTCATAGCAATTTTTCTGACTAGTTTGCTTCACAGTTATTAAACCCCATACAAGTAAAAAAATAATTTCTTTCATATGAATAAAATTAGCGACATCTAAAGTAAAATTTACTCCAAAACATTGTTTATCATGGATTACTATACATAATAAGATCATTTGCTTTCTGCTTGCTTCAGATCCAGGGGGACAAGTCACATTTTTTAAATTTTGGACGGTTACAAAAACTATACAAGTATAACCTAACAGGGTATGTGCTGTTACATGCATGTTCAAACAATGGTTACATGTTTTGCCAACAAAGGTATTAAAATTCTCAATGAATCAGTGAATATGAGAATCCATGAAACTACAATTGCATCAAGAAGAACCCACAGGTTATCTGTAGTTTTCTTTGCAACAAGCATTCCCAGTTGGACTATATACACCACAGACCACAAAACTCCCAGCATCCTTCTCTATTTGCAATAACAGAGCCAGACCATGTTCTTATGTGGGAATTTAAGTCAGCAACCAAATTTTATTTAGCTGGAAAAGATTCCAAAGATTACATTTTTTCAGTTAAAAAGGTAATATTTATGTTTGTGATATGTTATTCATGCAGAAAACCAAACATTATAAAAAATTTACCCATCACCAGCTGTAAAAATCCATTAAAATATATGGGTCTGAAATCATATTCATGTCAAAGTTCTCAACCAAATACTTTCCCATTAAAATATATGGATCAGACCAAAAAAATTCCTTTACAGCTACAAGATTTTGAATCCGGATCATAAATTAGTACCCAATCAAATAACTCAGAGTCAAGTATTATAGTTCTAGTAATAGGAAACCCAAGTAAGAAAATTTCATGAAAACAGTTCCTTTCTCTCATTTTTTTTTGAGTAGCTGGTCATTTAACACCCAGAAGTAACAAGAAGTTAGTATAAGCCAACATGACAGGGAGAATAAAATTATGAAATAAACGGGAGTTTGCAAGCTTTATACCTTGGAATGGACTTGCTGTCTGAGCTGCTGCTTCTTGGTGCCAAATACTAAGATGGGTTTGTGGAAAAGGGCATCATAGGATCAAATAAAAGAAAGTAGCCAAGTGGGCTTATTTTATTGTTGAGTCTTTGTTTACTTACCAGCAAAGGTATCAAAAAACTTTTGAATAGAAATATTCATTTATTATAGAGTTTTTAAAGTGATAGTGAGTGGTTTAGATGTTCCATCATTAATATTAAATAAATATGTATTGATCATGATTATAGAAATCATGTCTGTAAACAAATGAAATATATAAGGTAATTTATCATTTTATAGACGTAGATGGTTCATCTGTGAAGTTTTAGCTTAATTAAGTATGGGATCACGCATTGGTCAAAGGTAAGAAGATTTTGGTCAAATAAATTATACAGAGAAAAATTCAAATTATATTGAGAGAAAATTCAATTTGTTTACCACTTTTTGTCAACTTCGGATGGTTAGAACTTTATAATTTCTACAATTCAGATCTGATTTAAAATTAAATGTAAAAAACATGATTTAGAAAAATATTTCAGTCCATTTTTAGAATTTTGTGTGTGTGTGTGTGTGTGGCTAAAACAGTGTAAAAGCAGCTTTTGCAGTGAAGCAATGAGCAAAAGGTCATTTTGTTAGGTCGTAACAAGAGCAAATTTTTGTAATCCAAACTGAATGGGAACTTTGTATTATTTTTGGAAAGATATGGAGGTTTCAAAGAATTGGGGAACATTTACAGCTGGTAACAAAATTACAAAATCGAGAAAAATGGAGCACTCTAAATCTAAAATTCCTGCCCCAGTTAAGAGCCCTGCAAAGGTTTTTGGTTCTTACCTTAATGAAGATCTCCTAGCCATACACACAGTGAAGTTATTGTGGGCATAGAAGATCCGTTGGTGTTCAAACCTGAACTCAAAAAGGGATACACTTAAGAAGAAGACACCTCTGGCCAATCCCTGCAATTATTCCATGCAGTTGGAACACATTTTGATTGCTATCCTGAAATGGCTTAAAACAGTACATGGCAACGGAACTCCACAAAATATATAATATGAAGCACTGGCTTATCATGCTGGTAGGCTCTGGAGCTTTTAAGCCATCAGCAGTAGGAAAAGGATCAAAATATTGAAACTTGCTTTAGCATTTCAACTTTTCAACACAAACGAATTCACCCGTCTAGATTAAACAATGGCTGCTAACCAATTCCTTTAGAGATCCTATCGGACAAGCTAGAAACAAGAGCATAGTTGTTGCTTTCATAACATGCGGTCATAAATGCTGCCAAAGTCACACGATCCACATTACGGTCCTTATCTAATATTCTATGAAAGAACAAAGCTGCTATGCCCACTTTCCCCTCACTACAAAGCTTCCTGACCAAGGTATTAACTGTTCGGCTCCACAGTTTTTTGTCTAGTCTTTCTAATATTATCATGGCAGTAGCAGAATCATCTATTTTGCAATACTCATAAGCCAATGTCAGCCGAGTAACTTCACAAGGGGATAGGCCCTTGTCTATCATGATGTCATATAACCGGTGAGCCTCATCCAACTTAGACCCTTTGCAAAGCCCACTTATGAGGGCACCATAAGTAATACTGTCCGGTGCGCAGCCATGATCATTCATCCTATGAAAATATTTTACAGCCAAGTTAATGTTCCCATCCCTACAGTACCCACATATCATGGATGTATAAGTCTCCTTTGTTGGGACTAGGCCAAGCACGATAGCTTCTTCAAAAAACTTCTCGCTTTCTTTTAATCTTCGTTGCCTACTAAAGGCAGCAATCAATGTCGTATATGTATGTATATCGGGTTGAAGGCCAGCTTTGACCATCTTATTGAAAAACACCAAGGCTTGCTTTGTATCTGCCTGCTTGCAATGCTCTGATATGAGGATAGTATATGTAACTCTATCAGCTTGCAATCCATGTCGAAATCCCTTCTTCAACAATTTATAAGCCTCATGAACCCTTCCCTTTTTGCAGAGGCCATCAATAATTGCATTATATGTAAAGATATTAGGAGCAAAACCTTCATTATTCATTATGTTCATCAACTCATATGCTCTTTCAAAATTCCCCACTTTACATTGCCCATCAATGAGAGTGGTATATGTGTTGGTATTGGGAACCAATCCCTGTTCTCTCATTCTACTCAATAACATCTCAGCACGGTTCAACTTCTCCTCTTTGCAATACCCACCAATCATAGTTGTATATGTGTGAACATTAGGCTTGTAAGCATCACTCCGGACAAGTTTAAGAAATAGTCTAAAAGCCTTCTCAGTCCATCCCTTCTTGCAAAGCCCATGAATCAGCGCTGTATGGGTGTAGACATTAGGTTTCCAACCTTTCCTCACCATTTCCTCCAACATTTCAAACGCTTGCTTAATGCTTCCCTTCTCGCACAACCCATGAATCAAAGAAGTGAAATTAATCACATTCGGTGTCAAACCCATCTCAATCATCTTATCAAAATACCAACATGCCCTACTCGCAAAACCCTTCTCACAAAACGCAGTGACAACTAACGTCAACGTCGCGTTGTCCACAACAAAGTCTCTCTCAACCATTTTACTCAACCACCTATCTGCCTCCAAAATTCTACCAAACCTACAATAACCAACAACCATCAACTTATAACTACAACAATCAGGAGACACCCCTCTCACACACATTTCATCGAACACGTTCTCTACATATTCAACAAGACCCATTTCACACCCAATTCCAATAACGCAATTCAAAGTATGAGTACTCCGCGCCAACCCCTGATTCCGCATCTCGATAACCATATCCACAGCCTCCTTAAACCTCCCAATCTCACAAAAATTTCTCACCATACACTGCATCACTTCATGGGCTCTCACCATATTTCCATTATCAATCAATGCCACTGCACACACTATGTAAAGCCGCATAAAATGGCGAAACTTGGAAACCCCAATTGCCCAATAGAAGAAACTTAAGGCTACCATCGATCCCGCCTCGCTAGCAAGCGAAGCAACGACTGTAATGGCATGTTCATGAGTTAAAGACTCAGCCTTTAGGTGAAGAGTAATGTTTGGAGGTGAGGTTGTGGAGTGGGATTGTTGGTAGTACGAGTCACAGACCAATGAACAAACAGTTCTAACAAGTGAATGAGATGGTGATGGTGAATTGGGTTGTGTTGGAATGGTACAAAAGTCATGTTGTTGATTGGTACAAAGTGTTCTGAGAGTGAAGAAGAGTGAAATGGGGATTGGTGTTTTGTGTTGAAAGCTATGGGATTTGAGAAGAAATAAAAAGGAAACCATTTGCAGTTGTGTTCATGGGATTCATTCAAATTTCAAAGGTAAAAACAAAAGATTGGTTTGTGCACTTGTGTTGTGTTGTGTTGTTTTTGGGTGGGAAAAGACTCTTCTGCCTTTCAGTACAACACAGACAAAAGACTTGCCTTTCTTTACGACAACCTAAGAAGGAAAAAAAAAAAAAAAAAAACAATGTAGAGAGAGACAGCAACTAGCGACTGGCTGCCACACTGTTGAGTATTGGACTGATTACAAGAATGAAGAAGCTCGCACTTTAGACTTTGGGCCAAATCATATATATATATATATACACATTCATACATACATACGTACGTACATACATATATATATATATATATGGTTTCGGATAACGTATGTTCTTAGAACTTATATTAGCAAATTTATTTTTAAATTTTTTTATTAGGAATTGAAAAAATTGTCAAAACTTTTTCAATTCCCCGATAAAACTTTTTTAAAAAATAGTATATTATTGTGTGCTCTTAGAGCACACGTTAGTAAAATCCTATATATATATATATATATTAAAATTCAAATAGATTTGATGTATTCTATTTAATTTTTAATTTTTATGTCAAGTGAATTATTGAGTGTAAAAATAGAAGAGTTCAAATTCAATTAGATTCTAAATTTTTTGAGAGAGAGTCTAATTAGATTCTAGTGCTCTACTTATTTCAACAACGATATTTTCAAAAAAATGAGTCATTTTTCAAAAAATATTTTCTATAAAACTACCTCATTTTCTAATGTTTAGTAGCAACTTTAAATGAGTTGAAAAACAATCTTCTAACTTTCTTTGTTTAGCTTGCTATGAGATAGAATTGTTTTCCAAAAAAATTTAATGGAAAAAAATTTCTAAAAATAAGCCATACTTTTTATGTTGACAAAAAATAGTTTTCCTTTAACTCATCTTTTTTATGCTACCAAACATTGAAAAACTATCTTTACACAAGATTTTCCATCAAAACAAACAGAGCGTAAATTGAATTTCAATTAGAATCCAATTTTACGCTATGTGTTCGTCTAATTTTTTAATTTTTGTGGCAAGTGAATTATTTGATGCAAAAACGAAGAGACTAAATCCAATTAAATTTTAAATTGTATGTGTGTGTGTGTGTGTGTAATGAGCAACTATTATATATTTTAGAAATTTATGGTTTAAATACTATATATAATTTGAATTTCTTCTATAAAAAAAATGTATAATTTGAATTGTGTAATTGTGTTTGTTTTTAATTATACTCATGCATATGTATAAGGCTACACAGTAGTTGTAGGGTCAGTTTTTGTAGCCCAAGCCCAAAGGGTTTGGATTATGAGCCCAACAAACACAGAACAATGAATTTGTAGAGAGTGGGTGAAAGAGTTGGGCTGGTTGTGAATTAAACAGTAATTAACGATGGTATTTAGGAATGAATTGACATAAGATCATGCTTGAAAAGTTGAACACATGAACGTCTGAAGAGGCGTTTTATTTATTGGAAAGTCATTACAACTCTTAGAGCTACAGTAAAGATCTTTTTCTGCTTTCTTTTTCCTTATTCTCCAGGCCCCCTTTATCAGGAGACTTTCTTCTTTATATAGCATCCTGCCCAATCATCCCCGTCATCCACTTGTTCTTCATCTGCGCACATACTTGAGCACAGGTCACATCAAGAATCTTCTTTAGCTTTTTGTGAGTGGCGGTAGTTGAGATTGCACTGTTTAGGGGTCTTCTCCATATAAATGCGGCCAGAAAAGTTGTTGCAGTGCATTAAATACGGTAGTAGCAGCTTTTCCTTGAGATATTTCTTCGTCCTTATCATCCCTAGCTATGCGCAGAGCTTATTTTTATCATTGGGATTGCTAGGAAGGTCATTTGGACCTTCCACACGCTTGTTTGATCAAGACTATTCGTATCCAAGGAGTAAGGCCTCTTCGAACCACGGGTGACCTCTTCGGATTGTACTTTTCCTCCATTTTCAGGTTTCTTTCTTCCAAATGGACTCTTCCTCAAACAATTCTCTCTCTTTGGACACACAGTAATCTTCAAACAGGGCCCCAGGCCCACTACGTAGGTTTGGGCTTTTACCCCCCCATAATAGCCCCTCAAAATTTTAATTTTTCCCTCGCATCCGAAGAGAAAAAATAGGATTTTGACTTGCCACGAAGTAAAAAGCTTGAGAACACATAAATATCTGAACTTGCACGTGTGTAGGCATAGATACAAGCGTTTTATCATTGCCCCTGTTATTTTCGTATTCCCAAAGCGTTGTATTAATTACTCCAGGCGGCGTTTTGTCCTTTGTATCCAACGATGGGCTGTTAATCTAACGGACGTGGTTCTTCATCAGGATTTGGGCGGGATAACTTGTACCCCTTCATCTGTCCTCCTATACAAACCCTCAGAGGAGGTTATTTTCTCTTTACTTTACAAACTCTCAGACTATCCGGCAAACTCAAGCACTCCAGTCCTCCAAGCTCCTTCAATCATCAGCCCTTGTATTTCCCAAAGTCTGCAAAAAGTCCTACGAATTTGAAGATCATTCTCTAGTCTAGTTTGTGTAAGTTCTGACACATTTGAATCTCCTATCCTCTTCTCGGCCAGCGTTCTCGGCCTTCAAACCCTGTTCCCCCAGTTATTGCCTTGAGCTTTTCTTAAAAATGGGCAGATTTCAAGACCTCGTCGATAGTCCTGCCCTAATAGAAGAATTTAAGCGGACCTATGAGATACCCTTGGGGGTGAATCTGAGATATTGTCCTTCGGATCGGATATTAACCAACCGAAGAACGGGGGAAGTAGTAGTTCCCATGATAGCATTCATAGAAGGGGGAATGACTATTCCCATGGGTTCTATCACCACAAATTATCTTCGTAACCACAAACTTTCCCTCGAGCAATGCACACCTAATACCTTTAGGATCCTAGGAGCAATTGATGCCCTAAACCTTCACTTAGGATTAGGACTTACCTGGCATGATGTGGTACATATGTACGAATGTCATAGCTAGAAGGGAGCGGGATACTACTTGAAATCCCGTTCCGACGCCGTTAGGCTCCTTTCCTGCCTTCCTAAGTCAAATAAAGGGATGAAAGACGACTATCTGATCGTCTCGGGCGCGTGGCATCACGGCCTTCATTGCCCGACCCAGCCAGGAAAGCCAGGTGTGACTTCCCAGACCTAGGAGCTCTAACAGTAGATTTAGGGTCTTCGCTTTTTACAATTGGTCTTTTCTTTGCTACCATTATTTTCTAGTTTTCTGAACAAGTTTTTTTTTGTTAACAGATAAGGATCACGTTACTCCTTGGCTTAGCCTCACTAACACTGCCGCCCTTAATTACTTATTACGCTCGGAGATTTTTGTGAGTGAAGATGGACAGCTTCGGTTCGTTCCTCTCATTCTCGGCTATACACTAAAAACAACTGATCTTCAGCCGGTCGGCAACGCCATCACACAGGGTGATTATCGGCTCAGGCGAATTGACGTTGCTCGGCGTGGCTTCTTAGTGCCGTACAACCTTGAACCTGTGCCGCATCCAAACTCACAGGGTGTGCCACTGCTCATCCGGCCAGTTCAGCAAGTTCTGCCTGAACCAGTAGTTGCAGGTGAAAGAATTGTCTCTTCAGCCTCTTCACTCGAGGAGCAAATAGACAAATTTAGATTCGAGGGAGAAGCTTCAGTAGGGTTTCAAGTGATACCTGACTCGGACACCAAGGAGGAGACTGATAGGCAGTCTAGTATCCACCCTCTTGTTTTGATAACTGCTCTTCTCGAAGACTCCTCGGAAGAAGAAGACATGTCAAACTTAAAGGATCTAATGAAGAACAGAGATAGGAAAGCAGAGCCGAAAGGGACCGGCACTTCCCAACCAGTGGTGAGTCTGCCTCTACCACCACCTCAGGTTCCTAATCCTGGATTAAAGCCCATTCAGGATCTGAAGAAGAAGAGGCCCCTCCTTGACACTGAAGAGAAGGAGGTGTTGCCTCCCAAAGGGACTAAGCAACAGAAGGTGGCGAAAGACCACCGGAACAAGAGGGCCTCATCTACTGAGAGCCGAGAGGACCCTCATGTTGCTGATGTGCGCCAAGCGCCAAGCACCTCGCACATGGTCCCCCAAACTGGAGCTGGATGGTGCTCCTATTCCTTGGGATACCTCCCTCAGGAACTACAATGGGGGAAAAGCAAGATTTGTTGCTGAAACCCTGGAGCAGCCACTGCTCCTTCCCAAGGACATGGAGTCATACAGGCACTTTAGTCAGTATAAACTCTTCTTGTCCATGAAACGGGACTTGGCCATGGTAAGTGAGTTAACCCAGCTCTTCGGTTTAGGTTATTGATTACTTTTTCTGTTATTTTATGTGGATTTTTTTACTCCGCTTTGCAGATTACTCAGCAAGTCTTCGTGGCTAAAGAATGGAACAAACAAACGTTTATTGAAGCCTAAGCAGAGGCCCATGCTCGGTCTGAGGCAAAAAAGTCTCTGGGCAATCTGAAGGAAGATTACTTCCAACTGTCTGAGCAGTTCAAAGAGATGACTAATTAGCGGAATAGTCTTGATGCGGGCCTGAAGACTGCTGAGAAGCAGGCCAAGGAGCAACGCAAGCTGTTAAACATGACCGAGATTAACTTGGTGACTAAGAAAGCACTTGTGGGGTAACTTCGAGCTGAACTTTAGAAAGCCAAGGAGACTGCCAAGCTGGCTCAGAAGGATGCTTAGTTGGCCAAGGAGGCAGTTGAGGCTGAAAGAAATGCAGCGTATCAGCTGGGGAAGGAGGAGATAGAGATAGGCCTCATTGAGCAGTTTGCCTCGGTCGGCAGGGATTACTGCGACATCACTTGGGCAAAGGCATTGGATGCTGTTGGGGTTCCTGTAGATTCCCCCTTGAGGCTACCTGGGAGCATATATTACGATTTAGACATTCGTGAACTCCTAGAAGCTCAGGAGCAGCCCCCAGCTAGCCCTACCCCTCCTGCTCCAGCTGAAGCAGCCAAAGAGTCTAAGGGTGCTCAAGAGAAAGACAAAGAACAAGCCCCAGACGTTGCTGCTGCCCAGCCCAGTCAGACAGTCGATCCCTCTGCTACTCAGACGAAGACTTAGTATGACTAGGAGTTTTTATTTTATACTTTCATGCAGTTCAGTTCAGTTTTTTTTTTTTTTTTTTTTTTTTTTTTTTTTTTTTTTTAAGGACTTGTAAACTATTTTATCTTGATCAATGAAATCCCCTTTCTTTTACTTTCAATATGCTTGTTGCTTATATTATAAGTCTCGCCATTATTGTGAACAGCTTATACCTTATGACCATAGTAGTGTAGGTAAACTTAACTGTGATATCATGCTGATAAGGCCAATGACTTCAACGAATACCGAAGAGAGTGGGTTACACAGGAATTATTAACAAGTAATGAAACGATAAATGAGATGAAAGTTTCACAGGCTTTCTTGAATGTGTGCAGAGCATATTTCTAACTAAGGAGTCTAGCTATAAGTTAGAGTTAAATGCATCCAAGAATTTTTAGGTACGATAAATTCAAACATTAACAATAACTGTATGGAGAGGCTTCTTAGCCAAGATGACCTGGTCCGAGGGCTTCAGTTATGGTTGAATCTAAATTTAAACACTTGGAGAGCTGTGAATGAGTGCTAACTAACCCAAATCATCTGGTCCGAGGACTACAAGCATGACTGGATTTAATTTTAAACACTTATAGAACTGTAAAAGAATGCTAACTAACCTAAATCATCTGGTCCGAGGACTACAGGCATGATTGGATTTAAGCTTAAACACTTAGAGAACTGTAAAGGAGTGCTAACTAACCCAAATCATCTAGTCCGAGAACTACAGGCATGATTGGATTTAAGTTTAAACATTTATAGAATTGTAAAGGAGTGCTAACTAACCCAAATCATCTGGTCTGAGGACTACAGGCATGATTGGATTTAAGTTTAAACACTTATAGAACTGTAAAGGAGTGCTAACTAACCCAAATCATCTGGTCCGAAGACTACAGGCACGATTGGATTTAAGTTTAAACACTTAGAGAACTGTAAAGGAGTGCTACCTAACCCAAATTATCTAGTTCGAGGACTACAGGCACGATTAGATTTAAGTTTAAACACTTACAGAACTGTAATGGAGTACTAACTAACCCAAATCATCTGGTCCGAGGACTACAGGCATGATTGGATTTAAGTTTAAACACTTATAGAACTGTAAATGAGTGCTAACTAACCCAAATCATCTGGTCCGAGGACTACAGGTATGATTGGATTTAAGTTTAAACACTTATAGAATTGTAAAGGAGTGCTAACTAATCCAAATCATCTGGTCCGAGGACTACAGGCATGATTGGATTTAAGTTTAAATACTTAGAGAACTGTAAAGGAGTGCTAACTAACCCAAATCATCTGGTCCGAGGACTACAAGCATGATTGAATTTAAGTTTAAACACTTATGAGTGCATTGTATATGACGAGTTGGCATGTTGATTAAAGGGAAGATTCGATTAATAATAGTACCTTTTGAGATTATTTACATTCCAAGGGCGTGGTATCACATGACTATTTAGGTCTTCAAGGGAATACGCCCCAATGCCAGCCCCTGAAGTAATACGATATAGCCCTTCCTAATTAGGTCCTAACTTTCCCCAAGCTAGGTTCTTTGCAGTACTGACAACTTTCCTCAGCACCAAATCACCAGGTTCTAAAGGCCTTAGCCTTACGTTGGCGTCATAGCCCTGCTTGAGCTTTTGTTGGTAATGTGCCAGCCGAACCATTACACTTTCCCTTCATTCCTTAACTAGGTCCAAACTCTTTTCTAGCTGCTCATTGTTGCCAGTTGAACTGAATGAACTAGTTCTCAATGTTGGGAACCCAATCTCCAAAGGTATTACAGCTTCAGCCCATAGGTCATTAAAAAAAGGGTCTCCCTAGTAGATCTGCAAGGCGTAGTTCTGTAGGCCCAAAGTACATGTGGCAATTCTTCCACCCATTTGCCCTTCGCATCGTCTAGTCTCTTCTTCAGGCCATTTACAATGACCTTGTTGATAGCTTCTGCTTGGCCATTACCCTGGGGATAAGTTGGGGTGGAGTATCTGTTTATGATTCCCAATTCACTACAATAACTCCTGAATGCTTTGCTATTGAACTGCAGGCCATTGTCCGAGATAAGAGCTTGAGGAACCCCAAATTGAGTGATGATATTCTTCCATACGAACTTTTGCACATCTACATCTCAGATGTTGGCAAGAGGTTCAGCTTCGACCCATATGGTGAAGTAGTCTGTGTCGACCAGAAGGTATTTCCTGTTTCCTGCAGCCTTAGAGAATAGCCCCACGATATCCAAGCCCCATTGGGTGAAAGGCCACGGGCTGGATAGTGGATTAAGAGTTCCCCCCGGTTGATGAATGTTTGGGGCAAATTGCTGACATTGATCGCACTTTCTAACATATTTGTGGGCTTCTTTTTGCATGTTCGGCCACAAATAGCCTTGAGTGATGGCTCGATGAGCCAGGGACCTGCCTCCGGTGTGGCTCCCACATATTCCTTCATGTAATTCTTCTAGTAATGGCTCAGCTGCTTCAGGATGCATGCACAACGAGTATGGCCCTGAATTGGAGCGTTTATATAGTTTCTGGTCCTCGGACAGCCAGAATCTGGTTGCCTTCCTCCGGATTTTGTTGGCTTCCCCTCTTTCCTCAGGCAAAATATTCTCCTTCAAGAATTTAATTATAGGATCCATCCAGCAGAGTCCGGCCCTAACTTGGTGGACTTGGACTGCCTCTCTTCTTGCCTCTGTAGGCCCATGCAAGTCCTCGATGAGGATAACTCTCGGCAAATCTTGCGCCGAAGAGGTAGCAAGTGTAGCCAAGGAATCAGCATGTGCGTTACCATTTCTGGGGATGTGTAGCAAACTGAAAGATTCGAAGTCCGATTGAAGACATCTAACTTAGCTCAAGTATGACTGCATTCTTTCATCCTTCACTTCAAACTCACCTTGTACTTGACCCACGACCAACTTTGAGTCCAAGAATAACTCCACTACCTTTCCTCCCATTCTTCGGACCATAGCCATTCCCATCAATAGGGCTTTATACTCCGCCTCATTGTTTGTTGCCGAGAAATCCAGCCTTAACGACTTTTCAATGATGATTCTTTCGGGGGATATCAGCACTAGCCCCATTTTAGAACCTTTTTGATTCGCTGCGCCATCCACGTACACCTTCCAACGGGAAAGGCCTTGTTGAGAACTTACACTAATCGATTTTTCATCCATGTCCGGCGTTGGCGTTACCTCTTCTAATTGGGGCTCTGTGAATTCGGCTACCAAATCAGCAAGCACCTGGCCCTTGACCGATGTGCGAGACATGTATTTGATATCAAAAGCCCCTAAGATCATACCCCATTTAGCAATCCTTCCAGTGTAGTCAGCACTTCGGAGTACGGCCCTGAGTGGTAGTTGAGTGAGAACAATGACTGTATGAGCTTGGAAATAGTGCAGTAGCTTTCGTGTACCGAGCACCACTGCTAGAATAGCCTTCTCTAGCGGTAAGTAACAGATCTCGGCTTCATGCAGCGACTCGCTTACATAATAAACTATTTTTTGCACACCACAATCTACTGGTATCAACACCAAGCTCACAGCATGGGGAGCTACAGCAATATATGCAAACAAGACTTTATCTAGCTCAGGACTGGACATGATTAGTGGCCAAGCTAGATAATCTTTTAAATGTTGGAAAGCCACAGCATACTCTTCAGTCCACTCGAATCCCTTCCATTTGTTGATCAAAGAGAAGAAAAGCCGACACCTGTCTGTTGATCGAGAGATAAATTGATTAAGGGCGGCAGTTATTCCAATCAGTTTCTGAACTTCCTTGGGATTCCGAGGAGCTTGTAACTCGTTGATGGCCTTTATCTAGTCAGGGTTGACCTCAATTCCTCTGTGAGTCACCATGTATCCTAAAAACTTGCCTGACCCCACACCGAACGAACACTTGGAAGCGTTTAGGCGTAGCTTGTATTTTCTGAGAACTTCAAAGGTACTTTCCAGGTCCTTCACGTGCTCGGCCACTGATGGAATTAAAAATGAGTGCAGCGGAAAATAAGTTTTGAACGGATCTACTTCATTCAATATTGATAACATGTGTAAAGTAAATTTTAGAATTATGAGAACAAGAGATCGTACCTTGAAGCGATGAGTTTCAAAACCGAAGATTGAAGCACTTGGGAATACTCTTAATCTTCACTCCAATTCCACTAATCACCCAAGATGTGTGGTCTCTCAAATTGGTAACAAAGGGATAACTAGTGAGTACCAAAAACCCACTTCCACACCACTACAATGGTGATTTTCTTACCAATACTTTTCTGTACGTTTTTTCCCTTTGTATCTAACCAATATATCTAATTGGGCTGGCCTTTTGGGCCTTTCCAATTGGGCTTAAGTGTGTGGCTTGGAGTGGGACCAAAAGGGACCAATAAGACACTAGCTCCAATGGGCCTTGGGCTTTTCTGTCAACTCTTGACAAGTCCAAAGTTACCATTAACTATATTTAATACCACTATATAAATATAGTTGCACTCTAGGTCTTATCTATATATTATATCCCAAGACTTTATTATACATGCAACCCCTTCATAAAATATTCGTAGTAATACAAAGTCATTAATATAGACTGCCACTTTGTAAATTACTACATCTTTATCCTTGAGTACCCGGTTTAATCCTTCAATGTTATTCATTATATATTTATGAAATCCAATTCCATAAACATATACTTTAGTCTTACTAAAGTGGTTAGGCCTAACTCTCTGAATAACAAACTCATTAAACTTATCTCAAGGGAATATTTTATATCTCCATTAAGAGATTATGAATTCCATCTTGAGAATATATGTTCCATCAACACTTAATGTGGCTGCCCAACATACTGAAGTTTTGACCATTAATATAGATCTCACTCCTGATATATCAAAGCAACCTACATCTTATGATCAGGTCCATTATTCTCTCAGGATTAAGAGTTCATGCAAATACAAGTCATGAGATTTATTATTCATTTGACAGTCCTTAGGCAAATAATAAATCTCATGGCGGTCCAGTTCAATATGTCTTAACTCTTAAAACATATTAACACATCAACTAGAAGTCTCCACTTCCATGATCAAGACAAATCATCGTAGTTGATATGTTATAGTCTTCGCAGATGAAATGCCCAATTTCATCACCGACTACGAACTATAATTCTGAGTTTACAAAGAACTTGTGATTTATATCTTCTGTGACTCTTCACATAAATCACATACAATGCATCTCATGGACAATATTCATGTTACCATTATTTCAGATAATAATAAAACAAATTTATTAAACATAATATTAAGTCATACATAATGTCAAACACAATGTCACACTTAATATCATACATAGCATCTTATAATAGGATTTAAGGGCAACAATCCTAACAGCCACAACCTTGCTTTTCACCACCATGTCATCTATATAAATCTCGATATTTTTACTCAACTGTAGCTTAAACATCCTCGTCATCATTCTTTGGTAGGTAGATCCCGCGTTTCTCAAGGCAAATGGCATCACCTTATAGTGGTAGTTACCAATAGGAGTGACGAAAGCAGTCTTCTCCTGGTCATCCAAGGCTAGTGGTATCTGGTGATAACCTTGAAAAACGTCTAGGAAGCTCATCCGAGGGTGGCAGACAGTGGTATCCACTAGCTGATCAATTTTTGGCATAGGGAATGGATCTTTAGGACAAGCCTTATTTAAATCAGTGAAGTCCACGCATACTCGCCATTTCCCGCTCTTTTTCTTCACCACCACAGTATTTGCCAGCCACTCCGGATAGAAAACCTCTTTAATAGCTCCAGCTTGTTTGAGCTTTGCTACTTCTTCTCTTACCGCCTCAGCATGTTCCTTGGATGGGCGCCGAGGAGGCTGCTTCTTGGGGGTGATCATTGGGTTTACTTTCAAATGGTGACATATGAATTTCGGATCCACCCCTGGGGCTTCATAAGCGTTCCAGGAAAATACGTCAAGGTTTCTCTTAAGAAATTCTACTAACTCCTCCTTCTCCTGTAGAGGTAGCTGAGATCCAACTTGAAAGAATTTTTCTAGATTGTCTCCAATGATGACTTTTGTCAGATCTTCACACCTAGTGCCCTTGTCCGGATCTTCGACGAGTAATTCTTGAGACTTTAACTGCTATAAACCCTTCTTGGCCCTGGACGAGAACTCGGTTTCGGGCCCATGTTGGATGGCAGCCACTAAGCACTGTCTGGCTGCAGACTGATCTCCTCGGATCTCACAAACCTGTCCTTCAAATGGATACTTGACTTTCTGATGCAGAGTAAAGGAAACAGCCCCTAGTGTATGAAGCCAAGGTCTGGCCACAATTGCCGTGTAAGGCGAATACACGTTTACAACTATGAAATCCACTTCCATTACCTTTGAACCAGTTTGTACGGGTAATTGTATCTGGCCCTTCGGGGTGACGACCCTTCCTTCAAAACTGACCAGCGGAGAATTATATGATGCTAGGTCATTAGGTTTTAGGTTCAGCCCCCTGTAGAGATCAGGGTACATTATCTCTACAGCACTATCTTGGTCTACCGTTACCCTCTTCACATCATACCCTCCAATTCTGAGGGTGATGACTAACGCATCATCATGGGGTTGGATGGTTACAATCTTGTCTTCATTCGAGAACCCCAAAATTGGCTGGGAGTCAGATTTGGATCTCTTCGGACCTTGGCCAGAGTCCCCTGCTGGCAATCGAGCTACTGACATGACCTTGGATGGCCAGGATCCTGTTTTTCCTGGGCTGCGAAGATGACATTGATAGTTCCCAATAGAGGCTTTAAAGGGTCATCTCTTCGGGATTTTGGGCTCATCTGACTTCCTTGGCCAATGGAGTGGTGTAAGAGATGCCTCAATTTACCTTCGTGGACTAACTGGTCCAAATGATCTCACAAGTTTCTGCAATCTTCAGTTGTATGCCCGTGGTCCTGGTGGTATTGGCAGTAGAGATTAAAGAACGGTTCATTCTTAACCTTTTCCAAAACTTGATGGACTGGCTCTCTGAATACAGTGTTGACTGCCTGGGAATTTGTTGAGCCTGATTGCGTAGAAAAATCTCTCCACGGTTTATTGTTATTGTACCGATCCGATCTGAAATTCCTCTTCTCCTGGGGGATAACCTTTTCCTTACCCTTCCCTTGTTGTTGATCTTCTTTAACTCTTTTATACTTTTTAATACGGTCCATTAGCTGACGCATGCTAGTAACTGGCTTACCAGACAAGGACGTCCTTAAACCGTGGTCAGTAGGAAGGCCGAGCTTGAACGTGTCGAGGGCCATTGCATCAAAGTTGCCCTCCATATCATTAAACATCTCCCAATATCTATCCGAATACGCCTTCAGGGTTTCACCCTTCTGCATGCTCAAGGATAGCAGAGAAGACAAGGGCCTGGCCACTCTTCGGTAGGTGACAAAACGTGAACCAAAGGCTTGAGTGAGCTCTTTGAAGGAACTGATGGAGTCTGCCTTCAGGCTGTCAAACCACCTCATTGCAACCGATCCAAGACTAGAGGGGAAGACTTTGCACATCAGAGCTTCATCTTTAGAATACACTGCTATTCTTTGATTAAAGTGACTCACATGTTCCACCGGGTCTGTTTTACCATTATAGATGGTGAACGTAGGCTAGTTAAAATGTCGGGGGAGTCTCGCTTCTTCGATCCTGCGTGTGAAGGGCGATCTAGAGATTTGATTCAAAGCCCTGCTCATGGCATCGTTCCCTACGCCTCCACGTGGTGGGCTCTGAGGTTGCCTCTTATGATGATGCTCTTCCTCATAGGAAAAGGACTCACTAACTGGCATTCGCGATCTCTGTTGGTAAGTGAAATCCTCTTGGTCATCAGACTCCTCATCAAAATATGAAGAAACTTGTTTCCGCTTTGCATGGCGCAACTCTCTTTTTAGCTTTTCAACCTCCAGCTGCAAATCCCGGTTCTTCTCTGCATGGGACACATGACTCCCATCACGTGACTGGCTTTGACCAGTGTGCACGGTGTGCGCACTGCCTTCACGATTTTGTCTCCGCTCCAAATTGAGGAAAGGGTTCACGTGCTGGGATGCCTTAGATTCTACTTGTTGTTGACTTTGTTCAACCATCATCAACTGTTGTTTTCACCCCTGCACAAGCTCTTCTCACAGACAACGCCAATTGTAGGGTTAGTTTTTGTAGCCCAAGCCCAAAAGGTTTGGATTATGAGCCCAACAAACCCAGAACAATGAATTTGTAGAGAGTGGGTGAAAGAGCTGGGCTGGTTGTGAATTAAACAGTAATTAACGATGGTATTTAGGAATGAATTGACATAAGATCATGCTTGAAAAGTTGAACACATGAACGTCTGAAGAGGCGTTTTATTTACTGGAAAGTCATTACAACTCTTAGAGCTACAGTAAAGATCTTTTTCTACTTTCTTTTTCCTTATTCTCCACCCCTCCTTTATCAGGAGACTTTCTTCTTTATATAGCATCCTGCCCAATTATCCCCGTCGTCCACTTGTTCTTCATCTGCGCACATACTTAAGCACAGGTCACATCAAGCATCTTCTTTAGCTTTTTGTGAGTAGCGGTAGTTGAGGTTGCACTGTTCAGAGGTTTTCTCCACATAAATGCGGCCAGAAAAGTTGCTGCAGTGTATTAAATACAGTAGTAGCAGCTTTTCCTTGAGATATTTCTTTGTCCTTATCATCCCCAGCTATGCCCAAAGCTTATTTTTATCATTGGGATTGCTAGGAAGGTCATTCGGACCTTCCACACGCTTGTTTGATCAAGACTATTCGTATCCGAGGAGTAAGGCCTCTTCAGACCACGGGTGACCTCTTCGAATTGTACTTTTCCTCCATTTCTGGGTTTCTTTCTTCTAGATGGACTCTTCCTCAACCAATTCTCTCTCTTTGGACACACAGTAATCTTCAAACAGGGCCCTATACCCAATAGGTAGGTTTGAGCTTTTAACCCCCCCCCCCCCCCCACAGTAGTCTATATATATATATATAGTTAAAACTTAAAGAAAATCCAATTAGATTCTACAATTGAGGTCTAATTTTGCGCCATATGTCCTAAATTATTTATTTTTAGAGAGAGTTTTATTTCTTAATTTTGGAGTCAAATATGGGACCACATCATAAATATCTATCTAAGTGAGTTATTGCATACAAAAACCAAAGAGTCTAGAATTAATGAATATAAAAAAATTTTAAAAAAATTGACAATTTACATTTTCTATCTTATAATATTCTTACAAGACTTTTTAAAGAGTTAACAAAAATATAAGGATGACTATTAATAATATATAAATTATAATGTAGGAATTATACTATGCATCTTAATATATATCTTTTAAGTATATTCATGCATATGTATGGAGTTATAAGTTAGTTGTATATAAAGGTGCGCATTCCTTGAGACTATCTTATTTAGGCTTCCACCTCATCAATGTTTGCATTTATGTCAAATTTTTAGTTCATTGAATATGTCAATGGAGTAAATACACATATTAATTATCATTTGGGTGCACTAATATTATATATATATATATATATATATTTATATATATTTATATATAAGTATTAAAAAAATTATATAAACTATCTAACAGTATGTCTCGATGAGAAAGCTTATGAGTGACAAAAATGCAAGCTTTGACATCACAAAATCTAGAGAAGAAGAAAGTGATTGCAAGAATGTAAAGTTGACACAAATTGTACATAGAAAACCCTAAAGAATGGATGAAAAACCACGATTTGAGCAAGAAATGAACATTCTTGCTCTGTTCAGTTTTGTATTGTATGGAAAGAAGAGGCCACTCTTGTATAATAAGGGCGTTCTTCCTTAAAAAGAGAGACCTTGTTTTCTACCTTACTATCTTATCAACTTTCTACTCTCTTCTCAAAAGATTTACTTGAGTTCTCACCCAAAAAGCTACATGTTCCTCGTATAATCTGAGGAATATAGCTGAGTACAAAGATAAGTGTCATGTTATCATTTTCCTATTTTGGACCTTACCATAGCTAGGGTACTATTTGGTGACTGGAGAAGAGAGAGTGCACCAACATCAGCATTGTGGCATGCGGGTAGGTGACCTTGCCACTACCTGGGGAACAACTCTTAGGCAATGAAAAGGACATCAAAAGTATTGTAGGTGATACACGTGTCCTTGAAGTGGTCCAACATGCACTCAGTCAATAAGGGATGTTTCTATAGTTGTTGACCTTAGAAGGTCACCATCTCCCTTTTGTGAGTACTTGAGTGCCATGTTAGATGCATATCTTACTTTCTTCCCAAGGCAATCATGTCTTTGACATGGGCTAAGGATAGAACTTTGTAGCCAACGTTTTTCCTTCCTTTGCTCATAGCCACTCCACATGTAGGGTCCAGATCCAACCACATAGACATTCTCCCATGCCTTGATTGGTATAATGCACACTATCTTGCCATTTATTTTGGTTCTTTCAAATCTAAATCACATTTCTAGATAACACAAAAAGTAGTATCCATATTGCATATTTAAATTTTTATTTTCAAGAATTATAATTTAATGGACAATTGGATATAATAAATCATTTATCTATCTATTTATACTTCTAATAACAAAGCTCTATTTACCTCTGCCATTCTATGAGTCTCTTCCTTTTTACGTATGGCATCGCCACTCCCTTTGGCAGCATCCACTAATTCGGAACTTAACTTGAAAGCCATACTTCGACCCGAGCGTTTTCGGGATGCCCCTAATAACCAACGAATGGCAAGTGCTTTTCCTTATGCGGATCCTATTTCAATGGGAACTTGATGAGTCGATCCGCCTACACATATTGCTTTTACTGCTATGTCGGGAGTTACTCCACGTATTGCTTGACGTAAAAAAAATAGTGGATTTGTTTCTGTCTTTTGTTGAATCTTTTTCATAGCTCGATAGATAATTTGATAAGCCAATGATTTTTTTTCCGTGTTTCAGAATACGGTTAACCAACATGTTAACTAATCAATTGGATCAGATTTTGCATACAATTAAAAACTTCTGATTCGGTTGAAATGAGACAATTCAAGAACGCATGATAACCTCGATTAATAGTGCGGTTAGAAAAGTTTTCAGAAAAACCCATTCACTTTAAAACCTGATTTCTATTTGAAACTATTAGAAATTCATCTAAACAATAAGAAAAACATGATTGAACTTATTGAAAGCATGGAAGAACTAATACATCAAAAGAAATCTAATTGAACAATCAAATATGTCTTTGATAAAATCCTAGAAAGAATCACATTGAATATTCATACCGTATAGAAGAAACATAACCCTTAGCCCTAGCAAAGAGTTTAGGCTACCATTAGAGAAAGAAAAATACAAGGTTTTCTCTCCAAAATTCGTTCTCACAGCCTCCCTTCTAAAACCCTAATGTCTAAGTGTCCCCCAAAGAAAATAAAACTTTTCCTATTTTAATTTCCGTCCAGGTTTACAGCAGTAACTTGCGAGTTAATTTTGGCCTTCAAAAATTGAGAATTTCGAAAAACTCAAAACTGGAAAGTTGTAGATATTTAAGTCACGGTTCCAACCCATCTAGCCTTTGTCAATTGGATTTTTGAGGAGAGAGATACATCCAAAATACTGATCAGTGCTCAAATCATATTTTTCCTTTTCAGATTCTGCCTCTTTGATTTCTTTCCTTATTTGAAGCTTCCAATCATGTTAGATGATCCAAGCACTCCAGCTGCACCTCCTTAGACATTTAGGCATGGTCCTTTAGCTCCACTTTAATTCTAGTTTGGCCTCCATTCTCTCACAAATTCCTGTAAACTCATCTTTCTCACATGATTTCCTGAAAGTAGAAAATTACACATAATGAATAGCATCTTATTCAAGAAATTATGTAAAGATAAATAATAGGGACTAATACAAATCATGGCTTAATTATACAAATTAAGCATAGTAATAAGGAGATAACGCCCACATAAATATATAACAAGTATACATTTTAAGGCGTTTTCAGGGCATCATTGACTGGGGCATTCTTGACAAAAAGCTCATCTGTATTATTAGAATGAACGGGTCGGATAGACGTTTGCTCTTGAACATTAATATTAACGGTAGACACATCCAACTCTAGATATAAAGTCTTCACTTGATGGATGTTGTCGTCAAAACCGTCACCATATGAGACTCCAAGCTCTGACAAAAGGGCGTCGAAGTCACGGTACTCTCGTACTACAACTTCCTTCGCAAGACGGATCTCATTCTCCTTGTCCTCCAGGACCTTCTTCAGTTCCTCCGTCCGCTTGTAAAACTTGTCCCTAGCTTGTTCCGCCATAACAAATTTCTTTTCCTAGACGACCTTCTAGGCCTTTAGCTTGTTCAGCTCTTCCTCTGTTAACCTTGCCTTTGCACGTATACAGACCAACGTCGTCTCGTGATTTAGACACTGTCCTATTAGCCCCTTCATCATAATCATGGCCTGAAAAATGGAAGGGAATAATTAGTTCCGAACTAATTAAGAGGAAAGGACGGATGAAATGTGGACGGGAAGATTACCTTAGCAATGCTAAAAAGCCCTGTCTCCCCCATTGCCTTCGTCGAGTGGTTACTTAAGTCCTCATAATTTTCAAGTTTTATGAGGAACGAAAGCCTCTCCAAGGCATATTTGGGGTCCGCTCGGAGGAGGACGGGTGGCTTCTCTTGTGAGGTGGACGGACCCTTCATGAAGCCTTTTCCTGCTCCATGTTTTACAGGGGTAATCGCCTTCACACCAGCCTCTAGCCCCACAACAGGCTCTAGCACAGTCTTTGGTCTTTTTGGTGCACAGTCTTGCTTCAGCGACACCTTCCTTTTTGTGGATGGGATGTTTGGGTCCATGCCCTTGGGGATTTGACCTCCCTCTTCCTTATTCTTGGCCTCTTGTGCCTTGATCATGGCCCTCTGCTTAGCAGCATCCATTTTTGCCAAGAAGGACGGACAAACTTAGTTCTCAAATAAAGAAAAGTAATATACATAAGTGTTGGTGACAGTCTTACGTTGGCGCACTTGTTCGTCGTAACGACGAGCTTTAAGGGTAGGCTGATCCGTCACAATACCAATAAATGGTATCTAGTGTGACCAATTTGGCCCAAGTCCTCTCCTTTGGTTTTGTTTTGGCAAAAATTCTTTCCAGAAAGCTCCACTACTCGAGCATAACTTGAGGACGCTCCCTAACTGCAAAAAGAGGACGGTTTAAAAAATAATAGTAATAACTTTGAAGAATTAAAAAGGCAACGGTTATTTACAAGACTAGTGCGCTATAGGACGGGTGCATACCAGACAGAGACAATATGCCCCAAGTAGTGTCAACGGGCATATACTCTGTGTCACCCTGACGGCACATCCACTCATTCCCCTCAAGGAAGAAATATCGGTTCATCCAGTTCCTATTTGAGTCTGGAGTCTCATATATGAGCCTCAACAACGAACTCCCAGGCACGAAAATATACATGCCCTTTGATTTATCAATTTCATCTGGACGATAGCAATGGAGGAATTCTCGAACCGTCAGCCTCCTCACACCGGTCATAACCCTGTAAAGGACCTTTACTTTGAGGAAAACCTTCCAGGCATTTGGGGATCCTTGGTTGACAGCCAGACCTAGGTGTTTGAGTAGCTCACGATGAAGGGAGCTCAGGGGAAACCTGAGCCTAGCCTTTAGCATCTACTTATACACACCGATGCCCTCCAAACCTTCATAATAACACTTCTTCGAGATGTATGGTAGACAAATGGAGATGTAATCTGGTATTTGGAATTTGGCCCTAAGTGTTTTGAAATGTTTCACTTTGATTGTGGAAGTAAATACATTCACCATCCACTAGGGTAGCATAATGAACTCCCTAAGTCCATCAAGACCCACGACAGACTAAATTGGGGGCTCAGTATTGTCCAGACCGTCACTAGAGTTTTCTGGTCCATCCATCTCTAGATCCTTATCTCTCGAGGACGGAGAGGAGGCAGACGGGCTTCTATTCTCACTTGGACCTTCATGATCTTTATGACTTGACGGGTACACTTCCTCATAGCCTGTCCTATCACGGACAAATGACTAATTACTTGCCGCACTAGACATAACCTACATGTGACGGTGAAACCTAAGGTTGACGGGTCTACAGTTTATGATGGAAGTGAAAAATCTAAGAATTATAGAATGTTTTTTTCTAAGTAGGAATAAAATACTCACCGGAATTGGAAGATGAACAGTGAAAGGGCGTTGATGATGGACCCAGTGACTGGATGGCTTCGTTCGTTTGATAAAGATGACAGAGGTGCTCTGATTACAAATTTCAGTAGAAAGTGAAGAAACAAGAGGAAGAGAATTTGGTTTATATAGAAGGACTGCATGGAAGACAAAGGGACACATCGATGCAAGAGAAAGGCCGTTCGTTGAGCGACATGTGTCTAGGGTCATAAATGATTTTAGACTAGCCTATTAAGAATGGGTGTGCTTCATCGTGATCCAAATTAAGCCGTCACCCCATCAGCCCTTCCCTTCAGAGGTCATGGGCCCATGGGGTGAAAGGGGCAACTGAAGAGGAGAAATTGAAGGTGACGGATCGTGTATAGATGGACGTAGGGTGGACAGATTAAATAGCCGCGTGTCATCCGATTTGTCCTTATGTGGTTTCCAAGAAACCCTAAGTTGAAAATACTTGCGGTACACGATTAGCCCTAGTTTATGGAGTCCTAACACAAATAGAATTTGAGAAGGAAAAGAATTCCGTAATATACACGCATTAATAAGGATCTTCTCTATAAGGAAATCACTTGCTGCACAAGCAAGAAGTCTGGCTCTACTTGACTATAAAAACGCAAAGATCCCCAAGAAAAAGGTGCGCATAATTCACCCCAACTCTAACACTCTAGAGTTGTAGAAAGGTTTTCTGACTTAACCTTCGGAGGGTCTTTGGCCGGTATCACAACAGTACTCTCTTAAGGTTTTCTCTTTTTTGACTGTGCAGGGATTGTATCGAGTGTGCGAGGACTGTGTGGCTTACTGGTGATTTTCTCGGCATCATCACACATGTTTCTCCAAAATCAGAGATAGCATTTCTATTTTCTGGAGTAAAATAATTTCTTATTGAGAAAAGTATTTTCTTCTCACAAAGATTTCCTCTATGAAAATAAAGAGTTCTTTAAATAAATATGCTGACTTCCAGAGAAAGGTATTGTGGATTATCGGATTAAGTGAAACACTCGAAATGAGACAAGATTTTAATTCTCAATATTCACAATGTAAAGAACTCCCAAAGCTACGCAACAAACAACAAAACACTAGAACCAATCTGGACAAGTTTTGAAAGTCTTAATCTGGTTGAACCATATATAATACAAAATTATAGTCGGGTGAGATCCACACATTGTCTCCTTTAATAATGGACAGGATATTGATTATCTTATTTGGTACCAGCTCAAAGTTGCTGTATCAAATTGATGAAAAAAGAAATTCAAGATCCTAGTGCAACAACATAAAAGTTTGTTATATTGCAATTTATTCCTATCAATTATAGAATGTCAAAGTTTCGCTCACGTGAAATGATGCTGAGACCTTCGATGGCAAGGACAGAAACAACGTACAAACCCGAAATTTGCTAAAGCCATACGGCAGTGGGCAATCACGCTCATCAAACCTGCAATTGGAATGCGAACACCCTCTTAGAATAATGTGGTTCAACGTGATATTTTATAATGCCTCTAATATCAATAAATAATTATTCAAAATATCTTGTAAAATTATGCAATAATTTTTCGATAATAGACTAAGATTATAAATGCATTCATTATAGTCCTTGACTTGACCATATCCATCATAATGTAGCATATTCTTATAGGTACATCGTTGGATTATGATGGAAAGGAGATACAAGTTAAATTTGCTCAGACTAAGAAAAACAAAAAGGGCTAATATTTTGATGGTTAGTGCACAGTAATCTCGGTATTTTTTTCCATAATGGGATTCATGCACTTTGAGCATTGACCTTAATAAATTAATCTAACATGTCATTGCCAGGAACTTGGCCTCCTATAAGAAGTGTTGTCATTATAGTGACTCTGGATATGAACGATAAATGAATCCATGTGTTAGTATAGAGTAATGACACATTAATAAACTTCTCATTAATAAATCTAATTAATGATGTTGTTTATTAATGAATGCAACATATCTATTACACGAATTGATATTACGATAGAAAAGATTTTAGGGCCGATCATGTCCTTTCTGAATATTATAAATATTGTCAATTAACAAGTTCATGACAAAAACAAAGTAGTTGAAGAGAAACCTGCAGATAAAGAGAAGCCTGGAAACCATGAAGAAGAAGTAGAAAAACGACAGTAGCTTACAATTCAGTTTCTGCATACGATTTGAAGTTTAGCTTACAATTTAGTGCTCACACGTGTTAGAAGTAGTTAGTTTTGTTTTCATTTTTCTGTTTCCAGTTTTGGCAGGTAGTTCTGTTATAGCATTGTATGGTGTATTCTGTGACTTAATAAATAAAATCACTTTTTTCCAATTATGTTTTCCTGATATGAAGGCTACACTTGCAAAAGGTGTGAGAAGAGAAAAGAAAGCTCTTGTTAATCCTGACTAGAATCTTAATTGCTTGTGAAGTTCTTGAATAATATAATTTAGTATGTAAAATTTCTCACATCTTATTGTTGATTTTTATTATATATGCACATAATATAATTGTTAATTGATAGATGTATTATATTTGTTTCTCTTGAATTAATTTTTAAGTGAAATTCCAACACACCTAGTGGCAGAGAAGGCGAAGCCATAGCAGCATGGTCACGAGAGGCCTGGAGTGGCTCGTTCTCATTCTCCAACTCATGATGTTGGGAAAGCAATTGCTCGGGCGTCCAAAACCTTTGGTCGCTCTTCAGTTGCCTAATGGTCTCGGTGCGGATCAGAGAGTTAATTTCTGGAATGCCCGATAAGTACAACTTCTGATCAATGAGAGTCTGGTCTTCAATGGATATAGTTTTTTTTGGATACTTAAGAAAGCGGAAACCACCATTTCGAACATTATCTTTGGAAAGTAGACCCTGCAATAAAATGAAAAGAACAACAATGAGGGAGTCTAAAAGCAAATGTTGAGCCAAGAATTCTTAAAAAATAAAAAATAAAAATCAGCTATGCACATGTAATCACGTTACCTGTTTAACCACTAAGAACATTCACATTAAGGGTGGTATAAATGCTAAAATGCTATTTTTAGCAATTGAAACCACAAAAATCTAGTCCATTAAAAATGCTATATGCTAAAAAATTTGACATTTTACTACAGTGAGCTCTCATTTATGAGAGCTCACTATATTAACATGTTATCATTTTTTATTGACTTTTAATTCTCACTCTCTCTCTCATTCTCTCTCACTAAGCTCTCTCCCTCTCACTCTCGTTCTCTCTCATCTTTCTCTTTCTCAAACTCTCCCTTTCGTTCTCTGTCCTCTTTCTCACTCTCCTTCTCTCTTGTGGGCTTGATCTCTCTCCTCCCTTGCTGTGAGTTCTGATCTAGTTTTTAGTGGGTTTTGGTGTTCTGATTGGTTCCTGGGTCACGATGTGGTGGTTTGTTGGTATGATTTAGGTGGTTGGGTCGTGGGTCATGGTGCAGTGATTCAATGGTCCGATTTGGTTGTTGGGGTCATAGGTCACAGTGGCGCTGCTTCGTTAATGGTTCGATGGTTTGATTTGGGTCCTTCAATGAGGTCGTGGGTCATGGTGGCAATGCTTCAATGTTATGATTTGGGTCGTGGACCACGATGGTGGGTGGATATGGCTGGTGGGGGCGATGGTGGAGGTTTTTCTTTTTTTTTTTTTTTTTTTTTTTCCTGTTATGATTTGTGGTGGTGGGTGGATGTGGCTAGGTGGCGATGGTGGGTTTTTGTTGGTTGTGGCATGGGTGGTAGGTTTTTGGTGGTTGTGGTATTGGTGGTGGGTTTTTGGTGGATGGTTGGTTTTGTGTGGTGGTTTGTGGGTTGTGGGGGGCAGGGTTGTGGGGGCATGGTGGTTGTTGATAATGTTTAAGTTTTGGGCATTGTGGCTATTGGTATTGTGGTATTTGTTGGGTGTGATTGGGTTTTGGTATTGTGGTGACTGGCGGTGCTTAGAACTGTTCGGTTGAGAAAGAGAGAGAGAGAGACAGAGGGAGAGAGAGGAAATATAAAAAATGAATAAAAAATAAAGAGAGAATATTTAAATGAGGTGTTTAAAAAAATAGAAATTTTGATGTTGGGTGTATTGTAAAATGATATGTTAAATGCTATAAAATTGGTTTTTTAGATGCTAAATGTTAAAATTTTTAAAATCCTTGATGTGAATGCTCTAAGGCACCTTGTTTCGACTTTTGATTTAAAAAATTTTCTTCATTTTTAGACGTTTAGAACGGTCAAATTGAAATTATTTTGGATAGAAAAAACACCATCTTTATAACTTATAAAGATCTTTAGGCTACTTTACAGTCATAAGAAATTAGGTCAGTGTGGCAATAACTTTTAGCTTTTTGTTATTGTTTTTTCTTTTGGAAAGGAAAATTCTTCTTATATATTATACCATATGTAAAGCCCATATTTTAAGTTGGCAACCATGAATAAATTGTAACCTTTAAAACTTAGTTTATGTCTAGTGTTTATTTTAAAAATATTCAAAAACAAGACAAATGAAGTTCTACACAAGTGAAGACTCAAAAAAGTAAGAAAAAAATAAGTACAGAAAGAATCTCACTTATCTTGAGCGATTGAGATGCACATCTAGATCGATCGAGATTCATGCAGATTAGATTTCTCGCTTTCTTTCTCAGCCATTGGATCTAGGGTTTTGATGGGTCTTAAGAATATGTAAATACAAATCATAGAATACGTTTTTACACATTCAAGAGGCAGTGCTTTGTACACAGATTTGACATTTTCCAAACCCTTTTGAAGCTACAACTGGAGATCTTGTGCAAACAATAGCTCTAGCTATAAAGTAAAGTTGTTGTATCAAATCAACCACAGATAATGATCTAAACTTTTGAGTGGAGTTCTCAAGGTTATAAACGGGAGTGTTTGTGTGTAATAGTTTCACAATAGAAGAGTTCGTGGATTCGAAACTGCTTGTGGTCACATGAATAAGTATTACATGAGATAGCAGTAGATTTAAGGTTAAGTTTATTGTACAAACTTTCATTCTATTAGTGATATGTTGCCTTGAGGATTGTTTAGGTTAAATCCTCCCCAAGTTTTTACCTTTGAAATCACAATTTTAAAAGTTTTATAAGGTCATCATTCTTAGTGTTCTTGTGATTTGTGATTGTGTGATGTTTGTTTTAAACATATAAATGTCAATTTAAAATTTTCTTAAATAAATTTCTTAAAATACCCTTTCACTAAAATTTAAATCAAGGATAGTAGTTGGTAATGTTTTCTTACCTGGACATTTCCTGGATACCATCGTTGTCGTCGGCTAAATTTTTCCATCTCCCCCACGGATTGTTTGCGAACAATTTCTCTACCCATATCTATAATCAAATCATGCATTGTTAGCCGTGTCGAGCAATCAATTGTTACAAGACCACGACGACAAAAATCTCCTAGTTCACTTTCAAGGTATAAACCTGAGTTTTGGAGGATTTTGAATTCGTATCCAATGAAGAAATGGGCAATATCTAGAAATAAGTTCATCTGCTTGTCACTCAGTGAATAAAAACTCACCATAAGCGTTTCAAATAATTGGTAACGAGATTCTTTTAATTTTTCCAACGCACATCTCCATTTAGATTCCTCCTTGTCGAACAAACAAGAACCCAAAACTTTCAGTATCAATGGAACTCCTCCAGTATAATATATCACTTTCTTTGAGAGGTCTGCATAATTTTTAACAGGCTTGTCTTTTCTATACGCATACCAACTAAAGAGCAGTGAAGCCTCAGCGAAGCTCAATGCCGGTAATTTATAGATCATATCCACCTTAGCTAGCATTTTCTTATGTCTTGTTGCGATAATAATTTTACTTCCTGCATGAAAATGATCTTTCTCAATGCCTAGTTTATCTAATTGATTTAGATCATCCACATCATCGAGAACTACAAGAACCCTTTTACCCTTTATATTGTCTCTAATAAAACTAGTTCCTTCAACAACATCTGTAACTTTTTTATTGCCATGGTTTTCTTGGATACTGGAAAGAAATTCCTCTTGTAAATCAATCAGACCGTTTGTTTGTTGAGCTCTAGACCTTACATTTTCAAGAAAGCAGCTTACTTGGAATTCACATTTTAGTCGCTTATATATTTCTTGGGCAATTGTTGTTTTGCCAATGCCACCAATCCCCCAAATACCAACCATGCAAACATCTCCTGCATACCTGTCTAAATACATATTGAGTTCCTTCACTCGAGATTCAATTCCAACTGTGTACGGTGTAGCAGTGAGGTATGCCTGATTTAGTTCATTCGAAATTTTTGCAATTATCTTCCCTATGAACTTTGAACTGCCAGTTGTATCAGCCAAAAAAATAATAAAGTAAAATAAAAAGAAGTCAGTGATGATTTAATAAGATGAAACTAACCATTAAAATGACAATGAAACACCAAAATTCTATTTGGATATCCCATAAAAATATAAGGCTAAGTACAAATTATCCCAGGTTCTTAACACCAAAAAAAAAAAAAAAAAAAAAAAAAAAAAAAAAAGAAAAAAATTGACTTCCCTTTAGTTCAGTCATTTAAATTTCAAATTATTTGTTTCAGTCATTTAATTTCCATTTGTTTTCAATATAATTTTTTCATGCAATCCACATCGTTAAGTTTATCAAAACAATGTGCAGAAAATTTAAATAAAATAAACAACAAAAAAGACTAAAAATGACAATTAGATTGGACAAAATTAGATAGAATGACTAAATTAAAAATAGATTAAAATTAAATAAAAATTAAGATTAAATTGAAATCATGTGAAATAATTAAATTAAATGGTAATTTAGCCAAAATATAATTTTGCATTTTTGAGTTAATGAATAGATTAACGTCTAGTGTTATGGGAAAGAGAAAGTGTTTGATCCCTAAAAAGAATGAAATATTTTAGAAGTGCAAATTTCATCACATTTCTTCATTTCACATCCAGTTTTCAAGTTTTAAATATAGACATTATCACTTTTTTCACATTTTAAAATGTGTACATCAGACATGCATGAGAGCGTGTGTGAAAAAGGTGTGAAAGAATATTTACTATTTATTTATAAGTATTCCTTGTACACCTCTCATCTACGTCATTATTATTATTATTATTAAGTAGTTGCAGATTTGCACAATGTACAAGAATATATAATTATGTTATAATGAGATATAATGCATAATTTGTTTATTGAAATATTTGCAATATTATATATTAGAATTAGTCATTTATAATAAAGTATTTTTCCCATATGAATATATTATTATGGGTTATTAAATTATTATATCTTTTTTTTAAAAAAAATCCTTTTTATCTTTCTCTTTACGAAATGAACAAGGGCAAGGATCTCTTTTTGTTTTACTAAAATATATGATGTTACGTTGCTTTTTTTGTCAACTAATGAAAAGTTTTTGTTCTCTCTCTCTCTCTCTCTCTCTCTCTCTCTCTCTCTATATATATATATAAAACTCTCTTTTTTGTTTAAGATTTTCATCTACTCCTATTATGATTTTTCAATCATGATAGTAGAAATGGAAGAATAAATTAGATTTTTCCCACTATTAAAAAATTCAACGTGTAGCCCTCTTTTTTAAAGTTTTCTTTAATCTTATTAAACCAATGCATTATCATCTAATATTATAATTCAATCTCGTATGAATTGTTATTTGTTTGGGAAAAACTTAGTTAAATCTTTTTATAGAAAATGTGCTAAATTATAAATGTACTTTGAAAATGTGAGAAAAAGTGAATTTTTTTTTTATAAAAGTTGTACATAAAAGCTATAAAAAAAAAAAGAAAAAAAAAACTTATAAATTAGTCACAAACACACACAAAGTATGCAAAAGCATGATCACAATCTTTCTTACTAATGCATTGGTTATCTCTATGTATTCGTAAATATCTACTAAATCAAAATATATTACCTATATGAAAATAATTTACAAACAAAAGAAAAAATGTCATATCAAGAATTTTTGCTCAACAATGATTAATTGGAGAAATTAGAAAAACTGTTTGCTTTTGATAACCTATTAAGAATACTTTCTTCCACCCAAAAATATTATCAACTAAACAACTATAAGCAAAATCTCATAATTAAGTTTTTTCATGCATAATTATGAAAATTTTAAAAAATAAAACAATAATGAAAAATCAATTGCAAAAGTCAAATTATATCACTTATTAGATTATTTCATTTCACTAATTGATTTTTTTTTTCAAAATAAATGCTATTATAGAGTATTTAAAAAATAACTATCGGGAGAACTTTTTCCACAAAATTTTCCATCCAAAATAATTTAAAAAAAAAAAAAACAAAAAAGAAAAAACTTAGCAAAGCCTCAAACTTAAACATCTAAAACAACTAATTGTCAACCCAAACTCAAATCAAATCAAAGTCATATAGAGAAAGAACCTGTAATTGCGAATTGAAACACCACAACACCTAAATGCATAAGCCAAAACAAATTTGTGAGAAATAAAAATAAATGTGATTTGAAAATTAAATCAACAATAACAAAAAGAACCATTACTAAAAAAAAAAATGGTAGAAACAATATATATATATATATATATATATATTTATCAAAAGAGAAACAAAATTGAAGAAATTGAGATAGTATTGACTTTTTGGTGGATAGAACTTGGAAAAAAATATATGAGAGAGGTGGAAAGGAAGTTATATAAAATTTATATAAAAAATAAGATAATAAATAAAGGCTTGAAGGAGATGAAATGTTGAACAAGGTAAATGACAAAGTTTAAAAAGATAAAAAGAAGAAAATTTAAGAATGCTTAAAGGGAATGAAATGGAAAATTAAAAATGACGACTGTTAAAACTTAAAAGAGTTGAAAGGTTGAACTAAGATGGCAACAATTGAAAGAGACGAGAAGTTGAACAAAAAAGTAAAAAATTGCAATATATATATAGACACACACACACACTAGAGTCAAGCCTTACCCTTTTAGTAAATTTTGTAATAGGTATGACTTTTGCTTAGGAAATCTAGCCAGTTTGGTTAGAGTATTTAAATATAGTTTTTTGTTTTACAATCTATAAAATGGTAGGTCTTACACTTGAATTTTTTATTTAACTAATATTTTCTAAATACAGTTTTCAAAAAACTGTATACTATTTTCTTAGTTTAGAACATGATTTTGAAATCGGTTAAGAGCCTGATTGGTAGGAGGATTTTTATTTTTGTTTTCAAAACATTATAAAAACAATTTTCAAAAATTTGAACTTGAAACTAGTTTTCAGATAATAATTTTTATATTTTACATGTTTGGCTCCCACTTTTAAGAACAGTTTTCATAACACTAAAAACAAAAATAATTGTTTGGGAGATCATTTATATTTTTGAGATTTCAAAAAAAATATTTACAAAAAGTAACGTGTAAAATCTATAGATTACTTTTTAAATTAGTTTTTTTTTTTTTTTTTTTGTGTGTGTGGATAATGATAAGGGAATAGAGCTCATCTTATATAATTTTTTTTAATGATAAGTTTCAAATTTGAAGTATGAGAATTCTTTTTGTGATAAAGATAAACTCCTAAATTTAAGAGATAAAAAAGTTTGGACAAATATGTGAAATCTATTATTTTCAATTTATTTACAACCATGTCATTAAAATTTTTTTTTCTATATCTTGAAAACACACCCTAAGATGTTTTCAAAATCGTGTTTCAAATCAGGAAAATAGGATACAATTTTTTGAAAACTGTATTTAGAAAATATTAGTCAAACAATAAATTCAAGTGTGAGACCCACCATTTTATGGATTGTAAAACAAAAAATTATATTTAAATACTCTTACCAAATAGCCCCTAAGGGAGTGTTTTCAAAATACATAAAATGTTTTTAATGAAATAGTTGCAAATAAATTAAAAACAGTGGACTTTACATATTTATTCAAATTTGAAAAATATCATTTAAAAAAGTACATGATGAACTTTATTCCATCATCATTATCTACACACAAATCTATAGATTCTACATGTTACTTTTTGTAAATCTCAAAAATATAAATGGTCTTCCAAACAATTATTTTTTGTTTTTAGTATTTTAAAAATTGTTCATAAAAGTGGGATCCAAACATGTATAATATAAAAATTATTATCTAAAAGCTAGTTTTAAGTTCAATTTTTTGAAAATTGTTTTTATATTATTTTGAAAACAAAAACAAAAATCCTCCCACCAATCAGGCCCTAATATATATATATATATATACACTTTGCGTGCGCAATTAGGCTTTTTTTAAATTTTTTATTTTGGATTTAGTGAAATTATGTTTAAAAATGAGATAGAGATAATATCCTAATTTTTAAGATCTTTTTCTACATGAGAATTGATAAAAGTTTGAAAGCCTAAAATTTAGGAACTTTTTTAAAAATAGTAAATTACTTTTTTAACCAATTTGCGTTTTTAAATTTAAAAATATTTAACTAAAAGATATTGGTATTTAGAGAATTTAAGAATTTGTGTGAGGATATTTTAGTACGCAAAATGATGAAACCCAAATAAAAAATCTTGTTATCAAGCATATATATGAAAATAATGTAATCTGACGGTAGATTTGTCAAAATTCACATCTAATTAAGAAATATTGAGTAGTGTAATATTGCTTAGGTTTCGTTTGGGAGTTCATAGGGAAATAGAATGAAATTATCACATGGGAATGAAATAGAATGGAATTATCATAAGGGAATGGAAAGGAATGGAATAAAATGGAATGGAATGGAATGTATTTAAGTATGGAGAAATGAATGGAATTAAATAACCTTAATTGGATGTTTTAAAATAAAGGAATGAAAATGAATGGAATGTAAGTAAATTGAATCATGGAGGAAATGAAATAGAATCATGGAGGGAATGAAATAGAATCATTTTATGACAATATTACTATTACACCCCTATTTTAAAATAAAGGGTTGAATATATAGATGTATTTTTGGAGTTTTAGTAAAAAATTCATTAAATTTAATTTCATTCTCTCCCATTCCTCCCAATTTCGGAGGGAATGAAAATTTGAGATTTTAAGGGAATAAAGAGGAATGAGTGTTCCCTCTTACTTATTTCATTCCCTTCCACTTAAACTTTCAAACAATAGAATCGTCTTTTTATTCACTCCATTAAAACTCACAAACAAGAGAAGGGAAAAATATTCTTTTCATTCATTTCTATTCCATTCTATTTTTTCCTCTTAAACGAGGTATTAAAGTTACACCGGATATAATTTGAACCTAACTCATATATATATATATATATATATAATGAAAAAATAATAGGAAAAAGATATTGATAATGCGGCATAATGGAAACTTTGCAAAATTTATTGCCAGCTCCTATGATCATATACGGTGTAAATCGATATAGATAGATATCTAAATATTAAGCAAGAGAACATAATACGTACCAATTTGCGACATCTTGCAAGTACCAGCCGGCCAAGTTTGCAGCCTCATTCAAAGCAGCCTTCCAGTGCTGCACCTTATCTTCCCCGAAACGCTCCTTACTCCGGGCAAAAACTTCACCAAAACTCCCATTCAGGTCCTGTGTGCCCTCATCCAGGTTCCGCACTTCGGATGGATTCACATCATAGAAAATGGGCAGTACAATTAGCTGCGAGCTCCGGTTGCATTCCATAATCTTCGCCAGCTCATTCAGACACCACTCCGAAGCAGCATAGTCTTTCGAGAATACGATAACTGCAATCATTGATACCTCGATTGCCTTCTCTAGCTCTATCCATATATCTTTCCCTCTCTCCATTTTTGTGTCATCTCTAAAGGTGTAAATCCCTCTCTTCTTTAGAGCAGCAAATAAGTAGCAGACAAAGCGTGCGCTAGTATCTTTGTTTTTGTAACTCACAAATACTTCGTAACTCTTTGCTGGACATGGGATGGATGAGAATGATGCGGAACACATTTCTAAGGCCATGAAAGCAAAGCTACACAGTATTCATCAAAGAAAGAAATTAACCAGAGCAATTATAGAGGGCCTATGTCACTAATAATAATAATAAAAGAACCAAAGCTCGGCGAGACATAGTTGTAAATTTGATGGGTTTTTGAACTTTCCTATAATATATAATATTAAAAAAAGCGTTTGGAACAAATGGTTTTGCACGCGTTCAGTTGACCTTAACCAGAAAAAGTTACATTTAAAAAAAAAATACTAGTTGTTATTCTCTTTTTGTCATGTAATGTGCGGGGGTTATGATTAAGTCTTCACTTGGACTGGAAATTGCTGCGTGAGATTTGTTAGCGAGTCAACGACACTTTCATTGGGTCGACGAATCTCAAGTGTGGGGTTTTGCTTTGGTTATTAAGGTGGGGTTTGGATACCGACTAAACTTGCGTATGTGTTTTTCCTCTTTGCGTTTTCCTTTTTTTTTTTTTTTTGCAAGTCCGTTTCAGGAGACAAAAGCTAATGTTTATGCACTATACATGAAGAATAGCCAAAAACTTTGACCTTTTAAGCACATCAGTGGGTCTATGAACAGTATATAGGATCCACCAACTTCACTTTTCAACAACTTTTTCATTAAAAATAGGTCTTATGACATTATTCACACATTTAAAAATTATTTTGTTACAGTGTTTTCAGTTTTCAGTTTCAGCAACAATCAGTTTCAGTAACAATCAGTTGTATCCAAACGGACCCTAAGCCTCCGTTTGGACAGGAAATTGTTGCGTGAGATTTGTTAGTGAGTCAACGGCACTTTGCAAGTCCATTTCAGGAGACAAAGGCTACTGTTCATGCACTGTACATGAACAGTAGCCAAAAATTTTGACTTTCTAGCTTTTTTTAAGCACATTAGTGGGTCTCATGAACAGTATATGGGACCCACAAATTTCACTTTTCAACAATTTTTTCATTAAAAATGGGTCCCACGACATTATTCACACATTTAAAAATTATTTTGTTACAGTATTTTCAGTTTTCAGTTTCAGCAACAATCAATTTCAGCAACAATAAATTGTATCCAAACGGACCTTAAGCCTTCGTTTAGATAGGAAATTGCTGCGTGAGATTTGTTAGTGAGTCAATGGCACTTTCATTGGGCCGACGAGTCTCGAGTGTGGGGTTTTGCTTTGTTTATTAAGCTTCCGTTTTGATAGAGATGAAAAATTAAAATTATTTTACTATTTGTTTATTTTTACTATTATTTATGGGTCCCATTACACTTTTTGGTACTATTCATGAGCCACACTGTACTATTTCAACTAACTTTCACATTTATTACAGTACTTTTAGCAATAAATTTTCAGTTTCAGCAAAAAAAATGATATCCAAATAGACCTTAAATGCGATTGCATTTTGCGTTCTGTGTGGGACTTCCCTATAATATGAGGAAAGAAAAAAATGTTGAAGTAATTTTTTTTTGTTTATGCGTGTGGGAATTTTACAATTTAACATGGGGTCAACTTTTGATTCAAAAAGTGTTCAAAAAACTTTTGATTCAAAAAAGAAATATGGGGTCAACTTTTTTTTTTTGGGTTTTTGAGAAAGTAATGTTTTTTTCTTTTTGATCTTTTTTTTTTTTTTTTTTAAGACATTGTAACAATATATAAAAGTTTGAAATGAATGACAATATATGTTACAATAGAAACTCTTAATAAAATGGAATACTTGCAATCATCTACAATGAAGATTTTGTTATCCATGCATACTTCTCTCTTTATTTTCTTATTTTATGAGCATAACTATGATGTTTAACTTACTTAATTTTTAATATGAAAAACCCTTTTAAGCAAGAAAATAAATTAAAAAAGAACAAGATAACAAAAGACATATGCCATCAAAGTTTCCATTAGATAAAATTATAAGTATAGAAGATTTAAACTAAATAAGTTAGTGTTTTTTAGGTAACAAATAGAACACCATATATCACCATTCTCACTTTCCAAGCATGACTATCACATAAAATTCAAAATACACGAATAAAATTTTTGGGACATTAAAATTCAGTGGGGTGTCTTTTAGACATTTTCACAATAGAATATTTTAGAAATCATAAGATTTTGTTAGGGTTTATCTAAGAGTGTAACAGTTGGGGCATATGCTGCTTTACACGAATGAAACTACCCCAAGTATAAAGGGTGAAAGTACTTTTTTGCCTCTGTGTGTGTGTGTGTGCGCGCGCGTTAAACATTAAAAAATGTATTAAAAAAAAAAAGCCAGCCCAGGAAAACTATGCATAAAACAATGAATTTTGACTCAACAAATTGACTAATCTAAAAAAAAAAAAAAAAAAAAAAAAGTCTAGCAACATAACAAAATTTCACGATATTTTTACAATAATTTTATTTTTAGCTAAGGTGGGTTCTGGTCTAATATTTTATTTTAGAGTAATGCTATGTCCACAATATTTCCACAACAAATCTTAGGTGGTAAATTGTTATTGGTTTTAAATTGTGCATTTAAAAAATAAACAAAAAGCCAATTGAAGAAAATTGTGTCTAAAACAGTAAATTTTGGCTCATCAAATTTTATTAAACCAAAAAGGAAGCCTATGAACACAACAAAATATCACAACATTTTCACAATATCTTTTATTTCCAGTTGTGGTAGGTCTCGATCTGGTACTTTATTTTTTTACTTCCACAATAATTTTATAACAAATCTTAAGTGGCAAATTATTACTGGTTTTAAACAGAAACGACCACTTTAAATTGTGTATTAAAAAAAAAAAAAAAAAAAAAACCAACACAAGAAAATTGTGCGTGAATAATGAATTTTGACTCACCCCAATTGACTAAAAAAAAAAAAAGTCCAGGAGCACAAAAAATTGTCATAATATTTTCACAATATCTCTATTTTCAGCTATGTTAGGTCCTGATCTGATATTTTATTATTTTATTTTAGAGAAATGTTACTTCCACAATATTTTCACAACAAATTTTTGATGACAAATTGTTATCGGTTTTAAACCAGGTCCATTATTGATATCACTTTTTTATTTATTAATAATACCTAGCCACTTAGAATTTATTGTGAAATTATCGTGAAAATGTTGTGAAATTAGCATTTTTTTTAATATTTTATTTTGATCTATAAGGAACTGAGATCTCAGCAATTGTAAAATTATTGTGACAACAACAAGATATATTGTGACAATAACAAGATGTTATAATATTTTCACAACACATTTATTTTCAATTATAGTTGATCCTAGTCTCATATTTTATTATTTTATTTTGAGCCATAAGAAATTAACACCTCAATAACTATGAAAATATTGTAAGAATATTTTGAGTCAATATAGCAATATTGTGTCCGCACATATAAATCTTTAAAAGAAAAAAAAAAAAAAAAAAAAAAAAAGCCTAGCTCAAGCAAAACTGTGAGTTTTGCCTCACCCAATTGAATAAACCAAAAATTACTGTAGATTGAGGCTATTGACACTTTTTATATAGTTAGTAGAAACATCATATCCGATTACAATAAAGTCAGGAATTTGGTACAAACTAAGTTGCATCAAATCCAACAAAATAGTGACGTGTCAATATCTGAGAACAATACCTATCTAGGGCAAGGCAAGGTGTTGAATTTTGCAAGACTGGTGTTGTTCTCAGATATTGACACATTACTATTTTGCGAGATTTGTTACAACTTAGTTTACAGCAAATCTTTGCCCTTACAATAACGTAGTATCTCTAAAATAAAAATGTTAATGATAGTATTTGCAATTGAGATTGCCATTAGTATTATTTTAAGATAAATTTGAGTTGCTCAACGGTGATTAAGGATACCTTAGGAAGCAAAAAAAATGTTAAGGGGCTTATTTGGTCAACAAACTAGGAAATTTTTGGTAACTAACTATTAATAAGAATTTTTCCTATTAATAATTCAAAAAATGTTATAAAATCATTTGTGTTTGCGTTTGTCTTGCTTGATGATGACTTTGTACATATGAAGGACATACCAAGTTTGTGTTAAACTTGATTTTGTATTCTTTGTACACCACAGCACAATTATTAACTTTATATATATACATATATATATATATATATATATATAAACAAAGTTCCTCTTCAAACTATTTTGAAAAAAAAAAAAAAAAAAAAAAACCTTCAAACTACTCGAATATCTTTATATTGAGTGTGGATTTTGAAAATCTAACCATTGAATTGCATGTTCTTATTATTTCTTTCATGCTTGCAAAATTTCAAGAAAATCAAAGATCAATTGCTATATCATCAAGTAAATATTAAAATTTCAAGTTTTTGTGATACAAAATCGTGTATAAAAAATAAGTTTATGGATTGAATAGTAAATAATATCCAATTTGAATGAAATTTGATATGCATTTTAAAAACATAAGAAATATGAAATTCAACAGTTAGATTTTTAAAATTCACACCTAAAAAAGAAATATACGTTATGTTTGAAAAGTTTTTCTACAAACTAATTTAGAGAGCAACTTTGTACTATATATTCTCTAGTATGTGTTGCATACAAAAGATACAGTGAGCATGGTTGTCAAAATTGCGATCTGGATCAAGGTTTTTAGACCTGGACCGTTCATTGAACCGTAAAAGGAGAGGTTCAAGGTTTTTGAAGTCGAATCGAGGTTAAACCGGAGTCGAACCGTGATGACGTCATAATTAATTTAATAATTATTTAAAATATAAATAAATTAATTAAATTAATACAAATAGAAAAATAAAAATAAAATATATTTTTCATAAAAATTCCATAATTTATTTAACATGCCATTTTATTAACAAAAACAAAACAATAGATGCAGTGATGCACTTAGATATTTTGAACAAAAATTGAAGTATAATAATAATAATAATAGGGCAAATAACACTCCCCTCTTTTGAGGTTTGGGAAAATGACACTCACCCCCAAATTTAAAGGAAAAAAACATTTTCCCCTCTTTGACATTTATTTATCTAAACTCTGTTAAATTGGCGTTAAAAATGTTGTGCACTAACGTACCCTTTGGTTAATAATGTATTCCTAAAATTGACTCTGAAAGTTTTTTATATTGATAAGTGACTTTGAAAATTTCAAACTCATTTTTAAACAATAAAAGCTTGAAAGCTTTAGCAAATTGTTTTATTTCATAAATTTTGATCCAAAGTGTTAGAGAGAGAAGCGATTAAAAAATCTAAGAGAATCATCAAACTTTAAAAAATCAATTGGAAAGGTGCTATAAGAGACTAAAAAATCAACATAAGCAACATGTTTTATAATATGCTTTATATTCCGTTACTAATATTAACAGAAGGGGGGGGGGGAGTGTTATTTTTTTTAAATTTCAGGGGGGGAGTGTTTTTTCCTTTCAAGTTTGGGGGTGAGTGTCATTTCTCTAAACCTCAAGGAAGGGGAGTGTTATTTGCCCATAATAATAATATAAAAAGCTCTTTGTTCCATTCCAGGTTTTGGTTATAATACAAAATTTTGAATTAAAGTAGCATTGTCCAATCAAAGCACGTGGGTGGGTGGGTGGCTCTACAACATCAGAGAATTGATTTTCTCTTTTTGTATTTTCAGATCAACGTGGCACTCTAATTTTTATAAAACTAAATAAAAGAAAAATAAAAAAAATGTTGAATCACTTAGAAATCAAAACGTGGCATTGTCATTCAATACCCCACCTACCTCCACTTCCTTTTCATCTTATCTGTTTACCTCATTGTTCTTTACTTTTCAGGCTGTGTTTGTTTCGTGTAAAACGTTTTCTGGAAAATACATATTTTTTAGAAATGCTATTTTCCAAAAAATACATATTTTCCAGAAATGCTATTTTCCAAAAAAGGAAAATTACTTCAAGTGTTTGGCTGCATTATGAAAATTGTTGTGGAAAATATTTTCATGTGTTTGGTTCTATTAGGAAAATGCTATTTTCCTACGCAACAACAACAACACAACGCAAATTCCGGCAACAACAACGCAAATTCCGGCGACAACGCAAACCGAGTCGTCGACGAGATCGAGGAAGAGAGAGCGATGGGTCGCTGGCTCTGGTTCTTGGTTTGGGTTGAGCGATGGGTCGTCTGGGTCTGGGTCGGGTGTGGGTTCGACGTGACGACGATGGCGTGTGGGTCGGGTGTGGGTTCGAAGGCGATGGCGATGACGTGTGGGTTCGGAGTGATCTGGAGCTCGGAGCGATCTGGAGCTTGATCGGAGTTCGCCGGCGATCTGGAGCATCTAAGTTCTCTCTTCTTTCTTTCTGCGTTCTCTCTTCTTTCTCTCGCTCCCTCTCTCTGTTGTGTTTTCTGGAAATCGTTTGAAGGTAAAATAAAAACGTAAAACGATTTCCGAGTCAAAGCCACATTTTACACGGTCAATGGAAAATAATTTTCGGAAAATGCTATTTTCAAAGCCAACCAAACAGCCTATTTTACGGAAAATGATTTCCTGAAATCATTTTCACCCAAAACAAACATAGCCAATCTTCTCTTTTCTCTTCATCAGTTTTTAAGTTTAACTCTACTCTCTCTTCTGCAGGTACGAAGACTAAAGCATCAATGGCGACGCTAAGATGTAATCTACCAAAAAAAACATTACCTTCTGTGTTGAGGGCATCAGTAGGATTTCTTTCTAGTAATTTACTAAGAATGTTTTTTTCTTTCTTCCCTTAATTTTATTTCTATATATGGGTCAGTTTTGAAAATCAGAACCGATTGTGTCACCGCACCAGCGTCGGAAAGGTCATCAAGTTCCGTTTGCCAGCATCGACTCGTTCAATCGGCCCAAAGCTCGGTACGATTTGGTTGGTGAGGATCGGTTTTTTTTTTTTTTTTTTTTTAGAAGGTTCAGATTCAAAGGGAAGTAAAGAATCGTGAGAAGCAATCTGATCACAGTCTTCAAAATCGTGAGGTCTAACCGCGGTTCGCATGGGCCCCTGATTTTTTCACATAAAGCGGTTCTTGAGGCTAAAAGAACCGCAAAAATGAATGGTTCGAGATTTTTCCGGTTGAACCTTACGGTCTGGGCTGGGTTTCAAAACCTTGATCTGGATCATAGGATCATACAATTTTATGATCTCACCTCACTAAAACATTTAGGATCGCACTAGGATTGTAAAAATGGAAGAATTGTAGGATCGTATAGGATCCTTTTGATTCTACCGATCCTACCAAAACATCAGTTTTTGGTTTTTTTTTTTTTTTTTAATGGGATAAATTTTTGGTTTTGATGAAGCTTTAAGAGTTTTTATTTTTCTATGTTGTGATGGTATGACATTTATATATATATATATATATATATATGTATGTATGGACCCAATTTGAACTCTTGGCCCAATAGAAGAATGGACACAAGCCCAAATAGCCCAAAGCAATAAATTTGTAAAGAGCGGATTGAAGAACTGGGCTTTAGCAAATTACACTATGAGCTAATAGATTTTAGTGATAAAGAGAAAAGATAATAGACGTTTATTGAAGAAAAAAGGTCCTCGGCTAAATCGAGGAGACTGATTCTAATATATTGCTTTCAAAATTTGATTACAACTTTGGTTCTAGATTGCTACAATATTTTTTTCTTGATTTTCCAATCCTTTTTCCTTTAGGGGTCTCTCACATTATATATCTCCCCGCTGGTGATCTTGACCTTCCATCTGTCAACTGTCCAAGCCACTACTTGAGTACCTATCCCATTAGACATCCCTTATGGCTCTTTGTGAGTTGCGGTGGCCAAGAAAATGCTATTTAGGGGTCTTCTCCACATAAATGCAGTCAGAAAAGTAGCTGCAGTGCATTTAATGCGAATATGGTACCTTTTCCTTAGATATTTTTGGATTTCCTTTCTTCTCGTGTGTTTACGAAACATGCTTCTGACACTGGTGCCTCTATTGAGCTTATTTTCGTCGCTACAACACGTATCGGAGCAATGTTCGTCATGGCCGAGGAGGTATCCCTCCTCAGACCGCCTTCTTCTCCTTTCTTACTTGTGAGGCTCTGAGCTGGAATTTCTCAACTATTTGTCTCTCTTCGGACATGCCAACGTCCTCGAGTAAGGTCTAAGGCCCAAATACCGTTTTGGACCTTGTCCCTACAATAGCCCCTCAAAATTTCAGTTTTTTCCTTTCATTTGAGGAGAAAAAGTGGGGTTTTGATCTTCAAGAGATAAGACCATTTATTTCTCTAGCTTACACGTACGGGAGTGCTATTTTACGCACCCCATAATTGCTACTGACGCTTCGTGCCTTGCAAGGCATCATTAATCGCTCCAGGTGGCTTGATTTTCCTCGCAACCAACGGCGAAGTGTAGATGCAATGGTTGACATTCGTTCTTGGGTTTTGAGCAGTGTAACCCCCATTCAATCCTGCCCCCTACATAAATCATCTAGAGGATTCATTTCCCCCATTTTACACCTTCAAGCTCTCTTTAGATCCCAAGCGCCCAAACTCACACCACAAAAAACTGGGCCTATAATGGCGTTTGTGAAACGCCACTATAGGTATTAAAAACGCCACTATAGGTCCATCTGAGCTACAACGGTGTTTGCAATAGTGGCATTTACAAACGCCATTATGGGCCTATAGTGGCGTTTTCGAAAAAATGCCACTATAGGCCTGCCCTATAGTGGCATTTGCAAATGCCACTATATACCAATTTTTTTATTTTAAAAAAAGGCTATAGTGGTGTATGTCAAATGCCACTATAGGGTAGACCTATAGTGGCGTTTTACAAACGCTACTATAACCTTTTTTTTAAAAAAAAAAATGGTCTATAGTGGCGTTCCTAAACGCCACTATAAGTCTATAGTGACGGTACAATAGTGGCGTTTATACAAACGCCACTACATTCAAAAAACCACCAAAAAAATTTTAATTACCAAAAATTAATTTTTGGTAATCAAATGTTTTTTTTTTTTTAAGTGAAAGTTTTTTTTAAAATTGAATTAATATTGTAATTAAATTAAATTACAATTTTAATTAAATTAAAAGATACAAAAAAAAAAATAAATTTATAGCTATCCTAGCAAATTCAAAATCAAACACAAACCCCCTAAAAAAATTCAAAATCAAACACAACATGCTTACATCCAAAAATTTAAAAAAAAAAAAAAAAAATAGCAACTCCAAATACAAACACTATGGCTATCCCAGCAAATTCAAAATGAAAACACAAACCTAGCTAAAAAAATTCAAAATTAAACACAACATACTCACATCCAAAAATTAAAAAAAAAAAAAAAAAAAAAAAATAGCAACTCCACCCCAACACATTTAGCCGCCACAGACCAACCTACAAAAAGAAATCATCAAATTGGTTTTGAATTTTTCACTACTTGAGAAAGATATTATCACAACACTTGAGATCTCTAAACCTCAGAGACCCATGAAGCAAAGTTAACAGCAGACAAAGAATAGACCAAAATTATTATCAAAAAAGGAATAGACTTTACAAGCATTAAAATTAAAAAAAAAAAAAAAAAAAAAAAAAAAAAAAAAAAAAAAAAAACTTACTTGCAACTATACGACCAATGGCATCAAACACAATAGCATTGTTCCTTCAATCACAAGTCCCATATTAGTAGCACCATTTACAAATTTGAACAAAATTAACTAGTTGCACCATTAGGGGTGTCCACGGGTCAGACCGGGTCGATTTTCAAACACTGACCTGAGACCGACCGCCGGTGTCAATCGGTCGGATCATTTTTTGGTTCGGGTGAAGATCAGGTCTGTTCGGGTGGAGATCGGGTTGTCGCCGGAGCTGCAAAATGTCGTCGAAATCTGCAAATCATCACCGAAATTTGCAAATCATCGCCGAAAAATGTAAAAACTCACCAGATCTGCATCAAAATCGCTGAAATCTGCCCCAAAATTGCTGAAATCTGCTGGGAGTGGCCGGATCTCACCACATATGGTTGAGAACTCACTGGATCTCCTCGGATTTGAGCGTGATTTCGCTAGATTTGTATATAACTTTCGTCAAGTCGGGTGGCTTGGGTTTTGGAGAAGAAAACCCGCCACTCGACCCGCTGGTGTCGGGCCTTGAGCGCGGAAACCCGAAGCCGACCGACGAAAGCGTCAGTTCGGGCTGAACTCGGGTGGAGATCGGGCGAGTTGGTCGGTCTGGCGGGCCACGGGCGGGTCTGGACACCCCTATGCAACACTATCTTCAAATCCAAAACCTACTAACATTAACACCACCACAAATAAAATAGGGGAAATAAAATCAAATAAGAGAGAAAGAGGAAAGAAAAAATTTAGGGTGTGTAGTGAAAGAAGAGTGGAAGAAGGAAAAAAAACAGAAACAGAAAAGAAGAGAAAGAAAGAAAGAAGTCTGAAGAAGTGGAGATAAGGGAGCTAGATGGGTTTTGAATTTTGAATTTTGAATTTTGAATTTTGAATTTTTTTTGTTTAGTTCTTTTATATATATATATATAATATGTACACAATATTTACATAATATTTTTGCAACAAATTTTAAGTGGTTGGTTATTACTAGTTATTATTGTTGGGACAAAATAAAAAATCTTTGTATTAAGTTCAAATTTGAACTAATAACAACTAACTACTTACGATTTGTTGTGAAAATATTGTAAAAATATTATAGATGTAACACCTCATATATATATATATATATATTTAAATAGAGAAATGACATGTTTACAACATTTTTACAATATTTTTACAACAAATCTTAAGTGGCATATTGTTACTGATTGTTATTGTCGGGGCAAAAAAGTAATCTAAGTGTTCAGTTTAAATTTGGACCAATAAAAACTAATCACTTATAATTTATTGTGAAAACGTTATAAAAATATTGTGAATATAATATTTTTTATTTAAATATAAATATATAATAATATATACATTTAAATATATATATATATATATATATATTAGCTAAACGCTGAATCAATTTTCGGATTGAGTTTTATTTTATTTTATTTTTTTTTAGGAATAGTTTGGAATATGCCATAGAATATTCTAGGAATATTCTATGACATATTCCTAGAACATATCATAGTTTTTCTTTTACAGATGAATTTTTTTTGTTTTTAAAGAATAGTTTGGAATATGCCATAGAATATTTCTAGAATATTCTATGGCATATTCCTAGAATATATCACAGTATTTTTTATAGATTGATTTTTTTTAAGGAATAGTTTAGAATATGCCATAGAATATTCCTAGAACATGCCATAGTTTTGTTTTATTGATTGGGTTTTTTTTTTTTTTTTTTAATTATTTATTATAGAAATGATATGTACCCAATATTTTTACAACAAATTCTAAGTGGTGAGTTGTTACTGGTTGATATTGTTGGGTTAAAAACTAACCACCCATGATTTATTCCGAAAATGTTGTAAAAATGTAGTGAATGTAGCACTTTTTTTTTAAAAATATCTTTAAGAACCTATAGTGGTTTCTATCAAAAAAAAAAAAAAAAAAAAAAAAAAAACCTATAGTGGTGTTTGACAAATGCCACTATAAGTCTTTTTTCCACCGGCCAAAAAAACCCATTCGAAAAAAAAAAAAAAAAAAAAAGCGCCTATGGTGGCGGTTGTCAAACGCCACTATAGGTCATTTTCTTACAAGGGCCTATTGGCAAACACCACTATAGGTCTTTTTCCTTTGACCCTTATAAATTAAAGAAAACCTAGCCAAAAAAAAAAGTGCCTATAGTGGCGGTTGTCAAACGCCACTATAGGTCCTTCTCTTACAAGGGCCTACAGTGGCGTTTGGCAAACGCCACTACAGGAAGGCCTATAGTGGCATTTGTCAAATGCCACTATAGGTCTTTTTCCTCAGACCCTTATAAATTAAAGAAAATCCAACCAAAAAAAAAAAAAAAGGTGCCTATTGCAACATTTGTAAGACCCTGACAAACACCACTATAGGCCCTTGGAAATGCTGCTATAGACTAATTGTTTTAAAATGCCACTATAAGACTTCTTGAACGTAGCTATAGATTTGCCTATAGCAGCGTTTATAGAAAACACCACTATAGGGTACCTATAGTGGTGTTTTTGACAAATGCCACTAAAAAAAAGGCCACTATAGGTGCAGTTTTTTGTGGTGGATCACAAAGCTCTCTCAGTCACTAAACGTCCTTAAATCTTTTCCCTAAGAAATTTCCCAAGGATTCTTCTTTAAGGTTCAAGGTTTAGTACACTCATTTTCGTAAGTATCCATCCATCTAGACTTTCTATTTCTCTTCGGTCGGGCTTCTTGGCCTTCTTCCTTTTTTTGAAAACTTTTTCCTTGTCATCCATACTCGTGTAGATGGGTAGATTTAAGCATTTAGTGGACTCTTTGTCCAGTATGGAGGGTTTTAGGGCCAAGTACCATATCCCACAAGGAGTGGGCTTACAGTATTGTCCCCCGAACAGAATTTTTACCAATAGGAAAGTGGGTGAAGTCGTCATTCCAGTGATTGCTTTTATAGAGGGAGGAATGACGCTTCCCATGGGTAGGATAACCAGAGATTATCTGCTCAACCACAGGATATGCCCCTATCAGTGCACTCCCAACACGTTTAAAGTCTTAGGGTGCATAGATGCTTTGAACGACTAGATGAACTTGGGGCTGACATGGCACTACGTCGTTCATATGTACGAGTGCCATTTCCTTGCTAGCGCGGGATTTTACCTTAGGTCTTGGTCCGACGTCGTTAGGTTGATGTCCTACCTTCCTAAGTCCAACAAGGGCTTGAAGGATAATTATCTAGTCGCTTTCAAGGAGTGGCACAGCGGTCTTCCTTGCCCAACTTGGGCAGGAGAGCTAGGTGGGATACCCTAGGATTAGTCTTTTTAGGCAAGGGATTTAGCCCTTTTATTCTTATTCCTCTTCTAAGCATAATTTTCTTTGTTCTAACCACAGTTTTCTTCTCGGATGTTTTTGCAGATAAGAACACGTCGCTCCGAGGCTTAGTCTAACTAACATTCAGGCTCTTAACTACCTCCTAAGGTCAGAGATATTTGTGAGCGAGGACAGACAGCTACGGGCCGCTCATTTGATCTTGGACTACAAGCCCTTGTCCTGCATATTTCAGGATGCAGGCCAGGCAATAAGGGCTAGAAACTCTCGGTTGGCTAGGATAGACGTTTCCAAGCCGAGATTTTTGGCTTGGAGAGACCTTCTGCCCGTTCTGCCGCCTGCTTAGCATGCCCTTCAGGTGGTAGCTGCTCCGAGAGAGGAGGTAGCCTCTGCACATTTATCCCTCTAGGCTGAGATTGATTGATTTCGCTTTGAGGGGGACGAGGAAGAACACGCAAACCCCGTAATCAAACTTGCGAGTTCCAAGGGGGAACTAGACAGGCACTCTACTGCCCAACCTCCTATGCTGGTTATTGCCTATGTCGGTCCTAGTTCCGAGGAGCAAGAAGACATGGATGTTAAACCAAGGAAGGGGTTAAAAGGTCTCCTCACTATGAGGGGCCAAGGGGGCTCATCCGAGGACACCCCCAAGTCTCAAGTTCCTGCCAACCTCCCGCCTCCTCCTCCCCTTCCTGTGGTTCTGGTCGAACTGCTCCCTAATCCATATTTAAAGAAGAAGAGGAAGGTGCCAGAAGTGCCAGAGGTGAAGGAGGGCGAAATGGTCCCTCCAAAAGGGGGGAAGCAACAAAAAACTACAAGAGGAAAGAGTGGCTCCTCTGTGGAGAGCAAAGACGACTCCCTCGGGGCTGATGTATGTCGACCGCCATAAACTTGGGCCCCTAGGCTGGAGCTGGACGGGTCCCCCATTGCCTGGGATGCCTCGGTTTGGAATTTCAGGGGGGGCACTCAGGTTACATTGTCGAAGCCCTTGAGCAGCCACTCCTCCTGCCAAAGGATATGGAGGTTTATAGGTGCTACAAGCAACCTGACCTCTTCTTGTCCCTAAAAAGGGACCTTGCTATGGTGAGTGTTTCTGCCCGTCTTTTGAATTAAGTATTTAGTAGTTCCTTTATTCTATCTCACTCCTTTGTTATTTCTATGCAGGTCACCCAACAAATTTTTATGGCCGAGGAGTGGATTAAGGATACCCACAACCAAGCTAAGGCAGAGGCTTATTCTTGGGCCGAGACCGAGAAGCAATTGGGGGCCTTGAAGCAAGAGCAGGCCGAGCTGTCCGAGAAACTAAAAAAGGTGGACAAAGCCCTTCTAAGCACTCAGGCGAGAATAAAGACAGCAGAGAGGCAGGTCGAGGATCAACGCCAGAAGCTACATATCACTAAGATCAACCTAGCCACCGAGAAGCAAAATGTTTGGATCTGAAGGTAGAGCTGCAGAAAGCCAAAGATGCAGCTCGGATGGCCAGGGAAGCTGCTGAGGCCACGATGGCGGCATCCTACTAACGTGGGGTGGCAGACACAGAGAAATAGCTAGCCGTAGTGTGCAAGGGACTACTGCACCGAGTCATGGGAGTAACCATGGATCGGGCGGGGGTTCCTGTAGACTCCGAGCTGAGGAGGGCCGAGAATATATTCTACCCAATGGATATTCGAGAAATTCCGGATGAGGTTCCTCCTCCTGAACAACTCCCCGTCACCCAAGCTCTCTCTCTTAGCACTGAAGCTTCTAAAGAGGCTGGGGTGGGCGAGGACGCTCAGCCTCCGACGAAGGCTAAGCCTTACGAGGATTCCCTCACAATCAAAGATGTGGTCACCCAAGCTAAGGACATAGCAGATACTCAACTCAAGAAGGCTGATCCTAAGAAGGTCCTTTTGCAGGCGAAGACTTAGGCGTAGGATTTTTTTTTTTTTTTTTTTTTGTAAATTTATGTACATATTTCTTTGTAACGGCATTATGCCCCCTTTTGTAATGAATCTTTCTTTGATCAATGAATAGACTTTCGTTTCTATTTCTTGTTCTCTTATCTTATATGCTTCTTAAATTTCCTGGCCTTTAATGACAAGTAACATTAATATCAGTCTACCAGCTTAAATAATTTGACTAAGTACCATCCATGAAGAGACTTATTGCGTATTTGCACTATGATGCAAGCTGTACAGGGGGGAGATACATAGTTTGCTCCAAGGCCACCTATTCGAGAGCTTGGGCATAATTTTGGATTTGGATTGACACGTAGTGAAAAACGGATGCGTATGATTCATCGAATACTTGAAAAGATTTAAATAGGTGTATTAGGGCGTTCATTATACCATGTATTTGATAATTTCACCTATGCATGTGGTCCGAGAGTCCTGACATAACTTAGGATCAGTTTGAACACTTATAAAAGTTGTCATTGAGTGTTAACTTTCTCATATCATTTGGTTCAAGAATTTTAGGTATGATTGAGTTTTAGTTTAAACACTTATAAAAGTTGTCATTGAGTGTTAACTTCTTCACATCATCTAGTCCGAGGACTTTAGACATGATTGAGTTTTAATTTAAACACTTATAAAAGTTGTCATTGAGTGTTAACTTCTTCACATCATCTAGTCCGAGGACTTTAGGCATGATTGAGTTTTAGTTTAAACACTTATAAAAGTTGTCATTAAGTGTTAACTTCTCCATATCATCTGGTTCGAGGACTTCAGGCATGATTGAGTTTCAGTTTAAACACTTATAAAAGTTGTCATTGAGTGTTAACTTCCCCACATCATCTGGTCTAAGGACTTCAGGCATGATTGAGTTTCAGTTTAAACACTTACAAAAGTTGTCATTGAGTGTTAACATTTCCACATCATCTGGCCCGAGGATTTTAGGCATGATTGAGTTTTAGTTTAAACACTTATAAGGATTGACCAACAAGAAATATAATGCCTTTAACAAATGAACATATTGGCAAAAGAAACTTTCATTAATTGTAGTACCTTTTCAGGTTGTTTACGTTCCACGGGCGTGGAATTACATGTTTATCTAAATCTTTTAGAAAATATGCTCCTATACTAGCTGCCAAGGGGATACGATATGGTCCTTCCCAATTAGGTCCTAACTTTCCCCATGCAGGGTTCCTTGCAGTATCCAGAACCTTTCTCAACACCAGATCACCAGTTGTTAACGGTCTCAGTTTCACGTTGGCATCATAACCTTACTTGAGTTTGTGTTGGTAGTATGCCAATTGAGCCATTGCGTTTTCCTTTTTCTCTTCAATCAAGTCTAAGCTCTTCTCTAGTAGCCCATTGTTACTGCTCGGGTTGAATGAGTTGGTCCTTAACGTTGGGAAGCTAGTCTTTAAAGGGATAATAGCCTCAACTCTGTAAGTCATTGAGAAGGGGTTTTCTCCAGTGGACCTATGAGGCGTGGTTTGGTATGTCCAGAGGACGTGCGGCAGCTCTTGCACCCATTTCCCCTTCGCATTATCCAATCTCTTCCTGAGTCTATTCATTATGACCTTATTGACGGCCTCAGCTTGTCCATTCCTTTGGGGATAAGCTAGGGTAGAATACCTATTTGTAATTTCCAACTCACAGTAATATCTCTTGGAGGATTTGCTATCATACTGAAGGCCGTTGTCCGAGATGAGGGTATGAGGGACCCCGAATTGGGTGACAATGTTTTTCCAAACAAACTTCTTAGCGTCCACATCCTTGATATTTGCCAGGGGCTCAGCCTCCACCCACTTGGTAAAGTAGTCTATACCGACTAGCAGATATCTTTTGTTTCCTGCTGCTTTGGGGAAATGGCCCACAATGTCTAAGCCTCATTGCGCGAACGACTAAGGGTTGGACAGAGGGTTAAGGACTCCTCCTGGTTGGTGCATGTTTGGTGTGAACCTTTGACATTGATCGCACTTCTTTACATATTCCTGCGCTCCCTTATAAATGTTCGGCCACCAGTAGCCTTGAGTGATGGCTTTGTGTGCCAAAGATCTACCCCTAGTGTGCTTCCGTATATTCCCTCATGTAATTTTTCGAGGAGTAATTCTGTTGCCTTGAGGTGTATGCATAGTAGGTATGGCCCAAAAAAGAATCATTTGTACAATTTCTGATCATCGGACAACCAGAATCGAGGAGCTTTTCTTTGCACTTTATCAGTCTCAGACTTCTCTTCAGGTAGGGTATCCTCTTTTAAGAACAGTACAACGAGGTCCATCCAGCTAGGCCCCATTCTAACTTGGTGGACATGAACCGCCTCTCTGCATATCTTTGTGGGCTTGCATAAGTCTTCTACAAGGATGACACAGGGTAAGCCTTGTGTCGAGGAGGTTGCAAGTGTGGCCAGGGAATCAACATGGGTATTTTCACTCCTGGTGATATGTAACAGCTTAAAGGATTTGAAGCCTGACTACAGGTCTCTAACCTAGCTCAAGTACCCCTGCATTTTTTCATCCTTCGCTTCAAACTTCCCTTTCACTTGGTGGATGACCAATTTTGAGTCCGAGAATACATTTATTGCTTTTACAGCTATTGTTCGAACCATGGCCATTCCCATTAGCAGAGCTTCATACTCAGCTTCGTTATTGGTGGTCGAGAATCCCAATCTTAACAATTTCTCGATGGTGATCATTTCGGGGATACTTGTACTAACCCCACTTCAAAACCTTTCTGATTTGCTGCACCATCAACATACACTTCCCAGGATAGGGGGCTCTGTTGAGAGATCATGCCAACTGATTTTCCATCCATGAGTTGTGTTTCCGTTTCTTCTTCTAACGGGGATTCAGCAAACTCAGCTACTAGATCCGTGAGGACTTGTCCCTTGACAGAGGTGCAACATGTATTTGATGTCAAAAGCCTCTAAGATTGTGGCCCATTTAGCAATCTTCCCCGTGTAATCAGCGCTCCGGAGCAAAGCTCTGAATGGGAGCTGAGTTAAAACAATGACCGTGTGTGCCTGAAAGTAGTGAGGGAGTTTGCGTATGGTGTGTACTACTACCAGAATAGCTTTTTCCAGCGGCAGATAGTGGATTTCGGCTTCATGTAGCGACATGCTCACATAATAAATTGGCATTTGTGTACCATCATCAACTCGTATTAAGACCAAGCTTATAGCATGAGGGACCGCAACAATATAAGCGAATAAGACTTCATCAACTTCAGGGCTGGACATGATAGGAGGTTGAGAGAGGTAATCTTTAAGCTATTGGAAGGCCAAGGCACACTCCTCAGTTCACTCAAACCTCTTCCACTTATTAATCAGTATCTACTGACTGAGAGATAAATTGGTTCAGAGCAGCTGTCATCCTGGTCAATTTCTAGGCTTCCTTGGGATTTTGAGGTGGTTGTAAACTATTGATTGCTTTAATTTGGTCAGGGTTAACTTCAATGCCCCTATAGGTTACCATGTAGCCCAAGAATTTGCCTGATCCCACACCGAAGGAACATTTGGAAGCATTGAGGCGCAACTTATGTTTCCTCAGAACTTCAAAAATGCACCTAAGGTCTCTCAAGTGATCGGACACTACCTTACTTTTTACCACCATGTCGTCTATATAGACCTCAATGCTCTTGCCCAACTGCAGCTCAAACATCCTAATCATCATCCTTTGATAGGTGGCCCCTGCATTTTTCAAATTGAATGACATCACTTTTTTTAAAATACTCGCAAGTGTACGAACCGTACCGAAGTATAGTTTGACAAGAACGAGGTCGAACCCACAGGGACTTGAATGAACGTAGGAAAATTAATTAAACCTTAACCAAATTAATCTTAATCTAGTTTAATAAAAATTGGTTGTTTGCAATTAAAAATATTAAGAAAATAATTAAACTAAGCAAAGATATAATATAAAGCAATAAAAAGATGTAAATAATCAAGGGAAAGGAATTAAGGTTTTGGAATCCGCCTTGTTAATTCATATCAGCATATATTTATGATCATTAATTTTTCCCAACTCACTACATGATAATCTAGAAATCAATCTTGCTATCATGGAAAATATTCTCATTAAAATCTTTATTTTTAAAAATCAAAAGCATGTTCTTCTTCGCTTCTTTAGTATAAAACCAAATCATCAATTGTATCTGTAGCCAAACAAATCACAAGATATATCCAATTCTAAAAATCAAATCATAACTTGTATCCATTGACAGACAAATCACAAATGATATCCAATTCTATAATCAAGAATTAATAAACCAAGCATTCAATTAATTAAGACAAATCCTAAATCATGAGAAAAACATGATTGAACTCATATCTAGAATCCCATCTTAGTCAATTGATATGAAGCAAGAACAATATAAATCATTAAAGAACAACTATTGTGGGAAAAATCAAATCACATAAATATTACTGATAATCTTTAACAAGGTTTCATCCTCAACCCTAATTATAAATTTAGCTACTCATGATAATTGAAATAAAACAAAAGAATAAAATACTAAACATTAAACTAGACAAATAAAATAGAGAAAGAAATAGTCACAATGCTATCATGGAGAAAAGCTATAGAGAAGCCACATGCGACACTGCCTCTTGTTCCAATTTTCTGTTTTGCATCTCAGCCCTAGCACTCCCTCTTTGAATTTTGCCCTAAAAGCCTTTAAATAGGTCAAGGAATCCTATTACAAGTTGAATTCCCGTTTGGAGAAAATCCCAGATTTTTAGGCTTCACTTAACCGACTATTTTGGCCCATTTAACTTCAGAATTCGGGCTCCTGGTAAACTACAAAGTTGTAGCCCTTTAAGTTAACTTTCCAGCCCAACTTGAATCATCTCGATTGAACATCTGAGCCGAAAGTTATGCCAAAAATACTAACTGATGTGCAGGCTGGAATCCTAATCCGAATTGGACTTGGATTTGGTGCAAATTTCCTTTGATTCCTTACTCCAATTGGACTTAAAATTTAATATTCATTCCTGGCTGGATGTAAGTTGGCTTGATTCAATTGGCTTAGCCCCACTTTGCATATAAAGCCCTTGTTACCTACAACATAAAAATATTACATAATCAGTCACAAAATAACATAAAAGTAAAGCTAAATATGTAAATATGTGAGTATTTTATTATATATATTTCATGCACATCAACTTTGTAGTAGTAGTTTTCGGTGGGAGTAACGAAAGTAGTCTTTTCTTGATCCTCTATGGTGAGCGGTATTTGGTTGTATCCCTAAAAGGTGTCTAGGAAGCTCATCCGAGGATGCTCTACAATTGCATATACCAGCTGGTCTATCTTGGGCATAGGGAAGGGATCCTTTGGGTAAGCCCTGTTCAGATCTGTGAAGTCCACACACACTCGCCACTTCCCGTTCTTCTTCTTTACCACCACAGTGTTGATTAACCACTCAGGGTAGAATACCTCCTTAATAGCCCTTGCCTGCTTGAGCTTCTTCACCTTATCTCTGACAGCTTCAGAGTGGTCCCTAGACGAGCGCCGAGGAGGTTGCTTCTTGGGAGTGACAATGGGATTAAGGTTTAGATGATAACAGATGAAGCTCAGGTCCACCCCTAGGGTCTCGTAAGCATTCCAAACGAACATGTCAACGTTTCTTCTAAGAAACTCCAACAACTTTTCCTTCTTCCGAGTGGGTAGCTGAGTTCCGATCTAAAAGAATTTCTTTGGGTCGTCACCAATAACAACCTTTACCAAATTCTCGCATTTCACCTCCTTGTCTGACCCATCGATAGGCAACGTCAGAGCTCTTAATTGCTATAAACCCTCTTTGGTATGGGCCGAAGACTCGGCCTCGGGCCGATGACGGATGGCGGCCATCAAGCATTGCCTAGCCGCGGATTGACTCCCAATAATCTCTTCAATCTGATCCCTTGACGAATATTCACCTTCTGGTGTAAGGTAAAGGAAACAACCCCTAGGACATGGAGCTAGGGCCTGCCCACAATGGCGGTGTAGGGGGAGTATGCGTCCACCACGATGAAATCTACTTTCACTACTTTTGAGAAAGTCTGTATGGGTAGCCTGATCTGACCCCTCAGAATGATAACCTTCTCATCAAAACTTACTAGAGGAGAACTGTAAGCCGTTAAGTCCTCGGGTCTCAGGTTCAGCCCCTTGTACAAATTGGGGTACATGATCTCGGCGCCACTGCCTTGGTCCACCATTATCTTCTTCACGTCATAGCCCCTAATCCTGAGCATGACCACCAGAGCATCATCGTGGGGCTGTATGATTCCAACCTTATCTTCCTCTACAAAGTTTAACACAGGTTGGGCATTTACTTTAGCCCTCTTTGGCTCAGAATTTGAGTCCTTCGCAGGTAGCTAAGCAACAGTCATTATCCTGGAGGGGCAGCACCCGATCCTCCCTAGAGCGGTGAAGATAACATTTATAGTGCCTAAAGGAGGTCTCGTAGGGGCACCTCTCCGTGGTTTTTGACCAGTTTGGTTCCCCTGGCCACTAGAATGGTGTAAAATGTTCTTTAATTTTCCTTCTCAGACTAGTTGGTCCAAATGGTCGCACAAGTTCCTACAGTCTTCGATGGTGTGTCCGGGCTCTTGGTGGTACTAGCAGTAAAGGTTTTGGTTGCGCCTCGCAGGGTTTCCTGCCATATTATTTGGCCATTTGAAGAATGGCTCGCGTTTAATATTCTCTAGAACCTGTTGTACCAGTTCTTGAAACATAGCATTGACCTCCTGAGTACTAGCAAATACTGACTGCCCTGCAAAGTCTCTTTGCGGCCGGTTGTTACTGTATTGGTCCGACTTGAAATCTCTTCTCTCTTGAGGGACAACCTTCTCCTTTCCTTTCCCTTACAGCTGGTCTTCCTTGACCCTTTTATACTTGTCAATCCGATCCATGAGCTGGCGTATACTAGTAACTAGTTTCCTAGTCAATGATTTCCTTAGGCCATGTTCGACAGGCAGTCCGAGCTTGAAAGTGCTGACGATGACATCGTTAAAGTTGCCGTCTATCTCGTTGACCATCTCCCAGTATTTGTCAAAATATGTTTTCAGAGTTTCTCCTTCCTTCATGGACAGAGATAGTAGAGAGGCTAGAGGCCGAGGGACCCTCCTGTATGTAATGAAGCGGGCCCCAAACGCTTAGGTAAGCTCCTTGAAGGAATCAATGGAACTCGCCCTTAAGCTGTCAAACCACCTCATCGCTACAGGCCCCAGGCAGGAAGGGAAAACTTTACACATCAAGGCCTCATTTTTGGCGCGCACTGCCATACTTTGGTTGAAATGGCTTACATGCTCCATAGGATTTGTTCGACCATTGTAGATGGTGAACGTTGGTTGGTGGAAATGCCGAGGAAACGTTGCCGCTTCAATCTTGCATGTGAAAGGTGATTTGGAAATCTGGTTCAACACCCTGCTCATAGTGTCATTTCCTAGATCTTTGCGAGGTGGACTCCTACGCCTACGTTTGTGGTGGCACTCTTCCTTGTAGGAGAAAGACTCACTAGGTGGGGTCCTCGACCTTTGCCTATAACTAGCATCCTTTCCATTGTTAGAGGAAGTGTCAGAGCTAGAGGGGGTTTGTTTTCACTGTGCATGGCGCAGCTTTCTATTTAGCAGGTCAACTTTCAGTTGCAGGGCTTTAGTACCTTCCTCATGGGAGAGATGGCTCTTGCCCCGTGCGCGACTCTTACCAGATTGGACAGTGTGCACACTTCCCTCCCTGCCCCTTCTATGTTCAAGGTTGACAAAAGGATTGTCACGTTGGAATCTTATAGATTTTGCCTGTTGTGGACCTGAACCTACCATCGTTAGCCATTGCACTCATTATTACACAAGTTCTTCCCACAGACGGCGCCAATTGTATGGACCTAATTTGAACTCTTGGCCCAAGAGAAGAATGGACTCAAGCCCAAATAGCCCAAAGCAATAAATATGTAGAGAGCAGATTAAAGAACTGGGCTTTAGCGAATTATGCAATGAGCTAATAGATTTTAGTGATAAAGAGAAAAGATAATAGATGTTTACTGAAGAAAAAACGTCCTTGGCTAAATCTAAGGAAACTGATTCTAGTATATTACTTTCGAAATTTGATTACAAGTTTGGTTCTAGATTGCTATAGTATTTCTTTCTTGATTTTTCGATCCTCTTTCCTTCAAGGGTCTCTCACATTATATATCTCCCCCTTTTGACCTTGGTCCTCCATCTGTTAACCATTCAAGCCATTACTCGAGTACTCGTTCCATCAGACACCCCTTCTGACTCTTTGTGAGTTATGGTGGCCAAGAAAACACTGTTCAGGGGTCATCTCCACATAAATGCGGCCAGAAAAGTAGCTGCAGTGCATTTAATGCAGAGGTGACACATTTTCCTTAGATATTTTTGGGTTTCCTTTCTTCTCATGTGTTTACGAAACATGCTTCTGACACTGGTGCCTCTATTGAGGCTATTTTTGTTGTTGCAACACGTATCGGAGCAATGTTTATCATGGCCAAGGAGATATCCCTCCTCGGACCGCCTTCTTCTCCTTTCTTACTCGTGAGGCACTGAGCTGGAATCCCTCAACTATTTGTCTCTCCTCGAACATGCCAATGTCCTCAGGTAAGGCCCAGGGCCCAATATGCTGTTTTGGGCCTTGTCCCCACAATATATATATATATATAATTATGTTAACCTAAGCAAATGTTTTTTAGTTTCTAATTCACTTGTAATCAAAATGAAGGAATACTTTATCATTTCTAAATGAAGAATTTATTTTGGCTTTGCTACATTCAAGCTATAATGTTGTTAAATTCGTTTGATCAATATACTAATGGTGTAAATGCACTTTTAGTCCCTATATTTTGACCCAATTTCTATTTTAGTCCTTATATTTTATTTTCACAACTTTTAATCCCTAAACCAATTAACACATGATATTTAAGTCCTTACCATCACCCAACTAACAGAAAATGCTGACGTGGCTGACGGCACAGTAAAATAATAATTAAAAAAAAATCTATTTTGACATTAAAAAATTGTCACGTCAGCATCTAAATTAAAAAAATTAATTTATTAATTTTAATTAAATGAAAAAACAAAATTAAATCCCAAAAATCAAACCTAGAAACCTATAGATTGTGTGGCGTAATTGAGTGTGGCGTGCAAGAACTTGTTCTTCATGTTCTTCCCGTATCCAAGAACAATCAAAACCAGAACAAGAGCACAATCAAACCCAGAACAATGCAAAATTTCATACAAAATCCCTATCCTCCACCAAACCTCTAGAACATGAAAAAATCACTAAACCCAAACCAAAACCAACCTAGAAAAATCATCAAACCTCTAACCCAGAAAAATGTCAAACCCAAAAACCTCCAACCCAGAACATGAACTTCATTCTTCATGTTCTTCTCCAAATCAAGACAAACCCAATTGACTAACCCACTCAAAATCAATCTCAGCACAAAAAATTCCAACACAATCAACATTGAAACCTCTGGGAAATCAAACCCACAAATCTAGAAAAATATACAAATCTGCATAAAAAACAAAAAATCAAAAAAACAAACAAACAAAAAAACAAACAAACAAACCCAGAATAGTTTGGGCAAAATCTCAAAACACAAACAAACTTAGAACACATACAAACCCAGAACATCAAGGGCCAAAAAAGAAAAAAAAAAACACAAACAAACCCAGAATTCGCCATCAACAACACCAAATCCGCTGTCAACAAACCCAAATCCACCATCAACAGCATCGAATCCACCATTAACAAACCCAAATCCACCATTAACAACATAAAAGCACCAATGTTCTCTACCTTCCTTCTCCGGTGGAAAACTCCTCATGCAAAGCGACCTCGACCACTCCGATCTGGGGCTCCAACGCCATCGTTCTCTCTCACCCAGGTCGAGTTCATTTTTCCAATGAAATCCATTGTTCCCATCGTTTTCTTTGCATTAAGAGAGAACCTTGATTTGCTGCCCCACGAACCTAGGTCCACCCACAGCACCACGAACCCACGCTAATGTCCACCATGACAACCTAAAATCTCAAACCGACCACCACCAAAACCCAAATCGCAACCTACACCTCTCACTCCTCAAAACCTAGACCTAAATTAGTCATGCTCCTCCTCCACAAATCAAAACCCAAAACCATAGATTGGCTTCGCCGGCGACAGATCGGAGATGTTGGAGGTGGGTATGGCTTCGTCAGCGTGAGGGAGATTTTTGCCTTGGTGGATCGAGTGCATGCAGGAACAAGATTGGCCATGTTTGATAGAGAAATTTTCAATTTCAAGCTTTCAGATGTGAACACAAAAAATCTTGCAGAAAGAGGTTACAAGACTTATAAATGAAGTGACTTTCTCAATACCTAGATTGAAAAAAAGAAGCGTTTCTCTTGTCAATGATCAAGTTAAGGTGAAGAATCAAATCTGTGGACTCTGATGGCTTTGCAGACAAGGAAAACTGGGATTAGACTTCAAACCAGATGGAATTTAACGCCAAAAATGGGACTCAGCATAGATAACCGAAAAATGAGAAGACTTTACACTGATTTGAGATTTAGATTTGGAAGTCTGAACTTTTTTTGGTACTAAATAGAGTAAAGAAAACAAAATATAAGGAAGTTACAGACCAATCTGGGTTTGAGAAGTCCTGGGATTGAGTTTAATTTTTCTGGGTCTTGGGATTGAGTTTAATTTTGTTTTTTAATTTATTTTTTTTTTTGTTTAAATTGTAAGATGTCAAATAATATTTTTTTAATAATATTTTAATCCACGTCAGCATCACGTCAGCTAATAGGGTGTTCCGTCTACCACCTCAGATTTTCCCATTAGTTAGCTAATGGTAAGGACTTAAGTGTCACACGTTAATTGGTTTATGGACTAAAAGTGGTAAAAATAAAATGTAGGGACTAAAATAGAAATCGGGTCAAAATATAGGGACTAAAAGAGCATTTACACCTATACTAATTTGTGTTCTAGTATTACTAAAATGTTTTTCTTATATTTGTATATTGATTGATTGATTGATTTTTTTTAGCATGCTCTATAATTGTTGCTGAGTGGTATAACTTGAATAGCTGAGTGTGAAGTTGTATGTTGATTTCTTTTGCAATTCTAGTATACATATATACAATGTCTACATAGATGATGAACTAGATGATGATAATTAGGACAGTGATTATAAAAAACCTAGAATGAGACTGGGATCAACTATGAAATCAAACTCATTCCCAATCAATCAGATGGTTATCTTCATGTTTGTAAGTGCGTCATGGTCTTGCATGAACTCTATCTAAGAGTAGGCTCTTGTAATCGTTAGGCTTTGTACTTCTGTAATCCTATAAGTACTTTGCAATATTATCAATAAGATTATTTATTTTTTTCCTTACTTTGTGGTTGATTAGTGCAATTAAGTCCTATTGAGCTATACAATGACCAAGGCCCGCCCTATTGGTGTGAAATCCTGTTTTGCATAGAGTAACTTAGAACAAGCAGCCGTAAAAGCTAGTTTGTACTTCAAACATGTATTGTGAGAGTGGCTTCGTGCTACTTATGTGAATTTTTATTTTATAGTGAAACTTCTCTTTGTTGTTGTTGGGTAAAAATAGATTGATCCCAATTAATTAATTCAATTACCAAGTTAATTAATTAAGTCAAATCACATGCAAATCGTAGAGATATCAACAAATCACCAAATAAACTAAATGCAACAAAAAATAAATAATTCGGTGATTTGTTGACAAATGGGGAAAACCTCTCGCAAGGCAAAAACCCCACTGTGTGAATTTAAGGTCACCATTCTGTACGCGCAACGGGAGGACTAAGCCTTGGCCGAGTGAACCGGGGTAGAGAAGAAAATAGAGTCGTCACTTAGATTAGGTCTAGGAACCATAAATATAGCGTCCTTGTGGAAGGACTGATCTTTACCAAAGCACGTGTCTAAAGTTTAGGTATGGGGATGAGAAGGTGTTTGGCACCCAACCCCACCTAACCCGAAGGTCGGCCTCTACTCATTATGTTCTAAATCCTAATCTCATCAAAGGGTCCTCTAATATGTTATTCTAAACTCACACACACTAACATGAAAAACATGGCAAATGTCCCATACTCATAAAACGTATAATTAAAAAAAAAAAAAAAAAAAAAAAAAAAAAAAAAAAAAAGCTAAATGAATTAATATTATGTAATTGAAAGTAAAAATCATGTTATATGTGTTTGTGTATATATGCATGAAAAAAAATCCGAATTTAATATTTAGAAAGAACACATAAAATGATTGAAACAGAATTAATCACAAATTCATAAAATGTATAATTTTATTAAAAAAATAATAATTATATAATTGAAAGCAAAAATCATGCTACATGTGTGTGTGTGTATTTTAGTCAAAATGCCCCAATAAGGACATAAGTTGGTGTAACATCAACTCAATGAACATATATTAGTCTAAAAATATAACTAATGTTGTTGAATGACTAAAGAATGATTAATAATTATAATCTTATATAAATATAATCACTCCAAAAACATTACAAATTAAAAGTGCTTCAATGGTATTATTTAAAAGCCAAAATTATATATTTATAGACTTATTTTTCAAATCTTTTTATCTATGTAGATCTGTCTTTCTAATTCTACCTATATCATGAAATTGTTTGTAACTCGAAGCAATGACACTCCTAATAGAGGAATAATTGTTCGTTCATAATCAGTCTTCTTTTTAATCTTACAAGTCTTGTTATTTCAACAATTTTCAACTATTTAACCCAAAAAATATATGCCGCAAACAACTAACTGTGCATATTATTTGAAAGATGAATTAAGTGCATGTAAAGTGTAAAAAAATACTTGCATGTAGGTCGGTGGTGGTAGTGTAGTCTTATCACTATCTAGCTAATTCTTGTTATAATCCCCTTGTTTTGCAAAGAGAGAGAGAGAGAGAGAGAGAGAGAGAGGGGCTTATTTTGGGGAAAATAAAAGTCAGTATATAAGTGGTAGAGTTCCATATAAGGCTTATTTAAGCATTCACATATTGGAGTAAGTTTCACTCCAAAAATGATATATATATATATATATATAGAGAGAGAGAGAGAGAGAGAGTTCTATTTCATATAAAATTTAAATCCTATTGAAATTAAGAGTTTTAATTTAATCAACGTGTTTGTTGCTATCCCATAAAAAAGTGGAATAAAAAAAGGTCATATACATATAAGTATATACCGATACTCCATCATTATATATAGAATTTTAAGGAAAATGTTTTTACTTTAAACTCAAATACTTATTACGTTATTTATCATTCTAAAAAAAAAATTACGTTATTTACAATTTTTGTTTTAGTTCATCCAAAAAAATGTTTGGTAAATCAGTGTGAACAATTAACATTACTGTTTTTTTTTTTTATTAAAAAAAAAAATCTTATGATTGTGTAGTAATATAATTTAAGTAAAACCAAATTGTACCAAATAAATTAATAAAAAAAGGATATCTATATATATATATATATATATGACTACAAAGCCCAATTTTTATTATATATATATATATATATGTGTGTGTGTGTGTGTACTATATATTGTGTACTCTCATTGTAAAACACACACACAGAATATATATATATATATATATATATATAACTACTAGAAAAGAAGCCATTCATATATAATGCCATTCTCATATACTAGAAAAGAAGAAATTCATATACTGTTTTCTCTTTTCTTGCTGTATCTTTTATTTTATGACAAAATTGTTATTGGACTGAGATTTAGGAGGACCATGACAATAATTGATACTGGGAACTAGACAAGAAAGAGTGATTGAGTATAAGAGAGTTAGAGGTTTTAAGCCAGGTAGCAAGCTCAGGTGTGTCTGTGGATTGGAGCTAACCAGAAGACTCATATGTTCAAGCAGTAGTTGACAATTGCTACCCACCTATATATGATGGGTGGGGTTGCCCTTATAGGCTTATACCCAACAGCACCACCATAGCATGCACGATCATGGCCATTTCATTGGCACCATCTGTCTCAACCCTTCTCAAATTTCCAACCTCTTTAGTCACCACTTGGTTACAAATTGACTTCTTGCTTAATTTGACAAACCTATGTTTAGGCTTGGCAATTCAAACAGTTTCGGCTCTATGTATTTTGAGACCTAAAGCAATATTTATACTGGGACTTTCTTTATATATTTAAATATCAATTAAATAATTTTTTTCACTTGCAATTTGTTCTTCATTTATTTTATAAGCGAAATTATTAGTTAATTTTTTTATTTAAAATTTGGTAATACACGGAACACTAGGGATGCGTTGGTGAAAGAGAACCAAGCATCTATAAATAGATGCCTCTAAGTTCATTTGTCAAGTGCTTGAATTGCCATCGTTACTAAAAACTAAAGAGTAGCCTTTAGTTTTTAGTAACGATGGCAATTCATATTGGTGGATCATGGTTACTGGTTTGGGTTCGGGTTAATGTTGTATTGTGTTGAGGTAAAGATACTCAACACATGGGTTAACACGAACAATTAATATTGTCTGTCAAATAATCAAGCAAAAATCTCTCAACTCTAATGTAAGGATTGACACCAATTGAAGATGTCAAGCAGAGCTGACGTAGACATAATCCAATTCAGTCCATTTAATAAATATAACCAAAAAAAAATGACCTAACAGAACAATTTTTTTTTTTTTAAATTAATTTTTCCTTCACATAGACAAGTCCTACCTGAGATTTCCACTCTCTCAGGACCATCCTCTAAGAGACATATATACATAGGGAAGTTAGAGATTTTATCAACATCAAGCATAATTAGAGGAAATAATGAATTGATGGAGGACACAGTGAGGTTCAACATAATCACAGACAATGATCAATGGCCATCTTATTCAATGAGAAGTACCCCAACAACACCATACCCCGTTGGTATCCTTTATAGCTTGTTTGAATGGATAGGCAGTAGAGGGGAGTAGAGTAGAGGAAGGGAGAGTAAGTTAAATAACCTTGTTTGTATTTTTTTAAGGAAGGAGGAGAGGAGTTTGGAGGGGTTCTAACTACTTCTAACCTATCATTTTTAATTCTCCCAAATTGGAAAGATTTGGAGAGATAGTAGAGCATAGAAATGCTTGACCAAATTAATTACCAAATTTACCCTTATCATAAAAACAAAATTACAAACTATGAAAATGCTAATTATTCTCCTCTCCCTTAATTTTAAAAACGTCAAAATAAGGTAGAGGATAATCATTCTCCTCTACTCTCCTCCCTACTACTCTCCTCTCTCTCCAAACTTCCAAACATAACATTAATGCATGCATCCGCCTTAATTATACCTTCTTCTCCTTGTTAAGAGTAGATAAGCAAAAACACTTGGGTATTGCTGTGTCATATATAGCAGTACCCACTTTGCTCGAGCCAAATCAATTCTTCTTGCTACAAGGTTTGGTTACACTTGTGTTGCTTAATTAGATCTTACACTCTTTTAAGTTATGAATTAAAATGTTAATTAATTTGTGCCGACATATTCCGCTCTCTGAAATATCAGCAACTCTTACCAATGGGGAAATAAGGTTAATAGATCTTTTGGGCCTCATTATCAATGGGCTCAGTATAATTTGCACTATTTGATGAAATACTGGGCTTACCTGTTTATATTGACCATCTGCAACAATTGTAATTTTGTGAGCTGAGTATTGGGTATGAGCAGTAGAAAAAAAATTTGGATTCTTGAGGTGCAAATGGTTGTGGCACAAAGTGGTGTGGTCCTAAAAAATAAAAATAAAGAATAAAGATCTTTTGGGCCTCAATATCAATAGGCTTGCTATAATTTGTATCATTTCATGCACTGTACAGGTCTACTTTAAAAGGCGTAGTTTTTATACAATGTAAATATTGACTGTGTAATATGTATTGCAAGATGCCAGTGTGGTGATTAAGGTTAGCAGAATAATAGTGAAATTATTAAAATCACTATATTTTATTAACTTATTAAGTTATTGAGATAATGTAATATCTAAGTTCTTTATCACCATCTTCTCAAAAAAAAAAAATCTTTATCACCCATTTTCCTTAAAGTTATTCGGTTTAGAATGCTGAAATTAAGCCATATTGATGGAGGTTATTTGAGATACTACGACTCAAGTCTCCTTTTAGTCAAAATTTATAGTATTATTTTACTCCAAATCCAATATACTTGAAATCTTAATCATACTTGTAATACAATTAAAATCCTAAATATGTACAAGTATAATATAAGTTTAGGATTAGCTTATACTTTGAAGTATAGAATTAATCCTGTAATACCCGGAAAAAAAAAATTAAAAGGAATGGTATTTAAGTAAATCTTTTGTGGGGTCAATTTTATAATTTATAATTATAAGGGAGTTTTTTAGAAAATAAGATTAAAACTCTAACTATATATAAAATTATTAAGTCAGCATATAATAGCAGAGATATTTTGAGAGAGGAGACTACTCAAAGAACTGAAGTAGAGAATGATTGACTACACTCTTAAGGTAAGAGTTTAAGAAATCTTAATCTTTTGTCAAATTTAGATTTTATGAAGTATTAGAATATTTTCTTATATGAGTATTTTGGCTAATAGTGAGACTTTCTTTAGCCATGGCCGCCTGGGTGTATTCAACGTAATTTTCTTAAAGGAATTGAATTGGATTGATGGAGGAAAAAAAAAAAAACAAAACAAAACGCTTGCGGAAAAGGAGGAACACCAATTTCTTTGTAATATATTATTATTTGTTTATTGATTTTTTTTTTTTTTTTTTTTTGACAAGGAATGCATAAACTTTTCATTACTAAGAAGTCATAACCTTTACATCATGGATGAGGGCTTGCTTAGCAAAAGAAGGATCCTCTTCAATCCAGACGATGTCATTTACAATGCTATAAGCATTTTTTGCTACTAGGTGAGCAGGCACATTCTCCTGCCTTTTAACATGGGAAAACTGAAACTGAGAAAACCCCTTACAAAGCTCAATAATGCCATCAAGAACAGAGACCACAGCAGAGGGAGCGGGGGAGGAACCCAATAGAGCATTAATCAGGACTTGAGAATCACCTTCCAACACCACAGCAGATCAGCCCCGGCACAGGGATGGAATTGTGTGATTTGTCTTCTTGCCAAAAGAAAACTAGAGGCGGCAGTGGAAGGAGGAGGAGGAAAAAAAAAAAAAAAGATGAAAAAGAAAATGAACACGTGTAGAACTATAGAAGATGGTCTAGGTGGTGCTTTTGACTCTAAATGATTATATGTAGATTACTAGGTTCTGATAGTGGTAGTAGAGGATATATATTGAATATATGAATTTTTTATTTTGAGATAATAAAGAGTAATTATTGGATACTTTAGTAGTCTCTTTGTTGGTCGGGTACCGTTATAAGTTATTTTTTAAATTATTTAATTATTGAGTAAAAAATATTTGAAAATTGTTCTAGGTGATATCTAAAGATTTTAGAGGAAGTGTTAGTTTTTTTTGGAATAGCTTTTGGAGGTAAGTAATCTTATCTTAATTGGTTTTATTTTGCGTAATTTAACTGCTAAAAATTGTTTACAGTTGTTACAATTTTATTTCTATTGTATTGCAATTTTATTTCTATTGTATTACTGATTTCAAGTAAAGAATTATCACAAATATATTTGATCACTGAATATATGATGTGTTTTATTTAATTGTTTTTAGCTATACTGATTCAAAGTAAAGAATAAAAAATTTTCACAAATATATGAGCATTGAATATAAGATTTATTTTATTTAATTGTTTTTTTTTTTAGCTATATTGATTTAAAGTAAAGAATATAGAAATATCACAAATATATTTGAGATTGAATATATGATTATATATATATATATATATATATGCATTTGAATAAGATATATTTTTATGGACAATTTGATTATGAATTGATTCTGATACCCAAACCAATGGGAATTATTCATTGGTACTCTGATGTCCAAATCGATGGGGGTTATTCATTAGTACTCTGATACCCAGCCAATGAGGGTTATTCATTGGTATTCTAATACCCAAACCAATGGGGGTTATTCATTGGTATTCTGATGCACGAACCAATGGGGGCTATTCATTGGTACTCTAATACCCAACTAATAGAGATTATTCATTGGTACTTTGATGTCCAGTCACGGGAATATAGCGTGACCCTAGCTTGTTATTAAGAATATGAATTACGATCGAATATTTGAACTATTTTGAGTCCTTATAACTACATATGTGATTTTGGAAATGTTTGAGTATTTGAACTATTTTGAGTCATTAAAATTGCGTGTGTATCTTTTTGGAACATATTGTAAGTTATAGGTTTGATATATGGAAAACTGACTACTTTTTAAACCATCTATGATATATTTCTCAGATTAAAGTATATGATCTATTTGCAACTTATTATTTTAAGACTATGAAACTTTTTTAGTTATTTTTTAAAACTCACAGTATATTATAACTTTTGAAGACTCATATTACATCTTATTACTTTACAGTTCTATTGCTTGATAAAACTTATTAGGATTTTGGTTACTTATTGAGTTGTCAGCTTACCCCTTTTTCTTCCCCTTCAGTTTTAGATTGTGAAGAATAGCAAGTTTTGGGAGTTTTGATGTTGTGTTGTGAGCAGGAAAAGAAGCTTAGTGATTTTGGATTGGATGGTCTTTTAATAGTTTTATATTTATTGGCCAATTGGCATTATGTACATGAGGTTTGGATTTTGTTCCTATTAAATTATTGGAGATCTATTCATAAAGAAATTGTTGAGGTATTTTGAATTTATTTGAATTCATTTTTGAGGATAAATTTTAGTTGCTTAAAAGGCCTTGTACACTTGTAGGGTGCTTACTTTATAAGCTTGCGGCAGTTGTCACGTGCCTATCTTTATAGTTGGGTTTGGGGCGTGACAAATCCATTCGTCAAAAATAAAGTTTAGAATTAATTTATTATAGTGTGACCCATGAATAGTATAAAAAAGTATAGAATTAGCTGAAACTGAAAACTTTTTGCAGAAAATACTGTAAAAAAAAAACTACAAGCTAGCTGAATAGTATAGTGAGACCTATAAATACCAAAAAGTGCAATGAGACTCATAAATAATAGCAAAAATAAACTAAAAACTCTGATAAGCTATGAGCTTCATCACTTCCCAAACACACTCTTAGTATATATTCATAGCTCAATAGTTATTTAAGGTCTTTTGTTACGGAGGTAGATCTTTAAAATCAAATCACATGTTTTCTCTTATTACCATTACTAGTCGCAAACCCAAGTGATGCGCAAAAAATGTAATATAATTATTTTATAAGATTATAATGTAAAATTTGTAGGTTAATAGTGCATGTATTATTTAAAGACATTTTCTATTTTTATAAATTTCATGTAATGGAACATAGAATATATTTTTTCTCCAACAACAATACATAGTGAGATATATATATATATATATATATTTATTTATATTCATATTTATATCATTTTTATTGCTTTTTTAGGACTCATATCTCTAATTTCTAATGCCTATTTTGTTTATATTTTAGCCCAATATGAAAGACTTTGACCCAAATAGAGTAAAATTTCATACTTTTTAATCCAAAAAAAGATAAATTTTGAGCCCAAAATAGAAAAATGAAACCTACAAAAAGAATCAATCTAAGGACAAATTAGTCCAAAATGGACTATTTAGACCAAAATGGATCAAAGAAGACCAAATTGGATCAAAATAGACCAAAGTAGACTGAATTGGACGGAAGTGACCAAAGTGAATTGAATGGACCAAAGTAAACCGAAATTCTACATTGATATGGCTTAAAAAAAATGTAACAACAACAAATATTAACGCTTCAGCTTTTAGATATTATATAAAATATAGATTTGTAAGACTATGTAGTAAAGTTTATAATAACTACAGTATCACTAAAAAATAATTATGAATTTTGTTTGTTATGTTGTTGATCTCAAATTAAACAATCATGCCGTTTTGTAAATTTTTTAGTTAATAAATAATGTCATTTACAATTACAAAATTTTAATGAAATAATTTGTAAGATGCATCATTTAAAAGGTCTTATTGTTTGATTAACATTATTTTAAAAAATGCTTAAATGACTTCATGTACTAATACATTTGAAAAAATAATTAAATTAACTCTTTTTTATTTTTATTTTTATGAACACTCATTTAATTATTTACTAATAAATTTTACAATTGAAAATGATTGAAGTGGACTGAATTGACCAAATTAGACTGAAAATGGCCAATGTAGGCTGAATGGATCTAAATAGTTCAAAGTGAACGGGAAAAAACCGAAGTGGATTGAAATGATATGCTAATGTGACTCAAAAGGAGTGTAATAATAATAAACGCTACGTTTAAGCTTTTAGATATTATATAGAATTATTATTTTACTCACTAAGGCTATGATTGGTTGTGAGCTAAGTGACTCCCTTCTATCTGGTTTCACTAAAGTATTAATGGCCAGTTTAGAAGGAGGTGATTTGAAACTTGGTAGAGGAAGAACTTTTAGCTCAGCACAATGATCTTGCCATAAGAACCCTGTACCAATTATCAATTATGCAACACCTCAATTGGATCCACCTTTACATGTTTAGAGAGTCCACAAGGATTAAAACTAGTGGATCATGATTATGATGAGTCCATTTACTCAAGAACCGTACTTATATTCCAAAATAAAAAATTTTCATATCGTAATCAGTCGAAAATAATATTTTAATTTTTAAAGAGAAATCCGGACCACATTGTGCATGTGAAGTTTGACATTCCAAAGTTCATTGCACCAATCTTCCAGTTACTAATACATAGTTACGTCACCTAATTTAAGCAATAATTCTTAGGATTAATATAAAACGGAAGATATTCAAAGATCTTTCTAACTACCAAGGTTCTATGAACAAACAACTTCGCAAACCTATTGCTAGACTCTTGTTTCATTCAAGAGATTGTCTCTATACTCTTTATGTTTGCTTTGGGAGTTTCATTTTTGCTGCAGTTACACTGTTGCTCTTTCTCTATCTTTTTTATTTGGTACAACTTGTTTGTGGTTTTCCCGATTGGCATATATATAGAGGGTTTTGTTAACTATCTAAGATAATAGAGTTTTTTCAGCCAAAAAATAATAATAATAAAGCTTTTTATTCTAAAAAAGATAATGAAGTTTTTTAATCACCAAGAGTCTTATTGATTGATAGAAATTTTTTTATGGTATTATCAACAGAAATGTCAACAATTCAAACCCTTGCCCTCCAACTATCGAATTATCCACACACACACATACACACGTATGTTGCTTAATCTAGTAAATTTATTTTATTGTGGTGTCTCATTTCATATGACTTGAGTATTTTTTTGAAGGTTGGTGATTTTGTATTACTTACTAGTTACTATAATTATTCTAGTATCAAAAAATTAATATTTCTATTTTTCATGTTATATATTATTTCAGATACAATAAAATGGAGTATAATAGTATATATGTGTCCAACGTTAACTAAATTGTTAAGAACCCATGACTGGCCTCAAAATTTTCGAACTAAATCTTATGATCTGATCAAATTACACGTAGTATGACTTTAAATAATATGTAGTTATTTTAGAATTTTAAAAGGAAGGGAGGCTATGACTATGAGCCTATGACCCCTTGAATTCAAACTTCTATTAATCCAAAACCTTAATATAAAGTTGAACCATTTATCAAGGTGTTAAAAAACAGTCCACCCATGGACACACTAAAACTCACGTCCAATTTCATAACATGTTTAGATGTCAACTTGTAATTAGATTATAGCGGTTACACATAAGACTACCATTGATACTTACTAAAAAATTGAATTTAGGTACATCAATTACAAGATTGCACTAAAATATATTATAGATTTGGGTGTGTATTTAGATATGTCTCTAGAGTTTCTCTTTAAAAATTGAATCAAAGGCAAATTTATTTATGCTTCATTTACCAGACTACTTTTTTTTTACTTTAAAAATATCCTTTGATTATTTTGTTGCTAGAATAGAGGCCTTTTTAAGGTTTGTTTAATTAGAATTCATTCAATCCCTATTTTTAAGGAAAGGGAGTTGTTAAGGGACCACATGCACTTCCTACCTTTGCGTGATTGCAAGATATTTTACTTGCCTTTCATCAAAGTATATACTTGCCATTAGAAAATTCTATAATCACTCATGGTGGCATAGATTTTTATTGAAAGTTTCAAGTTATAAAACCCCACATATTAAAGAAGCAAGTACAACCTTCTTGCTGGTCCTTTTTTCTTGTGACTCTCATTCTTAAAACTTTCTCCAACTCTTTAGGTTTACCCATTTTGCAAGTTACTTATCTTGCTCAACATTGTTTTCAATCAACCTTTTTATCTGGAAATTTATTGTATGAGATTGGTTGTCTATAATCTATATAGCACAAGTCCTAATACTTTTTTGTGCCTAGGGCCCTAAAGAAACATAGATTGTCAAAGATTTGGAAAGTTAAATTGGTCCTAGTCTTAAAGGAAGGAAATTTTCATAAAGGGATCACATGCTTGCTTTTACTACAGGGGACACCCATCATTCACTTTTACACAACTGGTTTTGACCCTCATCGTTCTTTTCCCAACCTTTATTGTCTCTGACTTTATGCTAATCTCAATTGGGTTTGGGTCAAGGGATTTCATTAAAAATGATATATATCACTGCCAATTAGAGGCCAAATCGTGGGGACTCATTACATGTTCTTTTTATTTCAAAGATACTCAATTGAGTACTTTATATCAAAAGTCTTCTTGTGTTAAAGAGTTTGATAAGATATATATATTGCTCTTTGCAAATTTAACTGACAGCTGGTTTGTCTTTTAAAGTTTAAACCAAAAACTTACAAACAAATCTTATGTGTTTGGCATTTTCTGTTTAACCTATAATTCTTTATTTGTAAGATTAAGAACTTGTAAGTTGTAACACAGCACAAGCAACATTGTTTAACCTATAATTCTTTATGCCACATTATACAATAAGTTAAAGAATAAATTAACTGTTTTTGTATCATAAACTATGTATCATACTTGTTATTTTCTTCCAAAGATTCAAAGTCGGTCATTCTGTCTTTCCACATACTAATAAGAAAGAAATATAAAAAACTCAAGGTATCTAGGCTTTTTAAAATGAAAAAAGGAAAAAAAAAATATATATATATATATATATATATAAGTAATGTTAGAAATATAGAAAATTTCATACTCTTTTTTATAATTGTTAATGTAACAAATTGTAATGAAAGTAACATCATTTTTACAAAAGTCTATTACTTGTATTATTTTTATTAGTGAGATTTTTTTTTTTTTTTAGTATATTACAGTATACAAACTCAATAGTTATGAAAAATTTTGTATCTCTAAACTTATTATTTTAAAATTGACCGGTTGAAATAGATGTGGCAAGAAACAAAAACTCTTGAGAGAGAGATAAACCTGCATCCTAACTAAGAAGTATTAACAATTAAAGTGTTCATGTTCTGGTCCCAATTCCTACCATAGTTTATACAGGAGTTGTACTAAATTATGAAATACATTTATAGGTTTGTTAGCCTGACACCTTTTGTAGTATCTGAACAAAATATTAATTAGTGAAAAAGAAAAGGGGAGCAACATAGTTATCATTAAAAAATAGAAAATGATGGGCATAGAATTATGCAAACATGCAAGCCACTGTCCACCACAAGCAAATACTATAGCAGAATCTCTCTCACCCACCTCCTAACTTCTCATTAGTTTCTCTTTATAAAGAGAGCTTCCTCTAACTGTCACCAAGACTCACCACCACAAGTACCATTAGCAATAAGCACAAAATGCAAAAGCATCACCACTACCATTTCCTCTTGATTTCTTGCTTTTGCTTTTCTACACTAGCTCTTTCATGGAACCAAAACATGCAATTCAATCAAGGAAAGAACTATGAGGGCTCCTCAGATCTAGTTGACCTTCAGTACCACATGGGTCCTGTCCTTGCATCTCCTATAAATCTGTATATAATCTGGTATGGCCATTGGAACCCAACCCAACAAACCATTGTAAGAGATTTCCTCTATTCCCTCTCTTCATCTTCTTCTTACCCTTCAGTCTCTGATTGGTGGAGGACTGTCAGGCTCTACACTGACCAAACAGGATCAAATATCACAGGGAATATAGCCCTCTCAGGTGAGTTCTATGACACTAAATACTCCCATGGTGGCTATCTCAGTCGTTTAGCAATCCAATCTGTCATCAAAACTGCTGTCACTTCATATCCAAGCCCTCTACCTCTCAATCCTCACAATGGCCTCTACTTAGTGCTGTCTTCTTCAGATGTTCAAGTCCAAGACTTTTGTAGAGCAGTCTGTGGCTTTCACTACTTCACTTTCCCAAACATTGTTGGTGTCACTGTACCTTATGCTTGGGTTGGTAATAGTGGAACTCAGTGTCCAGGCATCTGTGCCTATCCATTTGCATGGCCTACGAATTCAGGTAAGCCACCACCAAGCTGGAATGGAGGCAACAATATAATGCATGCACCTAATGGGGATGTGGGTACTGATGGAATGATCAGTGTGATTGCTCACGAGCTAGCTGAAGCGTCAAGTAACCCATTTGTGAATGCATGGTATGCTGGTGATGATCCAACTGCACCAACTGAGATAGCAGATCTGTGTGTTGGTGTTTATGGGAGTGGTGGGGGTGGTGGATATGTGGGGAAGGTGTTTACAGACTCATGGGGAAATGGGTATAATGTGAATGGAGTAAAAGGAAGAAGATTTCTTGTGCAATGGGTATGGAACCCTTTGCAAAGGAGATGCTTTGGGCCTAATGCTGTGGATTAAAGAGTGTTTCACTGTAAATACTTTGCTATCATTTCTTCTACTACTTTACCTCTTGCTCTTATTAGAAGTGTCTCAAAAAGAGCAGGTGAGGACCAGATGAAAAGAAATGGTAATCAAATGAGGCAAGGCTGGCACCTGGTGTTGAAGGACGGCCAGCTTGATGCGGAAGTAAATATCTTGCTTTTCATAAGACCCATGCTTATTATGCTTTGCTTGTTGAATTTATAGTTGTTTCTCTGTATGCAAAAAGGATCTATATAGAAAACTGTTGATCAGATTTGGAGCTGTTTTTGAAATGACAAGTGCTCAGTTGATGTAAAAAGATCTCTCTCGATTACATTAAGGGAAGAATTACATAATATATGATGAGGCATCTAAATACATTTCCATATTGATCAGTGACAAATGATCTCTTTATACGAAAAAAAAAAAGAATAGTAATGGTCTCTTACTTATCACAGGTAACTAATCTTTCAATCAATAAAATAATGTATATGATATATCACTTTCAAATTTAACTTGATGATACATTATGAGAAGAATGAGGTAGGCCAATAAGTAAATAACAACAGCCTTCTCAGCAACAAAGCAGAGTAAAAATGTCCTCCTATATAATTTCCCACCAAAAAAGGAAGACCCTTTTTCTTTTAACATAGCAAACACATTGCTACAAAACTGTAGACCTATATGAATCTGGATGCTCTTCATGTTCCCCCATCCTAAACTCTTATGGCCGATACAGCTCAAAGCCTCAGATTTCTCGAGAAACACCTAGAACGTGGATGCTTATATAATTTTGAATTCAATTTGCTACATTCTTTATGACCAGATAATCCTATGTGAAATTCACAACACGTCAAAACATCGGATACAGGTGTGATCAATAAGCCTATTTACAAGGCTCTCTGGCTCTGGAATGAGAGCAGATGTCAAGCTGTTCCAAAAATGAAAAGTCAAGGACTTATCCAGCATCTTTCTGAACAAATCATCTTGTCGAGCTTTCTCAGTCTCAGTTGCCGGTGCAGTAAAATATCTGTTTGCAGCTCAAATGGGTTAAATAATAAACAAGAATATGAGAGCCATATGAACCAAAGGCACTACACAATTTGTTTTAAAAACATAAAGGACAGAACCATATAATAGAAAAAATATAAGGGAACATAATCAGACAAACACACATGGCAACTATATGGTTCTGGGAAGCAAAACAATCAATCACACAGGTGACCTGATTTTTTATGTCAGCTAAACATGTATAAACCAGCCCAGCTTATACTAGGATAACACATCAACAAAGAAACCCTTGATCAAATGACATAATTATGGAAACAATAATGATAATAATAATGTAACCTATATTTTTGTTCATTAGGCACTGGAAACATCTCTTCTACTTTAACTTGAAGATTCAATTCCAGTTAAAAAAGTATCTGATAAATAAGATGAAAATGTTTTTAAGAAAGAAAGGAAAGCCTAAATGCTAAAGCCAGTGCAAGCATTGAACCAACAAACAGACAGAAAAACAAACAAAAGAATCTTAAACCTCCAGAGGAATGGACAGACCACTTGGAAAACCAAGGAAGTCCAAGAGAAAAGCAATTTAAGAAGAATATCTTGAGCTTTAAAAAACACACCAGAGGAGACATGGTGGAATCACCTTTTGAGCTTGCATCCATAATTAACGAAACATCTATCTCAAATGTCCCTCAGACCCACAAAAATGAAATATCCAAGAATTAAAGAAACAAACAAACAAACAAACAAAAAAAAAAAAACAAATACAGATAAGGACCCAAATGAAACACATATATCATCTGATTTTGGCTAATTAAAGTATCAATACTAAACATATCTATAGATATCATTTTTTTTTATAGGTATCTCTGGACATCATTAAGGTGATGAAAACACCTTAGCTAGTAGATTAAACAAAGGGAGTAACAGCTGCAACTCCTTAAACCCTCATCCTTAGCAAAGGAAGGATTTGATCCCAAATTTCCAATGCAACTGCCCAGAACCTTACCAGCTAAGCATGCTATCTTTTTTTTTTTTTTTTTTTTTTGGTAAACAAAAGTTTAGGTGAGGGGAGGCTACCCCATACCAGGGCCAGGGCAAGCCGCAAGCCCCAAAGAGGACTTACATTAGACTTATAGATCGCGCCCACCAAGGAGGACTGCTGGCAGCAGGACTCGAACCTAAGCCTTTTGGGCGAAGCATTCGAGCCTTACCAACTAAACCAACCCCCGTTGGCAGCTAAGCATTCTATCACCTTCAACATCTTGCACGAATATATATATATATATATATATATTGACAGTGAATAAGCCATCAGAGCTGTAAAAAAGACATCTCCAAAGTATCTTCCCATTCCTATAAGGCTTGCATGGCCAAAACCCCTTTCCTTACTTGAAATTTCTACCAACAAAGATATTCTTTTTGTCTGTAATTACATTTTACTCTGACCACACAAGCTACTGTTCATAGTACTTGTTAAAACTACGAACCTTTTAAAGTCTATCAACCCCCATAAACATTTTATGCCTTTTAGACTTCAATCAACTTCAATGTTTATACTCAACTGCCAAGAAATTGTTAATTTTAGGTGTGAGTGTTCTTTGTAATTTTCTCTAAGTTTCTCTAAGAAATACAACAAAAGAGAAGTTTTAATGCTTCTCAATCTTGTTCATTGTATTCCAAATTGTTCATGATCATGAAAACATACAAATAGGCTCGACTGGTTAAATATTTGATGCATTAAAAAAAAACATATTGGACAACATCAGTAAGTTCTTTGGAAAAAATATTTTGAAAGAATTTTTTTTTTTTTAATAAGTAACAATCTTTATTAAATCAGAAACACTTCCAAGTATACAGGGGTATACAAAGAAAAACCAACATCAACATTTCAAAAAACATAGCTCTAACAAATCAAAGAAAGAATCACAAGAGAAAGCTTGAATAGCTCTAGCCCATTCCAGCAAAGAAAAAAGAAAAAGGACTTAAGCTCATTAATGTATCAACGATTTTACTAACAGATGGGCATCCATTATTGAACCATTTTAGGAAACTTTTTATTGGAAAAGTAAAAGCAACTGATTTTTTTGACAGCTTTTTCAATTTCCCATAAAATTTTTTTTGAAATGAATTATTAATGGATGCCCTAAGAGAACCTGTTAATTGGATTCCTGTATCAATTATAACTCAGCATTATTAAATACAAAAAAAATGAATTTCCAGAAGAACGGAAAGAAGGCTTTTATAATACAAAACTAAGACTTTATTTTGGTGCCCTGCTGGTATGGATTGTAATTTTGAGTGATTTGCAAATATTTACTGATTCCATGATTAAGAACCACAAATATTGAATTAAGACTAATTGGAACTTACATACATACAAAAGCTCTATGCCTGACCTGTCTAAACCCAATCCAAATGTAAAATTAGGAAAGCACATTGTTCACGGCTCTAATCTGCTCCTGCTCCAGAAACTGGGCAATCAAATTCCATGGATATAATGTCCTAGGTTATCCCATTGAGGACTTACGTCTGGACATTCAAAACTCATTGAATAGATTTTAGTTTAAAAGAATTGATCGCCAGTTCATAATATTGATCAGTAAACCCTAATAAAGCAGTATACCAGCTATTTGCCTCCACCCAATCACTAACTTCTAAATGTTTGGCATCATAAGATATACTCCAAAACCATCACAGAATAGGCTCCATATCATTGACGCATACAATTAATTGATTGATAGGTGATCTACAAACTCAATTTTACTTTAAAGGCTACAGAATAGAAGAATTCTGCTTAATTTGTCTCTCTTAAAAAGATCACCATGCTCATCCTCAAAAATTAAGTGGATGAAAATTCCCTCACATATGTATGCACTAAAACATATAAGATGGAAAAGGATTTAGAAATATACCTTGAAATATTTTGAGAACTGATAGGGAAGAAAATGAAAGAATCTTGCACATTCAGTTCCAGCTGTTTAATGGATAGTTTCTCTTGACTCCAAAACTTTCTGGAAACTCTTGTCAAAAGATCAGCCCCATTCCATCTCAATTGAGTGTCATCATAAGTCATATAGAACTCCTTCAGGCACTCCATTATGAAGGGACTGCATGGAAAGAGGAAGAAATATCATATTTAAACATACAGTGTCTATTGCAAAAAATAATATAAAAAAAAGAGGAGTAATTGATCATATAGAACTTTTTTTTCCCCAATAAATGAACCAGACAAGTCTGCAAATAAAATTTCCCAAAAAAAAAAACATAAATAATAAACATCAGCTCCATGTCTGATACTCGAACATAATCCATTCTTTAAATTTCTAAAACAATTCTTTCCCTCCAACCCATCTCGTTACTCAACCTTTTTCAGGAAAGTTATTGCAGTTCAATGTGATGCTTAGAAACAGATCAGAGGATCAGAGACAAGAACAAAATGCACCACAAACAAAACATGTAACCATAAAAGATTTTTTATTTGCTTTGTGTGTGTGTGTGTGTGTCGCGCGCACCGGGGGGAGGGGGGGGTTGGTCAAGTGCACAGAAGAAAATTTTAACCATCTAGTGACGAAAGGGAAGGAAGAACCCGGAGGGAGGGGCTCTAACATTATCAGCGAATATGTTCTGTTAGTACCTTTGCTTCCTAAATGCCATCACAGCACCATTCAGAGAACTTCCAGCAAGATGATCCTCCATACCAACAGAATTATTAAGCGAAGATAGTGGTCTCAAAACTATAATATCAGAATCAAGATATATTCCACCATATCTGGAAAACACAACAAAAGAACAAATAATTACACATGGTAGATGACCAATATCAGCATTTGGAAAATTAGATAGCATATGACATATCACAATGAACCAACTATTAATAACTAGTTTCGTACTAGAAAATAAAAACTGACACAAGCGAGCCTAAGAAGTAAGAACTCAATAAACATGAATAATTTCCTCCTCAATGTACATAAGGGAAAACAAAATATAGTTGCATCAGTATAATCTTCTCAGGAAGCAGTCAAAACGCAGTCTCCATGAAAGCATCTTTAATAAGAAACTCATTTATTGTCAAGACTATCCCGGAGGAAGTGAAATGAAAGTCTCTTTTCCCAGTACAGTTTGGCTTACCAGAAAAGCTTACAGGAAAATAGTACCCAACTTTCTCATTATGCATATCCAGTAAAAAAATGCAAAATAAAATTTGACTTAACTTTTTCATGCGGGAAAATGACTTGAAAGGCCAGCATTTTTTTATAGACAATCAAAGACACAAAATTATGGGAAAACAGTTACATTCCTATCTCCTGAAAATAAAGCAGAGCCATATAGTGAAACTTTCTTGCCTCACAACTACAGAGTACCTACGAAAACATAATTGATCAACAACGAATGCTGTTAAAATTCTACTTTGAGAGCAGCACTTAATACAGTGAACCAACATTCAACTTTAGCAATGTAAAGAAGTAAATAATAGGGTTAGTTTCATTAGAACTTCAAGAGAAATAATCAAAGAGGTTGAATAATCAATATGCTTTAAGTTGGACGAACTTCAGGATCCTAGACTCCAGACTAGTAACTGGCTCATTGAATTACTCCAAGGACAGTAATTAAACTCTGTTTCTAATTAACCTTATAAAAAAAAAGGGCAAAATATTATTCTAATGACTTTCATCTCCTCCAGAATGACAGTAATTTTCTGCACTTTGCTCATCAGCCAAACAACATCCTTCTTGGTGGCTAAATAATCTTTCTTGAACAAAATTTAGCTACAAAATTAGTTGTAGCCTAAGGCTACAACTTTACTTAATAAAATAAATATTATTACATATTTTGAAAATCTAACCCTTGAATTATATGTTCTTTACGCTCTTAATACATATGTCAAATTTTGTGACAATCGAATATTATTTACTATATGATCTATAAGCTCATATTTTATACATAATTTTAAACTACAAAAACTTGCAATTTAAACAATTTATTGATGACATTGCTATTGATCTTTAATTTTCTAGAAATTTTGCAAGCGTGAAATATATAAGAAGAAGATGTAATCCAATGGTGGATTTGTTAAAATTCACCTCCAGTAAAAAGATATTGGATAAGGTTGTAACCTAAAGCTACAATTAATTTTGTAGAAAAACTTTGTCCATCTTTCTTTTTTAAATCCTTGTAAACCAAAATGGTTAATGATTAGAAGAAATTTAATTTTAGGGAAAGTGTATATGGCCTTATTCGGTTATAAAATAACACTCTACATACTAATGAGTTGAAATCTGGAATTGAGTAGAAATCCATTCACGGCTTAGTTTCAATAGATCAAAAATTGGCCGTAGAGGGTATTGGGTAAAAAGGAGGAGTCTTGATGGTTTAATATGTGGCTCCTGTATATAGTCAGGAAGAATTGAGATAAAATGCAGAATTTAAAAAAATATATATATCCTAGGGCATGTGTCTAGCATTAAATCGAGCATCAAGCAAGCCTCAAGCAGAAATCAAATATTTGAATATATTTGCACAGCTTATAGAAATAATTTGAACTTGTTCCTCATTTTAATCAATAAACAAATATTTTAATTAAAGATAATCCCCCAGAAAAACCAGCAATTTAGCATGTTCAAAGATTTTTTATTGCTAACTACACATGCACCAAGTGCATCTCCACGACCTCACCTTCCACCTTGTTCTTAGAAGGAGAGGATATGTCATTTGAGCTAAAGATCAATGGCAGCATGGTCATAGATTATGCAGACCTACGACTATAATGTAGTAGTGTTTATCTAATATTCACATGCATGATCCCCTTTTGTCCTTTTTCTTCTGTTCTACATGATTTCATCTCCAAGTTCTGCTGCATTTCCCACTTATATTAGTTATATGTTTATCAGATCTTCACATTTACTAAAATAGAAACCAATCAAGGATTCCATAATAGATAGTCCAAAGTGAACTGGAAAAACTCACAAAAAGATAAAACTAAAGATTTCACTACCCTAGATGGAAAATATTGATATGGCACCAAGCATACTTACTTATAGAGAGCAGCAAGACGGACAAGCTCACTATAGTGAGTAGGATAAAACTTTGTCTTTTTCCATTCAAACCATACAGATGCGAATACATGGGTTGGTGTATCCTCCAGCAATTCATCAAGATTTGGCATAGCAACAGCAACTTTGTAACTAAAAACAAAAAATTTACTTTAGACAATACAGTTTCAAAACCAAATGAACAAACAGATATAGGAAAAAGAGGCAGTTAAGATCAGAGAAATACCCATCCTTCACAAAGCTATCTTTAAAAAAATCAAGCTCAATCGTTTCTGAGAACACTACAACACAGGCATCTCGATGCTGTGAGAGCAAACTCTCAAGCCCCCGCTGGTGTCGCACACTATACATCCAAGGTGGCGAATTCCACACCATAAAGACCCTCACATCACACTTCCCCTTCCTAAAAAATGCACCCACAAAATCTGAAAAAGACAGATGTGGATGCACCCCAGGATAATACCCCCATCTTTTTCCATTGGCATATATATGACCCGAAAACTCAGTCTTGCCCCCAACAATATCACCTTTATCGACATTAACCAACCCACCACCATTTCGACCCAATTCAGCATTCAACCTATCATTAGAATCAGCAACTCTATTTCTATTCAACCCATTACCTACATCTTCAACTAAACTCCTATCCTCAGCTCTCTTACTCTTACTCTTATCAGATAAACCTGACACCCCATCGTTGTTATCAACAATTCCCCTACTATTCAACACATTACCTACATTTTTACCCAATTCAACATTCAACGACCTATCACCCTCATCAGACAAACTCAAAACCCCATCATTTCTATTCAACCCATTATCTACATTTCCAACTATACCCGACACAACCCCATCTTTTGTATCGACAATTCTCTTACTATTCAATCCATTATCTACATTTCTCAAATCTCTACCTTTAGCATTAAAACCAGGTTTCGACCTCTTACCAGTCTCCGAAACACTCAACGGCCTCTTGGTCAAAAAGGGTACCCTTTTGAACTCATTGAGCCACCATTTCTGGACCAACCTATCACCTCTAGTGAAAGAGGTGACCCCAACCCCATCTGGGTCTTGAAGCATTGGATTGTTCAAAGGGTTCAAAGACTCAAAATTGGACTTGAACATCTTATCCCTCCGCAAAAAATCGCTCTTCTTGTCAAACCAATCCCCCCAGACTTCCCTCAACGGCGAGGCCTTAAAACGACCCGTCGTTTTCAACAACAACGCCTCTTCGACCGCGACATTGGCAGCTTTTCTCCGTACAGTCTCGTCCAACGGCACGTCGTCGGAGGCAAACGCGGATTTACTCCGATCGTCGTCGTCAACGACAGTCGTACTTCCCATCATAAACCCTAGAAATCGATCTTCGCCCTCGACGACCAAATCGTCTTCGTCCCAACTCCTCGTCGTCGTCGTTTTCTTCTTCTTGAATGATTTCCTGATAGCTCCGGTGACATGGTCGAAGTAGTACCCGGAAACCCTAGGCAAATTCCTGGAGGTAAACGACTCGCCGTTTTGTTGTTGTTCTTCTTCGCCTTCTTCTTCTTCTTCCTCGCCTTCTTCTAAAACGGCTTGTCGTTGTTGTTGCTGGTCTTCGTCGAGGATGTCGATTTTGTCGTCGACGTTGTTGTTGTTGTTGTTGTCGTCGTCAGAGGAAACGACGTCGCTGTTGTCTTCGAGGAGGGGGTTGGAATCGACGTCGTTTTGGTAATGGTAGCGACGGTTGGGAGAGTTAGAGTGAGAGAGACGAGAGTAGAGGAGAGAAACGGAGAGGAAGAGGAGGAGAAATGCTGAGATCACGGCGCACAACTGTGCGCCGTTACGCCCACGCCTACGTGTCCGTTGCATTTTCTCTCTCTCTGTTAAATAGACGGCATTTATGAATGTAAATAGCTGAGAAGAGAAGCCTGGACTCTCTGGGAACTGCGAAGAAAAGAAATGAAAGGGACCCCTTCAGTTTGTTGTAAACTAAACTAAGCAGATCTTAGATTTTCATTTTCTTATTATTACCTCCAACGTGCGTGTGTGGGACCCACGCTAATGCAAAATGAAAAACAAATTTGAAATTAATATCTTAATGCTAACAAGATATAACAGAAAAATAAATAATTAATTAGCAAGTATATTTAGTGTTTTTTTTTTTTTAAAATATGCTTAATAACGAGTAATTTGACGAAGAAAATATTTCATATATTCATTCAGATGCTAAAGTAGATAAAACAAATTTAAAAATACTAATAAGTTTTTTCTTATATTATTATGATTCAGATTATTTTTTTACTTAAAAGTCACTAATATGTAGTTGCTTTCATGAAAACAATAGAAATGCAAATAGCTTAGCAGCTTAGCTGGGATGGGCTCTCTTTATTAGGATCTAGACTTTTCTTTAGAGCATTTGCACCCCGGATCTTAAATGTCATATGTAAAGTTTATTTAGCATTTTTTCCTAAAAAACCTCCCATATCTAGAATTGCAAATGCTTCGAATTGTAAATTTTTTTACAATCTTGCTACAGTGCCATTCTACATGTAGAATGACACTGCAAACTATTGGATAGGTTTTTTAATCAGATTTATTCTCTCTCTCCTCTATGTCAGACTTCTCAACTCTTTCTCTTTCCTCACATTTCGTTTCCCTCTCTCTTTGTGAATTGCTCTCAACTCTCACTCTCTCTCTCTCTCTCTCTCTCTCTTTGTGCTGGTGGTTGGGCCTCCACGCCGATGGATCGGGGGTGGATTAGCGAGTTCTGTGGGTTTTTTTTTAGAAGAGGTGGGTATAGCTAAAGTAGGTTGTGAGTCGTGGTTCTCTCAAGTTCGGTGTTGCTGGGTTTTGTTAGTCGTCAAAGATTGCCAGTGTTTGGGTTCGGTGTTGTTGGGTTTTTGGGTTGCTCAGATTGGTGATGGGTTTGGTGGAGATCAACGTGGGTCATGACGAGGTCGTGCGTGGTGGAGATGGGGGTGGATTCTGATGGGTTTTGCTATGTTTTTGGGTTTCTGTTGTGACGCTGGGTTTCTATTGGCGAGTTCGATGTTGCTAGGTTTCTGTTGTGACACTGGTTTTTTTTTTTTTTTTTTTTAATATAGGTTTTTGTTCCGATGGCATTTTGGAGGGCAGTGAGCAGTGGTGGCGTGGTGGGCATGTTGGAGGCGCAGTGGTGGTGATTGGGCGTGGTGGGGGTGTGGTGATAGAGGTTGAAGGAAGGTGGAGGAGAACATTGGGAAAAAAAAAAGGAAAAATATATTTTATTGTGTAGATATATTATTTTAATGAGTAGAATTGGAAAATAAAAGTTGAGATGCTAGATGTATTGTAAAATTGTATTATATAATTGATAAAATGACTTTTTGAGATAGTAAAATAGTATAGAGTAGAATTTCCTAATGCGAACGCTCTTAGGATCTAGACTTTTCTTTACATATTAATCCATGACGTTGATTAATCATTATTTTAGTTGTTTTATTAATGTAATGCTATAGTTTTTGTAATATTTTTTTTAAAAATATTTTAACTTAGAATATTCCTTTTCTTTTAAAAAATGACATATATATATAGAGGTTTTTGTAATAAAGGTACTTGTTAACACACCCCTTTATGTTAGATCAATCACTCAGTTTTATGTGAGTATTTTGTTAGTTTTATAAGCTTTAGGGTCACTCCAAACTTTTTATTAAGTAGAACTTACATTATTTTAACCTTAACAAATATTGTACGGTGCTGATTAACATTTTTCATATATATATATATATATAACTAAAAACTTGAACACATATTTAAACTATTTACAACTGGTAGAGTATCTAAACCCTAGAGGGTGGATGACTGGAATGGACTACTGAGTTTTTTTTTTTTTTTTTTTTTTTTTTTTTTTTTTTTTTTTAAGACCAATTGGTTTTTGTGAGGACAACACTTCTTGAGGAATGAAGGAATAACAACCAATACCAATGATCAACCTGTAACATTTGAGTTCCTTAGGAACCCTTAGCCTAGAGAAATACATATCCGAATGCCATTTTTGGAAAATCAATCCTACTGATGGTTTCTAGGTATTAATCACCTAACTCTGGATTGACTGGTTCAATCCCGACCAAGGATTTTTATAAGTCATATTGGTCAGTAAAATCTTTTAGACATGATTATAATTTTAAAATTGTCTAGGATTTGGTCAGGAAACTTATCTGCAGACTGAATGGCTCTATCAATTAATTTGATCATACCATGATGATTGATGAATATCAAACCCTAAGAACCTAACATGAGTTTGAAATTTTTTGACTTTGGATTCAAAAACGTTAAAATTTTTTGCTTTCAGTTATCTATATTGTAAGTTTTACACCCAATACAATAAAGTTTTACATCAGTATCTTTTTTTCATATTTACATTATATATATATATGACATTAAATTATGAACATCAAAATTATAATAAAAAAATTCTCATACATTTTGTGTTCGTGTACAGTACCTTCATAAATGTGGACCTTATTTACAGCACTACAAATTAGATCCATTTTTATACAGGAGAAATGCACTAAATAGATTCAACTCTTATTTTTGAATGAGGATTCCACAAAAGAGCCCAAAATTCAGTTTGACAGTAAAATGATCTAATTCAGTTTATCTTCTCAGCCACTTTAGCCATGTTAGCTGGGGATCCAAGTCAGTACCAAAAATTATTAAAGAGTATACGATATTACAAATTTTACTATGAGTCTTATAAACTTATATACCACCAATCACAAAACACATTAATTAATAAAACACAAACAATAACCTGTTCTTCGAAGAGCTAATTTCAATGCTAAAAACTAAAAAGTAAAACCTAATGTTTGGTGCACTTACGAAACTGTGCCTATTTCACCCATTCATTAATATATCAAATCCACTACTTCAGCCGTAGTAGTGGAGAAGATCAAATCATTGGCAATTTTCAATAATCAATGCTATAGTGAATTTCCATTCCCAAATTAAAAATCAAATTTCAGATACAAGAATTATAACCAAGGGCTTAAAACTAAACTCCCAATATAAAATTTCTTAGCTTGTCAAAATACAAGACACTGAAGTCTTTCAAGACTAGCACTAAACAAAAAGATGGTTATCATCTGTAGTTAAAAATGCAGCAATTTACCCAAGCAAGTAAAAACAACATTTAAAGTGAGCAACATTGGGACATTCTTCCAGCTGCAGAATTGAATTTGTTAGCCAAGATCGGTAACATCAACAAAAAAAAGACTCAATGCACTTCCAAGTCACATACGCCATAGCATTGCCTCATACCAAAAGCAGTATCTCTGTGATTTATATTCAACATTGTCAGTATGCCAAGAATTAGTTTTAAGCCCTTGTCAAAAAAAATTCAGAAGCTTCAGTCTGGATTTTAAAACAGCTGTTTCCAATCAGAAGCTTCAACAATCACCTTGTTTTGTCCCTTCTTTTCATCATCTGCAGGCTCTTGAGATAATCTTGAATTCTGGTCGCTTGAGATCGTCTTCAATTGCCATTTACTGATTTCACAACTGCGGGGTATAACTTCCTCATTGTTTTCCATATTTTGATGAAATTCCATTTCACAGCTTTTGCCACCATTGTGTGTGGCCAATATCTCTCCAGATCCGACATTTCCCTCACAAATTTCTTGAGATGATTCTTCAACATTGAAGCACCTTGCATTTTCAGAAGAAGCATCTGACCGTTTGGTAATGGATTGTTTCTGATTGTTCCTCTTACCTTCATCTACACAGCTATATATAAATTCTTTGATCCTTTGCAATGTAGCACTGTCAACACCTGAGCTGTTCACTGTGTTTCCCATGGCAATCTCACCACTGATGCGACTAAGCTCATTCACATTCTCAACACTCTGAGGCAAAGTACTTCCATGTTCAATATCACCATGCACAGTTCCTTTGTAAGCATTTTCTTCTTCTATTTCTACAAATGACTTTTGCAAGATAGAGTGGCTGGTATCAGTGCAAACTAGGGACAATTGACCCTCCATGGGATCCTTAACTCCCAAGCCATCCTCAGCATTATGACTCTTATCTTCACAGGCATTTTGGATGCCATTGTCTAGTGAAGACTCTTTTCTGTCTTCACATACAACTCTGAAGGATGTTTCACAACTTTCAGTTCCTAATTCCCCTTCAGAGTCTAAACCTCTTTCAACAATAATATTCTTACATTCACCAATGCTTGAACAAATTACAACACTTTGAGATAACTTGGTTTCATTATCCTGGCTTCCAACCAAAGCCTCACAACTTGATTGTTCACCTTTGCTAACAGAACTTTCTTGTGAAAATACATCTATACATCGAGAAACATCATCATTGATTCCTTGCTCATTGGAAGACTCTTTCTTACTAAAGTCAGGCCTAATCAACTTTCTTCTTTTGCGCTGCACACCTAATGATCTGTCACTTCGAGCAATTTTATAACAACCCCTATTCTTGGTGTCATCATCAGTTTTCCGAACTTCACTCCGACGTTTGAAATTCACAAATGGTGACCATTCAGCACTCAGATGTTCGGAATCTACAAACAGAGAACTTTCAGCAGTTTGGTAGACATTCTCTCCAACAACTGAAGGACTATTCATTTTCATCTTCTTTATGTTCGTGTCAAAGCAGTCCCTTTCCAGCTTGGGACAAGAAGTGGTTTGTATTTTATTCCTAACGTTTTGAGCATCGTCACGTCTCTTCATCAATGTTTTAGACTTTTTTGTCTTCCCCCATTGGTGGTGACTCTGCTGCAACATTGCCATGACTTCATCCACTGATGAATCCCCATCATGTTCCTCATAGACAACAGCTGGGGCCAAAGACAAGCGAGAAAACACACTAGTTTTTCTGTTTTTATTGTGGTCAGAATACATGCTTTTGGGATCCTGATCAAACTTGAAATCATGATTTGGTGGATTGTCTTCATGGACATGCACTCTCCTAGGCTCACCGGAAAAATCATACTGAACCTGACGCTTATTTGATAAAGGATCATTACAAGTAAATGCTTCATTCCTCTCCTCATGCTGTACAACTTCTTGCTCAAACTTTCCTTGTGACTCAACAGAAAAGTTAAAATTATAGATGGAGGAGGGAAGAACATTGGGACCAGAAGAATAACTATGCAATTGAACCTGACCCTTATTTGATAAAGGAACATTAGCTCTAGCAGTAAATGCTTCATTCTTCTCCTCCTGTAGTTCTTCATGCTCATGCTTGCCTTGTGACTCTACAGGAAATCCAAAATTATAGGCAAAAGAAGGATGTATGCTGGAAGTGGAGGAAAAAGATGGAAGACCCTGGTTTTCCATCCCATTATTTCCACTTTCTGATAAAGGCACAGGTGCTATAGGAGTCTGCGAAAAGGAAAGGCCAACATGATCTTGATTTCCAGACAATTCTGTTGCCAAGTTTTCAGGATATGCAGCGGTCCCTGAAGAAGATATGCTGGTCCTGTTGCAAAAACGCTCATAATGGTAGGGAGTAGGGAAGGGAATATGGTTCCCGAAACCAGAACTATCATCTGGACATCTATTTGTGATAAATTTGGGCTCTACAGATGGGAAATATGGTTGATTTTTTGGGGAGTGAAAAAGATTCCCTGCACATGTTCTGTAAGGAGAAGTATATTCTTGCACTGGATTAGTGCTGTGATCAATCTCGGAAGGCAATGAGCGCCTAAAGTTAATACTAGGGACATCAGGATCATAAGGAACTGTGCTTGTACCAATTCCATCTCTGTAAGAAGGGTAAGAGATTTGCGGCTCTATTGAGCCAGAAGGTGTTGAATGTGGCCAGAGTTGATCTTGAACCACAGAATCTGTTTCCATAATGGGCTTGTTAGAGCCAAAAGATCTACAAAGGTTAGGTTGAAATAAACTATGGTACTCATTTGAGACAGGTGGCACAGTGCCATTGTCTAAATTACATTCACTTTCTAGCCTATTAGCTATTGCAAACCTGCTATGATCGGAGACGTGTCCTTCTTCACTCAAAAAGTACCCAGAATGGGCATTTGACATGACAGGTCCGTGGTCAATAGCAGAGCTATGATCAGTCCTCAACCTATCACATGCTGCAAATCTGCTTTCATCTCTTCCAACTCTAGTCATGGAGTCCTCAATATATTCATACCTGATGACTGGCCCAAGCTCATTGCAAACTTTATGTTTGTTCTCTACCTCAAGACTTTTTGCAAACTTGCCTTCTGCACTTTCTCTTCCAGAGTAGCCAAAAGATTCCCCAGGGTACTCAGATAAGACAGCTGGCCTATAACGATCATCCCAATCATTCTCATCTTTCACCTTATCACTCATTGCAATGCCACCAACGTCAGCTCTACTGACTTTATCCCTAGAACGCCGTCTTGCAACCTTAAATTTTAGTAACTGTCTTTGAGGTTGATGATCTGTTTCCTTTCTCAAACTGAATTTGCACAGAAGCCTATGAACCTATAAAATACATAGGAAGAGACATCGATAAAAAAAAAAAATATACATATATATATATATATTTGATTGCATTTTGAAGTCTTGACTTTGATAGGAAAGGAGCAGACCTGCTCTTCTGACAGCCCAAAGTTAAACTTGTGGGCTGAAAAGTAATTTTCTTTGATTATGTCACGAAATTCATCTTCTTTAAGTGGGATACACGACCAAATTGGGGTGAACTTTACCTGAGAAAAAAGAGAATCAGTTTATAAATAAATAAAAAAATTTGTGGAAAAAATTTCAATCATTCCACTTAGAATAAACTCCCAAAGCCTTCTCCCAGCTAAAACTAAAACTAAAAAAAGGAACCAAATGGACACAAGAAAGATATACATATCCACACCTGTGCCGGGAATTGCTTCCCTGATTTACGGAAGGCATCGGGCTCAATATACATTGCACCATCAGAACATGCCCGGAAAACACCATGAAGCTGTCTTTTTTCATATTCAAACAAAAATAAAATCATTCCATATTTAACCTGCATTACAAAGCGGCTCTGAGAAGTTGGAAGGCCAAATAGTCTCCTACTAAAACACTCTCTTTTGGTTGCACTATTTGACATGAAAATTGCACCATATTCAGGATCTTCTCCACGGGCACCATGCTGACCTTCATCATACTCCATTGATTCCACCCTTGATGTGCTGTCAAATTTAATAATGACAATAACAATGAAATCCTCAATATCAAGGTGAACAAGATGTGATATCATGGGTTAAAGCCTTAATGGAAATGGAAGTTCCTTTATTTTGTCAATAACCAATAACTTCATGGGTACCCCCCCCCCCCCCCCCCAACCTAAGGATATTATTTTTACCAGGCTACCAAAGCCAGGCAGAGAGAGAGAGAGTTAAGCAAGCACGTACATAGGCGTCAACTCAGAGAAAAAAGGAAAAAATTGTGAAGTGAATACAATGTGGAAAAAAAAAAAACAAACATGGAAGCACCTTTGCAGCCTTATATTTTGTCTCAAAATAAATTGATAACATAACTATACGCCTTCATTCAATTCAGAATCAGTAACAAATTTGAAATTTAGCCAAGGTTCTCTCTCTCTCTCTCTCCCATTTGATAAGTAAAATTCATTAATGCAACTAGAAGAGGTAGACATATGCACAGGATGTGTACAAAAAGTACATTGACATTAAGCACAAAATGAACAGCCATCAAGTATATCAAAGTATCATAGTATCAAAAGAAAAGATATAGGAAGCATTCATCCACTCAAACAAAGATTTGAGTAGAGAAAGCTTAAGATCATGCACTAATTTCTCCTGTCCTCAAAGGTCCTTGCATTCCTCTCACACCAAATACGCCACATGAGGCAATGGGGGATTGCGTTCCAAATCATATTATTGCCTGTTCTACCACTTTCCTCTCATTAAAATTACTTTCTTGCATTCTTTCTCTTTTAAGACATTGTCTTTGAAAAATATTTCAAGACTTTCACAAACAAGAAACATTTCAAATCTCAAATTTCCTATTAAACGTAATAGGGATACATATGTAGCACAATACTATCATATTCTTCCCCTATAGTTGTTTATAAGAATATTAACAACAACACATCCTAACACAAACACTTTGGAGTTAGCTCTGGAATAATTTATTAACCACAATCTCATCTTATTCCATACTCTCATTGTATTACACCTCCCTCTCACATAAATGTAAGTCCCACATGTGGGTGTAATTATTCAATGAACCCAATACTACTACACTTTCCTCTCAATCCCACATCTGGGTCCTGCAAATCTGAGCCGCCACACTTGTGGGAACCACCCAATGTAAGTGGGACCCACATGTAGGATTCACTCTCTTTTTAATACACGGTGCACTGAATAATTTTTGCAACCAAATACATAAGAAAAATCTATGAACACAACAAAATCACACTAGCATTTTCACAAAACCCCGGTTTTGAGTTGCATGGGTCCCGGTATTTCATTTTAATTTTTTTCCTTTCATTTTTGGGTTGACACCTCACTTCTTGTGAAAATATTGCGAGATTTTGTTGTACTAGTCGAAGAACTCAATACATAGAAAAATGAATTTAACAGCAGATTTCACACCTAATAATAAGAATAAATTCTTATAAAAAAAAAAACAATACTAAACCTAAATAACTAAAACCTAGAAAATTAAGACCTGGAATTATCAATTACAGCCAAATGTTTTACATTTCGCTTTATCCAAACACATACTAAAACAAATCACAGAATATATATACAATAAACAAACAGTCCACCAATCACTAAGACTCTGTTTGTTACAACATAATAACAAATACATTAAATTAATAGAAACAAGAATACAATAATAAAATGAATATTTAATTCACATAATGCATAAACATCATGAAAAAAAAAAAAATATATATATATATATATATACGATTCAGCAGGCATGCAATTGCAATCAGCCAATCAGTCAATCACAACACCACAATTTCTAGGAAAAATAAAAATAATTTTCCCTGGAAACAAGAAAATCAAATAAACAAACAAAGGCTTTATCAGAGAGAGAGAGAGAGTGAGAGAGATGTAAACCTGTGTGGTGTTGGCTGTGAGATTTAGATGTGAAGAAGTGAAAGCGATGAAAGAACTAACAAAAAAGAAAAGAAAAGAATATATATGAGTCGGTTAAGTTTGCATTAATTAAAATAAATAAATAAAAATTAAACATAGATAATAACAAAAAAAAAAAAAAAAAAGAGATTTACAGAGAGAGAGAGAGAGAGACGTGGAGGTATGGTTTTGGTGGAGATTTACACAAAGAAACGTTTATCGCGAAGTTTGTGTGTTCGTGTTGTGTTTGTGTTTGTGTTTGTGTTGTGGTGTGGTGCGGCGTACGAAAGAAAGAGACGTGTAAGTTGTTGGGTGAATAATGCTGAGGGTGAAACGTCGTTTCCTATTGTGTTTTTTATGACAGGAGTGCTATTGCTTATTGCTGCCTCCTTCTTCAACTAGTGCGGTACTGTTTTAACTTTTTAAGAGTAGTGGTGTAGAGACGTAGTATTGTCTTTGTCTATTGTGTATTACACAATTTGCATTTGAAGGTTCTTCGGGGATCTGCTGTGGGTCCCTACATATATGCGACGGCCCTTTACGTTTTCTCTTTATAAAAAAGTTCTAGAACAGTAGAAGCCCACTTGGGTTGAAAAAAATGAGGAATTGAAGAGGTGGTGGACCCGGCACCGGGATTCACATCACCCCAAATTTATGGTATATTATGTGAGCCCATGTTTATTGGCCCACTATCCTATCTAAAACTAAACAAACTTTTTTTTTTTTTTCCTAGAGAGTCTTTATTATAGTATTAGAAACTTCTCATATATCTCTTTTTTACGTGTGAATTTAAAAAAAAATCTAATCATTGAATTTCATATTTTGTATGTTCTTAATATGCATATCAAATTTAATTCAAATCGGATGTTATTTGCTATTTGATCAATTAACTTATTTTTTATACACAACTTTAAATCACAAAAACTTGAAATTTTAACATTTATTTGATGACATAGCAATTGATTTTTGATTTTCTTGAAATTTTTTAAGTATTAAGGATGTAATAAGAACATGTAATCTAACAGTTAGATTTTCAAAATTCACACTCAATATAAATATATGTGATGAGTTTATAGGGTTTTTCTTCAAACTAGTTTGGAGACAAATTTTATTCGCTCTTTATCACCAAACCAAGACATCAATCAGTTTTTTATGTAGACGAGAATTAATCCCAGATCTCTTATTCAATTATCAGAGACTTTACTAATTGAATTAAACGATAGAACCCACCTCCAGACTTTTTTTTTTTTAATGGGGTTTTTTGACCAATTTTTTGAATGAGATTTTGGATACAATTTGGAGTGTTTTTTTTTCCTGGAAAAATTTATGAAGATAATCAAATTTGGAGTTCATCATTTGCCAAAATAGTAATAAATTAATAATAGGATCATTTTTCTGAATAAACATTATTCATACAACCAACCATGTCTATTGGGCCATTATTCTATGTACCCTACACAATTCTTCTTCTTTTTTTTTTAATGAGATGCACTCTACACATTTTTAATTTTTAAATTGAGCTTTTTTGACCAAATTTTATAATGAGATTTTCCGATACGATTTGGAGGTAGGTATTTTTTTTTATAAGAATGTTGGAAAGTATTATTAAGATAATCAAATTTGGAGTTCATCATTTGTCAAAATAGTGATAAATTAATAGGATCATTTCTCTGAATAAAAATTATTCATACAATCAGAGTAACAACCATGTTTGGTACATGTTTTCAAACAACAATTTTCAGTTTTTAAACAATATTACACGTATTTTCACACACTTTTTCATCTAAACGTATTTTCACACATGTTTTCAAACAATAATTTTCAGTTTTTAAGTGCATGTACCAAACACCCCCAGTTGGAAATAATCCAGAGTTGTGAGGCTTGTGCTCGCATTTTCATCAAAGTTTTCTTTCTTGTGCCGACGAAAATAGAGAATATACATTTATTATTGTATTAAGCCATGGAGAGACAGGAGCCTGAATCCTAATTTTAGTCTATCCACCTCAACATTATGCTTAATCTTGACAACATTTTTTTGATTGTTATTTGGTTATCTGAATGCAACAAAATTATAGAAAAAGACGTGTCTCCCTTCTCCCTAATTTTTGGTTCTAAAGATAGTGACAACTTAGGTTGCGTATGAGAAAAGCTGAAAAATGTAGTTTTTTTTTACTCTTTAGTTTATTTTTATTACTATTCAACTTATTTTTACTACCATTTATGGGTCTCGTTGCAATTTTTGGTACTATTCATGAGTCCTACTGTACTATTTCAGCTACCTTTTAACTTTATTTATAGTATTTTAGTAAAAAAAAAAAAAAAAAAATCAATTTTAGCTAAATAAACTGTTTCCAAATGGACTCTTAGTGGTTATCATTTGAACAACCTTTTCCATACACAATAGAGTAAAAGAGGAGAACGTTTAAAAAGACAAAAAAAAAAAAAAAATTGCCCTTCATGAAAAAAAGTTTTACCTCTAAACCAATTTGAATTCCTTCAACTTACTATGTGCCGATTGATAAAACTATTTACATGTAGATTTACTCAAATGACTTATTTAATAAATCATATAACTTGTTTAAATAACACATACAAATTATTTTATGAATTGCTACATAATGAATTAGAGAAAAACCTTGTCTTTTATCTATTTGTTTTATTTATTTATTTATTATTAATATGTGTGTGTCACTGTTTGAGAACTTTTTGAGTATTTGATCATTGTCTTGGGTGTGCAGTCTCCCATCTCATACACACTATGTAACTATAGTGATGAATCTCTTGAAAGTTACCCAAGTACTAGTTAAGAGTTTTGAATTATTTGTTGAAGTTGATTAAGGTAATATTATACTAGAAGAAGTGAGACTTTAAAAAATTATTCATAAATAAATAAATGTTGTCAATCAGGGCAAGAGGCTAGAAATACCAAATATTTTTCATAGTTGTGCTACAAGGAGATATAGGAAAAATCTGACTGAGGGAATTAGAGATGAGGAGGATAGATGGAGGGACCAACAGATTGATATCTCCATAGTTCTAGTAAATTATTTCAAAAATCTATTTACCTCAACTGAGCACATTATGCCCCAACATGTACTATCATGTGTACCTCCTATTATTGATGATGAGATTAATGCCGCCCTAAGCCAAGAATTTGATGAGAAAGAAGTTGAGGAAGCTCTACACCAAATGGCACCACTTAAAGCTCCTAGGCCTGATGGAATGCCCCCCCCCCCCCCTCTTCTACTAGTACTTTTGGGATACAGTAAGGGAGGATGTCACTTCCTCCATCCTAACATGGTTGAATTCAGGTACTCTACCATCCCCCCTTAACCATACTTTTATCACTCTCATACCAAAAACAAATAAGCCAGAATATGCTCACCAATTCCGCCCTCTTAGTCTTTGTAATGTGCTATACAAAATCTATTCCAAAGTATTGGCCAACCGGTTGAAAAAATTATTACCCTCTATTATCACTGAGCACCAATCAGCATTTACAAAAAATAGATTAATTTCTGATAATATCCTTGTTGCATTTGAGACCCTTCATAGTTTGCAAAATTTTAAGTCCACTACTCGTGGTTTTATGGCAATAAAATTGGATATGAGTAAGGCTTATGATTGGGTGGATTGAGATTTCTTGGAAAAATAGATGAGACAAATGGGTTTCAATGAAAGGTGGATCCAATTGATAATGGAGTGTGTAAAAATTGTTTCATATTTGGTGTTGGTAAATGGAGAGCCTTGTGGTATGATCCAGCCTACCCGTGGGATAAGACAAGGTGACCCTCTATCACCTTTTCTTTTCATGTTATGTACTGAAGGCCTAAATGGGCTAATCAAGAGAGCGGAAAATAATGGAGAAATACATGGTTTTTCACTGTGTAGGAGAGGGCCCAAACTCTGCTTTTTGCAGATGATAGTCTTCTTTTTTGCAGAGCAACTATAGAAGAATGTGAAAAGGTGTTGGATATTTTGAATATGTATGAGAAGGCATCGGGCAAAAAGTCAATAAAAACAAAATTGCCTTATTCTTTAGCAAATGCACCCCAAGAGAAATGAGACATGAAATAAAGGTGGCTTTTGGTATTCCGAAGATCATGCAATATGAGAGGTACTTAGGTCTTCCTTTCTTTGTGGGTAAAGGAAAAAAAGCAAACTTTAACTACATCAAAGAGAAAATATGGAGGAAGTTACAAGGATGGGAAGGTAAATTGCTCTCTCAAGCAGGTAAGGAGGTGCTGCTAAAATCAGTCATTCAAGCTATCCTCACCTACACAATGGGTTGTTTTAAAATACCCATTGGCTTGTGTCATGAAATTGAAGCCCTAATTAAAAAAAAAATTGTGGGGTCAACGTGGTGACCGTAGAAAGATTTATTGGATTAAGTGGGAGGAAATAACAAAATCCAAAACAGTGGGTGGAATGGGTTTTAGAGATTTAGCTATGTACAATGACTCTCTACTAGCAAAGCAAGCGTTGCGACTTTTGCACAACAAAACATCTCTATTCTACAAGGTATTCAAGGCCTGTTTTTTCCCAAATACTACAATCATGGAAGCTACTGACTCAAGAATGGGATCCTATGCATGGAAGAGTATTCTTAGAGGAAGGGATATAATTCAAATAGGAGCTAGATGGAGGGTTGGAAATGGGGAGAAAATTAATATATGGCAGCAACGATGGTTACCAAGAAAACACCCACCACATCTTCCTATCTGCCCCATACAGGACTTTGAAAACTCACTGGTGTCCTGCTTGATTGATCAGACCACGCGGCAATGGAGGGCAAACTTGGTGGATGGTTTATTCGGGGAGGAAGATGCAGAGTTAGTCAAGTTAGTGCCTCTAAGTCATGTTGAAGCTAAGGATGTGCTATTCTGGCTATACACCAAAAATGGGGTCTACACATGCAAATCAGGTTACTGATTCCTCAAAGAAGAAGCTGAAATGGCAGTTACAAACTAGGTTCCACCTCTCCGAGATGAGCACGTATGGAACGCAATTTGGTCGATGAAAGTTTCACAGAAGGTCAAAATGTTTATATGGAGGGCTTGTCGAAATGCCATGCCGACGAAACACGCGTTGATGAGACGCACTATCACTGGTGATTCTATATGTGATCGTTGCCGAACTGAAGTTGAAGACCCTCTTCATGCATTATGGACTTGCACCGAGCTTGATACCGTATGGGCAGAGCACTCAGTGTGGGATTTTCGTAATTCCACCAGTTTTTTGGACTTTAAAGACCTGGTTTCATGGATAATAACGGAAGGGAAGCAACTGGATCTCTTTGCAATCACAACATGGTCAGTTTGGAACCAAAGGAATCGGGTTCGGGTACAAGATTCTTCCATTAATCTTCATTAGGTAGCGGTTGCTGCAAAAGCCAGCTTGGACGATTTCCACAAGTCAATACAGGGGCGGGAGTCTCAGAGGCGACGGGCTGTTCGTACAACTCAAAACCACTGGCGCCCTCCTCTAATGGAAGTGGTTAAAATTAATTTCAATGGGGTGATGTGTTCAAAGAAGAAAAACTCTGGTATAGGGGTGGTGGTTTGAGATGTTAACGGCTTGGTTCTAGCCTCATGCGCGAAGAAAAAACACCAGTCATATAAGGCAGTGGAGATTGAGTCTATGGCAGCAGCTACAGCCCTATCCTTTGCAACAGACCTTGGTTTTCGACGCATTATTCTAGAGGGAGATTCACTGTAAGTAATACAAGCTTTGTGAGACAAAACAGAGTCATTAACACCTTCGGGTTTACTGCTTCAGGATGTTAGAAGGTTGTCCCAAAATTTTGAATTATTACTATATTCTCATACAAAAAGAGATGGCAATGCTGTAGCTCATAGTTTGGCAAAATATGCTTTAAGCATACCAGATTTTTTAGCGTGGATGGAGGATGTTCCACCACACATTTAGTCTATTATACAAGCTGATTTAGATCTTTTACATTAATAAAGTTCAGTTTTTTCCCCTTCAAAAAAAAAACTCCACCTCAAAATTATTCATAAATAAATAAATGTTGTCAATCAATGTCCTTAACAACCCCACCTCCATTAACAATTATTAATAAGTGGAAGGAGAAGACACAAGATAAGAAATTATTAATATTCAATTATGAGTTATTTAGATCTACTTTGAAACCTTTTATTTGGTGAAATAGAAAAAACTTGGTTACAAAACCCTAGCTGCATAAACGAAGTGTTTCTCTCTCTGAAAAACCTTCTACTAGATGGCCTATGATGTCCTTTAAATACCGATTCAAATGGACCTCAATCCGGGCTTTAAACGAATAAGTTATAGGCTTTTTCGCGTTACTGATTTTTGCTGATCCGCATAGCTCAATAGATCGAGCTGCTATCGAGAACAAAATCTTGATAAATTGAGCTTCTATCGAGGAGACAGTGAGTTTCTAGCTTCTATCGAGCTATTATTGAGGTACATGCTGAAAATGTGTTTTTCTTGAGTTTTTCTTGAGTAAACTTTGTGTCTTCAACTTGGTCTTCAATTACAACTTTAAGACACATCAAAACTCAATAAAATACACATAATTTGGCATGGTTAACAATACCAAAACACATGACTCTGACACAAACCCCTTCACTAAAAAGAAATAGAAATTAAGACCCCTTAAAACTCTTTATTGAAATTGTTAAACTTTCGGTAAGGGTGTTTAAAAATCAATCCAGGCCAAATTATTGAGCTGGAATTAAGCTGATCAAATTGCCTAATGGAGTTGCCGACAACAAATAGGACAATAGTCAATGACGTCATTGAGATTCCAATTTCAATGAAGACTAAACTGATCACATGTGTGTGCGTGTGTGTATTATACAAAATACATTAAGGCTGGGTTTGGATACGCGTTGCGTTTCAGTGTTTGCACGTTTTGCGTTTTCCATTTTTTTTTTCACGCATTTCAAGAAGTAATGCAGCTACTGTTTATGAACAGTAGCCGCATTATTTGACTTTCTAGCCGTAAATAGTGCACTCGTGCACTGTTCACGGATTTCACAAATCTCACTTTTCAGCAACTTTTTCATTAAAAATGAGTTTTACAGCACTATTCACACATTTAAAAATTATTTTGCTATAGTGTTTTCAGTTTTCAGTTTCAGCAAAATAAGTTCTATCCAAACGGACCCTAAGTAACTTCAAAACAAAACCCAAAAACCACCTATTCATATGTGAAATTTGAAAAGTCCACCCTCACCTTAGTCAGATATATATGAGATTTTCACCCATCACAATAAAACCCAAAACAATCATTTTGCATGCATTCTCCAATCTTTAAGTTGTTGCTAGATCCTTGCACATTGTCTCCAATTTAAATCATTAAAGAACAACTATTGTAGGAAAAATTAAATCACATAAATACTTTTGATAATTTTTAATAAGGTTTCATCCTCAATCTTAATTGAAAATTTAGCTATTCATAGTAATTGAAAGACAACACAAAAATAAATTACTAAGCATTAAAATAAACAATTTACTTTTGTGATCAAGCAAAAAAAAACAACATACAGATCTAATTATAAGCAATAACAGCAAAAGATGTGATATGAAAAAACAATAAAAGGATACTGCATATATAAGAAGAAATCTACAAGATAATTAAAAACTTACAAACCAAATGCGTGAAGGATGAATGATACAGATTAAGTCTTGTGTTTGACACAATCTCCTTAAAAAAGATTTCGCCTCTCACACAATCTGTGATACTTTGAGACTCACGGATGTTTGCCTCCCAAGATAAAATAATCTACAACACAGAGAAGAAGCATACAAGGTTCGTGTTCTGTGAACTGAACTATGTTTATTTCTCTCTCTTTGACTCAAATGCTAATGCACAAAATATTCTCTCTGTGAGAGTTTCTCAAAAGTTATTTTTCATGAATGAGGGGTAATGAATATATACGTTACTAAAAAGACACACTATTTCAAAAACAACTGCTATATACAGACTTACTAACTCAAAAGATAAAATAATAAAATATTATTATTATTGGGACAAGAGGGCCTAGTCCACACATGCCTAAAGCCCAACCCAATGTCCAACCAATGAGCATATAAACTCGTATTCTCCATCATTTTCTATATGGGACTCAAGGATTCTCACCACTTCAATATCATGAAATCTACATGAAATCCCAGCAATTTACACTTGCACAACAATTTTGGTTGGGTCTACTTTTTCTAGTGTAGATTCAAAAGTCCCTCTCGCTAGTTTATCAAATAAGCCTAAAAGTAAAATTTAAACTTGGCTTGTTAATAAATAAACAAACACAAAAGAGATTTTTATCAACCAAATCCCAGCTATTTACACTCACACCACAATTTTGGGGTCTACTTTTTCCCTAGTGTACATTTGAAAGTCCCCCTCACTTAGAAAATCTTTTCTCTCGTTCAAGGTTGCTTTTCCTTCTGTGTGTTCCACAAGTAAATAGCTTAGGTGCTCTCCACTCATTGGATATCTTCAGTTGATGAATTCTTCTAGATTTTATTTATTTAATAAATTGATAATCTGTTTGATAATAGTTTTGCAACTTAATTGGCAAATCGCGGGGTTTCCAACACAAGGTTTAAATTCCCACAACCATTTTAACTATTTATAGATAACATGCTTCCATCAAAGTGAATTAAAGAAGAATAACTAATTAGATAAATTTAGAAAACAAACAAATCTTGAAAATGTTTTCATTATTAGTGTAGGTGGGTTTGAGTAACTACATGAGCTCATAACAGAGAATGCATGATGCAAAGCAATACTCTGATAAGTTTATTTGTGAGGAAATTGTTGATGGTGGGTTTGGTAACATGTTTGAAGGGCACATTGATCGTGGGGCTAGGAAAACCATAGTTGTGGGAAGTTCAGTATCCTCAATCCATGATTATATTCTTCCATGCAAATTGAATATATGTAATTTTATTTATAAAAATTGTGTAATACCGCAAATCAATACAATTAATGAAAGTAAATAGTAGAGACCATAGAGGTAAGTTGTGAAGGCAGAACTGTTGCAAATAGTGTTATTTCTTATAATTGGCAGCCTGTGATATAAAACATGTTTAGAGAAATATAAAAGGGGACTATGACTTTAAGCAAAAAAAAAAAAAAAAATGGGCACTATGACTTTATCCACTTGGTATTAAAGTTAGTGGGCAGGTACGTGCATTTTGATTAAATCTGTGGCCTAGGCGCTCCCAACTTCACACCATACCTGTTAAAAGAATAGTTATTCCTCAAACGGAGAGACAGTGTACCATTTAAATCAGAAGCAAAGAAGGGAATCAAGTATTTCCAGCAAATTCATCAATTTTTTGTATTATATGAAGGATGAACAATGATTTTTATATTTATCTTTCCACCTTTTCAAATTAACTTTCTAACAGGTTCTCTATCCTATTTTATAGCTTATTTAAATATTATTTCTTCATTCATTATTTATTCTTTTTTTAACAACTACACATCTTTCAACAATTTTTTATTCAACACCAACTTATTATAATAGAAAATAATGATTTGAAGAATGATTTGATGGGTTACTGTTCATTAGGAAAATAAATTTCTGGATATAAAGTCTCAAAAAAATAAAGACCCACTTGCAGAATGGTTAGGAACAATAGACACAAATTGCCCATTATGCAAAGAAGCAACTGAAATACGTTTTTAACCTTTGGTTTGACCATATGCAAAACCTACCTTTTATATTTTATCAAAATTCATTTAAGTTCTTTATCTTTGTTTTTGTTTATTTGAGTTTTCTTACTTTAAAATTTATTCAATTAAAATTTTTTCATATATTTTTATTATACGTTGTAGTTAATTTTTCAATCTTTAAATTTTTCTTCAAATTTTTATTATAAAAAAAATTCAATTAATAATTAAAAAATATTTTACAGATTCATTTTTTTTTTAAATTTAACAAAAATTGACGAAAAACCTAAATTGAAAAAATCTAAAATTTAAAGGACTGAAATGAAACTAAGTTAGAGGTCTAAAGTAAATTATGGAGAAATTTAGGGGCGAGTTTTGCATTTTAGCATTTTTTTATAAAAAAATAATTAAAATAAATACAAGCTAAAGGATCCAAAACAAATGAGCTTAATTGTGCATTTGGGTTAGAAAGTCAGTTTTTTTTATTATTTAGCTTATTTTTGATATTATTCTTGGTCTCATTGCATTTTTGATATTATTCATGAGTTCTATTATACTATTTTAGCTATCTTTTAATTTTATTTATAATACTTTCAGTAAAAAAATTTTAATTTCTATTAAATAAGTTGTTTCTAAATCGTAAATAATGGATCGGAGACTCCCTCCATCCAAACTGCATAACTTGAGACATTATTTACCGTTGTTCAACAAGATGGAGCCAATTTGGCAAACTAATTTCGTATCAGGCTGTTTCTCAAAAAAAAAAAGAAAAAAAGTTGTTCCTAAACCGCGCTAAATGAAAGAAAGAAATAAAGAAAAAAAATAAAACCGAATGAAAAATACTGGAAAAGACAAACCAAAGAAAAAGAAAAAGAAAAACCGAAAAAGAAATGCCACGCAAATGGGTTTTTTTTGGTCTTAATATCTTTCTACCTACTCATCCACTCCTACAATCATACTCTCCACAATATCTCACTGGTCTCTGTTTTCCTCTTCAACCGACTGTGTCTCTCTCTGTCTCTGTCTCTTCATCTCATTGACCTTGACAACGTGAACCGCATCCTCAAGGTCCTCTCTCTTCTTTTATTCAATACTTTGTGTGAATTCTCTGGTATTTATTTATTTATTAAATTTATATTTTTTTTTTTTGTGTTCAATTTCTGTTTGAGTGATGGGAAAACAGTGGAAAAGGAGGAGAAAGGTAAAATTTATTTCTGGGTTTTTTTTTTTTTTTTCCCTTTTTTATATCTGAGTTTTTCCTCTTATAGCAGTTGTGATTGTCAAATAAAAAATGTTTCACTAAAATAAAATAGTGTTTGGGTCGCAGTAGCTTCTCTCTTAATTTCAGTCTGGTAATCATGATTTTCAGAACGCAGAATTTTTTTTTTTAAGACTCACTAAAATTGAGAACTTTCAATTCCGTTTCTATATAAAAATTATAATTGATAAAGAGGCATATTTGTTAGTTTGAATTGGTATGTATAATTGATGTCAAAAAAAGGCTCTCTATGAATATTCTTTTCTCCCAGCTTTAATTTTCAGTGGTTTATTCATAGAAGATGTCAAGGAAAAAGAGATAGCCACTTGCATAACTACTTTGTTTCGCCAAAAGAATAAAAACTTTCTTTGGTCTTTGTTCTTTCCTTATTATTATTATTTTTTTTTATAAATAAATTTGATAACATAGAATCTTACTTTTGAGTTTTGAGTTTAAAAAAAAAAGATTTACTGACTTGACCCATAACAGTTATATTTATATATATATATATATATATAATATCATTACAGTTAAAATGTTTATTCATATTAATGGACCAAGGATCTGACTCTGTCTGGCTAAATCCATGAGTTCCTAGCTTAAGACTTCCTTGCTGTCTCTAGAACTGGTCGGTTTGGTTTCTGGCTTTCTGCCTACTTCCACAAACAATTTAGTTCAAGGGTTTATTCATTTCTTCACACCATGGACCTAGACCCAACTATTTGATAGTTCTATTGATGGGCCAAGAACCCAATTTTGCGAGGCCTAACCCATGTATTACTAGAGGTTTAATTTAGCATATTTTCCTTCTGTTTATGCACACCAGGGGAAAAATGATCTTGGGCAAGTACTAAGCAAAATCACTAGTAAACTTACAGAAAGCCCTTTATAGTTTATAGGCACAGCTTATGGTGCAAATCCATTAGCAAAGTCATAATTTTTTTTTTTTATAACACAATAGAAATCCACTGAATTTTAAGATTACATTTTCAATCTGATGATATCATAAATAGTGCAAAACAGTTCTTGGCATCTTCAATTTGTGAAAGAACAATCAGGCTGTTTAGAGAGAAACCCTTTTTTATATATGTGCATGGTTGTATGTGACTATGTCTCTTTGCTTCCAATACCCAATGCCCAATCTTAAAAGTTAAGAAGCAATTACGTGATATAACACCTTGGAGACTCCAATTGAAATTTGTTGGGATACCATTAAATCCAAGAGCATAAACCCATAAGTTTGGGCCAACTATGTTATATTAATTATTCGCTCTTGTTATTATTATTCAATGCAAGACTTTACTCACACCAAGCCTCTCTTCTCCTTGACAACATGATCCACTTCCTCAAGGTCCTCTCTCTTCTTTTATGCAATGCTTGTGAATTCTCTGTTTTTAATTTTATTCTTAAACATATTTAATTTGGGTTCAATTTCCATTTGGATGATGATAAAGCAGAGGAAAGGTGGAAGAACATAAAACTTGTTTATGGGTCTTTGCGTTTTTTGAAAAATTTCCCTTTTTTATTTTAATTTTATATATTTGACTTTCTCCATTTATACCAACTCTTTTTTGCACAGGTTATTTGGTTTGACATTTTATTTATGAATAATACTTTAATTTTATAATCTTTATAATACTTCTACCTCCATACCAAATCACCCTATGTAATAAGCCAATGAATAAATTTTCACTTAATATTCTTGGTTAATCTCTAGTTACTATTATTACTTATTTGACCACTTTCATGTAACAAACAACACTGTAAAAATGAGTCCATGCTTATTCTCCTCTTATATCAAATATTAAATTACAAAATTTTTCCCCGTAATATTTTTATTATTATGTGATAGCTAACTGTTGGCATGTTAGGGAATCATTGTAACTCTGACCAAATTTATACTATTTCCATTCTATATTGTTGGTCCTATTAAGAAAATTTAACTTTTTAAGGGAACATTGTTTAATGTGTTGTTTTTTATTTATTTATTTTTTTAATTTTTGTAGAGAGAATAATGCTTTGTCTTTAATTAAAAAGGTAAAGCAAAGGATAAGTCACGAAATTTATTTATTGACTTTAGAAAGAGGACTACCTTATGGGACTAGAGGACCAAGAACTTAGAACATATGGAGTATTCTTTTTGGGAAAACTAAAAGGATGCATCATTTTAGCTGTGATTGGTCAGTGGTGTGAGGATAGAATGAGTGCATGTATTGACATGGGGAAGGGTTCGTCATCAATATAAAGATCAAGAGGTTTGATACTTAGAAAAATTTTCTTATTAAAACCACAGTTTATTTTGTAGTGATAAATACAATTATGTATGTTTAATTTCTCCAGGTCGATTCCTGGATGTAAAGGGCATTTGAATGCCTACTTTGTTTAAAAAAGAAGAAAGAGTGTTTGACTTGACTAAGAACAGAGGATGTATTCCTCCACATCAAATCGTTCTCTTCTTCTCATTTTTTTTTCCTTTTAATTTCTCTTTTAAATTTAATTGAATGTGCTTGTTGTTAATCTTTATTGTAGCTCAAGACTTGCCAATATATTTCTAATGGCTGCCATTAGCACTCAAACTGCCTCATCTTTGTCATCATTTTCTTCTTCTACACCACAATGGAAATATGATGTCTTTCTTAGTTTTAGAGGTAAGGACACACGCAATAATTTTACCGACCATCTATATGTTGCCTTAAAACAAAAGGGTATTTTCACCTTTAGAGATGAGGAAAAACTTGAGACAGGAAAATCTATTTCACCAGAGCTTATGAAAGCAATAGAAGAATCAAGGTTTGCAATTGTCATTCTCTCAACAAACTATGCATCTTCTACGTGGTGTTTGGATGAACTTGTAAAGATCATTGGCTGCATGAATGAAATGAAAATGACAGTTCTACCAATTTTTTATGATGTGGATCCATCTACTGTACGAAAACAAGTAGGAACTTTTGCCCAAGCCTTTGCCAAACATGAAAAACGTTTCAAGGACTACACAGAGAAGGTGCAAACATGGAGAACTGCTTTGAGAGAAGTAGCCAATCTCAAAGGATGGCATGTACAAGCTAGGTAATCCAATTTGACATTTCTTTCTTTAAAATATTCAGATAACACTTGCCTCATATATAGCATTGTTTTGAACTTTATGTAGACCTAAATACATGTTTGTAGTTCTTTCAAGTTTTGTCTTAAGCCAATTAATTTTCAATCAAAATAATAGAAAATTGGATTTTCTACCTTTTTTAAACATATTTATTGCGGTTTACACTAACTGCATATTTTTCTCTTCATTGTAGGCCTGAGTCACAAATTATCCAAAACATTGTGGGAGAATTATGTCATAAATTAAGTTATGCATTCTCAGAAAATACCGAAAACCTAGTAGGAATAATTTCTCGAGTGGAGAAATTGGAGTCATGTTTGGATTTAGGGTCAAATGATGTTCGCATTATTGGGATTTGGGGTATGGGAGGTATAGGGAAAACAACTCTTGCTAGAGTTGTTTTCCGTATGGTTTCAGATAAGTTTGAAGGTTGTTGTTTTCTTGCTAATGTTAGGGGAGTTTGTGAAAAAGATGGTTTAGTTCGATTACAACAGCAACTCATTCTTCAAATTTTGAATGAAAATATGAGTGTACAAGATGTTAATGAAGGAGTTCTTGTGATCAAGAATAGGTTACATCATAAAAGAATTCTTCTTGTTCTTGATGATGTAGATCAATTTGACCAATTAGAAAAGTTAGCAGGGAATCAGGTTTGGTTTGGTTTAGGTAGTAGAGTTATAATAACAACAAGAGATAAGCATTTGCTACAGACCCTCGGAGTAGATGAAATATATGAGGCTAATGGATTGACTTATGACGAATCTCTTCATCTTTTGAGTTTGAAAGCTTTTAAAAAAGGTCACCCTCCCAAAGATTATCTAAATCTATCTGAAGATTTTGTATATTATGCTCACGGGCTTCCTTTAGCTGTTGAGATTTTGGGTTTGTTTTTGTGCGGTAGAAGTATCAATGAATGGAAAAGTACATTAAAGAGACTAAAAGAGTTTACAGAAAATGAAATTCTCCAAGTACTTAGAATAAGTTTTGAAAGACTGCATGAAACAGAGAAGGAAATATTCCTTAATATTGCTTGTTTCTTTAATCATAAGGAGAAAAGAAAAGTAGTAGAAATACTAAATTATCTTGGCCTTTTTCCAGATATTGGATTGGGGGTTCTTTTTGATAAATCCCTTGTTAAATTCCGTGATGATCATACTTTGTGGATGCATGATTTGCTTCAAGAAATGGGCAAGAACATAGTTTATGAAGAGTGTCCTAAAGAGCCAGGAAAGCGTGGCAAACTGTGGTTGTTTAAGGACATCAATGATGTATTGACAAAAAATACGGTAAGCAGTTATTTAGAAAACTTAAGCATGTACCCTACTATATTATTCAAGGTGAAAAGATATATATAACACTTGAGGTTCAATATATTAGTTTCCCTAATCAAATTCACTCATTTGCTTGGATTGAACTATAAAATACGATATTATCATTTTCAAAGATAATTAAATTAAATTCAACTTTGAGTTTGAATTTTATTGGGGAATTAATAAACTGCACCTAAGATATTGTTCCTAAGTTTTACCCTTATTTAAAAGAGTAAACATAGAGTAGCTTTTGTAATCTTACATTTTGCAATTCACTAATATGTGCTCTTCATGATTACTAGGGAAAAAAGGCAATTCAAGGCATAGTCTTAAAGTTGCAAAAACAAAAAGAGGCATATTGGAATTCGGAATGCTTTTCAAAGGTTCTTGATCTTAAATTGCTCATAATTGGTAACGTTCACCTTTTGCATGAACCCAAATATCTTCCTAATGCCTTGAGATATCTTGATTGGAGTGGATACCCTTCAAAATATTTTCCATCAAGTTTTCAACTAAAGGTAATTTAGGTACTATATACAACTTTATTTTTAAGTTTCATTAAATAGTAAGTTTCTGCAGAAGCTAATTTTTTTTTCCCTTTTTGGCTTTGCACAGCCTTTTGATGGTTTGAAATTCATCCAACTGAAGAACTCACTAAAATTGATTGAAACCCACGACTTCAACGAAATCCCAAATCTTGAGAAATTGATTCTTGAGGGTTGTATAAATTTACAATCCTTGCACCCATCAATTGGAGTTCATAAAAAACTCACTTTTCTTAACCTAAAAAGTTGCAAAAACTTAAGAAGTCTTCCAAGCAAGTTTGAAATGGAGTCTCTTGAGATCCTTATTCTTTCTGGTTGCTCAAATTTAAAAAGAATTCCAGAGTTTGGAGAAAATATGGAAAGTTTATTAGAGCTTTACTTGGATGGCATTGTTATTACAAAATTACCTACATCAATTGGGAATTTGACTAGCCTTGCTTCATTGAATGTAAAAGATTGCAAAAATCTCATATCTCTTCCTAGTACCTTTTTTTATATGAAGCGACTTAAAGATCTCAATCTTTCCGGATGCTCAAAACTAGAAAATTTGGTGACTAAGAAAAGTGTAGAGGAGGTTGATGTGAGTGGAATTGCCATAGGACTTTTGCCTTATTCCAATGCTCTTTTTCGAACTCTTAAAAAACTAGCTTTCAGTGGATTTATGCCTAGAAGTCCCAATTGCATGGGCTTGTTATCGACTTCTTTATCGGGATGCGTTCTTTGACCAAACTGAATCTAAGTTATTGCAATCTCGTGGGCTTGTTATCGATTTGCTCACCGGGTTTGTGTTCTTTGACTAGCCTAGATTTAAGTTATTGCAATCTTAATGTAATTCCCAATGATATTTGTTGCTTATTCTCTTTAAAATATTTATATCTAAGTGGAAATAATTTTAGTTGCCTTCAGGAAAGCATCGCTCAACTATCTAGTCTATATAGGTTGTTGGTGGACAATTGCACGAGTCTTCGATCATGGCCAAAGCTTCCATTAAATATTATTTATATTGTGGAAAAGGGTTGTACCTCACTGGAAATGCTACGAGATCTTTTACAACCAAATTCATCATTGACATGCCTCTGCCTTTTAAAGTGCAGTAAACTAGCTGATAATCAAGGCTTCATTGATATGTTTTTTGCAATGATAATAAACTCCCTTTGGCACCCTCTCTTTCTCTCTAGTATTCGTGACATTGTTTTTCCTGGAAGTGAAATTCCAAAGTGGTTTAGGCATCAAAGTATTGGGGATGAAGTTAGTATACCTTATTCTCTTTTATGTAATGAGGGCTTGGGGATTGCTGTTTGTGTTGTATTTTGTTCTCATTCACATCACCAAATCCTTGAAGACAATTCACTTTATTGTTGTTTGATAGTCAACGGAAAACAAATTAATTCAACACCAGGCATTACAAGTATTGTTCCTTTATCAGATCACATTTGGCTACTTTATTTGCTTCCTCAATTCTACCAGTACGAAGAGATAAAATCATTGTGGGAATGCAATGCAAATGGATTCAGTCAGATTGGAATCAAAATTCTGTCAAAATGTTGGGACTTGAAGACAAACGAAATAATCCCAAGCATGGTAAAGGTAAAGAAATGCGGGTTGCGAATGGTATACACGAAAGACATCGAAGGTCTTAACGAAACTATGGCTAAGAGAAGCAATAACAGCATCACTCCTTATGAGGGCTTAGATGTTCCCCATCATAATTTCGACAATTCGATAGCAACAGAAAGTTACAAAGCCAAGCTAACCCATGATGACTATGAAGGGGCTAGAAGCTCTAATTACGAACCTTGCCCAAAAAGGATTGAAAGGCTCATAGACTTAATGGCCCAGGGTAACTCTAACTGTGAGGAGTCAAGTGAGTACAAGGAATGCGCTGAAGTGCTAGGTGATTGGCAGGAATCTAATGAAAGTGATCTTGAAGGTTAATCAACTTTTTTCTCTGTAAGTCACAGTCTTTCTTCTTAATTCAAGTTCTGTTGGTTGCCACAATATCTTTTTCATGTGTACAAATATTAATGGATTGCCCACCATATGTTTGATTAGAGTTGTCAATGAGACTTCTAGCAATTTGACTAGGACGAACAAAGAATTGCAACAAAAAGCTTCTTGTTGTTGTTGCAGAAAAAATCATTTTCTTGAAAGCAAGTAAACATCAAAACTGTAAAGCTTTTGCTGCCAAAAATACTAGTTTATTGTTCTATATCACTCCCTCTAATTTTCACACACACACACTGAACCCTTGTTCCCATTCTTGACTTGGGTCCATACTTTGGGCAGCAGGATCAAAATCTTAGCTTTGTGGATATATTGTCCAAAATTTGGAATCTTCACTATGCTGTTTCCAACCCCGTACCCCTACAAATTTGTTCATCTATTGCTTCACCACGTCTTCCCTTCTACATTGTCACATGGTCCACAACACCATGACACATGTTTTGCAAAAGCTTGGTCTAACCGTTACTAAACCTTTGGTGGTGCTGCCTTTCTGTCTCTTCTTTTCTACAACGTTAGTGTACCTGAGTTTGATAGGCAATAATTTTTCTCAATCCTCCTTCTGCTTCTAGGTATGCAAACTCTGAATCCCTCCCCACCCTCCTCACTGCCATCCCTATCCTCATTTTAGAAATCCATAAGCACAACCTCATTTTGTTTTCATGATAGGTTTTTCAAAATGAATAAAGTAGAATACTATTAATTTTATGATTGGGATTAAGGAAAAAATTTGGGAAGTTAATAATATCACTAATTGAAATCAACAAATTAGCTGATGATGCAAGAGGCATGCACCATGAATTAATAATTGCGATTGAAGAAACATTTCAAAAGGTAGCAATGTTACTAATGGAAATCAACAAATGCTAAATAATAGATAGTATTGAACACTAATAATTACAGTGGCCTGAGCCACGTGCTTCCATTGTTTTGCAATGCCAATGTTAGAAAACTTCTTACTTACACCTCATCATCAAATGTGATGCTTGTGCAGAGGCATGTGTGAGATCTTATAATATTTGAATCTCATTTAAAAATGACTTATCTTTTTGTAAATTAGATTTTTTTTTTCTTTATTTTGTTTCTCCCTTATTTCCTTTATCAAAATAGATAAATAGAGATAATTATCTCTAAAAAAAATTTGGGCCAATCAAAAGTTTACTACATATCTTCAAGCATATCAATTCAAAATAGAGCTTATTCTTTGAAACTACTATAAATAGAGGACTTCCCCTCTCTTTTTCACCACCAAGTTTTCAAGAAACCCAAGCTCTGGAGAAATTTTGTTTCAAGAATCTTTGAAAAACTCAAAAAACATTCAAAGGACTTGAAGAATAACAAATCTTTAACAAGCTCAAAGCTAGAGATTTGTTGTGAAGACCATTTGATCCATCTTCCAACCAAATTGAAGAAAATTTCGTGTTCGAGTCAAGATCACAAAGAAGATAGAATCAGATGAGCGCTTTTTGTAAAAGAGTCAAAACAGAGATTGTACTCACTACTTGATTAATACAAAATTATTTTTGTGGAACACGCTTTTCAATTTGTTTGATTTTCTACTATTGAGAAATTTTGTGTTCATAGCCATTTCCATATTTGGGTAATGAAAGAGTATGGTGTTGAGTTGTTATGGACAAAAGTTTTCAGTTTCAGTAAGACTAATGCAATAGAAACAATACCAAGGCCAACAGGTTTTACGAGAACTTGTGAGAAAGTGTTTGAAATGAGTGGTAGGGAAATGGATGGTGGCCACCTTGTGTTGCAGAATCTTGAGACCCAAGAGATAAAGGACCTTGGGATTGTTGGATATGAGTATACTGTTGCTGATTCTTATGTTGAGAGTCTAGTTTTACTTGACAAAGCAACCAATGGTGCACTTGACAAAGCAACCAATGGTACAGTTGCATACTGAGAAAGATAGGTAAGATGCATTTCATGCATATATATTTATTTATTTTTAAGGTTTTTGTCAATTTCTAGTTGCACTTTGGCTTCTAACAAGTTGTGTAGCTAGTGGAAAATTACTTCTTTTCAATTGATGTCTACTAACATGCTAGGGAACCAAAGAGGACACTTTACATTTCTACCTATCTGCCTACATGCTGATGACTTCATTTGTTTGCAAACTTGATTAATGTCATATTTTTCTGTGGAAAATAATTAACAATGCTTTTCCTGTGATGTCAAAACTAATTAGAAGAAATTTTTTTGTTTCTGATTCATGTTTGATGTGTGGTGAATATGAGCAAATTGAGGATCATTTGTTCTCTCTTGTCCAATTGGAAGAGCAATTTGGTTTGCTTCAGTGTGTGGTATTAGAATGGATTCTTATCAACCCCAATCAGAGAGAGTGTGATTAGAATGATGGTTGTATGTTCTCTCTGAAAATAAGGCTGTGTTTGTTTCGTGTAAAACGTTTTCTGGAAAATAAATATTTTCCGGAAAAGAAAAATATTTTTAAGTGTTTGGTTGAATTATGAAAATTGTTGTGGAAAATATGTTCATGTGTTTGGATGTATTCTAAAAATGCTATTTTCCGGAAAATTTTTCACATTTTCTTAGCATCCAAACAAATTTTATTACAAAAAATTTCAACATCACATCCAATTCAACAACAAATTCCGGCAACAAAAACACAACATAACAACAACAATAATAAATTCCGACAACAACAATCAGTTCATCCAAAAAAAAAAAACAACAACAACAACAACAACACAACGCAAATTCCGGCAACAACAACGCAAACCGAGTCGTCGACGAGATCGAGGAAGAGAGAGCGATGGGTCGCCGGCTCTGGTTCTGGGTTTGGGTTGAGCGATGGGTCGTCTGGGTCTGGGTCGGGTGTGGGTTCGAAGGCGACGGCAACGGCGTGTGGGTTTGAAGCGATCTGGAGCTCGGAGTCGATCGTTGCTTGGAGTCGGAGCGATCAGAGCGATCTGGAGCTCTATTGTTGCTTGGAGGCAGAGCGATCTAGAGCTTGATCGTTGCTTGGAGTCGTTGCTTGGGTCGAACACTTTGGGCTTTGGGTTCGTGGTCGCCGGCTCTGGTTTGAAGATCGGTGGGTCGTGGCGATCGTGAAGATGGGTTCACCGGCGAACTCGCACCGGTGAGCTGGGCTCTCTCTCTTCGATCTGGGCTCTCCGTTTCTTCCTTCCTCTCTCTCTCTCTCTCTCTCTTCGTGCTCTGTTTCTCTTTTTCGGAAAATTGGATTTGAAGTGAAAATAAGGACTGAAACCAATTTCCGCCTGTGGACTCTTATTTTACGGTCAAGGGTGAATTCATTTTCAGTTGACTGAATTTTCCCCTTCAGCCAAACACTCCTATTTTACAGAAATGGTTTTCTGGAAGCACTTTGAAGTCAAAACAAACACACCCTAAATCTCATAATGAAGTTATTGTGGCTAACAAACACACCCTAAATCTCATAATGAAGTTATTGTGGCTATGGTAGTGGGTATTTTATGATTTATATGGTTTTTAGGATTTTGATGATGAATTGTAGAGTTCAAGAAAAAGCAGTTATTAGTGAAAGAGATTTTTTAGCATTTTTGGTCACTGTGTAGGATGGCAAGTAATTTTGTTATCTGGCAGGTGTCTATTCTAAAAGGAAAAAGTTTGGTGGATGTGTTTTTGGGTGCAGGGTCAGGTCCTGGAATAAGCAGATTATGGGTTGCTACAGTAGATTAGATCTGTGTCATCTAAAAGGGAAGCAACTTTCATTTCACTTAGAGAAGCGGAGATGGCAGTCAAGAGAAAGGGGTTCATAGTGTCATTGGGGATGCAAAAGCTCCTCAAAGATGATTGCATATATTGGAGACTGAAACCTGTTTTTGAAGATAAAAGGGTATTAAGGAAGGATTTTGGTAATGTACTTAAATATGTAGATAGCGAATATTGGAATGGATGGTTAAATTAGCTTCAAATGGTAAACCCCCCCCCCCCCCCCCCCCTTTTTTTTAATTTTTCTTTTGTTGAATAAAAAGTTGGTAATCTTACTGAAAGCATGTACCATTAATTTTGAAAACATGGAGGCGTATCCTCCAGCCAAATCCTACTAGTGTGGCATTTGCTTGTCTCTAAAGCTAATAAATGACCACAGCCCTATTGGGACGCTTAAGTAACCATTCAATTGAACACTCAATTTTTCAAGTCGTCCACCAAATGGCCAACACAAGATAAACTGGGATCCATTGATTGAAGCTATCCTTGTCTGCATCCATATACCTTAGGTCACACCGAGCAGCAATGATAGCATCTGCAGTATCTCTGATTACCACACCAAAACTCAGTAGAAGCATTCCAATTACACCTGCAAGAGTTGTGGTTGATGAAGAGGTAGCCTCTTGAGAGGTTTGGACATAATCCACTGCACATGACACAACTCCGCCACTATGCTTCAACCACCCCCATCTAAAATCTCATTTCTGTTTTTCCATTGCAGTCAAGCAATGAAGTCTCTAAGTTTGTTCGGAACCATAAGCTACCATACCATACTTCAAGAGTTAGGCTGTGTGCTTGAGTGTGAGTTCTTGCCTATCACATCTTGCCATTGGGCATCCATCAGCATCTAATATGCAGAACGCCTTATTCCTTTTGTTGTTTTTTTTATGGCCTCAAGCCTCTGTTATTGTTAAATCTTCCCCCTTCCCATATTAAATGACTGGTTTGCAGGGGAAACTGTGAGAAGGATCCCTGATCATATTTGTTTCTAGAAGTTACATTCATTGCCATGATATTCTTGTCTTGCTTATCTTCCACAATTTTCTTAATTGACTAAAAGTACTATATGAAGATGGTCAACATTGAAGACTATTGGGGTTGAGAAGCTTCATTGGTTTGGACAAGCAAGTAGCTGGAAGCTGGTGAAATGTTAGTGTGAAGCAGAGCTAGATACAGAAGTTTGTATGATTATATGGGACTCCTTCAGACTTGTGTGGACGTGATTGGTTGAGATATTAATCTGGTGCTTCCAAGAAAAACCTCAATTAGTTTTAGGGGTTAGAATAAATAGCTTGCCACTATAGTCTACCACATACTTTGGGAAGATGTGCTCGTCGCTAAAAAGTAATCAAAGGCCAAACCTTTTATACCAATACCATTCGTAATAGAATCAAAACACTCACAATTGATATTTTGTATTATCTGCCCCATATATAAATCAAGTAGAAAACCCTTGGGTGGGACTTGGGAGCTATTGCCTATTAGGCCGCAATCTATTCTTATATGATTTATGAAAATCCAACAAATAATATATATTTTTTAAATCCCTAAAATATTATAACAAAAAATTACCAAGACAATAGAAAATATAAAATAAACATAAGAACACAAAGGTTTACTTAGAAAATATTTTCTCCTTAATGGGAAAACCACATGACTGGACATAGATAAAACAAGATTGAAAAGGAAAGTGGTTATATAAAAGAGAAAGAAAAGTATATAAATCTAAGTTGGCAAAAAACATAACCAGTAAATTGTGAGGTTTTTAACACATGGTTTAAATTCTCACAACAATTATATATATATATATATACACGCACACATATAAGCAGAATAATTAATTATGGAAATTTAGAAAACAAACCTCAGTTAATATGGATGGACCAAACCACTTAACATAGACTCCGGGGTCAACACTCAACACTACCTTCTTCCATGAGAATTGAATATATGTAATTTTATTTATAAAAATGGTGCAATACCTCAAATCTATTCAATTTAAGCAAATAGTAGAGACCATAGAGAAAGGTTTGAGGTCTCATGCACAATGGTCCAAATGAGAGAAAGGTGCTAAACAGAGAGACTGAATGTTAGCTAATTTCATAGTGAGCTTATTGATGACTTTGTTCCTCAACTGAATGTTGAGTTTTGTCCAAACTTGTAAATTTTTTCTTATATTTGCTCGACTGATCGTAAGTTCATTTGACCAAAATTTATAAATGAGTACAGTGAAATTGAGTGAACAACATACTTTTGTATTCATCCTCAATTTAATTACATTGAAAGATTACAAATAAAATTTCTTAAACAAATACAATGAATTTTTTTTTACAAAAAACAACTATCTTGGAATTTAGCCTTCATGAAAATCCTAATAGATTGCTTAAGGCTTTAACAACTTGTGGCTGGATGGAGTGGTTTTGTTGTGGGTTTGGGCCGTGAGTATGGAATTGGATTTTGGATCGCTTGTGTGATGGCTTTGGTTAAGGAGCTTTCATGGCCTTTGTCTGTTTGTTAGTATTGGTTTTGGGTGGCCTTTGTCTTTTGTTTTTCCCGTGTTTTGAGAATCCATGTTCTTCCATCTCAAAAGACAAAGGCAAAATGCCTTACAAACCAATGGTTTGGGTGGTTCCAATGATAGCTATAATATAGGTGTAAGAGTTAAGAGCGTCCACGTTGGTGGTGTGAAATTGCTAAAATGCAATGCTATTTTAGCACCACAATATACAAAAAGTGTGCTACATTGGTGGTGGTATAGATAAAAAATTTAACTCATCAGCTATAGTGCACATCCATCTAGCTCAAATGGTAAAGCAACATAATATATTTTAGGATAAATTCCACTTACCTCCGTTGAGGCTTGGGCTAATGCCAATAAAGTCCACAACATTTAAAAAGTGACCATCCTAATCCAATGACTGAACCGCTTATAATGCTATTACTTTTTTTTCTTCTTTCTTCTTTGTTCTTTCCTCTTTCTTCCTCTGACCCAGAATCGCCTCTCTCTTCCTCTAATCATCTCAGTCCATAACCTCTGGCTCTCTTGTCTCTCTCATTTCTATTTTTCTCTCTCTTCATCTTTGTGGTGGTGCCATGGTGGTGGGTTCTCAATTTCTCTTCTCTCTTTGTCTTTGCGGTGGTGCCATGGTGGTGGGTTTGTGATTTCTCTTCTCTCTTCCTCTTTGCAGTGGCACTATGGTGGTGGGTTTTGTAGTGGGTCAGTTTTGGTTTGGATTGGTGATAAAGAATTTGGTTTTTTTTATTTATTTTTTATTTTTTTTATGGGTGTGTTGGATTTTTGTGAGTTTTGGTTTGTGTTTCTGGTTTTGGGTTTATTGTGGGGTGGTTGGTAGAGGACGGTCACAAAGCCATAGAGAAGAGATGTGATGAAGATGTCGTTATGGGATTGACATGTTTGTGAATTTGTTGATGCCAGTGGTCTATGGTCACTGGTTCTAGGTTTGTGGATCGGTATTGCTAATGGGTTTGTGGGTTTTGTTGATGCCGTTGTTTTGTTGGTGGTTAATGGTTTTGTGGGTTTTGCTGGTGGTCGATGGTTGCTGGCTTTGTGAGTTTTGCTGGGTCAGTGGTCAAGAATTTTTTTCTTCTATTTGTTTTACTAATTTCTATTCTTCAATTTTCTTCTCTTTCTTGGAATCAGAGAAAACTCAGGAGAGGGGTAAGAGAAAGGATAGAGTGTATGTAACGGTGTTACAAACTGTTTGGGAATAAGGACCAAAGTGGTCACTTTTTAAATGTTGTGGACTTTATTGGCAATAGCCCAAACCTTAGGGGAGTTAAGTGGAATTTACCCTATATTTTATGTGGTTGTGGTGGTAGTTGTGGTTGTAATTGTTGTTTATTGTAGTGGATATATTATTTTATTGTGTTGTTTATATTATTTTATGTGTTGAATGATAAAATAAAACCATTGATGTTAGGTGTTTTGTAAAGTGAGGCTGTAAAATAGATAAAATAGCTTTTTGTGGTATCAAAAGTTAAAATTTTTGGCACTATCAATGTTGATGCTCTAACACAACAGTCAAAAAAAGTTGTCTTTCGCTCGGGTTCGTTTGAATTGAGGATTAGAAAAGTGGGAGGATTTAAAAAAAAAAAAAAAAAAGGAGATAACAAAGTGGGAGTATAAAAGATATTTAAGTTTTCTCTCATATGTGTTTAGTTGGGAGGATGAAAAAGTGGAGAGATGGAAAACTCATTTGTTTAGTTTAGAAAAAAAATGAAAAGATGGAAAATAAAGTTAGTATAAATTTATAATTATATCTCTATTAAATAAAACAAAAGGTAACACATTTTCTTATTCACTCCTTTAATTTTACTTTTGTTCATTTTAGTCCTTTAACTTTCAAGTTTATTCAACGAATGCCTTTCTATAAACTTTTGTTATATGTTGTAGTTAATTTTCCATTTTTAAAATTTTTCTTCAATTTTTTAATTAAAAAATTCGATTAATAATTGAAAAATATTTTCTAGATTTGTTTTTTCAAAAAAATTAACAAAAGTTGATGGAAAGACTTAAATTGAATAAATCTAAAACTTAAAAGACTGAAATAAATGAAAGTACGTTAGAAGACTGAAATAAATTTTGGAGAAATTTAGAGAGTGTGTTTTACATTTTAGCCATTTAAAAAAAAAAAACAAAAGTAAAATAAAAGAATCCAAAACAAATGAGAGCAAAAAGAGAGAGAAAAAAAAAATGAATGAAAAATATAGAAAAAGATAAAATCCAAAGACAAAGAAAAACCGAAAGAGATGGGTATAATAAAAAAGAAAAAGAAAAAGGCATGCCCTTGGGTTTTTTTGGTCAAGAAAAAAAAAAACTACTTACTTTTCAATTTTTTCTTTTCCATTTTCATCCCCCTTAAATGTAACTGTAAAATGTAGTTTTCCACATGGTTTTAAAAACTGGTACAGTGAAAGAACCGAAAAAGAGACTGATTACCGATTTTATGGTTGGACTGGGGTCCGACCGGTGGTTAAACCGATGACGTCATAAATAATTTAATTAATAAATAAAAAATTATAAAAAATAAAAAATTATAAATAAGAATATAGGTATAGCTACTGATATTTATTAAAAAAAAGATATAAAATTTTAGAAGTATTTTCATGTTAAATTTAACTCAAATTAAAAGAAAAATAAATTATCTTTTTTTTAGAGGAAGAAAAAGAAGTTAACCTAAACAAACTACCAAAAAAAAAGTTTTTGGTTTTAAAGTTTTATAATCATATATAATTTTCAGTATTTTTAACAAAATCATTATTTAGTTTAAAAAATATTTATCTATATTAATATAATTTCACATCTAAATATTTTTCTAAAAAATTTGTATTTATTATTAAAATATTTTATACTTGTCTTGAATATTGGAATAACCTTACCCGTATACAAAGTGCAAATAATTCTTTGCCTTTGATTGACCACTCAAACCCTATGCCATATCACAAACGTATTTCTCCAAAAAAAAAAAAAAAGAAAAAAAAAAGAAGGAAGTTGTCTACCTCTCCCACCTACCCATCAACGTGGCCAAAGGACATCCAAGTATCCAACCACATTTAAAAAAGATCCTGAGTCTCCTCGCCTTAGTCCTTATTTGAAAAGTCCAAAAAAATTGCTCAAAGCACTTTCTCTTACTCTGAAGTTGAACTGTTTCTCTGTTTCCTTTTTTTCTTTCGTACGTTCTCTGATTCTTCAACCTCTCCCCTTTTGTTTTTCATCTCTTCCTCTAGCCAATCCAAATCTTCCATAGAAGCTCACCCTCTCCTCTTTGTTTTTTTTCCCTCTCTTCCTTCACTCGCTGCCGACCCATCAGATTTGTCCAGTGCATAACCATCAGATTTTCCCAGCCACCGACCCATCGAAGCTCTATGCTCGGTCAAAGCGGTAGTAAAACAACACCATGATCGGCGAAGGCGGGAATTCTGGGTTCATGGGTTTTGGTTTACTGGGTTTGTGGGTTTCCGATATGTTTTTATTTTTATTTTTATTTTTTGCTGGTGTTTTTGGTTCTTCTTCGCATGGGTTTTTTCAGGCAGAGAGAGGCGGGATGATCGTGAGACTAAGATGATAGAGTGATCTGATTAAGCTAAGGGATAGTTTTAGGATTTTATTGAGGACCAAAACGACGGAGTTTTAGTGGAGAAGTCAAAAAACCCCAACCGGTCATTAACCGGTTCAACCACGTCAGTTTTCGGTTCTCAAGTTGAATCGGATGGTTTTTACTATTTACCGGTTTTAAACCTATTTTCAGTTTTTTACCATTATCAGACTGGATTGAAAGCTGGTTTTCAATTGAACCGGTCCGGTTCGGTTTTTAAAACTATGGTTTTTCATTGGTGAGAGAATCAAATTTTTTTTTTTTTTAGAGTCCTCTTGTTGGGTAATCTTACTACTATTTACAGAGTTTTCCCTATTTGGGATCTTCAATTTTGATGTTTAAAATATTTTTAAATTTACTAGTTTGTAAAGCTTAAATAATAGGGTTATATATGTAAAATTACTAATTTAAAAACTCTTAAATTTTAGCTTTTTTTATTATTTTTTAAAAAAACAGAATGATACTTCATTCATAAAATAAATAAAGAGTCATGGTGCAAGGTGTTGACGTCTAAAAAGCCATAACACCAAGGCCCAAAATAGCATAGTAGGCGAACCCCGTATAAAAAGGGTTGAACTCACCACAAAAGGATAGTAGGCCCAAGTCTATTTAAAAAAAGATTCAAAGCTCAGAACCCATGAAAGAATAGGCCTTAGAAAGAAACGAAGGAAGGAAGAAGTCCAGCCTGTCAAAATCAGAAAATCAAAAGGTAGTCAAGTGATAAGAATTGGACCGGAATACCAAGGGACTGCCAGAAGCACGGGGTCCTCGGGACATGCAGTAAAGCTGGGATGAGATTAAAACAGCTTAAAAGAAGTACCCAAAAAACACAAGAAACGAAGAACATATATATCTTCAACAACCACCCAATAATGCAGAAAGGAATAAGAGAACTTGGGACTAACAATTCATGAACAAAGGACTAGTCCCTCGGGAAACCCAGAAGGAAGAACCACGAAGGGAAGTAGTTGGGAAAACTTTCAACTTGGCAGAGATGGAATTAGCTCACTCGAAAAAAATGATAAAAGGAAAGGTAGCTAAAAAAGCTGAATCTGAAAATGTGAGGTGTAGAAGCCTTGAAGGAAGAGAGATTAAAAGTCAACTCTCTAGGAACACCCCAGAAAGGAAAGCCAGCAAAGAGCTTTTGGGAAAAAAGCATCAAAAGAAGAAAGCTATGAGAAAATGAGGAAAGGACTAGCCACCAAAGTGGCTGGCATGACATAGGCGCTGGTACTTAGGGGAATAGAGGGGAGGAATCAGTGGTATCCCGGAACCTTAAAATGACACTATAAAAGGGAGAAGCAGCCAACATTGGAGAGGTATCCAGCAAGAGTGAATCAGAAGAGAGTCATTGAGAAAACTTTGTCAAAAAACACAAAGAAAGTAGTAAAAGAAAGAGGAATATCGCCTAGTATCCCGAAACAGCCACCATAGAACATACTTGGATTCAAAGGGATTCAAACTTTGCAAGTCTTAGAGGCTTAGATAGTCATCTAAGTCTGTAATTTTCGAGCTTATTTGAACCTTGTGACATGTCTTAGTGAGCACATTGTAATTTACAACTAATAAAAGTAATGAAATATTTCACAGCGTTTTAAGGATCCTTAACAATTATTTTGTCTCTCTCTTTATTACAGTGTTCCTTTATTGTTTCTTGCTGTTCAATACATATATATTCTTGCCTGCTAGTATGTACGCATTGTAGGATTCCTGCTCTGTGCACCATTTGGTTCGTAAACAGCCCATTTAGCTGCGGTGAACCAAGCTCAGTCCCTTTAAACAACAACTAAAAGGCCCAGGGTCCTTGCTTCAACTTGGGCTTGGACACTGTCCAAAAAAGGACCCTCACACAAGGATTCCAAAGTAGGTGGTGGAGAATCTTCCAACCAAATTACATCATCAGAAATGTTTTTTGCATAACGTGCTAAGTTATGAGCAACCGAATTCGCTTGTCGATTCACCCATTCTACGTCTACCCAATTTAGTCCAAAAATAAGCACTTGGATATCTTTAAAAATGTGTCCCAGCCGAGACAAGCCTGCCTTTTTGGACTTGATTACGTTCATCACCTGCACACTATCTCCTTTAATAATTAGATAAGAGAATCCAATATCAACAGCAAACTGCAGGGCTCTACGACATGCTAGTGCTTCTACTTCCAAACTGTCATTAACCCAAGGTCTTGTGGCTGACATTGCTCCCATGACTTCCCCCTTTTCATTCTGTATAATGACTCCCATGCCTGAGCATCCCAAATCTGAGAAAATGGCCACATCAAAGTTGAGTTTGAATTTGGAATCAGGTGGTGGTCGCCCCCACTTTTGATGCTTGTTGTGATTGGCATAACCAGCTGCTCCTATGCTTGGTTGTATTCTGCTAAGTAATCCACTACCCTCTTGTTCAGCTGTGTTGGTTCCTTTAGCTTTCCTCCATGAATGATCGAGTTTCTTTGATTCCATATGAGCCAAGCTTGACCAAAAATAGCTCAAATTCATCCAAACGATCTAGCAACTCTTCAAGCAATTGGAGAAAGTCATGTTGAAATTTTACCTAAATTTTAAAAAACAGTTTACAAACTATTTAGTGCTAAATTTTAGTTCCAACTCTCTAAAATATCTTACGGTTAAGCAATTTACCAACTACTTCTATTTTGTTCCTAAATTTTTGTTCCATCTCTCTAATCTCTTCTCTATATATAAAAAGCATTCAGAAAATTAGGGGGTGTTTGGTTCATCAATTTCCGTAACTCAATTCTCAGTTTTCATAACTCATAACTCAAAAATGGTGAGACCCATAGCAAAAAGGTTGTTTGGCTGCACAATAACTCTGTTTCCATAACTCTGTTTCCATCACTCAATTATTTGATTTTTGAGTTATGAGTTATGGAAACTGAAAACACATTTTGGCTGTTTTCAGTTTTCATAACTCATAACTCAATGGCAATATTGTAATTAAATACACATAGGAGACCCACAAACAGTACTCAGCCGCACCTTTTGACCACCTTTTGACTTTTTTTTTCCTTTCTTCTCCTGGGTTGGCTATTCGGTTCTTTTTTTTTTTTTTTTTTTTTTTTTCACTGGTTTAGTCTGTTTTGGGTTTCTTTTTTTTTTTTTCTTCTTCTTTCATTGGTTCAGTCTTCACGTTCTGGGTTTTTTTTTTTTTTTTTTTTTTTTCATTGGGTTCGATGAGTTTGGGTACTGAAAAAAAAATAAATAAATAAAAAGCTACATCGGGTGACAGGTATGGGGCCCACAAATAGTGTGAAAAATATTGAGTGATGGGAAGTGAGTGATGGTGCCAAACAAACATGGTATTTTAAAGTGATGAGTGATGAGTGACAGAAATTGAGTGACCAAAAAAATTGATCCAAACATGGCCTTAGTTATTGCCTTGTTCATTGTCAAAAAATACTCATATTTTAATTAAATTATCATTATTCCTTAGGGTTAAAATAGTAAATCAACAAAAAATTAAAATATTCCTATAAGAGAAAAACTACCCCACATCCCTTACTCCTATGTAGAAAAGTTCTTATTAAAAAGTTCCTTCCCACTTTCATCACCCTACGTTCTTATAACTTAAAAAAGAAAACAAAACCCCACAAAAACTACCCATAGTTCCTATTAAAAAAAAAAAAAAAAAACAAAAACTACCCATTCCAACATTATATCAAAAAAATTTAAAAAAAATCTCAAAAAAAAAAAAAATCCTAACATAAAAAAAAAAAAAAAAAAAAAACTACCACGTCACGTTTTTAAAAAAAAAAATCCACATAGAACCAATTACAACTTCATGTAAAAAAATCTTCTTTCATTTATTCCTCCTTTCTTCCCCTTTCCAACTTTGTGGAATGCATAAGAAAAAAAATTATAATCTATATATCTATATATAATATAAAAGTGAAATGTTTGACTTTTTATTGCCTCTTCATGCGCCACGTGGCTACATAAATTAATACTATATATACATTTAAAAAAAATCGAAAAGTTGTAGCTTTTCATTTTTCAATAGGCACTTTTTTAGTAAATAGACACTTTTTCATTCAATAGATACCTTTTCGTAATAACGGAGCCAAGATTTTGACTTTGAGGGATCGAAAAAAAATGATTAATTGTTTTTTTATATTTAATATATCTACACTATGTACCATAGTTAAATTAATAACAGTACTATCTTTCTTTATTTTGAAGAATTAATCAACAATTTTAAACTTACTCATAAACCTAGATTTTAAAATTAAATTTTACCTCTTCTATATAATTACCACGTTACAAATAAATTACTAATAGACTAAAAAGTAAAGATTATATTAGTTTATTTATATTATACATAAAAATAATATCAGTTTCAATAATCATAGTATTATATTATATACATTATTAATATATTTATTAATTTAATGACAAATTAAAAATAAAAAGTACAGGAAGGGTTAAACTTGAGAGTATTTGCTTTTGCTTTTGATGATAACTTGAAGTGTAAATCATACTTGTGTAGGACTTGAAGCAAATTGTAATCTCAAAACTGTAAAAAAAATCTTGTCTTGGAACTTGGATAGTGGACTTCAGATCTTGCATATTGGGTGTTGGAAATATTTTAGTAAATAAACAAGTTTTGATACATAAATAATATCCCAAATAAAAACATAAAATAAAAAAGAGTTTAGAACAATCTCATAATGCTATAGAATCATGCTGCGAAAGCGTTGTCCTTAAAGGTTGATTCGTGTCACCCGAAGTAAAACTCGGTGCAACTGGTTCTCTTGGCCAAACAACTCCTAAGATTAGACTATAGCATCAACCTTCGTGATGGACGCACTTCCACTCACAAAGGTTCAAGAACAACCCTCTATTGCCTTTCCTTAGAACAAATATAAATTGTAGAAAAATATGTGGGAGAAACATATAATAGGATTGTGTATATCTAAATATAGAGTAGTAAAAAAAAAAACTCATAGGGAAGGGTGTGATGATGGGAATTATATAGGTTATTCATGACAATAATAACCTATAGTTATTGGTAACTAATAACCCATAAAAGCTCAACGGCTATATTATCCATTATTGCCAAACGACTATTTTTTTCATAATTGCCAATGGCTATTTTACTCATAAATTCCCAACGGCTAGAAAATAAATACTAATAAAAGTGTTTGGAACACACACCTACACCAACAATCCCCCACATGTTACAAACACAAAATAGGAAAGGCAAGCAACTAAAGAAAGTATGCATCAATATGGTACCAAAATGTTTTAACCATACATAGGATAAATAAGTAGGAATTAAAAGACAATGGTGGAGTTAAAACTCTTTTAATCAAGCTATTAGTAATCCAAACTTACCACCCACATAACTTTCTTTACCAAGGTTGTTCTTAAGCAGGTTGGCGCCTTATCCAGGCCATGCACCATTGGGTTTCATGAGAGTTCCAGAGATCTACCCAAAAAGTTTCATAGGAAGTGGCACAACTTCCACTCACACATAGGTGGCATCCATCAGAAGTGCATGCAGAACACTCCATCCCAACAGGTAGGGAGTATGGATCCATTAAAAGCCTAAAACTTAACCTCCAATAATCTGCAATTTAGTTGGTGGCATCCATCAAGAGTGCGTGCAGATACACTCCACCCCAACTGGTAGGGATATGGATCCATTAAGAGCCTAAAGCTCAACCTCTAACAATATGCAACTTAGTTGGTGGCATCCATCAAGAGTGCGTGCAAATACACCTCATCCCAACAAGTAGGGATATGGATCCATTGAGAGCCTAAAGCTCAACCTCACCAAATTCTGCAACTTAGCACTGTCTCACACCATAGGGATTGACTCATCACTAATCTCCTTACCAAGATAGCGGAAAACACATAACAAATGACAGTGTCCATGGACCACTGATGACCTCTACCCATTTAACCTCTTGCGTGGAATCACCCATCATAGAGGTTGGGCATTAGCCATAGTATCACAACTTGGGTATCAGTCCAATCCTCCTAGAAGTCTTACTCACCAACCTTCTTGCTAGTGGTTTGGTCAAAGGATCGGTCAAGTTCCTTTCAAACCTTACAAAGTCTAATGACATAACATCATTATCAATAAGTTGCCTTAACCTCAATTGGATATGTCGACTTTTCCCATTATAAACTTTGCTCTTAACACGTGTTATGGTAGCCTTGCAATCACAAGGAAAGCAAACAGAGACAATAGAGTTAGTAAATGGAGGCATATCAATTAATAAACTCTCAAGCCATACAACTTTGGACCTAGCTTTCTCTAAGGCCATTAACTCTGTTTCCATATTAGATCTCACTATGTAAGTCTTCTTGGATGACTTCCAAGAGATAGCCCTTCCAGCTAGTGTGAAACATATCCATTAGTGGGCTTCACATAATTTGTATTAGAGATCCAGTTAGCATAACAATATCCTTCTAAAACAACAGGATAACCACAATATGACAAACAAAAATAACAAGTTCCCTTTTAATATATCAATAATATAGACATTGTATCCCAATGCTTAACACTACGAGTGTATCCACTCAATCTACAAACATTATATGCAATAGCAGGGCGACTATAGTTTGTCAAAAATATTAAACAACCAATAATTGTGCTTACTCATCTTATGAAACATTATCACCACAATTTTTTACCAAGTGCACCTTTAAGTCATATATAATAGACATAGATCACATATCAAAGTGTTTAATTTTTTTGTTCTCCACATAATGAGATTGTGATAGTACACTGCAATCATTATCCCTAAGAATCTTGATGCCTAAAATAAAATTTGCCCCAACCAAAATTTTCATATCAAATTTAGAGGCAAGAAAACATTTAGTATCATGCACAACATTATGGCTAGTTCCAAATATAAGTAAGTCATCAACATATAAACAAATAATGACACCTTCATTATTATTTAACTTATTATATATGCATTTATCTTCATGATCATAAATCACAAATCCATGTGTAAGCATCATATATCAAAATTTTCATGTCATTGTATAGGTGCTTATTTTAATCCATATAAGGATTTAATCAATTTACAAACTTTATGTTATTGTCCAAGGACAACACAACCCTTGGGTTGCCGCATATAATTTTTTTTCTTCTAATTCACCTATTAGAAAAACAGTTTTAACATCCATACGATGTATAATAGATTTGTAAATAGATACAATGACAAACAACATTCTTATAGATGCAATTCTAATAAACGAAGAATAAGTATCAAATAATCAACATGAAATTTTGCTTATAGCCTTAAGTTACCGAGCATGCCTTATACTTTTCTTTGATCCCATTCGGTTATAATTTTCTTTTTAAAACCCACTTGCAACCATACAATTTTGTTTTAAACACCCACTTACAACTAATAGGCTTAACCTTAGTTGGAAGCTCAACCCATTCCAAGTGTAATTAGACATAATCTAATAATTTGTTAAAAGCTTCCAACCATAATAGTGCATCAACAAATTTAATTGCATCATAATAACTTAAAACCCACTTGCAACCATACAATTTTGTTTTAAACACCCACTTCCAACTAATAGGCTTAACCTTAGGTGGAAGCTCAACCCATTCCAAGTGTAATTAGACATAATCTAATAATTTGTTAAAAGCTTCCAACCATAATAGTGCATCAACAAATTTAATTGCATCATAATAACTTACATGTTCATCTTCAACAATATAGGTAAGAAAATTGTTACCGTAACTCTTTTTCTCCCTAGTTAGCTTACTTCTTCTCAATTCTTGCACATCACAACAAGATCATTAGAAGTATCAATAGGTTCATGAAACATATTTTTCTTATTTTTTAAAGGAAACTCATACTTAAAAAAAGTATTTTTAAGATTCAACAATAGTATTAAATTCTAAATACATCACTATTGATGAAAAATAATTCTATATCATAAACTATGGACATTCTGGCATTTTACCCCCCTTTTTTTTTTTATTTGGGATTATGCCCCTGTTTCGAAACTATATAGGCGCGTGCCCTTGTTTCGATACTCGATGACCCTAAAATCGAGTTACTTAAAGTACTCGATTGGTTTAAAATCGAGTTATGCCCGATCAAACTTAAAAAAAAAAAAAAAAAAAAAAAAAAAAAAAAAAATTGCATGGAACTCGAGTTCCTAGAAATCGAGTTCCATGCAAAAAATTTTTTAGTGTTATCGGCCCATACAAGGTTCAATGAGCCCTATATTGGCGTTTTTAAGCTCTATAGTGACGTTTTAAAGCCCTATAGTGACATTTTAAAACCCTATAGCGGTGTTTTCCTGCAAATTTTTTTTTTCTAGGTGTGATTGTCCCATGGCAGGTCCAGTGAACCCTATAGTGGTGTTTTTAAACCCTATAGTGGCGTTTTTAAGCCCTATAACGGCATTTTCCTACAATTTTTTTTTTTAAGTGTGATTGTGCCATGGCAAGTTCAATGAGCCCTATAGTGGCATTTTTAAGCCCTATAGTGGCGTTTTGGAATTCGATTTCCATAAAATCGAGTTCTATGCAAATTTTTTTTTTTTTTAATAAATTTGATCGGGCATAACTCGATTTTAAACCAATCGAGTACTTTAAGTAACTCGATTTTAGGGTTATCGAGTATCGAAATAGGGGCACGCACCTATATAGTTTCGAAACAGGGGCATAATGCCAAATATTTTTGCCCAAAGGGGCAAAAGGCCAGAATGTCCTCATGAACTATAGCAAACATAACCAATAAACACACAATCACATATTTAAGAATCAAGTTTCCTCCTTTTAGGTTCATGTAGCATGACCTTAGGCAAGTACCCCCACACTTTGAGGTATTCTCCTTTTAGATTTGGGTAACATCTTAGCGAACCACCCCCACAATTCAAGGTATACCAAGTTAGACTTACATCATTTTCAACTTCATTTTATATTTTATAAAAATTTCCAAAACTTCATCTTTGGTTCCTAATAAACAAAGGCAAGTAAATATAGAATGATCATCAACAAAAATTACATAAAATCTTTTACCGCATCTAGTCATTGTGTGTTTTAAATCATCCAAATTACTATGTACCTAACTAAAGAGTTTGGTTCCTCTTGTTACAGATTTGCAAGGTTTTTTATTTATTTCAAATTCACATAAACCTATCCACCATCTCGAAACAACACATATAGCCAATAAAATATATAAATATATTTTATCAATATCACTCTTGCACTTGGTGGATAAAAGGAATATTTATTCCCTAATACTATATCTTATCGATTAGCCCAAAATACTAGTTGATAATTTTATTTATTATATATATATATATATAAAGAAGCTTTTAATTATTTTCCATAATTCTCATTTCGTACATGTGTGTCAAGAGATGTAAGAATATAGCACTTGTACATAGAGCCAATAGCCTCTACTACTAAAAACCACTCTTAGGAACGTCCAAAATTTTACAAGAATAAGACATCATTATACCAACATTGTATAATACAAATGTTTAATCATTCATAATTTCTTTTTTCACACACCCATAAATGGTTACTTCAATACTTTGGCAAGGAAGATTGTGAGGGTCCTTTTTGGACAATACCCAGGCCCAAGTAGGAATAAGGATCTTGGGCCCTTTACTTGTTATTTTAAGGGACTGGGCTTGGTTCACCACAGCTAAATGGGCTAATTTCGAACTAGTTGGTGCATAGAGCGTGAATTCTACAACACATACATGCTAGCAAACAAGAAATATATGCATTGAACAGCGAGAAACAGCATAGGAATGAAGTGGTAAAGAGAGACACAAAAATAAAGTGTTAAGGATTCTTAAAACAATGTAAAGTATTCTATTACTTTCTTAATTGTGTAATATACTATGCTCACTAGGACGTGTTACAAGGTCCAAATAAGTTCAAAAATCACAAACTTAGATAGCTCTTCAGGCCTCTAAGACTTGCAAAGTTTGAATCCCTTTGAATTCGAGTATGTTCTCTAGTGGCTGTTTGAGGATACCGGGTAGTATTTCCCTCTCTTTTCTCTTTTTTTTTTTGAATTCTGGCAGGGTTTTCTCAAGTATTTTTACTTCAATTGACTGTTGATGAATGCCCTTCACTGTTGGCTGCTTCCCCTTTTATAGTGTCATCTTAAGGTTCCCGGGGTACCACTAATTCCCCACATTTGCTCCCTTAGGTACCAGAACCAATGTTGTGCCAGTAACATTGGTGACTGGTCCCTTCTTCATTTCTCATTATTTTCTTCTTTTGGGGTTTCTTCCTCAAAATCCTCTTGCTGACTTTCCGTTTTGGGGTGTCTTTAAAGAGCTAACCTTTGGTCCTCCTTCTTTTAAGGCTTCTAATCCTCACCTTTTTAGACTCAGTTTTTGGCTGGCTTTCCTTTTGTCATTTTTCCCAAGTGAGTTGATTCCTTCCTACCAAGTTGAAAGTTTCCCAGCCACTTCCCTTCATGGTTCTTCTTCCTGGGATCTTCGAGGTACCAGCCCCTTGCTTATGAATTGTTGGTTCCCAAGCCTTCTGATTCTTTTCTACATCATTGTGTGGCTGATAGAGATATATCTGTTCTCGTTCCTTATGTTTCTTGGCACCCCCCCTAAACTGTCTTAATCCAAACCTGGCCTTGCTGCACGTCCAGAGGATCCCAGGCTCCTGGCAATTTCTAGATATACCGGCCCAGTTCTTATCACCACGCTCCCCAGCGATTTTCTGACCTTGGTGGGCTGGGCTTTCTTCTTCCCTTTGTTCCGCGAGTTCTAATGCTTACCCATTTGTGGGTATGGGTCCTTCCTTAAGACTCTTAATGGATTTGGGCCTACCATCTTTTTTCTTTATTGCAAGCTCAAATATTTTATTTTTTTTTTATGAAATTCAATTCTTTGTGCCATTTTGGGCCTTGGTGCAACATTGTGACTTTTTAGACCTCAACAAAGATAATATTTAATTAAATTATAGTATTATTGTATTTTCATTATACAAAAGGAGTACCAAGTTGATACTACACTATTAATCCCACTTAACAATAGGATTGTGTATATCTAAATATAGAGTAGTAAAAAAAAAAAAAAAAAAAAACTCATAGGGAAGGGTGTGATGATGGGTATTATATAGGTTATTCATGACAATAATAACCTATTGTTATTGATAACTAATAACCCATAAAAACCCAATGGCTATATTGTCTATTATTGTCCAACAATTATTTTTCTCATAATTGCCAACAATTATTTTACTCATAAATTCCCAACAGCTAAAAAATAAATATTAATAAAAGTGTTTGGAATACACACCCACACCAACATTGGGACAGTGGGATGAAAAGTAAAGTAGGATAAATTAGTAAATTTTTTTTCTTCTTTTCTTTCACAGTATGGTTTTTTTTGGATAGACACTAATACGATTGTAATCCTATTTATGAATTTAAATACTTTCTTATAAAATCAAAGTAATACTATTTATAAATGTGTATAAACATTTAACTGTGGTGGGTGCAGAATGTATCTTTTCTTTTAAAATTTTCAAATGGTATGGAATATGGATAACTCTTATTCAATATATATCAACTGAATTTTTAGCACATTTTCATTTTAATAGATGCCTTTTCACCTAACAGACACCTTTCATTCAAGTTAATAGGCACTTTTTAGTATATCCAATATGAAAGTAATGACCTTTTAATAGACACTTTTTAGTGTATCAAATTTGAAGGGTTATGACATTTAAATAGGGACCTTTTGGCATATATATTACAACATATATTATATATAACTGTATAACTGTATATACAATACAAACTAAACTAGAGACGCAACATTCCGTCTTTTATTCCTTCCCACAAAAAATTAATAAATAAAACGACATTTATTTCTTCTACCTAACCAATAACATTTTGTGCTATTTCTTTCAATATATATATATTTTTAATTTCTCGCAATTTTGCTTACTACTCCAACTCAAAAATAATCATCTTTTGTCCAATAACTCATTTAGTAATTATTCCTGTGCATTGCATGGGTGAGCGATTAGTCTATATATATATATATATTAATAGGTAAAACTTAGAGAAAATCCAATTAGATTTTACAATTGAAATCCAATTTTGAGCCATGTGTCCTAAATTATTTATTTTTAGAGAGAGTTTTATTTCTTAATTTTGGAGTCAAATATGGGACTACATCATAAATATTCATCAAAGTAAGTTATTGTATACAAAAATCAAAGAGTCTAAAATCAATGAACATAATTTTTTTTTTTTAAATTTTAAAAATGGACAATTTACATTTTTTACCTAATAATATTCTTACAAGACTTTTTAAAGAGTTAAAAAAATATATATGGGAATGACTATCAATAATATTTAAATTATATTTGTAAAAATTATACTACGTATCTTAATTATATCCATACTGTAGGGACCGAGTTTAAGCACTTTTCCTTGGAGGAGGTGGACTCAAGTTCAGCTAGCCCGATACAATGAATTTGTATAGAGCGGGTTAAAGGACTAGGCCCTAATAAGGATTGCAACAACTAAACATGGTAATGAATGGATTGAATGACAAGAACGTAGGCTAAAGCATGAAACATGGCTCCTTGGCCCTCCTCTTTAGAGCTGGAAGTTATTATTGCTTCTTCGGTGCTTGGTTACAGAGATGATACAAATGCTACGATATTTTCTGTCTCCAAAATTCCGTCCCCCTTTCTAGGAGACTTCTTGCATTATGTATCCCCCCTTTGGTTAATCTTGGCCCTCCATTTGTTGGTCATGCAGACCACTACTTAAGTGCTTGTCCCATCAGTCACCTTCCCATTCTTTCTGTGGGTTGCAGCAACTATGGCAGCACTGTTCAGGGGTTACTTCTCTATTAATGTGGCCAGAACGTTAGTTGTAGGCATTTAATGTGGAGGTGTGAGAGACCACGCCCCCGGCCCGTTTTAATGGATGTTAGGCCAAAACCACGTGAATGGGTGAAGTCGTGTTATTGCCTCTCAAAATGGAGGTTCAACTAGTTATATTTTCCCCCTTAAATTAAGGGTTTTACAATGGAGTCGCCACTTATTTAATTATTGAAAAAATAAGAAAACCATAATTGAAAAATTCATCATTTTATTAATTTGAAATTGAATTTACATTGAACATAGGAAATTACATGGCTTTGGTCCTAGATACAATCTAAGATAAAGTACATGGCTTTGTTTCCTAGTTACAATCTAGAAATTGGAAATTACAAGGATAAGCATTTGATCTACTAGCCCTTGATCTAAGTTCGGAGGCTATGTTACAAGGTGGGAAGGTGTTAGACACCCACCTTGCCCGATGAAACCGGTCTTCTAGACTATAGTGGCCAACATTCATATCATATCATTCAATATGTCAATCAATTTGCATGTTGAATTTGATGTGTGTGCATGTGATAAACCCTAATTCAATTTATTGAGCATTACATTTGGATTGAAAATTAAATTCTAGTGAATGTGTGTGAATAGTGATAACCTAGATTCAAGGATTTAAAAGAAATATTAGACAAACATGTTTTTCATATTTTTGATGTGGATTTAAGATTAAAACTAATGATATGCATGAACATGTGATGAACAACCAAGAACATGCGAAGAACATATAAGAACAATTAAGAACATTCAAAGATATTCGAGGGAATTTAAATAGTTACTATCATGCTTTAATCTTAAACTCTCATCATGGCAACATAAAAAACAAGTTAAGGAAAGGGATTATACCTTCATGTAAGATCCATACGGTGGAGGAGGAGATTCTTGGTAGAGGTCCTAAGGGTGGAGGAAAGAAGAAGAACTAGGAGAGGGAGAGTGAGTCTCACTCAATACCTTGAGTCTCAGGAAGACCAAGATATGACAAAACTACTCTACTTCACTAGAACTCAAGAGAGGAGAAGAGAGGGGGTTTTTGTGTCTGTTGGAATGAAGGAGAGGGGGGTTTATATAGTAGTGGTGGGGGAAATATGAATGGAAGGCCATTTAATGAGAGTTGACAAGGATTATGAACCTAGACTTCATTTTAGCCTTGAGAAAAATCTGGTGCATTAAATAGAGAGATTGGTAGGAGTGGGGAGCAAGCCAAAATTCAGTTTTCCCGTAATTGCTGTAACAGCCTGTAGAGCCAACTTCAAAAAATCATATCTGACTCAATTCTGATCGGAATTGTATCATTCTTGTGCTTAAATTGAAGCCCCGAATGTCTAGTTTCTGGGAAAATTAACTTCATTCACAGATTCAAAATATTCTGAGAGATATAGATGAGATAGTGAGCAGAAGTCATTTGTTAGAAAATGGTTTCAGCACAATTAACATTAATAGGTCCCAAATTAGTCCCCAATTAACATTAAATGACTCCAATCACTCCAATTTCAGACTTAATTGGTTCCAAATTTACACTAATTAAAAGATAATTGCACAAATTACTCTTTGAAGAATTAATGTTTAACTATCTAATTAATTAAGTGTATGCAACTTCACCATAAAATGTAGTCCTAACCAATTAAATTATGACACATCATTGATCTCCAATTGATTACACTTATAACTAATTAAAATCAATTGTTCATAATCACATATAGTCGGACTCAATTTGTGATAGTGCATCTTAGCCATTAAAACTTGACTTGATGATAACTTTCAATCTAGTGGTCCGATTAGGGCTTATGACCAGTTGATTTGATCGTTACAACATCAATATCATTTTGGTGAAATGAGATTAAGGATCTAATGGCCAGAATCAAGATGCATATTTATGAGTTGAAAGAACCCCTTTTACCCTCCATGTGAGGTTAAATGCGGGTTGCAAAATGGGGTGTCAACAGTAAGTGACAGTTTCTCCTGGAATCGCTCTTCCACCATGCCCCCGTGACTGACCCGTTGTACTTGTTTTTTCTTTGGGGACGCTCTGAAGGGCCACCTCTGATGGTGCTCTGCTCTTCTTTTCCATGGTCTCAGCTAGTTGAGGACAGGGTTATCCTCGGCAGTGCTTCTTGGTAACTGAAGCTTCCTCGATTCGTCCTCGAACAGTTCTTCCTCCTCGGCGTGGGCCTTGAGCCTAGTATGAAGTGGGCCGGGGTTATCAACTCCTGTCCCCACAATAGCCCCTCAAAATCCTGCTGTCCGATTCCTCGGGCGGAGAGGAGGATTTTGATGTCCTTAGGCCTTTGCCATGGCTTGTCAAGTCTTGTTCTCCATCAGTGCCAGAGTCTTTTCACCTATCCAATGCACGTTCCTAACGCTTCGGTATGCGGAGCGCGCTTTCATTAAATTTTGGTAGCATCATGCTCCCCACGTTTAACGGTGTGATGATGATCGAACGGTGGTAATTTTCATGACTTTATTGGCGGGAAAACTCACACGGTTATTTTTAATTGGGGGTATAAATACCCATTTGAACCGGTTCACCTCTTTACTTTCGCATTCAAGAGTTCTTGCGCACATACTCTGAATTTGATCAAATCTCCAATCAAACTCACGACTCCCTTCAGCACAAAAAGCCTGTTCGAGGAGCTTTTTCCTCATTTCTGTAAGTCTTCTTCTCTCTCTCTCTCTAAATTACGCTTCCCCTCTTCTAAACTCCTTTCTTCGTGTCTCTTAGTTGTCTCTAGGGATGGGTAGGTTCAAGAAATTGGTTAAGTCTGAAGAGGCAATGGAGAAGTTCATCGCCGATTATAGGATACTCAGTAACATAGGTCTAAGGTACTGTGAAGAGGGAGAGTGGAGCCTTAAAAGGCAAAAAGGCGAGGTGGTGATTCCTATAATAGCCTTCTTAGAGAGCGGTATGAGGATTCCCATGGGTTAGGTGATGAGGAGTTACCTTAGGCACTTTCGGCTAGCCCCCACCCAATGTGGCATCAATATGTTTAGGATTCTGGGCTGTGTAGATGCCTTAAACGAAAAGATAGGGTTGAGGGTGACCCATCATGTCGTGAACTGGTGCTACAACCTCCAGCACCTAAAGAGCAAGTCTTACTACATGAAGACGAACGATGATAGGGTGCGGCTTATCCAGTGCCTTCCTTCGTCCAGCAAGGGTCTGGATAAGGACTTCCTCATCATGTCTTAAGAGTGGCACAACAGCCTCTACTGTCTGACAGAGGAGGGGACACCAGATGGGGTGCCTTAGAATAGGAGGGGGTCTAATCCTTTGTGCTATCAAAGTTTGCAGTGCTTGATTGCTGACACACACGTGCCCTCTTTTTTTTTTGCAAATCCGCACGCTTTTCAATGGCACTTCCATTTAGTAAATAGGGCGGATTTAGAGACTGCATTGACGGTAGAGATTTTCATAAACAAGGCCGACAACCAAGTTAGGACTGCTCACAAGATCTTGGGATACGACCCCATTCAGAAGTCGTTCGAGGCACCGAAGTACATGATCAGGGCAAAGGATCCTCGGCTTCGGAAGATTACCGTAACCGAGGACAGTTTCTCGATTTCGGAGGGATCTTCCACTCAAGAGGGTACCCCATTTGCGAGCTCTTCTACAACCCACCAGGCCGCGGAGGTTGGGGGAGAGGATAGAGAGGCAGAAGAAGGAGTTGCTGGTTTGGGTCCGTCTGAGAACGAATTTGGTGTGTTCGAACAAGTCCACCTCTCCGAGGATCCTTCTGGTGACTTGGGTGATCCCAACCTAACCGAGGCAGACTTCTTATCAGTGGAGACTTCTCATCGAACAGAGATGGGTTACAAGAGGAAATCCCAAACCAGTTTACTTGACTTGATCGAGGGGCAGCCGGGGAAGTCTCAGCCCAAGTTTCCTCCTCCTCCACCTAAGTCTCAGCCTGCCCAGTCCAGGTCAACTTTTGCCCAGTTTAGGCTTCCACTTCCTCCGCCTCAGCCGAGCTTGCCATCTAGGCCTGAGCCCACTGGTCCTAAGCAGAAGAAGGACAAAGGCAAAAGGCCTATGGAAGGCGACAAGTCTCGTTCGTCCCAAGGGGAGGACGACGCTCGGCGGCCCTCAAAACACCTGAAGATAGGGCCCCAATGCCAAGATAAGCAAGTCTTTGTCCAGTCTGAGGCTCAGGCTTGACTTCCCGCCCTAATGCTCCATGGGGAGCCTTTGAGGGACGATGCCTCTCTCAGGGACTTTTGAGGGGGCGAAGGCACGTACGTGGCCGACGCATTGGAGAGGTCTCTGTTGCTCCCTGTGGATATGGCCGAGTTGGGGGGCCTGAGGAGTAAGGAGATCTTCCTCGACCTTAAGAGGTACTTAGGCATGGTAAGACTTCTGACACTTGACTCCATGGATTTTATTCCTAGGTTTCAAACTTATTATGTGTTGGTTTCAATTGGCAGGCTGTATAGGCCAGTTTAGGCTGGAGGAGAAGGCCAACAGCCAGAGCAGGGCCTTAGATAATGAGCGTGACAAGCGCCTGGACGCCTCTCGGACCCTTAAGATCTCCAAGGCCGACCTCGCGAAGGTCAAGGAGGCTCTTAAGGAGATGACCAAGGATAGGGATAGCGCCTTAGTAGGCCTGGAAGGCGCCCAAAGGTAGGCCGAGGACCAGACGAGGCGCTTGCTCGAGGCGGAGGACCAATTGAGGATCGCGAAGGAGCAAATTGCTGATCTGAAGGAAAAGGCGATTGAGGCAGAGAGAGCCAAGGGCATTGCAGAATTTGCCAAAGACGAAGCTTTAAGGGTTAAGGACGAGGCAGATTTTGGCAGAACGGAGGCCCTGACTTCTAAGGAGGAGGCCGATGAGGCGGCTTATGACTCAGGTGTGGCTAAGACAGAGGCCGCCCTCAAAGCTCAAGTGCTTGGTGTATGCCGACTCTATTGTTCTTAGGTTTGGAATAAGGCCCTCAGGCAAGCTGGCGTTGAGGCCTCATCTGACCTATGGAAGGTGGAGAACGTGTACTACCCACCAGCCATCCGTGAGGCTGCCCCACCTAGCTTTGAGGCTGAGGTGGTCTCCGAGGAAGTTGGTGCTGCCCCAAATGAAGCGGCTGGGGAGGTTGTGGTGGCCACTAAGGCGACTACTACCACTGCCGAGGATCCCCCCAAGGAAGCAGGTCCTCCTGGGGTATTTGAAACAGTCGAAGGTCCCAACGAGGAAGCACTCCAAGAGGCTGCAAACCTTTCATCTGATGCCCAAGTCTCTCCCACCGAGGGGACAGTTCTCTCCGCAGTGCCTCTGCAGGCCATTCCCTTAAGTCAGAGCCCTGAGGACCCTGATGTGGCCGAAGACCAGCTGAAGAAGGTTAAGCTGAAGAAGTAAGCACCTTGGCACTTTTGCCTTATGTTATGTTTTTCCTTTTTTTTTTTTTTTTGAACAATGTAATGGCATTTCTACCGTATGTATTTTTTTTTTTTTAAACATTATAATGTGACCCCTGTTGTGTAACTTTTATGGGCCCAATGTAGTGCGCGTTTTATTTTCCTATTCTTGCGTCATTTATCTTCTTCGCTTGCTCAATCCTAACTCCAATTGTGCCTTGGCCTATCACAGCTATAATTACAATAACATAAAGATGTTTATGCCAATGGAAATCTACTCCTTTTTTGCTTTTGAATTAGAGCCCAGGTAGGCCAAAGTCACTAAATCCCTCGGCCCTTTAATAAACATTCAAGGTTATGGAAAGAGGGAACCTTCCAAGCGTGGGTTCAACCAAGGCCAAGTCCATGGCACCCTAAAACACTTTAAGTGATGCTCATGGGCTCAATTTCTTAGATTTTGTTATAGGAAAGATCATCATCGTCAAGGCAGACGACCCAAGGCCCAGGCATGGCTCCGATTCTACCCCTCAGTTAGGTTCTTCTTGAAGTAGTTAGTTTCCCCACAAGCTTGAGTCCGAGGACCATGCAAGACCTTGGTTCTGTCTAACATTTAGCTTTTTCTTGAAGTGGTTAGTTTCCCCACAGGCTTGAGTCTGAGGACCATGCAAGACCTTGGTTCTGTTTAACACTTAGCATTTCTTGAAGTTGTTAGTTTCCTCACAGGCTTGAGTCCGAGGACCATGTAAGACCTTGGTTCTGTCTAACACTTAGCTTTTTCTGAAATACCTAGTTTCCCCACAGGTTTGAGTTCGAGGACCATGCAATACATTGGTTCTGTCTAGGACTTAGTTTTCTTCTCTGAAGTACCTAGTTTCCCCACAGGTTTGAGTCCGAGAACCATGCAATACCTTGGTTCTGTCTAGGACCTAGTTTTCTTTTTGAAGTAGTTAGTTTTCCCCATAGGCTTGAGTCCGAGGACCATGCAAGACCTTGGTTCTGTTTAACACTTAACTTTTTCTGAAGTACTTAGTTTCCCCACAGGTTTGAGTCCGAGGACCATGCAATACCTTGGCTTTGTCTAGGACCTAGTTTTCTTTTCTTGAAATAGTTAGTTTTCCTATAGGCTTGAGTCCGAGGACCATGCAAGACCTTGGTTCTGTCTAACACTTAGCTTTTTCTGAAGTACCTAGTTTCCCCACAGGTTTGAGTCTGAGGACCATGCAATACCTTGGTTCTGTCTAAGACCTAGTTTTCTTTTTGAAGTAGTTAGTTTTCCCCATAGGCTTGAGTCCGAGGATTATGCAAGACCTTGGTTCTGTCTAACACTTAGCTTTTTCTGAAGTATCTAGTTTCCCTACAGGTTTGAGTCTAAGGACCATGCAATACCTTGGTTCTGTTTAGGACCTAGTTTTCTTTTCTAAAGTACCTAGTTTTCCCACAGGTTTGAGTTCGAGGATCATGCAATACCTTAGTTCTGTCTAGGACCTAGTTTTCTTTTTGAAGTAGTTAGTTTTTCCCATAGGCTTAAGTTCGAGGACCATACAAGACCTTGGTTCTATCTAACACTTAACTTTTTTTGAAGTACCTAGTTTCCCTAAAGGTTTGAGTCCGAGGACCATGCAATACCTTGGTTCTGTCTAGGACCTAGTTTTCTTTTCTTGAAGTAGTTAGTTTCCCCACAGGTTTGAGTCCGAGGATCATGCAATACCTTGGTTCTGTCTAGGACCTAGTTTTCTTTTCTTGAAGTAGTTAGTTTCCTTATAGGCTTGAGTCCGAAGATCATGCAAGACCTTGATTTTGTTTAACACTTAGTTTTTTCTGAATTACCTAGTTTCCCCACAGGTTTAAGTCCGAGGTTAATGCAAGACTTTGGTTCTGTCTAACACTTAGCTTTTTTTGAAGTACTTAGTTTCCCCACAGGTTTGAGTCCAAGGACCATGCAATACCTTGGTTTTATCTAGGACTTAATTTTCTTTTCTGAAGTACCTAGTTTCTCCACAGGTTTGAGTCCGAGGACCATGCAATACCTTGATTCTGTCTAGGACCTAGTTTTCTTTTGAAGTAGTTAGTTTTCCAACAGGCTTGAGTCCGAGGACCATGCAAGACCTTAGTTCTGTCTAACACTTAGCTTTTTCTGAAGTACCTAGTTTCCCCACAGGTTTGAGTCCGAGGACCATGCAAGACCTTGGTTCTGTCTAACACTTTGCTTTTTCTGAAGTACCTAGTTTCCCCACAGGTTTGAGTTAGAGGACCATGCAATACCTTGGTTCTGTCTAGGACCTAGTTTTCTTTTCTTGAAGTAGTTAGTTTCCCCATAGGCTTGAGTCTGAGGACCATGCAAGACCTTAGTTCTGTCTAACACTTAGCTTTTTATGAAGTACCTAGTTTCCCCACAGGTTTGAGTCCGAGGACCATGCAATACCTTGGTTCTGTCTAGGACCTAGTTTTCTTTTCTGAAGTACTTAGTTTCCCCACAGGTTTGAGTCCGAGGACCATGCAATACCTTGGTTCTATCTAGGACCTAGTTTTCTTTTGAAGTAGTTAGTTTCCCCACAGGCTTGAGTCCGAGGACCATGCAAGACCTTGGTTCTGTCTAACACTTAGCTTTTTCTGAAGTACCTAGTTTCCCCACAGGTTTGAGTCCGAGGACCATGTAATACCTTGGTTCTGTCTAGGACTTAGTTTTCTTTTCTGAAGTACCTAGTTTCCCCACAGGTTTGAGTTTGAGGATCATGCAAGACCTTGGTTCTGTCTAGGACTTAGTTTTTTTTTTTTAAGTACCTAGTTTCCCCACAGGTTTGAGTCCAAGGACCATGCAATACCTTGGTTCTGTCTAAGACCTAGTTTTCTTTTGAAGTAGTTAGTTTCCCCACAAGCTTGAGTCCGAGGACCATGCAAGATCTTGGTTCTGTCTAACACTTAGCTTTTTCTGAAGTACCTAGTTTCCCCACAAGTTTGAGTCTGAGGACCATGTAATACCTTGGTTCTGTCTAGGACTTAGTTTTCTTTTCTGAAATACCTAGTTTCCCCACAAGTTTGAGTCCGAGGACCATGTAATACCTTGGTTCTGTCTAGGACTTAGTTTTCTTTTTTGAAGTACCTAGTTTCCCCACAGGTTTGAGTCTGAAGACCATGCAAGACCTTGGTTCTGTCTAGGACTTAGTTTTTTTTTTTGAAGTACCTAGTTTCCCCACAGGTTTGAGTCCGAGGACCATGTAATACTTTGGTTCTGTTTAGGACTTAGTTTTCTTTTCTGAAGTACCTAGTTTCCCCACAGGTTTGAGTTTGAGGACCATGTAAGACCTTGGTTCTGTCTAACACTTAGCTTTTTCTAAAGTACCTAGTTTCCCCACAGGTTTGAGTCAGAGGACACCATGCAATACCTTGGTTCTGTCTAGGACCTAGATGGTTGTCAGAAATGCTTAGAGTCTGGATTAATAGAAATGCTTTTATTAATAATAATACCTTCACAGGTTATTTACATTCCATGGACGAGGTACAGGTTTCTCATCTAAGTCTTCTAAGTAGTATGCACCCACCCCTGCCACTGAGGTAATTCGGTAAGGTCCCTCCCAATTGGGTCCTAGCTTCCCATAGGATGGATTCTTGGCGGTGCCCACAACCTTCCTCAACATTAAGTCCCCTGGCGCCAGTGGTCTTAGCTTCACGTCGGCATCATATCCCTATTTGAGTTTCTGGTGGTAATAGGTCAGCTGAATCATTGCCTTTTCCCTTCGTTCATCAATTAGATCTATGCTCTTTCCTAGTAGCTCATCATTACTGCTCGGGGTGAAGGAGTTCGTCTTCAGCGTTGGGAAGTTTGTTTCTAAGGGGATAACAGCCTCAACCCCATAGGTCATGGCAAAGTGTGTTTCCCCTGTTGACTGCCGTGGCGTAGTCCGATAAGTCCATAGGACGTGTGACAGCTCTTCTACCCACCTTCCCTTGGCGTCATCCAGCCTCTTCTTAAGCCCATTGACTATGATCTTGTTGACAGCCTCCGCCTGCCCATTTTCTTGAGGATAAGCTGGAGTTGAGTGCTGGTTCGTGATCCCTAGTTTGCAACAGTATCTTCTAAAGGCTTTGCTGTTAAATTGAAGCCTATTATCTAAAATAAGGGTATGTGGGACCCCGAATCGAGTGACAATGTTCCTCCAGATGAACTTCTTAGCATCCACGTCCTTAATGTTGGCTAGTGGTTTAGCTTCAACCCATTTGGTGAAATAATCTGTGCCGACCAACATATATCTTTTATTTCCTAGTGCCTTAGGGAAAGGGCCCATAATGTTCAGGCCCCACTGGGCAAACGGCCATAGGCTGGACAAAGGGTTAAGGACCCTTCCTGGCTGATGGATATTTGGGGGGAACCTTTGACATTGGTCATACTTCTTAACATACTCCAAGGCCTCCCTCTGCATTCTCAGCCACCAATATCCCTAGGTGATGGCTCGGTGCGACAGGGATTTTCCTCCTGTGTGGCTCCCACAGATCCCCTCTTGCAACTCCTCAAGCAGTAGTTTTGATGCCTCAGGGTGGATACACAGTAAGTATGGTCCAGAGTAGGAGTGTCTATATAGTTTGTGGCCCTCGGACAGCCAGAACCAAGGAGCGATCCTTCGTATTTTATCAGCCTCTGACTTCTCCTTAGGCAGAGTACCATCTTTGAGAAACCTCACTATAGGGTCCATCTAGCTGGGGCTCACTTTATCTTGGTGGACATGAGCCATGCCTGTTGCCACCTCATTCGCTCCCTCCAGATGCTCAACAAGGGTAATCCAAGGCAGATCTCCTGCCGAGGAAGTGGCAAGTGTGGCCAACAAATCTGCATGGGTTTCCCATTTCTAGAGACATGCGACAAGCTGAAAAGATCAAAGTCAGATTGCAGGCGTTTGACTTGGCTTAAGTACTCTTGCATTCTCACATCTCTGGCTTTCAGCTCTCCGTTTACCTAGCCCACCACCAGTCTAGAATCCGAGAACATATCCACTGCTTTTTTACCCATTTTTTGTACCATAACCATCCCTTGTAACAAGGCCTCATACTCGGCTTCGTTATTTGTAGCCGAGAACCTAAGTCTTAGGGACTTCTCTATAACAGACTTCTCAGGGGACACTAGGACTAGCCCCACTCCAGACCCCTTTTGATTCACGGCGCCATCAACGTACACTTTCCAGTGTGGGGGCCCTGGAGCGGAGATTGTCCTAACTAATTTTCCATCCATGTCCCCCTTCTCTGCTACTGTTTCCATTAGCAGCTCGGCAAATTCGGCCACCAAGTCAGCCAGAACCTAGCCCTTTATAGAGGTCCGAGGCATGTATTTGATGTTAAAAGCCCCTAGAATTGTGTTCCATTTAGCGATCCTTCCAGTGTAAACAGTGGTTCGCAGCACAGACTTTAAGGGTAGATGGGTTAGGACAACTACCGTGTGAGCCTGAAAATAATGGGGAAGCTTCCGTGTAGCATGGACCACAGGTAATATGACTTTTTCCAAGGGTAGGTACTTGACCTTAGCTTCGTGTAATGACTTGCTCATGTAATAGACTGGCTTTTGGATGCCATTGTCATCCCGTATTAGCACCAAACTCATCGCATGAAGGGCTACAGCAATATATGCGTATAGGACTTCATCGGCCTCAGGACTAGACATGATAAGTGGCCGAGATAGGTATTCTTTGAGCTGTTGGAAGGCAGCGGCGCACTCCTCGGACCATTCAAATCATTTCCACTTGTTGATCAGGAGATAGAAAGGCCTGCACCTGTCAGCCGACCTGGAAATGAATCGATTCAGGGCCGCAACCATTCCAGTGAGCTTTTGGACTTCCTTGGGGTTTTGTGGAGGCTTTAGACTATGAATAGCCTTGATTTAGTCGGGGTCAACCTCCCCCTGTGGGTAATAATGTAGCCTAGAAACTTGCCGGATCCCACGCCAAACGAACATTTTAAGGCATTTAGGCGCAGCTTGTGCTTCCTCAGGACGTCGAAGATATAGTCGAGGTCTCCTAAATGCTCAGATATCACCCTACTCTTCACCACCATATCATCAACGTAAATTTTGATGCTCTTGCCCAACAGCGGCTCAAACATTCTCGTTATCATCCTCTGATAGGTGGACCCTGCGTTCTTCAGGCCTAACAGCATCACCTTATAGTGGTAGTTCCCAATAGGCGTCACGAAGGCTGTCTTCTCCTGATCCTCCAAGGCTAGTGGTATTTGATGATAGCCCTGAAAGGTATCTAAGAAACTCATCTGAGGATGTCCCTCAGTTGCATCCACCAACTGGTCTATCCGAGGCATAGGGAATGGGTCCTTTGGGCATGCCTTGTTTAAGTCCGTGAAGTTTACACAAACCCTCAATTTTCCACTTTTCTTCTTAACCATCACGGTGTTGGCCAACCATTCAGGGTAGAAAACCTCCTTGATAGCCCCTACGAGCTTAAGTTTCTTCACCTCCTCCCTAATCGCATCGGCGTGCTCTCTTGATGGGCGTCGATGTGGTTACTTCTTGGGAACGATGGATGGGTTGACATTGAGATGGTGACAGATAAAGGCTGGATCAATCCTCGGAGCATTACAGGTGTCCCATGCAAATACGTCAATGTTTGTTTTGAGGAACTCGATCAACTCCTCTTTCTCCTAGGGAGGCAGCTGAGCCCCGACCTGTAAGAACTTCTCTGGATCATCTCTAACAACCACCTTCTCAAGATCTTCACATTTTGCTTCCTCGGCAGCCGCGTCAGGAGGCGCCACCAGGTTCTTTGATTGCTATAAGCCCCCTTTAGCAGTGGCCGAGGACCCTGCATCGAGCCAGTGTGATATGGCCGCCATCATGCACTGCCTTGCTGTGGACTGGCAACCACGGACTTTAAGAACTTGATCCCCCGATGGGAACTTCACCTTCTGGTGCAAGGAGGAGGCCACAGCCCCCAAGGTGTGGAGCCATAGCCTGCCGACGATGGCTGTGTACGGGGAGTAGGTGTCCACCACTATAAAGTTTACCTCCACTACCTCTAGGCCAGTCTGGATGGGCAACCTAATCATTCCCTTCGGGGTAACTAGTTTCCCATCGAAGCTCATCAATGGGAAGCTATAGGGTTCCAAATCTTCTGGTTTTAGCCCCAGTCCCTTGTAAAGGTCGGGATACATGACCTCGGCTCCACTGCCATCATCCACCATCACCCTTTTCACGTTGTAGTCCCTGATTCTAAGAGTGATCACCAGTGCATTGTTATGAGGCTGGATAGTCCCAACCTTGTCTTCCTCTGAAAAACTCAGGGTCGGGTGGAAATTCCTTCTAGCCGTCTTCGGCTCTGGCTGGGGCTCCTTTGCAGGCATCTGGGCCACAGACAATACCCACGAGGGGCGCATGCCTGTTCTCCCCAGCGCACCTAAGATCACATTGATCGTCCTTGCAGGTGGCCTCAGTGCGGCGTCTCTTCAGGGCTCCTGATGAGTCTGGCCTTGATGACTACTGGAATGATGCAGGAGATGCTTCAGCTTTCCTTCTCGGACTAGTTGTTCCAGGTTGTTCTAGAGGTACTTGCAATCGTCCGTAGCATGTCCATGGTCCTCATGGTATTGGTAATAAAGGTTCTGATTGTGCTTCATGAGATCCCTCGCCATCTTATTTGGCCACTTAAAGTATGTCTCGTTCCTGATCTTCTCCAACACCCTGTGCACTGGTTCTCGGAATACAGCATTGACGGTTTGAGCATTGGTTGCCCCAGATTGACTTGTAAAATCTCTTCTCGGGCGGTTGTTGTTATACCGGTCCGACCTGAAATCCCTCCTCTCTTGAGGGATAACCTTCTCTTTTCCCTTGCCTTGCAGCTGATCTTCCTCTACCCGTTTGTACTTGTCGATTCGATCCATTAGCTAACGTACACTGGTGGCAGGCTTACCAGTCAGAGACTTCCTCAAGTCGTGCCCAGTTGGAAGACCATTCTTGAAGGTACTGATTGCAACATCACCGTAATCGCCGTCCAATTCGTTATACACTCCCAATACTTGTCTGAATAGGCCTTTAAAGTTTCTCCATTGTGCATGGATAGGGACAGCAACGCACTTAAGGGCTGAGGAGGTTTGCTGTTCGTAACGAAGCGGGAGCCAAAGGCTTGGGTTAGCTGTCTGTACAAGTTTATGGAACTTGTCTTCAGGCCATTGAACCATCTCATTGCCACTGGTCCCAGGCTAGAGGGGAAGACCTTGCACATCAGCGCCTTGTTTTTAGAATGGACGGCCATCCTTTGGTTGTATTGACTCACATGCTCCACAGGGTCCGTTTTGCCGTTATAAATGGTGAAGGTTGGCTGCTAGAATTGCCGAGGAAGCATAGCCTCTTTTATATGGCGTGTGAAAGGTGATTTCAAGAGTTGGTCCAGTGCCTTGCTCATGGCATCACTTCCCAAGCCCCTGGGAGATGGGTTGCTACGTTTACTCCTCTGGTAGTGCTCTTCCTCATAAGAGAAGGTCTTGCTTGGAGGAGTTCTTGATCTTCGCCTGTAGTCATTGTCACTTTCATCGTCGGAGGGCATGTCAGGGCTGGGACGAGGCTGTCCTCGCTGTGCGTGGCACAGCCTTCTCTTCAAATCGTTTATCTCTTGTTGTATGGCCACCTTATCATCCTGTCTCTGGGATGCGTGACTTTTAACCTCTCCTGATTGCCTGGCCTAGCCGTTGTTTTGCCTCCGGGGCACATGGCTGCCCCCACGAGTGTGGCTTTCGCTGGTTTGTGAGGTGTGCACGCTTCCCTCTCGAAAATTTTCGTTCTCTTTGTTTCGGTCTCGCTCAGGGTTGAGAAAGTTACCCTATTGTTGTGATCTAGCCGGTTCAGGCTGGTAGGAGCCTGCTTGATGAGGGCCTGACCCTGCCATACTTGATCATTGCCTTTACTAACGCACAAGTTCTCCCCACAGACGACGCTAATTGTAGGGATCGAGTTTGAACACTTTTCTTTGGAGGAGGTAGACTCAAGCCCAGCTAGTCTGATACAATGAATTTGTAGAGAGCGGGTTAAAGGACTAGGCCCTAATAAGGATTGCAACAATTAAACATGGTAATGAATGGATTGAATGACAAGAACGTAGGCTAAAGCATGAAACATGGCTCATCGGCCCTCCTCTTTAGAGCTGGAAGTTATTATTGCTTCTTTGGTGCTTGGTTACAGGGATGATACAAATGCTACGATATTTTCTGTCTCCAAAATCCCGTCCCCCTTTCTGGGAGACTTCTTGCATTATATATCCCCCCTTTGGTTAATCTTAGCCTTTCATTTATTGGTTATGCAGGTCACTACTTGAGTGCTTGTCCCATCAGTCACCTTTCCATTCTTTATATGGGTTGCAGCAACTATGGCAGCACTGTTCAGGGATTACTTCTCTATTAATGCGGCCAAAACGTTAGTTGTGGACATTTAATGTGAAGGTGACAGTTCCTTCTGGAATCGCTCCTCCACCATGCCCTCGTGACTGATCCGTTGTACTTGTCATTTCTTTGGGGACGCTTTGAAGGGCCATCTCTGATGGTGCTCTGCTCTTCTTTTCCATGGTCTCAGTTGGCCGAGGACAGGGTTATCCTCGGCAGTGCTTCTTGGTAATTGAAACTTCCTCGATTCGTCCTTGGACATTTCTTCCTCTTCGGCGTGGGCCTTGGGCCTAGTATGAAGTGGGCCGGGGTTATCAACTCTTGTCCCCACACATACATATGCATGGAGTTACAAACTAGTATATATTAATAGTTAAAACTTAGAGAAAATTCAATTATATTTTAATTGGATTCTCAATTTTGAGCCACGTGTCACATTTAATTTTTAATTTTGTGCAAAGTGAATTATTGAGTATAAAAATCGAAGAGTCTAAATCCAATTATATTCTAAATTGGATTTTGAAGAGTCCAATTTTTCGCCACGTGTCTATCTAAGTTTTAAATTTTTATGGCAAGTGAATTATTGAGTGCAAAAATCGAAGAGTTTAAAATTAATTAATTAATTAATTATATATATAGGCGAAACTACAATGTTTGTCCTTCAAGTTTACCCTCGGAGCACAATTGGTTCTTTAAGTTTCAACTGAGCATAGTTAATCCTTCAAGTTTAAAAAATGAGTTATATTAGTCATTTTACTAACTGCCGTTAGTGTTGTTACTCATATGGCTAACAGAACAATGACTTGACATTTATCATAAGATATCATAAGATAATATCTGGAGACTTTTATGTCATAGGCTTTAATCCCATTTCCCTTGATGAACACAGAGTTTACTTGCTCTTCACTCAAACAATTGATTACAAATCCGTTTTATAATCTGTAAGTACTTCCATTTGAGAGCAACTGCCTCATGGCATTATGTCTCTAACGAATATGTCAAGACCTACCATAACTTTGTGCACTATCAAGACAATAATTGGTAATCAAACATTTAGAAATAGGTGGCACATTTCTCATGACATTGCTTTGTAACTTGAACAAAGCCCCCCTTTAACAAGCCTACACATGAGTCTTGGTCCTATCACTTTCTTTTTAAGAAGACACCCTCACTGAACTATGTCTCTTTCTCTCTCTCTTTGACTCAAATGCTAATCCACAAAAGATTTTCTCTCTTTGAGAGTTTCTCAAAAGTTGTTTTTCATGAATAAGAGACTATAAATATATATGTTATTGAACAAACACACTGTTTCAGAAATAACTGCTATATATAAATTTATTGACTCAAAAAATAAAATATTATTATTATTGGGATAAGAGGGCATAATCCATACATGCCATACATGCCTAAAGTCTAACCTATTAGCATATAAACACGTATTCTCTATAATTTTCTATGTGTTATTGATTATAAAGAAACCATACCGGCACTGTTATAGGTTCAACACCATTCGTCTCTATAGCCGTCTCTCCCTTATATAAGTGAAGTCACTCCTAAATCCTAGTACAAGTCAGCAAGACAAGCCTCCTTTTATAATCACAGTTGCTGACTTAAGTCTTTTCTTTACAAGACCAAAACTGAAGTGGCCCAAATACAAACTCCTTGTTTGTGTTTTGGTGAAGTAATTGGAAGGCCCACAACAAATTTTCAATTAATGATATGTTTAGAAGTTTGGAGGGAGAGGGAGTAGAGGCGAAGGGAGTAGTGGGGAGAAGAGTAGAGGAAAATAGTTATCTTCCACCTTGTTTGGATGTTTTTAAAATTAATTAAAAAGAAGGGGAATAATTAACATTTTCATAGTTTGTAATTTTGTTAATATGGTAAAGATAAATTTAGTAATTCACTTGGTCAAGCATTTCTATACTCTACTCTATCTCCAAATCTTTTCAATTTAGGAGAATTAAAAATGAGGAGTTAGAAGTAGTTAAAACCCCTCAAACCTCTCTCCCTTTTCCCTTAGAAAACATCCAAACAAGGTGGTTTAACTTACTCTCCTTTCCTTTACTCTACTTTCCTCAACTCTCCATCCATCCAAACAAGCTATAAGAGTTTTAAGACCACAAACCACTTGTACAACTCTAATGAATCCCATGAAAGTTATTTCAATTCTTTTTTCTTTTTGGTTCTTTTCTTTTTCTTTGCTTCATTGAATCTCTTCAAGGTTTGGCTTGACTTTGGGCCCATCTTGTAACATTGAACTACCACGTGAATCGGTTCTTCAATGGGTTTTCTATTTTCCCTCTTCCACAAATTCCTGTTAGTATTTAAAGCCTTTATCACTGATTAAACAAAGATTATTTATAATCAATCACAAAATAGCATAAGAATAAGGCTAAATATGCAAATATGAGAGCATTTCATGCCCTTCGTATCGAAAAACCGATCCAATGATTAGTCAATGACTTGTGTTTTTAGGAAACTAACGACTTGGGCCTCTCATATAGGACCTTGTAAATTTTGAAGCAAGTTTACGAATGGGTCCAATTTGAACAAAGCAGAGCCTGGCCCAGCCCATGAAAAAGAAGCCTTCTTCCCCAACAAGAAAACTTTAGACCTTTATTATACTTCTTCGTTTTCAATCAGAGTAAAGCTCTCACTCTCTCTCTCTCTCTCACGCAAACACACCATTCAATCAAACCGGTAAATCTCTCTCTCTGATTTCTCTGATTCAATTTGATTCTTCTTTGATTCACTCTTCGCTGTTCTAAGATTATCAAAACCCTCGCTCTTCGATTGGAGTGAAAAAGCCTCATTGTCTGAGCTGAAAGCTTGCATTTGAGAGATCCATTACTCTGTCACTCTCTCTCTCTCTGCTTCTATACTCGTTTTTCATTTTCATTTTCTAACAATTTCAGTCCGAGAAAATCAATATGTTTGTTTTCACATATATGTGCTTGTGTAATTAGCGAAACTTTTGTTAATGAAACTGATCTAGGGTTTATGTTCTGCAAATTCTAGGGTTTTTTGTTAATCGAATCGAATCGAAAATGTTTCTCACGAGGTGAGCTACAATGTTGTTTTAATTATTATTTATTTTGCTTAATTATAGATATTATTAGTTTGATATTAATTTTTATTTTTTATTTTTTTGGTTTTGGTGTTTGTGAAGGACTGAGTATGACAGAGGAGTGAACACATTTTCTCCAGAAGGGAGGTTGTTTCAGGTGGAATATGCCATTGAGGCAATCAAGGTAATCCCTTTTCTCTCTTACATTCTGTTTGTTTCCTTGGAATGTCTTTTTTTCTCTGAGAAAATGAAGTTATTAGAAAGATATATCTTTGTATACTTTTTCTTTTGGGGATCCATAAAGAGTAGGATTTGGTAGTCTCACAAAATTTTGGGTAAATTACATGGAACCTGCTATAGAGGAAGTTTAAAAGTAACAAATTAAACTTTAACCCAGTTAAGTTTAATGGGTTTGAAGCAATTAGCCCTTATTTGTAAAGTAACCCACTTCCTATATAGGGGATTGAGGTGAGAAATGACATGAACTGTTCTGTTTGCTACGCACCGGCCCTGTTCACTGGGCTGAGGACTGAATTTGTTACTTTTTAAAGTTTCAGGTTTAATTTGTTACTTTTGAAACTATAAGAATTAGTTTGTTACAATTTAAAACTTCAAGGCTTCATTTGTTACTTTTGAAATTGTCGGGTTTAATTTCACTTTTACATAGGCTAGCTACTGACATCACTTTTATTACCACCAATCACAACATGCCAACTTAGCAGTTGTGGAAAAGATTGTGGAAAATGTTGTGTTGCTAGACTTATTGTTTAAAATTCAACTATCCATTAACTACATCTCACATAAATAAATAAAAAAAGAGAGAGAACAAAAGAAAGCAATATAGAAAGCATATGTTCACATTGAGTTTTATGGAGAGCTATTTAGTAGCGGTTATGACAGCAAGGTCTTGTTGATTTTGGTCTATTTATAATTAAAATTTTGATATAATTGGCATGATTTTGAAAGTTGAGGGACTAAAGTGATACAATTAATAGTTAAAGGACCAGATTGAACTTTCACAATAGGAGGACCAAATTAGTATTTTAACGGTTTTAACCTTGATTGTATCTTCTTTTTGATAAATTCAATGTATCTTCTTATTTTGTGGTCAGGTGTAGTTTATTCTGATTCCAAATGTAATTTTGGGTTTTGGTTTAATTACAGCTGGGATCAACTGCAATTGGGTTGAAGACAAAGGAAGGAGTTGTGCTTGCAGTTGAGAAACGTATCACTTCGCCACTACTGGTTAGCCTTTTATACTTTTGTGACCTCTGTGTGTTTGTTGTTATTTTAACATGTTTATAGCTCTAATAGTTCAGCTTAATAGTCCCAACCAGTTTAGATTGTTTTTGATGGGAGAATTTCTAAGAAATTTACATTTGTTTTGGGCAAGTATTTTGGTCTGTAACTATTCTATGGTTTAGTCAAGAGTCTGGATTCTGGAAAGCCAGGTAGTACGGCAATGTTAAAGAAGTCATTGTCCTAACTTTTAACTTTTGAGGAATTTTCTTTCTAGACCAAGTAAAAGCCCTCTGCCCTACAGAGTATTTATATAACTCTAGATCCATTCCTTAGATGTATGATTTTGTACCCAAAGCAGACTCCTTAAAGAGTGCAGCTCATAAGATAAAAGGGTGTTATACTGTTATAGCCTCTCTGCATTTATAATTTATAAATATGTAGAAGGTCTTGATTTGATTCTTCTAGACAACATCTATTGTAAGCAAAGACAGATTGGCGTGTTTATAAAGACATCTGCCATCTTGTGCGGAGGCTTTGGTCCACAGATCAGAATCCATTTAGGTGAAGCTGGTTCATGAACCTCTCTTGATTTAGGAGTTTCCTTTTCTGTTTATGGCACAATTGTGCCAAAGCAAGGAAATCTGTATAATTTAGGGTCTTCATTGTAATTTTTTATATTTTTATTTGAACCTTGGACATCTCTGGTGGAAACACTAGGAGGTGCCCGTTGAGCTACATGACTCTTGGTGGGTGAACATTATAATTTATATGCATGTTCTGATCTATTGAAGGTAATAAGTTATAAATTTACTATCACATTTGTGTTATTTAGGTGTGGTGAGGTATACACACACAAACACATGTTTGTTTCAAGCAGATAGAATAAACTGTATTCTTTAGGTGGTGAAAATATCATGAATACACTATTGTGTATATGTTAATGCTAGTAAGGAACTTGCGCGAATTTTACATGACAATCATGACTCATGGACTGACATTAGGATCAATAGAACTTTCAATCAGATTTCAATAGGATACTCTCTTCAAAATTGTATTCCAACCTAACCACCAGTTCATTTGAAAACTAAGGGTGGTTCTATCCGAATTTTGATTTGAGGATTCTTCTCTTGTTGATGTCACCAGACTTGTTGACATTTGAAGTATAGTGGATTTGCTTTGTTGAGACCTCTTTTCTTTATATTTATTTTTTCAGGAACCCAGCAGTGTGGAGAAAATCATGGAAATAGACGAGCATTTGGGCTGCGCCATGAGTGGACTAATTGCTGATGCTCGAACGCTAGTTGAGCATGCGCGCGTTGAGACTCAGGTATGGTCTTTGTTATCAATGTGCTAGTGGAAAATAAAATCTCTATGTTAATAATATATTTCAATTCATCTTTTTCAGAACCATAGGTTCTCCTATGGTGAGCCAATGACTGTGGAGTCTACGACACAAGCTCTTTGTGATTTGGCCCTACGATTCGGTGAAGGTGATGAAGAATCGATGGTAATAACTACTTTAGCTTGCAATTCTTATGGTAACAACACAGACACACACACACGCGCGCGCGCGCACACACACACGCGCGCGCGCGCACACACACACACTTGTTTATGATGTTATTAGTGAAATATGTAAGGCCAAAGAAAAGAAAACACCAATGAATACAGTTTTGAGTGGGATCTGGTCAAAAGACTGCCTGGCACATTGCAATTGGGTTTTCAAGTTGCAACTGTAATCTATATGTAACCCCCCTCAACTCCCTTTGCTTTTATTATACATTGTTACATCTTGAACTGAAGTGTATATCTCAGCCAATGGTGTAAGTCATGCGTTGTTTTCTAAAATTTCTACCTTATCTTTTTCCCTCCCATTCTTTAAGGTATTTCCCTTTTTTCTTTGTCTCTTCAATGCAAATGACATTTTGAGATGTTCTAGTAGCTAAATTTTGTTTTAACACATTCTACACAGTCCTTTTGTTTGCTGCCAGCTTTTCTGTCCTTGTTATGGGTCTGATTGTGTTAGATTGTTTTGTTTAATTGGTTAGGTACAACTTTATAAAACTTCAATTTTTTCTTGGTACAAAACTCATTAGAAAAACTTTTTTCTAGGTATAGTTAGTACTTTTATGAAAGTCATTTTTTTAAAACAAAATGAGCCAATGAAAATAAGCTCATCCAAACACAGTCTTATGTCTATTCAAATCACATATTGCCTTCTCTGCAGTTTTTTTTTTTTTTTTTTTTTTTTTTCTGTATTTTTAGAGATTGTTGAATGATAGTAAAATGAGAGAAATTTGTTTTTAAAATCTTTGGTTGTTTGATTTTTATTTCAAACTTTTTTATATTAAATTTTTATGATAATCTGCCTAAAATACATACAAATTTGAAGGATATCTTTATTTTTTCCCGTTGGTTTGAGAGGGGAAGGTCCTCTTGATGGGTGATTATGGCTGAATAATACTATAAATAACAAAGAAACACGTTGTCGTGGAGTTGAATCCAACATCATTGGTTAAACTGGTTGTCTTTTGACCAAGAAGTTGTCATTGGAAAGTTTATTGGCTTTCCTCTGCAATTAATCCATCTTTTTCTTCTAGGCATGGTCTGTTGTTAACTGAAAAGTAATATCAGATGCTTAACCCTGTGTTATGCTTCAGATCCTTTTGCAAGTGTCTATTTTTTAATCTAAGACTGCATCAAAATGCAAAGCCTATTGTGTTGGCCCTACAAATCTTTCAATAGAAGAAAAGGTGATTGTTCAATCTTATTATATCCCCATATCCAGTTTGTTAGTGTTTGAAACTTTATTTCTCATCAAAACCAATTAGTATGTTGGTGTAGTTGCTTGTTTGGGATATGCCAGTGGTCTTTAGACAATATTGCATCTCTTCCTTCATAAATAAGGGGTGAAGGATGAGGTCATGGGTTCAATTCTGTATGTGTGTGAATTGTGTTTATGTAGCAGAACAAAATGTTGCATGTTCTTGCAGAAGTTCAAATTTCTTATTTACAGTGCTATAATTAATTTACACTTACTCACCTTCAAGTACTTTTTGTGATGGGATGCTGTGTTCTCTTTCATTTTATGAGAAGAGACAATATCATAATGTCTATAGCCTATAGGCGTTTGCATCTCTTGCAGTTAAAATATTCTTGTTTGTTTTTAGTTGGGTCCTCTTTGACAACCTGATATTATATTCTAGATCTTTCATTCTTTAATGCTTTCTGATGTATGTTATTCTTTTTGTGCAGTCTCGACCATTTGGAGTTTCTCTTCTCATTGCTGGCCATGATGAAAATGGGCCCAGCTTGTAAGTATTAGTTTGCTTACCATATTTACTAGCTATCTTTGGATAAATGTGATCCAACAAATGGTAAAATTAAATTTATTTTTTATTTTATTTATATATATGTCAGTTTGTTTTTAGGATTTGCTTAGCATATTTTATCAGTATGCAGCTACTGATGCGAACAATGATTTGGTTGCTAATGACTCTTTGTTGCTTCAGAACATGATTCTTCATTATAGTATTTCAAATTTATTAGGATTACCTTGCTCCCTTGCAATAAACATGGGATTGCTAAACCTTTATTATTTAATACAATTTACCCCCTTGTGGTCTGGCTCAGTCTCAATTTAGTTCACAAACTTTCAATTGTTACGTTTGACCCCCCAAAGTTTGGTCTAAAATGAAACTTTTAGGGTTCTGTCAAAATTAACATATTTTTACCTTTTTTGGACAGCAAATGACCCCTTTTTGGTTTGACCCAATAACTATTTAGTCCCAGAAGCTGTGCAATTAATAAATTTGATCCCAAAAGTTAGGATTAAAATGAAATTGTTACGGGGAATTTAGACAGAACCCTAATGGTTTCATTTTAGTACAAACCTGAGGCTTCAAACGTAACACTTGAAAGTTTGGGGGTCTAAATCAAACCATGAGGGGGTAAGTTGTAATTATACCTATTTAATATTGACCAAAAACCTTTTTCAGACAGTTTTTAATATATAATTTCATAACTTCAAAATTAATGTCAATATTATTTAATTTTTTTATTGAAGACCTTGACATTTAATGTCAGTATTATAGTTATGACCAGCTGCAAAATTAATCTGGTATTTAACATAATTTAGTTTTTGCCTTGCTAGAAACCTAAAATACATATTTTGCAAGTGCAATTTTATTGCATTATTTAAAAGTAATATCTGTATGCATACATTGTTAATTTATTTTACATGCATGCTCCACTCAACCCAAATAGATCCCTCATTCAACTAAAAAAGACCGACATTCCAACTAATTACTGTTGGCTGTACTATTTATTTTAGGCTCCTCAATCCTATTTACAGTCATCTTTCTACCATCCTTTCTTCTTTATAACTTTAACGTTGTAATTTTGACCTCCCTCGTGATTTTTGTCCCTTTCACATTAATGGTAATCATGCAAATTTATAAAATCAGGCTTTAAATTTTTTCATGCTCTCGTTCCCACTTCCCACATTACATGCTATAATGGGGCTTTTCCCACTTTTGGTTGGGGGAGTGGTGGGGGGGAGATAAGTTGATAACAGAACTACAACTGTTCTGAAAGCTAATAAATTCTCTCATTCTTACTTGTCAGCTTAGCTCCTTACCAACACATTCACTTAGTCAACATAAAACCATAATGGCCACAGATTTCCATTTATAGTCTTTCCATTGGATGTAGATGTCACAATCACAGTAGTGCTGAGATGTGCATATTTGTAGGTAAAACTTCCGCCCCCCCGCCGGCCCCCCCCCCCCCCCCCCCCCCCCAACCCCTCCAGTTTTGAGTGTTTAATTTCTTGATACTTATTGTATGCGTATCCTTCTGTTTTTATCGTTCTTTGACTGTGTAAGAAAACTAATGAAATGCAGATATTATACTGATCCATCTGGCACATTTTGGCAATGCAATGCCAAGGCTATTGGTTCGGGTTCAGAGGGTGCAGACAGCTCTCTGCAAGAGCAATACAACAAGGTATATTTTGGGTGTGTAGCACAAGCTCTCTGCAATACAAGTACTTCTTCTAGTGTTAATTTTTTATTTTTGCTACTGTAAACTTGAAAAATTGAAGGGATATATTATATATTCTATTATCTGCAGGACATCACTCTTCAAGAAGCTGAAACCATTGCTCTTTCCATTCTGAGGCAGGTTATGGAAGAAAAGGTAAGAGTTTTTTGGAATTGCTGATTCATTATGTTATGCATCATGTCTAACTTATCATATTTTCCTTTCATCACATTGATTTATCTATGTTGTTGAACCTAGGTGACACCCAATAACGTTGACATTGCAAAAGTGGCTCCAAATTACCATCTATATACCCCTGCAGAGGTGGAGGCGGTTATTGCTCGCCTATGAGTGCAAGTCCTCACATTGCAAATTTTAGATTTGTATCGCACTTGTTGAAGATGAAATCCCTCGATGGATTGGTGACAAATGCTGTATCATTTTGAAAACTAAAACAAAATGGAAGCATTTCATGGGAACTTGAATAGAATACTTTTGCAATTAAATCTTGCCTGGCTAGTGGCTAATGTTGGTTGCAGTTAAATGCTTGGCTATCTGAACTTGGTGGTTTTTGATATACAGACTAGAGGAATCTCAAGATTATGATTGACTTTATTTTGTTCATGATATATTTCATTGGTAGATGCTTCGTACCTTGTTTTTGGGTTACTAAAAATAATGTTAATGTTTTATGACCATACATTTCTGTAATTTTTCGTAATTCCGTGCTCCATTTTAAACAGCTCAGAGATATAAGAGCATTTGGTTCGTATTAGAGCATGTACATGCAAGAACACTTGCAAATTTAGCAAAAATAAATATATAAAAGATGATTCTTGCAAACCAAGATTATCGGGAGACCAAAGAAACTTGATCATTCTAGTACAGATTATAATAGAACAAGAAGACCATGGAAACATGATCATAATGCTACAGATAGGAATGAAAACACCCAGAAAAAATGGAAGCTGCTTGCAAGCCACGAGCACATGGTTATATGACTGATGTGCCTGAAGAGAGCCGGACAAGAACTTTTAAATCAAATGAATCACAACACAGCTGAAGCTTTATCATAATGCCAGAGATAACAGAACACGAAGAAAGACATTCACAAGCTATAAACACAACGTCTTAACTGCTATTGTTGAATATTCGAGAGCAGCCATAGACAGAGCAAAACGTCTGGAGAGCCATCAGGGACAAAGAGCAAGATTGCAGCAAATCTCCATCAGGGACAAAGAGCAAGATTGCAGCAAAAAGCGTGCGAACATTCCAAAAAGTAAATACACACTTCTTGACGAATTTGCGAGCCTTAACCTTTCGTAAACCATTATAGTAGTCGTTAACATCTGCAATTACCTTGCACAATTCACGTGTACTTGCTAATTGTACAGACTTGCTCGTACCACTGAAGATCTTTACAACCTCGTCATCCTTCAAGAACTCAGTTTTCAGAATTCCATGATCCCTCAATACCTTCACATCTTTTGTGGCCTCTATAATCCCATTCGTCAATTCAATATACTGTGTAAAAACCAGAGACTCAGCCTCAGACTCATCAAACTTGGACATTGCTTCATATGCCACCAGGTTTCTAATTATAATTTCCAAGTTAACATCTATTTTAACGTTAGGGAGCTTAAATGTGGTTGTGCCAAGGTCAAACCCAATGGCTGTGATGTGGTTTGTGAAGGAGAATTTCACCCCTCCATCACAAAGTTTTGATGCTGTTGGAATCAAAATTTCCTTTTCAGCCAAAGCATTATTTTTAATAGAGGAGGGATCAAGATTTGACCATGGTAGCTCAAGTAGTAAACCTTTTACTAGCTCAATTGGTTTTTTAATATTTTCGGTATATCTAAACCCTATACTATACCTGCAACTTCAGTCATAATTCTTGATTGTGGCATGTCTTCTTCTTCTTCTTCTTCCTCTTCGGCTGCCTCCTCTTCCGGCGGCTCTTTAAGCATAATCAAGTGGTACAAAAGGTCCAACAAATGAGGATGCTTCAAAGCTATGGTAGCTGGGTAGTTCTCTAGCACATGGAGTGGAGAGAGTGCTTTACAATAACCCAACAACATCTGAGGAAGATATTTCTCAATGATAGGTGACTTTTTCTTCTTGGATGCAACATGGCTTGAGTTTGGCTCCGAGCATTCGATGAACAAGATATTTTTCAACACAACAATTGGAATTTGGTTCTCGAGCATCATTGTATCTCTTAGGAATCTTTGGCCAATCTCATTCCTGCGGTGTCAACTAAGTCACACAAAATATTTGAAGAGGTTAGAGTATCTTTGCCAATGCCATAACATAGCAACTCAAATAAAAACAAAGCATCAATAGCCATTGCATATGCTACTTCAAAGTTATTAGCTTTCAAGTACATTTGGTAACAAGCACGCACAGATGGAGCTAGCAGCTTTAGTTCATAAATGAGTTTTCCGAACTCAATTCTTCCAAACTCCTTATGCATTTTTCTTGCTACACCAACCTTGTACATCTGCATTGATTCAAGCTCCAATCTGTTATGATGCAATAGTCCTGATCCTACTACTTATGGACAATAAGCTTCTGGCTTGGAAGCCTTTAGAGAGTCTGGCACTTTGAAGACACAAATAGGAATGTCAATATAGTTGCTGTGGAAGATGTTATTAATATCAATGACCCATTGATCTTGGAATTGATTAAAGTTTAAACTAGAGGCCATGTTGGGTTGAGTACTATGTTCAGGTTAGTTCCAATTTATACAGGACAATATTCATCATCTGTGACAGTTTCTCTTACTCATATATTGTATGGTAGGGGTGGCAACGTATGACACACAACTTGCAAACATGACATCAGTTTTTGTGGGTTAGTGCTTAGTTTAAATGGGTTCGTGTAAAAAATGGGATGACACACTTTAACAGGATTAAAAAATTGGTCAATTTCATATTGATGTTTAACTTGCAATCAGTCCAAAATGATCCGATTAATATAAATAAATGCGGTTTTTATCTTACATATATTTGAATTCTAAATATAATGGAGTAATTCAAAGAATTTTTTTGGTTGAATTGATAAATTATTAATTAAAACTTTGAAGTTCCTGTTGAATTGGTAAATTATTAATTAAAACTGAAGTCCCTACCCCTTTTACCTGAAGCAACGAAAAAAAAAACTTCCTTTTTGCTTTATTTGTCTTAGAATATTGTCTATTAATGGGTTGAAATGGGTTGTGTCGACGTGTTGACTTGCTTAATAAACAGTTTGTGTTAGGATTGAAGGATTTTGACACAATTATTAAATATGTTGGGTTAGGGTTGAGCTTTGTATTCGAATATCTTTACCTTGACATGACAAGAACATGACCTATTAACATGAATGGCCACCCCTTTCATATTGGCTATGATACCTACCACAAGGGGAAAAAATTGAGAATGAAATAAATGTGATACATGAGTAAATGAACAATTTGCATTACTTTTTTCATTATCTTTTTATAATTTACTAAGATGATAAATTGTGATTGAAATAGCATTATTTTCAAGCTGGACCTAGGTCTAGGTAACTTAGGCCACGAGCCTTGGCCCCCTACTAGAGAGAGCCCCCCAAATGTGGGGGCCAATAAGTGAAATATATATATATATATATTTTAATAATATGAGTTGTACAATTTTCCACTTTTTAAGAAAGCATAAAAAATTGATTGATGTTAGAAATATTACAAATTTTATTGCATAGGTCTTATAAATTGTTGCGTCACCGATCATAAGAAGTTATTCAAATATTCATTTATTATCTTGTTGAAGTGCCACAAACTAACATTCTTATCCACACCATTTAGTAAGTTTTTTTCATAATAAAATTTGTAGTAACTCTAGCATTCAGAATCTTCATTATTGTGGTCATGGTGGTCAATGAGAGGTAGGCTTTGTCTTACATATCAACAATTGTTTGTTGATGTGAGGTAGGCTTTAAATTTTCTCTTGATTGTTTTCCATTTAACTATGTGTATCAATCAAGGGAAACGTATGTGCTGATGGATTAGATACTTAAAACTTTGAATTAAAATTCAGTATTTCATTTTATGTGAATTTGATGTTTTTATCATCTACGAGCCAGATTCTCATGAGTGAATGAATGTGGGCACAAGGGACAAGGGGTTTACTTTTAAACATGAAATTGCATCAACTCACACAGATCACTACTAAATGTATTTCAACTTAATTAATGACACCATTACAGTTAAACCTTTAGATTATCCAGTCTCTGACACTAATATATTCAACATTTAAGATATGTTTATTTAATCTAAGCTCACATTATCTTTACAATTAACTTTCTACATTCTTCTTTTACAAAAAAAAAAAAGAAAAAAAGAAAAAAAATTCTACATTCTTCTTTTATATATATATATATATATATAAAGAAAAACTTTCTACATTCTTCTTTTATCAAAAAAAAAAAAAAAAAAATCGACATAATGTAATAACAACAAATAATATTTCAGACATAATGATTTTTGCTACATTTTTCACAATAAGTATATTGGCAGCTTTTATTGGTTGTCACCGAAATGCATTACTGACATCTCTTTATAATCTATCATACATGACTTACTAGCTCAACACTTATATATGAATATTTATAAGAAAAAAATTATGATTATAAAATATTTTTTGAAAATTATTGCAATTCTAGAGATATTGAAATACCAAAAGCAAAACTTCAGTAATTTTGATTCAATTTCTCTCATGTCACGAGCAAAATACATAAATATATATATGCGCAGCAAGGGGCCAACCATATATTTTTAACAGAACATAAATGATTTGATAAACTCTATACAAATTTTCTTCTTTTCCTATTTTCTATTTTTTGTGCAATTAAGAAAGCTAGAAAAGATCACGACACAATAAAATAATAGATCTTTTTTTTTTTCGAACATCAGGCCCTGTTTGGTTGTGTGGTTCAAACACATATTTTCACATTTTAAACAACTTTGCACATATTTTAACAAACTTTTTCACTTTCACATATATAAAAAACACTCAAAAAATATTATTCAAACTCCTCTACCAAACACACCTCACAACTAGGAATTTCTAGAGTGATGGATTTCTAATAAAGTCTTTTGTGGTCAATAATGGACCTGGGGTCAAATCTTGTCTACACCCTACATCAAAAGAAACACATTGGCCAGTAAAGAACAATAATTATTGGTCAAAGAGGGTCTATTCGATCTGACCAAATTTAATTTCCCATAATCCACTCTTATTGCAAAAAAGTATGCCAGCAAAACAATACAAATTGCCAATGCATATAGTTGCTAGATTAAAAATAAAATGCATACAATTTATTTTGGTAAGGAATCCAATATATAAAATTCTTTGAAAATAAGCTTGATAATATAATTGGATCCCAGACACCTGCTACGAATGTCTCATTCCCACTTCTCACCTTTTACACTTTGTCATATCCACTTTAGTCAACATAAAAGTTAAAAGTGGATTTCGATTAACTCAATTGGTAGAGTTTTTGATGATTGGATAAGAAATTTGGAGTTTAATCTTTACTTACATAAAAAATCGATTAGTATTTTGGTTTGATAATAAAAAGACAAAAATCACCGAAACAGACGTCAAAAGTTAAAACTCTGTCAAAATAAAAATAAAAATATAAATATAAAAGCTAAAAGGTCATAGTTTTCCATTTCTAGTTATCATCATAAAATAATTTTTTGAAAATTATTGCGATTATAGAATTATTGGAATACCAAAAGCAAAACTCTAATAATTTTGATTCAATTTCAAGGGCCCCACACACACATATATACATTTTTTTTTCCATAAAAAAAAAATCTATATAGATTTTCTTCGTTTTCATTTATATATATATATATTTTTTTTACCATTAAAAAAGCTACAATAGACCATTGAAACAATGACATAATAAATAATATTTATCTGAACATCAAATCTGTTATGACAAAGAAATCTCTAGAGTGGTTATCAAAAAAAAAAAAAAAAAAAGGAGAAATCTCCAGAGTGATGGATTCTTAGTAAAGTCTTTTGTGGTCCAATAATGGGCTTGGCCTTTTGGAATTGAATCCTATCAATACCAAAAGAAATTTGTTGGTAAAAAATAATCATAATGGAATAAATGCTAACGGTTTAAATTTTATTGTATCTTTTTAAAATATATATATATATATATATATTATTTGGACAATAATTTAATTTTCCATGATCCATTTTTATTGCAAAAAAGTATACCACCGAAACAATGTACAAATTGTCAATGCATATATAGTTGCAAGATTAAAAATTAAATGAATACAATTTATTTTGGTAAGGAATCCAACATATGAAAATTCTTTGGAAATAAGATTGTTAATATAATTGGAAACCTTTCATTTATGTTTAATAGGTTTTTATTTTTATTTTTTAATTTTTTTTTATATTTTAGAAATAGAAATGGTATATTTTTCTTTTTTCTTTTTTAAAGAGAAAGGTAAGTGATAGTATATTTTACTCAGAAATAATATAAATGTGCCTTAATTTATGTTAAGAAATAAAATTTGCGATTATCCTTTCTTATTTGCATGCCAACATTTGCACAAAGCATGCATGTTGTTGTGATCATATATATACACATTAATTATAAAATATCAACAACAATGATTCTTAAGCAATTTTGATTATAAATACTCTCTTTGACCGTTGCTTTTATTGGAAAATTTTCAATGGTATAATCTAATGAAAGTATGCGTTAGATGATATTGATCTCTGGGATCAGTGATTTACCAAAGTTGAAAGAGCAACGAGTCCTAAGCAATTTTGATTATAAATATATAGACCCTATTCGACCTTTCTTTCACTGGAAATTTCATCTCATGGGTGTGTGTTAGATGACATCTATCGGATCAATCACTTACAGTGTTGAACACTTTGTTTAGGTTGAAGATCTTGGGGTAATACATGAATATAACCCAGTTCATATTAAATTATATCAGTTTATCGTGATTTCTTCTTTCTTTATGACAATCAAGATTTAGCCATGTATTTCTTACTCTTTAATTTCCTATGGTTGTTCATTTTATAGGCTCTAATATGTCTATCCATGCATATTTGGCCATCCTTGCTTATATTAATTCGTTAATCACTTGAACTTAGCGTTAATTGATAGATTACCTCAAATTGATTAAGCTGCAATTTAAAATTTGGGTCCAAACTAATACCTAAATAGGACTAGGTGTTTCTCACAAATCACAATAGAACAAGATGACAATAGAAACTTAGATCATAATGCTAATAGAACATGAAGAAATACGCTTGCAAGCCATGATTACACTACAATTAATTGATGTACCCGAAGATAATTCAAAAAATTTCAAACCAAGAAAAATACAAGACAGCATAAGCTTTATTAAAATGCTACAATATACAGATGAGAATAAAGCATGAAGAAAGACACTTGCAAGGCATGATCACATAGTTATGACTACAATGTACCCGAAGATACATATTATTCTTCTTCTAACAACTTTCAAACCAAAAACATTACATGACAGCAGAAGCTTTATTACAATGCTACAAGTACAATACAGATTAAAAAAAAAAAAAAAATGAAGAAAGACTCATGCAACCTTTAATTGGTCTTGTTGAATATACGTACGAGAGCAGCCATAGACCGAGCAGAACGTCTGGAGAGCCACTAGCGACAAAAGCAAGATTGCTGCAAAAATTGTGCGAACGTTCCATAAAGTAAGCACACACTTCTTGATGAATTTGCAAGCCTTAACCTTTCGCAAACCATTATAGTAATTGTTAACATCTGCAATGGCCTTGTCTAAATCATGTGCATTTGCTTCTCGTATTAGCTGGGTGGTTGTCCCACTAAAGATTTTCACAACCTCGTCATCCTTCATGAACTCACTTTGTAGAATCCCATGATCCCTCAGTACCTTCACATCCTTTTCGGTCTCAATAATCCCATTCATCAATTGAAAATACCGTGTAAAAACCAGAGGCTCAGACTCAGACTTGGACATTGCTTCATATGCCGCCAGGTTTCTAATTATAACCTCTGAGTTAGCGTCTAATTTAATTTTAGGGAGCTCAAATGTGGTTTTGCCACGGTCAAACCCAATGGCTGTGATGTGGTTTGTGAAGGAGAATTTCACCCCTCCATCAAAAAGTTTTGATGCTGCTGGAATCAAAATTTCCTTTTCAGCCAAAGCATTATTATTAATAGAGGAGGGATCAAGATTTGACCATGGTAGCTCAAGTAAACCTTTTACTAGCTCAATTGGTTTTTTAATATCTTTCGGTATATCTAAACCCAATAATATACCTGCAACTTCAGTCATAATTCTTGATTGTGCCATGTCTTCTTCTTCTTCGTCTTCTTCTTCTTCTTCTTCTTCTTCCTCTTCGAGTGCCTCCTCTTCCGGTGCCTCTTTGGGTATAATCAAGTGGTACAAAAGGTCCAACAAATGCGGATGCTTCAAAGCTGTGGAAGCTGGGTAGTTCTCTAGCACATTGAGTGGAGAGAGCGCTTTGCAATAACCGCACATCATTTGAGGAAGATATTTCTTAACGATAAGTGACTTCTCTTTCTTTAATGCAGAATGTGAGCATTCAGCGAGCAAGATATTTTTCAGCACAATAATTGGAATTTGGTTTTCAAGCATCATTGTATCACTGAGTATCCCATGACGAGCCAATCTAGTTCCTGCATTGTCAACTAAACGACACAAAATATCTGACTTGGTTAGAGTATCTTTGCCAATGCCATAGTAACATAGCAACTCCAACAGAAACAAACCATCAATAGCCATTACGCATGCTATTTCGTTGTCATTAGCTTTCAAGTACATTTGGTAACAAGCACGTACAGACGGAACTAGCTTCACGAGTCCCTGAATGAGTTTTTCTAACTCAATGCCACCAAATCCCTTATGAATATATTTTGCTACACCAAGCTTGTACATCTGCATTGATTCCAGCTCCAGTCGCTTATGATGCAATAGTCCTAATCCTACTACCTGTGGAAGGTATGCTTCTGGCTTGGTAACCCTTAGAGAGTTGGGCACTTTGAAGACACAAATTGGAAAATCAATATCTTCGCTTTTGAAGATTTCAATGATCCATTGATTTTGGTGTTGATCAAAGTTTGGAATTGAGACCATGTTGAGTCGGCTACAATGTTCACCTTAGTTGTTAGTAATTTAAATAGTTGTGGAGAGGGCAATCTTGATCATCTGTGAGAGTTTCTCCTACTCACTGTATTGGCTACGTACATACCATAAAGGAAAAAAAAAAAAAAAAAAATTAGAAAATGAAATCAGTGTGACGCATTTTTTTTTTTTTTAAGAATATTAAGTATTTTTAACACACAAAAAGAGGAGAAAATATTTTTAAAGAAACTTACAGTGACGTATTACATTTTAAATGCATTAAATTTTGAGGTTTCATAAAGTAAACCCTCAACCCATTTAAGTTGGAACAACACTTAGGTTGTAATGACTAAAAGTCTATGTACTGAATTTTAAATAGACAAACAAATGAGTGTTATACAATCAATACAATTAAAAGAAGTTCAATGCAAATAAATTATAATGCTTGGGATGGCTCAACCATTAACCCAGGCAATGCCCTAAGGTCTCCAATTGGAAGAAACCCCACTATAAAACAGAATATGTTATATCTATTTGTCATATAATATTGCAAATTAATAATAATAAAAAATAAGGACTCTTACCAAGCCTAAAATGGAAAAAGATGGGTAACAGAAAAAGACAAAAAACTAAAAGGAAAAAAAGAAAAGAAAAAAAGAAAATGACAAATACATTTGAAATTTTGAACATTGTGAAGGGGAGCTCTTTTTGGTCTAGAACTTTGTTCCATTTTTATCTTCAATTTTCTCCTTGATCTGGGAAGAAACTTTTTTGGTAGTTTCGAAAAGAAAACACCTAGACCTCATCAATTTTCTCTCCTAAAACCACGCCAACCAAACACCTCAAAAATCATTCTCTCTACTTTTCCATCACTCCTAAAATCCATCAAACCAAACAGGGCCTAAGGGGAAAAAACACTTTCCTCTCTTGACATCCATTTGACCAAAATCTTTTAAATTGATATTAACAATGTTGTGTACTAGCCTAATTGTTGGCAAATGGTAGGTTTCCAAAATTTATTCTCCCTTTTAGAATTAAAATTCATTATTTAAAAATTATAATTAAAGAGTATTATAAAATATTAAGTATAACTTTTGTTTCTTTTTTTCAAAAGATTGTGGAGAGATTTTTTGTTTCAAGTCTTTAGGTGCTTGATATATTGTGCATTTTTATTCTAAATTTATCAGTTATGCTTTTACTAATAATGGTTAAACTAAATTTGGTAAAGAGAATATTAAAGAAATTTAAAATATTTCATTACTAATAAAAATAGAAGACAGGAGTGTTATTTTCTTCAAATCTCAAGGAATGAGAGTTTATTTTTTCCCTTAAGGTTTGGGTGGAGAGTTATTCCCCTAGACCTCCAGAAAAGAGAGCATAATTGCCCCTAAATTCATTACAGAATTCTAATGTTTAATACTTGAAGTCCAACATTGCCAAGAGAGATAGTGATTGCCTTAAACATAATATTTATTTTGATATTTATGGTTTAGATTTATTTTTTCATAATTAAAAATTTTAAAATATGTTTTATAAATAGATGAAAATACTCAAATTATCATATTAAATTATATTTGTAGAAAAAGAAGTATTAAATTATCAAAAGACTACGTTCTTTTTCTAACGCATCTATTACTTACAAAATATTAACTAACAATATATGTTACGTTTGTATCAGCAGAATGGAGTTATACAAATTTAAAATTGATAAAATCTTATTTAATATTAACTACATCACACCAAAAAAAAAAAAAAAATTGGATTATCTATATTACCAATTAAAAAGGAAATCAAAATGGAATTTAAGCACAAAAATATAAGTATGTACTAGTAATTTTGCATCTCAAAATACAAGAAAATAGATTTTTATATAAAAATAAATATTATTCAATTAATATTTAAAAATAAGAGAACACCCCACCTTAGATTGTTGTCTTGCTTGTATTCTAAGTCAAACAACCCCTAAATTCATACCAACTTGAGTTTAGAGAAAATTCCTATGGAGGAGGTTTGATTATCTAAATCATCACTGTTCAGATATTCAATAGGGAAAAGAAAATTCCTAGACAGTTAGAAGATACAAATTTTGAAAAGAAAAGGAGGAAAAGTGAAATTCTTTGATATGAAGAACTCATCAAAGAAAAGAGTTGTACCGCTTGGCTGTCTTCTTCTTGTCTGTCTGCACCAAGCTCGAATGGTGTGGCTTTTGAAGATGTTTTGGATGTTGGTTTTTTTGAAGTGTGTTGTTGTTACAGACTTCAGGAACTAGGGCTGTAAACGAATCAAGCTGTTCATGAACAACTTGAGCTCGGCTCAATAAAAAACTCATTCATGTTCATTTGTTTACAAATAAGCCAAGCTTGAGCCTTAGTTTTAGGCTTGTTTGATAAACAAGCCGAGTTCAAGCGAAAAAAATTGTTCATGAACAAGCTCGTGAACAATAGGGCTTGATATAAAACATGCTGAGCTTAGACTCGTTTATAGCTTGATATATGTTTACTAAATAAACTCATTACTATGACATTACACATATGTTTTGGAATAGTAATTTATAGCTTGTTTATTCATATATGTTTTGGAATGTTAATTTATTTAGATTTGTGATGATTATAGTTGCGTGAATGACAAATGTGGATGTAAAAATTGTATTTTGAACAATTACTCAAGCTATAGACAATGAATGATGATGGATGGATTTAATTATGTGAAGTTGTAATTTAAACAATTTCTAATCTTGATAAAATGAGTATATATATATATATATTTTGTTTACTTGATTTTTGGTGATATAAGCATTTGATGATGCAATTTTTTTGGATCCCAAACTAAAAATCTTGACTTGAGCTCGAGTTTGAGCTTGATATTAAGCTCAAGCTTGGCTTGACTAATTAATTAAGCCAAGCCAAGCTAAGCTCAAGCTTTTTGGCACTCTCACAAGCTCAAGTTCAAACATTGTTTTTAGACTTGTTTCAAGCTCAAGCCAAGCTTGAGCATTTGATTTTTATTGACGAGTCAAACTCAAACACGCGCTACTTGACAAAGCTTGGCTCATTTACAGCCCTATCAGGAACTGAGCTATATATAATGGCCAAGTGGGGGCCGTGCCTCAATAATTTTTAGTAAATTGTATGTAATTTAAAAAAAAAAATCAAAATTAAAAGCTTCAAAGAGTTTCGCCTTCAACAAAAATAAATTGGCTCTCCCTTAAAAAAAAAATCATGCCTCATAAAAAATAATAAGATTCCCAATAAGTAATACAAATTTTTAAAAAGTATACTCAAATATTCAAATTCATTATTTTTATGAAAATAATACATGACAATTCTTTAGTGATTCTACTACAATTTTTTTTTTTTTTTGAGGAATCTATTAAAATTCTTTTTAAGGTATATGGAAAAAGAAAATCCGTTTTCAAATTCAAAGCAGAATATTAGTGATAAAATATTGCCCCAAGAGTTTTATGCTTTGTCAACTTAGTTTTAACGAAACACTTTTCAGATTATGTGTTTATAAATATACTTAGCTTTCTTAATTTTCTTGACTACTTAAATGATTTTTTCTTTAATTTTTTGTTTTGGTATTTAGTTTGTTGATCTTTGAGATAAGAAAATGTGCAAAGTCACATGATATGTCATTAAAAAGAAAATCGAGTTTTTTAAGAGATTCTGTTTTATAAGTAAGTTTTTTGAGAGAATGATTGAAATGAAATGATAATTTCAATTAAGAATTATTATGTAATTTTAATGAATAAGCTTAAAATATATTTTAGATACCATGTGAATGTTTAATTTAAATTTAAAATATCTCAAATTAAGAATTATTCTATACTTTTCATTTAGTTATATCTAACAAAATATAAAATTTTTGCTAATCTTTTTAAGCAAAATAACAAATGTATACAAATATTTTTTTTATAAGTTTTTTGATAGAATGATTGCAATAATAGTTTGTTAAAATAGTTATTCAATGGTGTTTTCAAATGCATACATAATTACGTTTGAGCATGCGTGTCTGGATGCACGGACATTGAATTACATACTATTTTATTTTGGTCCTAAAAATTGGCCCCAAGAATAGATTTTTTGCTCCATCCTTGCAAAACTCAGTTACATGAATTGAGTCTAATAGTCTGTTTGGATTGAGGGGAAGAAGGAGAGTAGAATAGAGTAGATTTAGCACAAAATTAACTTATTTTTAGTCAACTCTACTCTACTTCCTTCCACTTTCCATTTATCCAAACAGGCCATAAAATAACGGAATGGTCTTTATTTGTACCCAGGAACTATGACAAAATCACAAAATAATAATACTACTAATAATATAATAATAATACAACCAAGTAATCTAAATAAAAGAGAAGACTATAACCACACAATCGTGTTTTGGTTTTTTAACAGTGGAGTCAATATCGTACCGTATTGGCCGGTACAGTTAGAATTTTTCGAACCGGCACCTTGGTTGGTACAGAAACACAACTATTTCATAACACTTTTTGTATCGGACCTTACCGGCAAAATCGGGTAAAATTGGAGACCGGACAGTAAAAGAAAAACAAAAAAAAATGAAAATTAAGCTATTAACGATAAAAGAAAATACCATGTAACCTATAATACCATCTACTTCCTTCCACTTTCCATCTATCCAAACAAGCCATAAAATAACGGAATGGTCTTTATTTGTACCCAGGAACTATGACAAAATCACAAAATAATAATACTACTAATAATATAATAATAATACAACCAAGTAATCTAAATAAAAGAGAAGACTATAACCGCACAATCGTGTTTTGGTTTTTCAACAATAGAGTCAATACCGTACTGTATTGGCCGGTACAGTCAGAATTTTTTGAACCGGCACTTTGGCCGGTACAGAAACACAACTATTTCATAACACTTTTTGTATTGGACCTTACTGGCAAAACCGGGTAAAATTGGAGACCGAACAGTAAAAGAAAAACAAAAAAAATGAAAATTAAGCTATTAACGATAAAAGAAAATACCATGTAACCCATAATACCATCTACTTTCTTCCACTTTCCATCTATCCAAACAGGCCATAAAATAACGGAATGGTCTTTATTTGTACCCAAGAACTATGACAAAATCACAAAATAATAATACTACTAATAATATAATAATAATACAACCAAGTAATCTAAATAAAAGAGAAGACTATAACCGCACAATCGTGTTTTGGTTTTCAACAGTGAAGTCAATACCGTACCGTATTGGCTGGTACAGTCAGAATTTTTCGAACCAGCACCTTGGCTGGTACAGAAACACAACTATTTCATAACACTTTTTGTGTTGGACCTTACCGGCAAAACCAGGTAAAATTGGAGACCGGGCAGTAAAAAAAAAACAAAAAAAATGAAAATTAAGCTATTAACGATAAAAGAAAATACCATATAACCCATAATACCACCACCGTCAACACTGTTCCGAATGTGACTAGCCATTCTTCTTCACGCTCATCCTTCCCTCCGTCTGCCTCTCTTAGTTTTTAAGTTCTTATCTCTGAAGGTTTTAATTGTTTGTTTTAATAGTAAAAAACTAAAAGTAAAGGACGTTTGCTTTTTGTTTGTAACTTGTAACTGTGTGCCCGTGATACACTCACGTGAATTGGTATAAAATTTTAAGATTTCAAATTTGATTTTTAGCTTTTAACTTGGGGCAGTGTGGCCTCGGACACACCACGTGTAAAGAAGTTTTGAAATTTGAATTCACGAATCATGATGCAGTTGTCTTGATTCTAAAAAAAATAAAAAAGGATAATTGAATGGCGTGAATAACATGTTTTATAGTGACAGATGTTTACCAATAATTCCGTTATCCAAGGACAAGAATTATTTGATTCCCTTTTGACAACATTCATTAATTAATGGACACGTATGTGCAGGCAGTGGATTAAGATTCACGTGCTTAAATTCAACCCAGTGCATGTCATAAGCTAGAGTCTATGATTAGTTACTATATTCTTTATTAGATACAGTTTATTTTGTTAAAAATTAAAAATTAAAAACTAAAAATATGTAATAAAATAATTTTTAAATGTGTGAATAATACTATAAGACTTATTTTTAATGAAAATTTTGTTAAAAAAAGATTTATGAGTCTCGTGAACATTGTACGGAACCCACTGAAAAACACTGTCAACTACTTATTTTGCTGGTAAAATGTCTGTCACTGTCCTGTGAACAGTGATAGACAACACCTTCATGTGCTTCTCAATAAAAAAAAATAAAAAAATAAATACGCAAATGCACAAACGCTCCCAGAAACGCTAATCCAAACGGGTACATAGTGAGGGTTTGGATTGGCCGTTTTATTGCGTTGCATTACGCACTGCGTTTCTCTCTCTCTCTCTCTCTCTCTCTCTCTCTCTTTTTTTTTTTTTTTTTTTTTTTTTTTTTTTTTTTCGCACTTTGTTTATGCTTTCAGAGACAAAAAAACACTGTTCATGAACAGTGCGTGCACTGTTCACGCACTGTTCATGAGACAAAAAACACTGTTCACGTACTGTTTTGATACTGTTCATGGGACCTACAGCTACTTTATTCAAAAGTAATATTAAAAATGGGTCCCGCGGTACTATTCACACTTTTAAAAATTATTTTGCTACAGTGTTTTCAGCAACAATTATCAGTTTTCAGCAATAATAAGCTCTATCCAAACGGACCCATAGCCTATAAATCAACAAGGAAATCCCATCCAAAAAAAAAAAAAAAAAAAATTCAACAAGGAAATTGTAAGTACAATCCTCTTTAGAAAATTAATTTTTCTGGATTAATATTTGCACCCAAAAACTTCAAGAGTTAGGATAATTATTGAATATTTCGGGAGTACCATAAATACGTAATCTTTCTTTTTACATAATTTTATTTTATGCAATTTATTTTAGGTAATTATAACTTACCCACATGTGATTTGTCTCAAATTTAACTTACCCACGTGTGGTTTCATTTTTGAGACTTTGGGTTATTCTGTTAATGCTCTGTTGCTCACCTCTCAATCTACTGTTGCTCTAACACGTTTGATCTCAAAATCAAAGAACAAAACAGATCAAACACTCATCTCTCCTAACAACACACACACTCTCTCTCTTTCTCATGCTTGCTCACCCATTGAGGATGCTACCCACCTGAGTTCTTAGACCCGTTTATGCTTGGGATCCTCTGGGTGATTTCTAGCAAGGAAACTGTGGAGTTATTGAACTATTGATTCAGGGTTTTGATTGTTACGAACCTGTGATTTCAAAGACAAAAAACACTGTTCATGAACCGTGTGTGCACTGTTCACGCACTGTTCATGAGACAAAAAACACTGTTCATGTACTGTTTTGATATTGTTCATGGGACCTACAGTTACTTTATTAAAAAAAAATATTAAAAATGGGTTTCGCTGTACTATTCACACATTTAAAAATTATTTTGCTACAGTATTTTCAGCAACAATTATTAGTTTTCAGCAACAATAAGCTCTATCCAAACGGACCCATAGCCTATAAATCAACAAGGAAATCCCATCCAAAAAAAAAAAAAAAAAAAAAAATTCAACAAGGAAATTGTAAGTACAATCCTCTTTAGAAAATTAATTTTTCTGGATTAATATTTGCACCAAAAAACTTCAAGAGTTAGGATAATTATTAAATATTTCGAGAGTACCATAAATACGTAATCTTTCTTTTTACATAATTTTATTTTATGCAATTTATTTTAGGTAATTATAACTTACCCACATGTGATTTGTCTCAAATTTAGCATACCCACGTGTGGTTTCATTTTTGAGACTTTGGGTTATTCTGTTAATGCTCTGTTGCTCACCTCTCAATCTACCGTTGCTCTAACACATTTGATCTCAAAATCAAAGAACAAAACAGATCAAACACTCATCTCTCCTAACAACACACACACACTCTCTCTCTTTCTCATGCTTGCTCACCCATTGAGGATGCTACCCACCTAAGTTCTTAGACCCGTTTATGCTTGGGATCCTCTGGGTGATTTCTAGCAAGGAAACTGTGGAGTTACTGAACTATTGATTCAGGGTTTTGATTGTTACGAACCCGTGATTTTTTGTTAACAAATTGGATCTTCTAGCAAGGAAACTGTGAAGTTTTTTTTTTTCTTTTACTTTCATCTGCTCTTTTCCCCTTATTGTAGGTAGATTTAATTTTTGAAACCTAGGGTTTTAATTTATTTTTTTTGAAATTAGGTTTCTACAAAGTGGTGTTTTGTTTGAAGTATTATGGATTTGATATATCTATATGAAATTGTATTGCTCTGTATAGATTCTCCACTGAGAATATAAAATTGGACTCAGATGTTGAAAATTCCATCTGTGTCCAATGCAATTGACATACTAGGATATTTTTATTCAAGTCTCAGTCTAATGACTAGATTTAATTTTAAGTTCTCCAAAAGCTGATTTTATTCTTTTATTTGTCAAAACAGGATTGCTTGGCCGTAACCGAGTTGAGGTTTCTATCTCAAAACTTGTTTGAAGGGTCGTATAGAATGGACAATAAAATAGAACTGTATGAGTAATTGTTCCTCAAGTAATAATAACACAAGCAGAGGAATAACCATGTACTTGGGCAATTGGTTGATCTCAAAATTTTATGCTTGAAGAAATTAAAAGTAAAAAGTATTGAATTTTTTAAGGTCATACCACTTTCCATTCTCTAATTAAATACTACCTTACATGCATGCTGACCTTTATTTTCCCTTTGCAAGTTTCTTTCTTTTCTGAACTCTTGCATTTTTCCACTATCACTATTCATATATTTATTCTATTAAACTTCTATAAGACCAAACTTCTTGGTGCATACACGATCCATAATTCCTTACCTATGTAATAGACATGCTAGGATATTTTTATTCAAGTCTCAGTCTAATGACTGGATTTAATTCTTATTAACAATTTTACAATTTTTTCATTGTTAGATTTTCTCAAGCTCTCTGATGGCTTTGGCAAGACAAATATATTACGCTTGTATTAACTTATTTAATTATAGGTAGAGCAAGATCTGGAATTATAGAGCTACCTTGTGGTGCTGGAAAGTCTCTAGTTGGTGTCTCTGCAGCTTGCTGAATAAAAAAAAAGCTCCCTTTGCTTAGCAGCAAATGCTGTTTCTGTGGATCAGTGGGCTTTCCAGTTCAGGCTATGGTCAACCATCCGAGAAGATCAAATTATTAGTTGTGATTAATTGTGAATTGTGAGATTAGGGAGAAAGTTATGAGGGTTAGAGAGTGAGATATTGTACAAGCTAGCACTAGTAGTGTCATGATTATCTTTCATTTTTGTCATGTTGTTGTTGTGTTTTGCCTCAATGTACAACAATATAAGGGTGAAGAACCTTAGTCTGCCATGATGCTTGTGGGGTATTTAAATTCATTTTGGTGGTATACCAACCCTATTTGGACAGATTTAAGTCCTTGTTTATTGTAAGTTACAATTTAAGTTCCATTCTTATTGGCATGGAGGTTTATATGTAATAGATACATGTGAAAGCTCTAATGTATGTTAATGTTATATGCATTTCTCGTCATTTTGTTGATTGCTTTATTGTGCTGTTCTTATGTCCTCCTTTTTGGCTCTTTTGTAATTTTTTTTTAAAAAAATTCATTTTTCATATTGTATAGCACATTAAGGTGTTTATGAAAACCTGTTATTTTCCGAATGAACAACAAGAAGTATCTATCCAAATGAAAACCAGTTATTTTCCCTAATTAATACAAGTATCAAAGAATGAAAGTTTCTAAAAAAACAAAACTAGTGAAAAGGCAGTCATCTTTTGGGTCAAGCATACTTTCTCTTGCTGCTTTGACAGCAAAACTCAGCAATACAAAATCTGCCAATACACATTTATTAAAGTCTATCAAATTTAAATCAATTTAAAACAATAAAGTATCATCTAAAGCTGAAAAAAATAAAAATAAAAAACCACAAAGTCAAATGTAACCCAGACTTAGGGTCTGTTTGGATACAACTGAAAACTAAAACTGAAAACTGAAAAACACCGTAACAAAATAATTTTTAAATATATAAATAGTACCGTGAGACTCATTTTTAATGAAAAAGTTGTTAAAAAGTGAAATTTGTAAGTTTGTGAACAATATACGAATGCACTGTTCACGGTTGAAAAAGTTAGCCTTTACGGTTGAAAGCAAAAAAAAAAAAAAAAAGGCTTTTTAATTGGCATTGCTTATTTTTAATTGAGAAAGATGAAATATATTACCTCTGCATATAAATTATTCTCAAACCAAATAGAATCCTTTGGTCCATACAAACCACAACACAAACACACAAACAGACAATATTATTAAAAAGTTTTTGTTCTGTTTGTGGGAGACAAACACATGGAAAGGGACTCAAACCTGGCAGAAATCCTAATACTTCAAACCAACCACTCAAATAAAACTTACAAAAAAAACACCACTTTGCAGGTATCTATAGCAAAAACCCAACAAGAAATTTAGTGTTAAAAAATCAAAGTGACAGTAATAATAGCCTAACATAGGTGGTGCTTTGATAGAAATTAAATCTACTACATGCTTTATTTCACTCTGTAGCTAATCCTATATTTTAGAGTTAATGTTCCCACCTGACCTTGCCTAGTGGAAACAGGATCAAAATATCACACACCACTTAAATAACTAGGCTAAGTTAGGGGGTGTTTGGATCACTTTTTTTCATCACTCAATTTTCGTCACTCATCACTTATCACTCATTACTCATTACTCATCACTCATCACTTAAAATACCCTACCCGTTTGGCACCATCACTTATTTCTTATCACTCAATATTTTTCACACTGTTTGTGGACCCCATACTTGTCACTCGGTGCAGCTTTTTTTTTTCCAAGTACCCAAACTCATTGAACCCAGTGAAAAAGAAAAACAAAAAAGAAAAAAAAAACCAGAAACCCAAACTCACCGAACCCAGTGAAAGAAGAAGAAAAAAAAAAGAAAAAGAAAAAGAAAAAGAACGAACTGAAGACCGAACCCAGTGAAAGAAGAAAAAAAAAAGAAAAAAAAAGAAAAAAAAAGAAAGAAGAAACCTAGAACTGAAGACCAAACCTAGTGAAAAAAAAAAAAAAAAAAAAAAAGAAACCCAGAACTGAAGACCGAACCCAATGAAAGAAGAAAGAAGAAGGAAAAAAAAAAGGGAACAACTGAAGACCAAACCAGGAGAAGAAAAAAAAAAGTAGATTGGTCAAAAATTGCAACTGAGTTATGACTAGTGGGTCATGTGTGTTTAATTACAAAAATACCATTAAGTTATGAGTTATGGAAACTGAAAACAGCCAAAATGTATTTTCAGTTTTCATAACTCATAACTCAAAAATTAGAGAATTGAGTGATGGAAACAGAGTTATTCCCTTCCCAAACGGACTTTTCGTTATGGGTCCCACCATTTTTGAGTTATTAGTTATGGAAACTGAGAATTGAGTTACGTAAACAGGCCATCCAAATAGCCCCTTAATGTCCGAATTTCTGGTTCAATGGCCACTTTGTAAAAACCCAATTTCAAGGAAAAAAAAAAACCCTAGGTTTCAAACGTTAAATCTACCTAGAATAAGAAGGCAAGGAACACAAATGGATTCAAGAGAAACATGAACATAACCTAGTCGATTCAAGACCCAAAATGTTCCAAATCACGAATCCGTGGTCTCCTTCTTCCAGAATCCGTAGGTCTTCTTCCTTGGTGTCCTTGCATAAACAAAACCTACTAGATTTCTTAGTCTAAAATCAGGAGGGTTGTAATGTAAAATCAAGGGTTTAGAATGGGTGAGCAAGCGTGAGAGAGTGTGTGGGAGAGGAGTGTTTGATCTGATTTCTTATTTGATTTTTTGATGAAACGTGTTAGAGTAACTCCATGGTTTCCTTGCTAGAAATCACCCAGAGGATCCCAAGTATAAACAGGTCTAAGAACTCAAGTAGGTAGCACCCTCAATGGGTGAGGAAGTGTGAGACACAGAGAGAGAGAGAGAGAGTGTTGCTAGGAGAGAGGAGTGTTTGATCTGTTTTGTTATTTGATTTTGGGATCAAACGTGTTAGAGTAACGGTAGATTGAGAGGTGGGTAACAGAGCATTAATAGAATAAACCACGAGTGGGTAAAGTGTCAAAAATGAAATCATAGGTGGGTAAGTTGTAATTACCCTAAAGTAAATTGTATAAAATAAAATTATTTGAGCCTAATAGATTATCCAAACACTAAATTGATTCGAATTAAACTAGAAATTAGATCAAAATTAAACAAACAACTAATTATTGCATCAAACTTGGGAAAATACTTGATTAAATAAGGACAAGAGCTAACATAGGAAATGAACTTACAAGTATAAAGTTATCACTAATGACAAGATACAGATGAGTAAATGTGCAATGTACATCACCTTTTTCATAATCTTTCTAATAATTTTTTAAGATGATAAGTTATGATTAGAATAATATTATTTTATCTGTTTTTACTATTAATACAACTTTTTGGAATAGTAATTATAATATGTTAACTAAAAATTGTATTATAAAAATTTGTGTCATAATATTCATTGTAAAAGCATTCATATCGGTAAAAGCAAAAAATTACCGTTTAGTTTAAAATAAGATTCTATTTTATCTAATTATTTTTCCAAACACACACATCTAATTATCTATTTTATATATTATTTTCTTAAAATAATTTTGTTAATTTGTTTAATTGCCTATCTATTTTCACACAACAATTAACATTTATTCTATTCCTCCACTCTTGAAATATGCAAATAAATAATAAAAAATTATTTTTTACAAATTGCAATGACTAGTATAATTACACAAGCATTGTAGCAAAATCTCATTTTGCAAATCGTATTCATAATATGACGTCAATGAGTTGTTGACTTTATTGACTATGTTTTAGACTATAAGCTGTTTTTACATTACTTGGAGCAAATGTTAAGTAAAGTTAAAGTTAATATTAATTATTTAAAAAAAAAAGTTATGTTAACAGATGTTTTTAAGGCAATTGTTAATAAACCATAATAGAAAATTTTTGATACCACTTTTATAGAAAATATAAAAAATTATTAATAATATTTATTTTTTTATCATTCTTTTAATAAAATATTTCTAAAAATAGCTCATAAAACAATGCTTTAGGACATTTGTTAACATTTTAAAAAAAAATTCACAAACTCACGTGTTGATGATTGCAATTAATATTATTTTAAAATACAATAAATTAAATTTGAATGACTTTTTGTGATTAATCACACAAAATGTTAGTTGTACTTTGGAATCTTTCATAATCTTGGTCAATGTGAGGTAGGCTTTTTGAGACTTTGGAGGTAGGCTTTTAAAAAAAAATACAGAATAAACAGTGATAGGCCACAAACTGAATGACCCCTTGTGATTAAACCAATTAATTAATTAGCCAAATTATAAATTAATCAATTTATCATGCAAACACGTGGAAGCACAAACAAATCACCAAATAACTAAATATGCAGTGGAAATTAAATAACATGGTGATTTGTTTACGAATGGGGAAAAACCTAATGGCAAAAACCCCAACGGGTAATTTTCAGGTCACCACTCCCGAAACTCCACTATTATCAAATCAAGCTGTTACAAGTAAAGGAATCTCAAGTACCTTACCAACCTACAGTTGAACCCTTACCCCAATACCCAATTGGACTTAATCTGTAGTGACAATTCCCACCTTTGATGCACGGCTCCCAAGTACGTGACTAACCAATGTGCAGATCCCAGTACGCGACTTCAAATACCAACTTAGAAGGAGAGGTTGGCTGCAAAGTTCTTCAGTTCATCCTACATGATGAAGATCAGGAAGATGCTTGGTTACAAAATCCTTTGGTGCAAATACACGGAAACTTCTTCAGAAAAGATGAACTAGGTCAAGAACTTCGTTTTTTTATCATAATTTGCTTGAACAGAGATTGCTCAATGCTTTTTCAACTTGTGTACAATTTGACGGCTCTTAGAACAATCCTTTTATATGTTTAGGGTTAGAAGAAAAGAAGGCCTAAAAGCATATTCACGGATCTCAAGAAATTAGATCAGAAAATCTGACTTTATAATTCTCGACAGATAGCAGGTGTCGAGGAGCTATCGAGTAGGTGTCGAGATTTAATGAATTTGCAGTTCAGCTTGTTTTTCTTGGACAGACTTGATGACTTCAACATTTGATCTTGAAATCTTGTTTTTTGAAGTATTAAAAACACCTAGAACTACCCAATTACAAGTAAAGTGCGTTTTGTCAAAGGATTAGCCAATTTACATAAATAAGTGACATATGTTCTTAACAAGTAAGAACACATATGTCCTAACAATCTCCCCCTTTGGCAATCCGTGACAAAACCACAACAAACAAATGAACATATGAGAGAAGTCATAAATCACTCAACTCATATTCACTTGTTGAATACAATAAAATCTATTCTAACATAAACTCTTAAAAAATTTTGCAAGAAAAGAGTTTATGGTAAGTAGACTTTGACAACTTGTATTTCTGAAACACTTTAAACAAAACTCATCAAGGCATCTTGTGTGAAACATAAATAATAGATTGCATACAAGTGTAATGAACATGTGTATAAAGATAGAGAAGAAACAACACATGAAGAAAGAGGTGAAAGAAACATACATTCACATATAGAGAGAAAATAAGTACAATGTATGTAAAACTAGTCACAAGACCTCATATACAAGATCAAAGTATCTATAAAGAATAGAAAAGAAACGATACATCAAAACCTCACTACATCCCTCAAAATATCAACACTCCCTCTATCAAAAATGTCATATACTAATTCTTCCCCTAAGATGACTACTCTCATAACCCAAAACTACTTCCCCTTTTTGTCACGAGTGACAAAGGGTAGAGTGTCATGTAGACATCTCATCAGTAAAGCTAGCATCTTCATCATCATCATCTGAAGCGTCATCGTCATCACCATCATCATCATCCTCAGAGTTAGAAGCCACTGGAGAAGGTGGTGAAGGAGTAACCTCAGGAGCAAAACCACTCATGGTCGCCTGTCATCGTGCAATACGACCAACACGAACATTAACCTGATACAACTTAGTAGAGAGTGTATTGAGGCGAGCATCCATGCGCTGCAGCTGCGCCATGATGTCTCCAAGAGATACATCGCCCGTAAAGGAAGAAGGAGTAGATATAGATGGAGCAAATTTGGATGGAGCTGAACGGGAGGGAGGAGTGGAATCCGTCTGTCTCGACCTAAACTGAGCCTCACTACGTTTTACGGTAGTGGCATCTATGGCACAGATGTGTGTGAAGTGGTCGGACACAGGAAAAGGGATAGAAAAATGGCGTAAGATCCTTGTGATAACGGAAGGAAAGATGAGCTTATCATGGGACGTCGAATCTAGATGAACATCTATGATAGAAAGGATGAAATAAGAAGGAAAATCTATAGTAAGATGCTCAAGGAGAGATAACAAAAATCGAGCACGAGGCTCTGTGATGGAGTTGTAGTGAGAGAGTGGATGGAGTACAAAAGTCATCACCATGTTTAGGAATCTAGGACCTTTAGCAAAAGGTCTACATGATGTGTACTGATGCTCACTCCAATCAACTGGGTGCTAACAAAAAGCAGAAATGAGCTCATCTTTGGACACAGTCCTCAGACGTTCACAGGAAGGATGGTTAGGAAAATCTATCCTAGGAACCCTAAGCACATTCGCAACTAGCTGCGGTGTGAAAGGGATACGCGTACCTCGAACGCGAGTGAAAAAGAGAGGTATTGAATGATCGATCCTGTGCATATTGGAGTAAAACTTCTGAATCAGCATGAGAGGACATATGACCGGGACGTCACATAGTGACTCCCATCCCCTACTGTGGATGATAGAGGGAAGGTCAATGTTGGCGAAGTTCGCCAAAATGACTTGGTGTTCCGAATGAACACCTCGTCTAGAAAAGTTCTCTGAAAATGCCTTGTGGGCATCTCCATCACGGAACCGAAGGTTTAGAGGAGCAGAATCAGAAAATGAAGAAGCTCCAGAATGCAGAGGGTTTCGAGCAGGAGTGGATTTACGTTTGGGTGCCATAGACACTACTAACGTAAACAAAATAAGAAAGAGATAGAGAAGGAGACAATCAGAAAAGTCTCAAAACAGTTCACATATATCAAATATATTGAACAATAAGTACGTATGCATGGGAAATGCATGAACATGTGACATGCAAATTAAAAAGCATCATGGGCTCAGCCCAATCCAATCCTACCAGCATAGAAACATAGAACACACATCTAAATGCATGTAAATATCATTCTAATGCACATGAAATGCAATGTATGACATTTTGAACACATTTAAGTGAAAACCCAACCCAAAATTTCAAGAAAAACTCATTAATTTTGAAAAACCCCAAAAATTTTCAAAAACCCCAAAACCTAAGCTTCAAAACATGAAATGCATGAAAAAGGAAGGAAAATGAGATCTTACCAAGTGATTAGAAGCAAGGAAGGGCCGAAAATCAAGTGGGTTGAAGGTTTTGAGTGAGAAAATCAAGTTTGGGAGAGGAACAGTCGCGGATAGATGGAGAGAAATCGAGCAAATGAGATCCGGATCGCGACAGCAGCTTAAATAGGAACCTCAATAATTCTCGACAGCTGAGGTGTCGAGAGGTATCGAGGAAGCTGTCGAGGCAGGTGTCGAGGAAAAGGCCTTTGACAGCTGAAGGTGTCGAGAGGTATCGAGGTACAAGAACCACTTTCAAAGAATAGAAGCTCGATCGATCGACAAGGTATCGAGGAGACAGGAACTTTCTCGATTGATCCACCAGGTGTCGAGACAGGTGTCGAGATTGCGATAAGAAAAAGGCTTGAGAAGCTCAACAGATAACAAGGTATTGAGAAGGTGTCGAGGAGGTGTCGAGCCAGCAGTTAAAAGCAGTTTTTTGAGAAGTGAAAAACACAGACATGAATGCAATCCAACATACACCTCAACCTTTGATCCAAGCAACATATAAAGCTCTCAATATCATCTCTCAACAAAAATTTAAGCACATGGATCCTCAAAAACACACACACACACACACACACTAAACAAGTCTAACCAATTTTATTTTTCAAAAACAAGTCAAGACAGTTTAGTGAGCATACATTAGCACATGTAAAACCTTTGTGATGACCAAATCACATTGTACCTGTACATGTATTAAAAGTAGCAAAGAATATTGCGTGTTGTGTGTGAAAAATATCGCAAGATTGCATATGTGTATACATGTTATGACGATCTGAGATATGAGAAAATAACTTTAACTCACACACAATCATAACTATTTGATGGAGACTATCACTTTCGAGGTACATCCTATAACTCTCACATCTCCTAGAATACATGCTTGCAATCATATTTAAAGTATTTTTGATCTTTTTGCTTTTTATTTTCTTTGCTTATTTTCTTTTATTTAAGCATATCATGCATGGGTATAAAAGAGAGAAAAGAAATACCTAAGATGTTATGCATTTGACACTACACTTTTGCTATGCTGAAGCATACGGATGTCTTTGACACTGCACTTTTACTATGTCGAAGCATACAGGTGTCATTCATGATTGACGGGTAACAGTGGTGAGATGGTTATTTATGCCTTTTTCTTAGGATTTTCTAGTTCTACCCATCAAAAAGAGTGATATGAGTGTTAAGTTTTAAGATATAACTTAATCTTACTCATCACAAACAAGAGCCACAAAGCTCACTTGCTTAGTTGTGCATAGAGATGCTCATCTAAGCTACAAATGATACAAAATTTAGAAAACTCTGTTTCATTGGCTATCCAAGGTACACAAGTACCAAAGTACACAAAACACACACTATTTTTGTATTTTTTTTATTTTTCAATTTTTTTTATTATTTTTATATTAAAAACAAAATAAACAAAATTGAAGGTAAACACACAAAAACATGTTAACAAAGCAAAGCATAAAAATAGATTGACTTAACAAAAATGCAAAACAAACAAGCAATGCAACAAACAAGAAAAACAAGTAGGGAGAAGAAAGTGATGAAATCACTTAGAGTCCTTTTTCTTCCATACCTTGGAAGAACCTTTCCTTTGATTAAACCCTTGAACCGACGGTAAGGGGGAAGAATTGAAACCGTTCAAGTTCGAAAGGAGCATGAGGGCTTTTAGAAGATCTCCAAGAGGAGCAAGAAAGGATTGAAACTGATTTTGGCTTCCAAATGCTATCATGCCGTTGCTCTGTTGAGTGGCTAGCCACTTATAGCAATTTGGTCGAGTATGATCGGCAGCTCCACAATGATGACAGAGATGCTACTTCTTTTGTTTAGGCTTTTGAGAGTTAGCCTTCTTAGCCGTAAGGATTTTAGCATCTTTCTCATCTTGCTTAGGGGGTGCTCCTAAGATAGATTTTCCCTTGTCTAAGTTCTCACTAGCTAATTCAGTTTTAACATCAGTGTTCTCAATTTTAGTATCATTAGCAGGAGAAACAAAAACAGTATTACTAGTAGAAGCAGAATTAGAGAAAGAAAGACCATACCCTAAGCCTGTTCTATCCGAAACAGATTTCTGATTGTTGAGCATCTCATCAAGTTTTGCACTTGAAGTCCTCTCCAATTGAGCTCTGACTTGAAACAGCTCCGCTTCAAGCTTCTTGGTCTTCTCAGCCAAGAAGTTGTTCTCAAACCTCAGTGCTCTAATAGTTTGATTCGCCTCATCAAACTTTATGGACAACTCTTCACGATCAAGTTCCACATCACTAAGCTTCTTGATGGCCAGCCTATACAATTTCTCATGCTTCTCAGAGAGCTTGTAAAGCTTCTCATAGACTGAATGGATATCATCTTGATCATCCATCTTCTCGAATTTGGACTCCACCAGTTCTTCTTCTTCATCCACTTCTTCAACAATCCCTTCAGTAGGATTGACTGTGGCAATGAAGGCATTTAAAATTCCGTCATCCTCATTGTCGGAATCATCCTCGGGATCAGTGTCACTCAAGGTTGCAGCAAGTGCCTTACTCTTCCTATTGCTCTTGAGATATGTCGGGCATTCATGCTTCGTGTGACTGAATCCATGCCATCCAAAACACTTTGGTCCTACCAGAACAGTGTACTGATCGCTATCCTTAGCATCCTTCTTCCCTTTGTCTTGGCTCTTAAACTGAGAAGAACTGGATTGTTTGCGGTCCTTGTCGAAGCTCCTTCCATTGGCATTCTTTATAAACTTCTTGAACTGCCTTGTAATGTAGGACTTCATCTTGGAATCTTCATCATCGGAAGACTTATCTGTATCACTACTCTTTGCCTTCAAAGCCATGCTCTTGCCTTTACCCATTTTGCCAATCCTAGATAGTCCTAGCTCGTAGGTCTGCAAGATTCCAACCAGCTCAGTCAAAGGAATTTTGTCAATATCCTTTGATTCTTCTATTGTCGTAATCTTGGCATGAAATCTCTCAGGTAGAGATCTGAGTACCTTCCTTATAACCTTGGGTTCAGGGATGGTTTCCCCAAGATTGAAGGCTGAGTTCACTATGTCCTTAAGCTTGGCATAGAACTCATCAAACGACTCATCCTCCTCCATCTTAATCTCTTCAAAGCTTGTAGTGAGCCTCTGAAGTTTTGAATTTTTGATAGCCTTTGTTCCTTCATAGGTTGTCTGGAGGATGGTCCACGCCTCCTTAACAGTTTCAGTTGAGGATGTCTTCTTGAACTTCTCATTGGTGACCGTGCTAAATAAGGCATTCAACGCTCTGCTGTTGAAGTTTGCCGCCTTGATCTTGGCGTCATCCCAATTAGCCGGTTCTTCTTTTGGCTTGGTCCAGCTAATCTTTACAGCTTGCCACACCTTTTCATCTAAAGACTGCAAGAAAGCTCTCATGCGTACTTTCCAGTATGCATAGTTAGTACCATCAAATAAAGGAGGTATGATTAATGACTGTCCTCTATCCATAACAAACAGGGGTCAATACATCAACACAGCAAAGATTAAACCTAATCAGAGTGTGCCTGCTCTGATACCGCTTGATAGGCCACAAATTGAATGACCCCTTGTGATTAAACCAATTAATTAATTAGCCAAGTTATTAATTAATTAATCAATTTATCATGCACACGCGTGGAAGCACAAATAAATCACCAAATAACTAAATATGCAGTGGAAATTAAATAACACGGTGATTTGTTTACGAATGGGGGAAACCCTAATGGCAAAAACCCCACCGGGTGATTTTCAGGTCACCACTCCCGAAACTCCACTATTATCAAATCAAGCAGTTATAAGTAAAGGAATCCCAAGTACCTTACCAACCTATAGTTGAACCCTTACCCCAATACCCAATTAGACTTGATCTGTAGTGACAGTTCCCACTTTTGATGCACGGCTCCCAAGTACATGACTAACCAATGCGTGGATCCCAGTACGTGACTTCAAACACCAACTTTGAAGGAGAGGTTGGCTGCAAAGTTCTTCAATTCATCTTACACGATGAAGATCAGGAAGATGCTTGGTCACAAAACCTTTTGGTGCAAATACACAGTAACTTTTTCAAAGAAGATGAACTAGGTCAAGAACTTCGTCTTTGATCACAATTTGCTTGAACAGAGATTGCTCAATACTTTTTCAACTTGTGTACAATTTGACGGCTCTTAAAATAATCATTTTATATGTTTAGGGTTAGAAGAAAAGAAGGCCCAAAAGCATATTCACGGATCCCAAGAAATCAGATCAGAAAATCTAATTTTATAATTCTCGACAGATAGCAGGTGTCGAGGAGCTATCGAGAAGGTGTCGAGATTTAATGAATTTGCACTTCAGCTTGTTTTTCTTGGACAGACTTGATGACTTCAACACTTGATCTTGAAACCTTGTTTCTTGAAGTATTAAAAACACCTAGAACTACCCAATTACAAGTAAAGTGCGTTTTGTCAAAGGATTAGCCAATTTACATAAATAAGTGACATATGTTTTTAACAAGTAAAAACACATATGTCCTAACAAACAGCGTTGAAGAAGACGAAGAAATAAGAAGAAAAGGAAGAAGATTCAACGGATGACAAAAGAAAAGAGACTTTTGTAATTACCTGTAGAGGGCAGAGCTGAGAGAAGAGATGAGAGGCGTGAGGGAGTTGGCTTTGCGTAGAGCAGAGAGATGAGATGAGAGGAATGAGGAACTATGCTAGAGAATCTAAAGACATGAGCATCCTTTATTTCAAGGGTAATTTGGTAATTGCCCAACTCACCCCAACGGATATATCAAAATGCGTACGGACTTTTGGCAAAATGGACTTGAAGAGCTCCTTTCAAGGATTGTGCATTCTCTTCACAAGTATAAAGTTGCGTTTTATACTAACCAAACGCACTTAAAGGGTTGGCTTTTTTCAAAACGTGATTTTTGGGCTAAAAAAGTTGAAACAAACGGGCACTTAGTCTTGTTTGTTTTACATTAGTCATGGGACACGTATGTGCTACTAGGTTTGATATTTAAAACTTTTGAATTAAAAGTCAGTAATTTCATTTCATCGTGAAATTGATGTTTTTATCATTTACGTGTCATAATAGTAAACTATTCAACATTATTTAATGCAAGGCCGGCACTGTTTTTATCATTTTGTGTGATTAATGTCACAAAATGTTAGTTAAACTTTGGAATATTTTATAATCTTGGTCCATATGAGGTAGGCTTTAGATGTAGTCATGTTTTTTTTTACATTAGTCAAGGGATAATATTTGAAACTTTTAAATTAAAAGTCAGTAATTTCATTTCATCGTGAAATTGATGTTTTTATCATTTTCCGTTCATAATACTAAAATATTCAACATTATTTAATGCAAGGCCGACCTAATTAAGAGCATTCACAGCAATAAATCAAGCTAGATTTTCTTTCTATCCATGCAATTATTTTGGAAAATTATTGTATACTCCCAGAGTACTATAAATGCGTACTCTCTTCTCTCACATGAATGGTGGGTCCCACTAATTAAATTCATGGTGGGACCCATCATTTATGTGAGATGGGGGAGTATGCATTTATGGTACTCCGGGAGTACCTAATAATTTTTCAATTATTCTAATCTCTTCAATTCCCTTGAGGAGAGAATAATAAATAATTGAAGATGGAGACAATTGACCTATCATCCAATTGCTCAAGTGCATCCATGAGCAAAACACATAAGCCTACTACTACAGCACCTAGTTGTCCAAAATTCATTTCAAAGTCACTACGCTTCCACAAAGGTGCACAGTGATACTTTCATTTTCAAGCATATTATCCTTTAGCTATCTCCAATTTGACTGCATTGTTGGGTTTTGTGGAGTCTAGTTGTATTTGATCCGGTTCACAATCTGAGCCGAATAATGTTGCATGGTTTTTAATGGAATATTTTTTGAGGCTTAGTCCATGGAGCGGAGGCTTAGGCCGACAAGCCCAAGCTGTAGCGCTCATGGACAAGCCTCCTGGGGGTCCAGGGGCAATGCCTCGGGGAAAATTTTTTGGCCCGTTTTATAGCCCATTGTGAATCTTGTGCGCAGGATATAGAAAATGCAGTTTTGGTGATTAGGATTTTGTTATTGTTGTTTTTGAGAGTGAAAAAAATTGTACTGCCGCACTTTGTATTTTCTCCTGATAATAGTGAAATCTTTGTAACTCCGTGGACGTAGGCAAATTGTCGAACTACGTAAATACTGTCTTGTGCGTGTGATTATTTTTTCTTTAACATTTGTTTTCTCTATTTTGTTTCTCATAGGTTGGAAATTTCAGGTTAATTCCCTACAACTATGTCATGGTCCTTGCACTGGGGCCTAAATGCTCGTGCACACCATGTCTAGCTAGGACAAAACCAAGCCACTTGGTGCTCTCTCCCGAGTTCAAGATGATGCACAAGGTCATTGAACATGTGAATATCCAACTTCGCTATGCTCGGAACCATCTCTCATGTACAAGTGCTACTTTTAATTACTGCATCTACTAACTTCGATTCTCTATCTAATGCGAAAAAACTTCATGGGAGGATCCAATTAACTCTTCCATGGTTCCCATTTAATTTCTTTAATGAGCAAGGACACTCTAAGCCATCACAAAGCGTTTTGGATGCAATCCTACTTAAATTATGAAATTTTATTTTAAAAATAAAATAAACAAAATATTATTTGTTTAATTTTTTCATCATTATGCACCACCCAAAAAACTAGTTGTCTGAGCATGCCCAAGCATTTATTATTGGGGTGCACTCCTACTCAAATTATTTATATTTTAATTACAAAGATTAATTACCAAAGTAATTTCTTAATTAACCTTTTATGTAATCGTGTAATATACCCCCCCCCCCTTTTTTTTTTAATAAAAATTCTTATTCAAGCAAGTGTTACAATCAAGCATGCAATCATCATTATTCCAAAACACGCATGCATAGTAATATAATCACTGAACATGTGACAAAATGCATAATCATATAATAATACATGCATAAAGGTATAACTCCAAAACAATATATTTGAATTAATCTCAACTTACATCATTGTACCATCTTATTACCTCACTGTTGTTATTGCATGTGATAATAAATTCTAAAAGCATACAAATTATAGTGGAATCATGGCATGCTATTTTTCACGATTGACCATATTAAATTCAATTCACCATTTTTCCAATTAATTCTTTTCTAGCCTCTAAATTCACGAAAAATATTAAAGCACACTCAAATATATGGAAAAAAATTTGATAATTTCTACATATCTCATAACAAATTATGGTTTTCATAATTTTCTCTAGATTTTTATTTTCACTTTAAACTTTAAACCAAAAAGAATGCCCAACTTTTATAATCAAATACACTTCCTGATGCCAGCAATGTTACTAAAACATGTACAGTGGCGTGGACCTTTACAAAAAAATTCCGGGAGAGTAACTCATACACCAACTATCGTGGGGCTTGCTTTTATTTATTTATTTATTTTGGTCTAATTATGCAGCATCTTTTGAATTATCGATTGTAGAACTGCAGGAGGAGAAACAAAGACAAAAAAATAAACATGGAGTAGCATTTTTATTTTTTTTATACCAAAAAAAAAAAAATACTACTCCATGTTTATTTTTTATTTTTTTGTTAATACTTAGCCACTCACGTTACAGAGGCGCGTATAGTGCACTTCTGCCCTTAACAACCTTCTAACTTCTTTCCTCACTCGATCATCACCAGAGTCAAAAACGGAACCAGGATTTGAACTTAGGGGGGGCCAAAGTATGAACCAAAAAAATTTCAAGTGACATGATTTATTAAAAAAAAAAAATCATGGTAGACAAAACAATTGCACTTTATTACCATAAATATTTAAGTCAAGAAGGAAATAATATAAACCAAAAAAGTTGAAAGTTATAATATGATATTCTAACCTTTTCAAAGAAGAAGAATAAAAAAAGAAAAAGACTTCGGATCTCCAAATTTTGGGTAATTGGAATTAATATGTTGATTTTATCACGTTGACCAACTCATCAATATGATAAACCCATACTTTTGGATGCAATTGAAAATCACATTAATGAAGATTTCAAAACTTTGTTTGAGGATTTTAAAAAATTGGGATATTAATATTAAGAGTTGGCAATGCTACATCATCAATATTGGCTTCTAAAAGAATTTTGCATTTTATCTTTTGAAAAAAATTTAAATATTGTAATTGATTTTCCCATAATTTATAAATCAATTAAAAAGTCATATAAATTATTGTCACCCCCATAAGGGAATTTTTTTTTTCTAAGAGATTTTTTTGGTTATGAATTGTTGAATTATGATATTGGTGATTTATGGATTTTTTGTTGTGTTGTATTTGGATTATGGAGGGGCCACGGGCTCAAAGAAAGGATTAGGTGATTAGTTTCTTTTAAGTTATTTGAATTGATCCAAAAATTTGAGGGAGCCAACTATAAACTCTAAATTTGAGGGGGGCTCTTTGGTAGAGAAGTTTGAGTAATATTGTTTGTATTTTTTTTAAATACATGTGTGAAAAAATGTGTGAAAATGCGTATAATATTATTTAAAAACTGAAAACATATTGCTAAAATACTCTACCAAATGTGCCCCTAATATTATACTTAAATTTTTCAAAGAAATGGTCCATCTCCCCCACCCCCCGCCGCGACTAGAGTGATCTGCTCACCTCTGAAGTCTGGAACTCTATCATATGATTTTCATGGCACTTAGCCATCAAGGTGGTCCCCACACTCTACTACCAAGAGTGGGCTATAATGAACACTGTTCATCTTCTAACCCCCAATTTCCAGATTTTGTCATAATCTTTCTCAATATTTATTTTAACACAAAAGTTAATAATAAGTTATTAATAACTGAAAATTACATGTCTGATTTTAACAAACCATAACGGATTCTATTTATAAATACTTCATATGGTAATTAGTTGATGTTCAAAGACAAATTCTCGAAGTTTTTGGTGCAAATATTAATCTAAAAAAAGTTGAAAAATATTGAGTGATGACAAAACAGCTTTGCTCTGAGCAAGTGATAGATATGAGACCTACAAATAGTTGAAAAATATTGAGTGATGGTGCCAAACATACTTTGTGTAGAGTGATGGAGTATTTTAAGTGATGAGTGATAAATGAGAAAAATTAAATGAAGGGTGATGAAAAAAAAAAAAATCCAAACAGCTTAATATTCTTAAGAGGATTGTACTTTCATTTTCCTTGTTGATTTTTTTGTTTATGTTTTTGTTGTTGTTGTTGTTGTTGTTGTTGTTGTGATGGGATTTCCTTGTTGATTTATAGGCTATATTTTAATTGATTTATAGGCTATATTTTAATAGGAACTAATCATAGATTCTAGCATATGTCATCACTGGGTTGAATCTAGGCACGTGAATCTTGATCCACTGCCTGCACATACGTGTCCATTAATTAATGAATGTTGTCAAAAGGGAAACAAATAATTCTTGTCATTAGATAACGGAATTATTGGTAAACATCTGTCATTATTTTTTTTTTTGAAGAGGAATAAAATTTGTATTGCAACAGAGAAACACAATAACAAAGAAGACCGAAACCAAAGGGAACCTGCAGAGCAGGAATTAGTGCAGCAAGTCTGCTTGTACAGTGAATTCTAAAAAAGACGGGGTGACACCATACCACACCTGATGAGAACCAGTCCAACGGGCAAAATGAGCAAGCTCATGGGCTGCATAGTTAAAGGCCCGACTGAGAAATCTGAATGTGCAGAAAGTAAAGGAGGCTTGGGCTTAAATAATATCCTGTATGATGTGCCCAAATGAAGTCCCCATAGCAGATTCATTGATTGCATTAATCACATTAGAAGCATCACTTTCACAAATCACACAAGGAAGATGCAACTCATGAGCAAGCAGGATACCTTGCTCTATGGCAAGGACTTCCACTAATTCCGCCGGGTAATGGGATTGAAGAGTTTTGCAAAGGGCAGCAACTATTTCACCCTTGCAATCTCTAATGATGACACAAATGCTAGAAATTCTTTCAAGGTCTGATGAAGCCCCATCCACATTTATTTTAAATACACCAGGTGGAGGAGGCGACCAGCAGCAAGAAAGAGGTGGCCTAGAGGTGGAGAGGTCTGTATATGCTGCATCAGAGAAATCTTCTATAGAACTCCTTGCCTTCTGCCAAACCTGTGAGGGGGAAGAGCATTTGCCTTCATGGATGGTTCAGTTTCTATTATACCAAATTGCCCAAGCAACAGTGAAGAAAGATTCTAAAACATGAGAGTGAATAACATTATAAAACATGTTATTCACTCTATTCAATTATCATAGACCAGGGTGGGTCAACGTCCCATCTGAGTTTAATAACTATATTCAAGAAAAATGCATCATTTTATATATATATTTTAGAAGGGAAATGTTAATGAGTGCCCTTAGGGCACTGGTTAAGAATCCAATTAAAGAAAGTTTTGGCATCACTTTTATGGGAAATGAAAAAAGCTGTCAAAACATTAATTGTTTTTTTTTTTCCTATAAAAACTTTCTTTAACTGGATTCTTAATCAGTGTCCTAAGGGCACTCGTTAGTATAACCCTTTTTAGAATCAAGACAACTGCATCATGATTCATGAATCCAAATTTCAAAATTGAGATTGACTTGACTGCAATAATGTAGAATTGCTGATTTCAAACTCTATGAGAAATTACATTATAGACCTTATAATTCATGGTATTAAATTAAGGGCAAATCTTATATACAGTACCTTAGGTACCCCTTTTAAATTGCAAACACCTGTCCAATTAAATGACTTAGTTAACGGAAGTTAACACTTAACACATCTTTTTTTTTTTTTCATCGTCTCTTTCAGATCTCCCACAGTCAGACTTCACACAGATGAGTTGAACCCATTATTAGAAAACCCAGGAGAAAAGAAAACCATCGATCCTCTTCAACTTTTCGCACTCAAAGAAGGAGAAATTTGGCTTAAGTGAAGTTTCAAAAAGAATATCATTGAAACATCCTAGCATTCTTTAGAGGGAAAATCTGGTGCAAAGAATGAGTTCAAGTGTAAATATAGGGAATAAGGGAGACGAACCAGGTCAACCTCATAAACCAACAATCATTCACCATGTTAGCCAAGAATACAACTAGATCTGGCTTTGCATCATAATGAAAATAATGGGATTAATGGAGAAGATTGCCCTTTGTCCTTCTTTGCTTGATTTCGTTGAGAAATTTGAGAGTTTGAGTGTGAGAAGTCAAATACTGTTGAAGGATTGTCAATTTAAAGAAACCATTGGATTCTTTTGAGATTGTGCAGGAAAAATCTGAGTTTTGTTGTTGATGTGATGCTCACAAGCCAGTCCCTTCGCCATTATTTGCTTGGTTTTGATTAGAACTCAGAGAGTTTGGGTTTGAGAAGCATAATGGTCATTGGGTTCTTTTGAGTTCTGGCTTTTGAGATTGTGCGTGAGAAGTTTCAAGTTTGAGTCTTTGGGAAGTTACAGTTTTTCTCATTGAAAGAGAGAGTGAAAAAAAGTAAAAAGAAAAAGAAAGACAGCGTTAAACTTCTGTTAATTGAGTAATTTAATTGGACAGGTGTTTGCAATTTAAAAGGGGTACCTAAGGTACTGTACATAAGTTATTGTACCTAAATTTTGCCCTTAAATTAAACCTTATACATATTTTTAAGATAATATATAAAAAAAATCAAATTAATGGGAGCCACTAGAACATTTTTTAAAAATATATAATAAAAAAATAGTTGCATTTTTTTTTTCATAAAAAGTTGTAAAAAATATTTTTTTTAAACCAATAGCCTTAAAGTATTTATTAACTTTTCTCTATATTAAAATTTGAAATTTGAAAAACTCTACCCAAAAAAATTGAAATTTGAAAAACTCACTTTGTTTTCTTGAGATGATGTTCTGATTGGAATCAAATGAAGAGTAATTATTTAGTTCTTGGGAGCACAATAAATATGTGCTTCCCCCCTTTCACATAAATAGTTGGTATCACCATAAATTTAATGGAACACTAAATTTATTATGTTAATGGAACACTAAATTTATTATGAGGGTCTAGCAATAATGAGAGCACACATTTATTATGTTAATGGAACACTAAATAATTACTCACAAATGAAATGGTGTGTTTCATAAAATTTTTTTAAAAAAAATTATTAAAAAGCAGTAACTCAATTTGATTGGAGAGAGAGAGACTCAAATCAAAATTTTTTTAAAAAGACTCTAAAGAGCGGCTTTGAGATCCCCTAGGTTATTCAAAGAAGTGAGGGTGTAGTTGCATTGGCGTGGCTCTCGGTGATGCATTAAGGGCAGAGATTCGAGGGAGGGGAGGGACGATAGTGAGAGTCAGAGGGGAGAGAGAAGAAAGGCAGGGAAAGTGAGAGAGGCAGCCAAAAGCTCTTAATGGCACATCAAGTTCGCGGTGGTGGTGTCAAAGACTAGTGACAGTAGCTGTTGGTAGTGTGTATCGACAATGGGTCTAATTTAGGTTACAAGAGAGTGAGAGAGGTGATAGACAAGAAAGAGAAAAGAGAAGTGAGAGGAGAGAGAACAAATAATAATAATAAAACAAGTAGCAACATACTAAAGTAATGCTAAAAAAATTTGGAAATATTTGCACAAGTAACACAACGGATGGTGGGTTTATTTTTACTCTTTGGTGTGTTAAATTAACATTTTACCACTTTATTTGCACAAGTAACACATCACAATGTTACTTTATCTATTTTAACACATCATTTTATAATACATCTTATATCACATATTCTATTTTTTATCACTTTATTTAAATATTCTTTATTATTATTTCTTTTTGGTTCCCAAGTCCGAAGTTTGAGTTAAAGACAGCAATCACAATCGGATAGAAAAGAGAGAAAAAGTGTGAATAAAAAAAGACCCAAAATATTAATAGCATATTTGCCCGTATGGTGTTATTATTAGAACTTTACTGTAGCCAATGCCAAATAAATTTGATATTTGACATATCTCATGAACGTGATTTTTCGTGTTTGGTGTGCTAAATGCAAAACATTAGCATTTAGCACACTTGATGCTAGTGCTCTAATCTTTTTATGGTTTCAATTTAAGAGAATTTGTTTTAGGATGGACTGGTTTGGATATTACAATATTTGAGAAGCTGGATTTTATTGTGGAATGACAAAAGATCACAAAATTTCTTACTACTATATCATATATGCCACCCTAATGATACATTATTTACTCTACTAAGAGGACCGTATCTGTAATGCTTAGTGGTTCTTTCCATATATTACAAATTATAATTTTAGGCAAAAATATCATTTTGATTCTTATTTTTTGGAGTCACTTTTGGTTCTTGTTATTTTTAAATTGAAGTCAATTCAATCTCTACTGTTAGCTTACTTATTGAAAATGCACACATGACAAACAGGTGCACTGCTGGCACACTTCACACATACAACTTAAAACAGTTTGAGTGGGTGTGCTCGGCAGCATCACAGAAGTGGTAGAAATGGGGTGTTGGAAGAGGACCATTCCTTGTTGGTGGCCAAGTAATCCAAGACAAGTTTCTTGTTATCCCCCACAATCTTTTCAGCTTCCGGCTTAACTTTCTCAGATTGAAATATAATGCCTGCTTGTTATTAAAACTGGGTTTCTAGGAACCCAACATGTCATTGAGCTTGACCAATGCCAGCTTGGCAGTTTTAGCTGACTTAACTTGCAGCCGTCTTACAAAGTTTATTGGAAGCCTCCTGCAAGCTAAAAAGTTTGCATCTTTAGACAATTCCTCATCGAAAAAACTCTGATCGGTTCATCTTCAACAACTATCTCATAGTAAAAACTCAAAAGTGGCTGTAAAATCCATACATTTTTCCTTTTGATCACTATCTGAATCACTCTTCTTAGATTCAGCATCACCTAATTAGGATGGTTGCCATAGCCTTACCCTTTGTTTTACGGCTTAGTCAATTTTAAGTTAATTATTGGAATTAAGCTCTCTGTCTCTCTCTCTCTCTCGTGTAACTGAGTTTGCAGCGATGGAGCAAGAAATCTATTCTTGGGGCCCATTTTTAGGACCAAAATGAAATAGTATGTAATTCAATGTCTGTGCATCCAGACACATGCTCAAACGTAATTATGTATGCATTTGAAAATACCATTGAATAACTATTTTAAGAAACTATTATATATATATATATATATATGTATGTATATGTGTGTGTGTGTGTGTCTGTGTGTGTATACCTTTGTTATTTTGCTTAAAAAGATTAGCAAAAATTTTATATTTTGTTAGATATAACTAAATGAAAAGTATAGAATAATTCCTAATTTGAGATATTTTAAATTTAAATTAAACATTCACATGGCATCTAAAATATATTTTAAGCTTATTCATTAAAATTACATAATAATTCTTAATTGAAATTATCATTTCATTTCAATCATTCTCTCAGACACGAACGTAACATATATTGTTAGTTAATATTTTGTAAGTAATAGATGCGTTAGAAAAAGAATGTAGCATTTTGATAATTTAATACTTCTTTTTCTACAAATATAAATTAATATGATAATTTGAGTATTTTCATCTATTTATAAAACATATTTTAAAATTTTTAATTATGAAAAAATAAATCTAAAACATAAATATCAAAATAAATATTATGTCTATGGCGATCACTATCTCTCTTGGCAATGTTGGACTTCAAGTATTAAACATTAGAATTTTATAATGAATTTAGGGGCAATTATACTCTCTTTTCTCGAGGACTAGGGTAATAACTCTCCACCCCAAATGTTAAGGAAAAAAAAAAAAAAACTCTCATTCCTTAATATTTGAAGAACATAACACTCCTCTCTTCTATTTATATTAGTAATGAAATATTTTAAATTTCTTTAATATTCTCTTTACCAAATTAAGTCTAACCATGATTAGTAAAAGCATAACCAATAAATTTAGAATAAAAATGAAAAATATATCAAGAACCTAAAGACTTGAAATGGAAAATCTCTCCACAACCTTTTGAAAAAAAGAAAAAAAAAGAAAAAAGAAAAGAAAAAAAGAAGAAGAAACAAAAGTCATACTTAATCTTTTATAATACTCTTTAATTATAATTTTAAAATAATGAATTTTAATTCTAAAAGGGAGAATAACTTTTGGGAACCTACCATTTGCTAAAAAATAGGCTCGTACACAACATTGTTAATATCAATTTAAAAGATTTTGGTCAAATGGATGTCAAGAAAGGAAAGTGTTATTTTCCCCTTAGGCCATTTTTGGTTTGTGAATTTTAGGAGGGATGAAAAAGTGGAGAGAATGATTTTTTGAGGTGTTTGGTTGGCTTGCTTTTAGGAGAAAAAATTGATGAGGTCTAGGTGTTGATCTTCCTGAAACTACCAAAAAAATTTCTTCCTAGATCAAGGAGAAAACTAAAGAGCAAAATCAAACAAAATTTTGGACCAAAAAGCCCCTCCCCTATGCATTGTTCAAAATTGCAAATGCATTTGTCATTTTCTTTTTTCCTTTTTTTTTTTTTTTCTTTTTTTTCCTTTAGTTTTTTGTCTTTTTCTGTTACCCCCATCTGTTTCCATTTTGGGCTTGCCTGGCCTTGGGTTAATGGTTTTTTTTTTTTTTTTTTGGTTTCTCACAGTGTTTCTTCAAAACTTTCAACTAAAGACTAATTACTGTTCGCGACGAGTGGGTCCATATCGGGGTAAATTGTTGGCCCAAGGAGTTTTTTTAAAGTGCTGGTACCCGGACTTGAACTAAGGAGCTTCTAGTCAAACCCAAGACAGCCATTTTGAGACCAAGTGCCCAACCACTTTGCCAACCCCACTGGGTTAATAGTTGAAACCTCAAAGTTTAATGCATTTAAAATGTAATTTTGCCTTTTACTTATATGCATCACATTTATTTCATTTTCTGATTTTTTTTTTTTTTAATTTCCTTTATGGTATGTGCGTAGCCAATACAATGAGATGATCAACATTTATTTAAATTGGAACTAACAACTAACATGAACATTGTAGCCGACTCAACATGGTCTCAATTCGCCAAAGGCCTTGTAGCTGAATTGGCATCTCCCCATGCACAAAGTGCTTGGAGATGCTGGATTAATTGCATGTTGTAATTATCTCTCCCAAAAAAAAAAAAAAAAAAACAAAACATGGTCTCATTTCCAAACTTTGATCAACACCAAAATCAATGGGTCATTGATATCTTCAAAAGCGAAGATATTGAATTTCCAATTTGTGTCTTCAAAGTGCCCAACTCTCTTAAGGTTTACCAAGCCAGAAGCCTACCTTCCACAGGTAGTAGGATTAGGACTATTGCATCATAAGCGATTGGAAATTGAATCAATGCAGATGTACAAGCTTGGTGTAGCAAAAAATATTCCTAAGGGATTTGGAGGCATTGAGTTAGAAAAACTCATTCAGGGATTCTTGAAGCTAGTTCCGTTTGTACGTGCTTGTTACCAAATGTACTTGAAAGCTAATGACAACAAAATAGCATGTGCAGTGGCCACTGATGGTTTGTTTCTGTTGGAGTTGCTATGTTAGTACGGCATTGGCAAAGATACTCTAACCAAGTCAGATATTTTGTGTCGTTTAGTTGACACTGCAGAAACCAGATACTCAGAGATACAATGATGCTTGAAAACCAAAGTCCAATTATTGTGCTGAAAAATATCTTGCTCGCTGAATGCTCACATTCTGCATCACAGAAAGAGAAGTCACTTAGCGTTAAGAAATATCTTCCTCAAATGATGTGCGGTTATTGCAAAGCACTCTCTCCACTCAATGTGCTAGAGAAATACCCAGCTTCCATTGCTTTAAAGCGTGCTCATTTGTTGGATCCTTTGTACCACTTGATTATGCTCAAAGAGCTGCCCAAGGAGGAGGCACCTGAAGAAGAAGCTAACGAAGATGGCATGTTGCCGCCTGGGGGTGTCCAGGCAAACCGGTGACCTGCCTAACCCGTCCGCCCCGCAGCTATCCGACCCGCCGCCACCCGATCAGACAACTCCAGCAGTCGGACGCAGTTTCTGACTTTGCTAACCCGACACCCAGTGGATTGGTTATCGGTTTTTCAGTTCAAAACCCATGAAACCCGACCCAAACCGAAGTCCATTCAATATCCAGCCATTTTTTCCAGATTCCGGCAATTTTTCTAAATTTTGGACATTTTTTTCTAGATTCCAACCACTTTTTTCCACTTTTTTCCAGATTCCGACCCTTTTTTCACTTAAATCCGTCAATTTCTGGCACAATAAACATCGGATCTAGCCGAACCAGTGATTTCTCATCACGATTTGGCAGAAATCTCGCTGGATCCGACGGGATCTCACTAGATCTTGGATGGATTTGGCAAGATCTTGCTGGATTTGGTGAGATCTCGCCGCGTTTCGAAGGATTCCAGTGAGATTGGTTTCACCCGAAACCAACCACCACCTGCCGGCGACCCGAATCGACGAATCTGTTACTATTACGGGTCGGTTGCGGGTTGGGCAAAAACCCGACCCGCCCGACCCATAGACAGCCCTAATACAACTAATGGTCTGTTTAGAAGTTTAAAAAAGGAGGGAGAGTAGAGTAAAGGGAGGGAGAGTAATTCAATTAACTTGTTTGAAAGTTTTTTAAGGAATGAGGGGGAGGGGTTTGAAGGGGTTTCAACTACCTCTAACTCCTCATTTTTAATTTCCCAAATTGGAGAGATTTGAAAGGAGAGTAGAGTAGATAAATTATTGACCCAGTGAATTTTCCAAATTACCCTTTCTAAATTAACAAAATTACAAACCGATTATATAAATAATCTTTGTTTGTTTCCTGAGAAAATTTTAGGTGAATGAAAAAAAAATTGAATCTCACTATTTCACTAACACTGAAGTAAACACAACAACATCCCATAGCATTTGCAAAACTAGCTAAACCCTAAACCCTAAGAAGCAAACACAACATACAGACCAATGCATTTCAAAACATTCGCACACGCATAGCATCAGCAAAACTACCACACCATAATGGAAATGAAGTCACAAACACTCACCGTTGCTGACATTAGGCTTTTCCACACCACCACAGCCGCCGCTGGCATTAGGCTTTTTCGCAATGTCGCCGCCGGCGTTAGACTTTTTCTCATTGCCGCCAACCATGTTAGCTTATTCCTAAGTTTTAGCTTGCACCGGTTGTAACGAAATCCTCTGCCACCGAATCTAGGGAGGCAGCGAAGTGATCAAGGATGTGACAAGGAGATGGAGAGGGAGATGTAGAGAATGAGCTGTTGCATGAGAATGAGAAAATAGGGTGAAAGAGTAAATACACATACATTAAAAAAAAATAGTAAAAATAAAAAGTAAAGCATGAAAATATATCATTTTGGTCTATAACTTACCATTAATTTTTCACTTAAAAAAAATTAACGTTAATTTGGTATCTATATTTTGGTAACAATAAATCTCATTAGTACTATTCAAATTAAATCTAACAAATTAATCACAAACTAATGTTATAAATCCATTTTCAAATAGGGATAAATTTATCTATTTAAATTATTTCTTCTCATTTCTATCATAATTTTTAAAACATCAAAACAAGAGGAATGGCTAATTACTCAATTCCCTCTTACTAAATTTAAAAACATCCAAATAAGGTAGAGAATAATTATTCTCCTCTACTCTCCTTCTCACTACTCTCCTCCCAACAGGCCATAAGAGTTAATCTGCCTGGAGTATCAGGTATACTATTGGGTTTAGATATTCCCCAAGAAGTTAAAAAACCAATAGAGCTAGCAAAAGGTTTACTTGAGCTACCATGGTCAAACCTTGATCCCAACTCTATTAAAAATATAGTTCCTGCTGAAAAGGAAGTCCTGATTCCTACAGCATCATGCCTTTGTGATGTTGGAGTGAAATTCTTCACAGACCACATAACAGACATTGGATTTGACCCCGACAAAACCTCGTTTAAGCTCCGTCTCATTAAATTAGATGTTAACTCAGAGGTTATAATTAGAAACCTGGTGGCATATGAAGCAATGTCCAGGTCTGAGTCTGAGCCTCTGGTTTTTACAAGGTATTTTTAATTGATGAATGGGATTATAGAGACTGAAAAGGATGTGAAGGTACTGAGGGATCATGGGATTCTACAAAGTGAGTCCATGAAGGATGACGAGGTTGTGAAAATCTTTAGTGGGACAACCACCCAGCCAATACGAGAAGCATATGCACATGATTTAGACAAGGCCATTGCAGATCTTAACAACTACTATAATGGTTTGCGAAAGGTTAAGGCTTGCAAATTCATCAAGAAGTGTGTGCTTACTTTATGGAACGTTCGCACAATTTTTGCTGCAATCTTGCTTTTGTCGCTAATGGCTCTCCAGACGTTCTGCTCAGTCTATGGCTGCTCTCGTATATTCAACAAGACCAATTAATACAATAGGTTGCATGAGTCTTCATTTTTTTTTTGTCTGTATTTTAGCATTGTAATACTGCTACTCTTGTCATGTAATGTTTTTGGTTTGAAAGTTGTTAGAAGAATAATAAGTATCTACCGGTAAATTGTAGTCATAACTATGTGCCTTGCAAGCGTCTTTCTTCATGCTTTATTCTCATCTGTATATTTTAGCATTTTAATAAAGCTTATGCTGTCTTGTATTGTTCTTGGTTTGAAATTTTTTGAATTATCTTCGGGTACATTAATTAATTGTAGTGTAAACATGGCTTGCAAGCGTATTTCTTCATGTTCTATTAGCATTATGATCTAAGTTTCTATGGCCATCTTGTTCTATTGAGATTTGTGAGAAACACCTAGTCCTATTTAGGTATTAGTTTGGACCCAAATTTTAAATTGCAGCTTAATCAATTTGGAGTAATCTATCAATTAACGCTAAGTTTAAGTGATTAACGAATTAATATAAGCAATGATGGCCACATATGCATGGATAAACACATTAGAGCCTATAAAATGAACAACCATGGGAAATTACAGAGTAAGAAATACATAGCTAAATCTTGATTGTCATAAAGATAGAAGAAATCATGATAAACTGGTATAATTTAAAATGAATTTAAAATGAACTGTGTTATATTTATGTATTACCCAAAGGGTCTTCAACCTAAACATAGTGCTCAACACCGTAAATCATTGATCTGATAGATGTCATCTAACACACACGAGATGAAAATTTCCAGTGAAAAAAAGGTCAAATAGGGTCTATATATTTATAATCAAAATTGCTTCGGAATCGTTACTCTTTCAACTGTGGTAAATCACTGATCCCAGAGATCAATATCATCTAACGCACACTTTCATCAGATTATCCCATTGAAAATTTTCCAATGAAATTAAAGGTCAAAGAGAGTCTATTTATAATCAAAATTGCTTAAGAATCATTGTTGTTGATAGTTAGGTTCTCAATATTGAGGATAAATGTTTAGCTTTTAAATTTATGTATGTTGGCAAACTGAGAACAAAAACATGTCTAGATTATGTGTTAGACATTAATCAAGTTTTGTTTATGTCAAGATTCAAGATTAGTCATGCTATAGAAATAAGAGTTCAAATTCTGTGAAACTTGAACGATCGAAAGTCGTATTCTGTAGATTTTAAATCAGGCCCAAAGCTCGCGAAAACATTTAGGGTTTCAGTCCAACACTACTAGATGAAAAAGGAAAACCCTAATTACATTTCAAAAGTTCTTGGAAGTCTTGTGAGTTACTCTTGTGAGATTTGTGTAGCTTTCTAACTCAATAAGCATCCACCAGAAGTGAGGTCTACAATCAAGAACTGGTGGAGACAAGTTGCTGCATAAAGATCAACTACTGACGGTGATCTAAAACCTTTAAGTGGGATCTCAAGTCACGAATGTGGATGTTTTGTGTTCTGAAAATTCAAATAGAGGAGTCCGTGGAGTCGGAGCTGCATGTGGTCGTGTGAGTAAATTTTACAAGAGATAGCTTTAGATTTTAGGAAGAAAATCTATTATAAACTTCCATTCTATCATAGTGAATTTGTTTACTTTGAGGATAGTTACGTTAAATTCTCCCCAAGTTTTTTTACCTTGAAATTGTTGGTTTAATTGGTTTTATTGGGTCATCATATCGCTTGTCTTCTACCTTATCTTTTTCCCTCCCCTTCTTTAAGGTATTTCCCTTTTTTCTTTGTCTCTTCAATGCAAATGACATTTTGAGATGTTCTAGTAGCTAAATTTTGTTTGTAACACGGTCTACACAGTCCTTTCGTTTGCTGCCAGCTTTTCTGTCCTTGTTATGGGTCTGATTGTGTTAGACTATTTTGCTTAAGGTACAACTTTTTTTCTTGGTACAAAACTCATTAGAAAAACTTTTTTCAAGGTACACTTAGTACTTTTACGAAAGTCATTCTTTTAAAACAAAATGAGCCAATGAAAATAAGTAAGCTCATCCAAACATGGTCTTATGTCTATTCGAATCACATATTGCCTGCTCTGCGGTTTAATCTTTTTTCTGTATTTTAGAGATTGTTGAATGATAGTAAAATGAGAGAAATTTGTTTTTAAAATCTTTGGTTGTTTGATTTTTTTTTTTTCAAACTTGTTTATATTTAATTTTTATGATAATCTGCCTAAAATACATACAAATTTTTGAAGAATATCTTTATTTTTTTTTCCCTTTGGTTTGAGAGGGGAAGGTCCTCTTGATGGGTGATTATGGCTGAATAATACTATAAATAACAAAGAAACACGTTGTCGTTGGGGGTCTAAATCAAACCATGAGGAGATAAATTGTAATTATACCTATTTAATATTGACCAAAAACCTTTTTCTGACAGTTATTAATATATAATTTCATAACTTCAAAATTAATGTCAATATTATTTAATTTTTTTATTGACGACATTGACATTTAATGTCAATATTATAGTTATGACCAGCTACAAAATTAATCTGGTATTTAACATAATTTAGTTTTTGCCTTGCTAGAAACCTAAAATACATATTTTGCAAGTGCAATTTTATTGCATTATTTAAAAGTAATATCTTTATGCATACATTGTTAATTTATTTTACATGCTCCACTCAACCCAAATAATTCCCTCATTCAACTAAAAAAGACCCGCATTCCAACTAATTACTGTTGGCTGTACTATTTATTTTAGGCTCCTCAATCGTATTTACAGTCATCTTTCTGCCATCCTTTCTTCTTTATAACTTTAACGTTGTAATTTTGACCTCCCTCTTGTGATTTTTGTCCCTTCCACATTAATGGTAATCATGCTCTTGAGAAAATTTATAAAATCAGGCTTTAAATACTTTCATGCTCTCGTTCCCACTTCCCACATTACATGCTATAATGCGGCTTTTCCCACTTTTGGTTGGGGGAGTGGTGGGGGGGAGATAAGTGGATAACAGAACTACAACTGTTCTGAAAGCTAATAAATTATCTCATTCTTACTTCTCAGCTTAGCTCCTTACCAACACATTCACTTAGTCAACATAAAACCATAAAGGCCATAGATTTCCATTTATAGTCTTTCCATTGGATGTAGATGTCACAATTACAGTAGTGCTGAGATGTGCATATTTGTAGGTAAAACTCCCCCCCACCCCTCCAGTTTTAAGTGTTTAATTTCTTGATGCTTATTGTATGTGTATCCTTCTGTTTTTATCGTTCTTTGACCGTGTAAGAAAACTAATGAAATGCAGATATTACACTGATCCATCTGGCACATTTTGGCAATGCAATGCCAAGGCTATTGGTTCGGGTTCAGAGGGTGCAGACGGCTCTCTGCAAGAGCAATACAACAAGGTATATTTTGTGTGAGTAGCACAAGCTCTCTGCAATATAAGTATTTCTTCTTGTGTTAATTTTTTAATTTTTGCTACTGTAAACTTGAAAAATTGAAGGGATACATTACATATTCTATTATCTGCAGGACATCACTCTTCAAGAAGCTGAAACCATTGCTCTTTCCATTCTGAGGCAGGTTATGGAAGAAAAGGGAAGAGTTTCTTGGAATTGCTGATTCATTGTGTTATGCATCATGTCTAACTTATCATATTTTCCTTTCATCACATTGATTTATCTATGTTGTTGAACCTAGGTGACACCCAATGACGTTGACATTGCAAAAGTGGCTCCAAATTACCATCTATATACCCCCCTTCAGAGGTGGAGGCGGTTATTGCTCGCCTATGAGTGCAAGTCCTCACATTGCAAATTTTAGATTTGTATCGCACTTGTTGAAGATGAAATCCCTTGATGGATTGGTGACAAATTCTGTATCATTGCGAAACTAAAACAAAATGGAAGCACTGCATGGGAACTTGAATAGAATACTTTCGCAATTAAATCTTGCCTGGCTAATGTTGGTTGCAGTTAAATGCTTTGCTATCTGGACTTGGTGGTTTTTGATACACAGACTAGAGGAATCTCAAGATTATGATTGACTTTATTCTGTTCATGATATATTTCATTGGTAGATGCTTCGGACCTTGTTTTTGGGTTACTAAAAAAAATGTTAATGTTTTATGGCCATACATTTCTGTAATCTTTCGCAATTTCGTGCTCCATTTTAAATAGCTCAGAGATAAGAGCATGTGGTTCGTATTGGAGCATGTACATGCAAGAAGACTTGCAAATTTAGCAAAAATAAATATATAAAAGAAGATTCTCGCAAACCAAGATTGTTGGGAGACCATAGAAACTTTATCATTCTAGTACAGATTATAATAGAACAAGAAGACCATAGAAACTTGATCATAATGCTACAGATAGGAATGAAAATAAATGGAAGATGCTTGCAAGCCACGATCGCATGGTTATATGACTGATGTGCCTGAAGAGACCTGGACAAGAACTTTTAAATCAAATGAATCACAACACAGCTGAAGCTTTATCATAATGCCACAGATAATAGAACACAAAGAAAGACAGAGCAAAACGTCTGGAGAGACATCAGGGACAAAGTGCAAGATTGCAGCAAATCTCCATCAGGGACAAGAGCAAGATTGCAGCAAAAAGCGTGCGAACATTCCAAAAAGTAAATACACACTTCTTGACGAATTTGCGAGCCTTAGCCTTTCGTAAACCATTATAGTAGTCATTAACATCTACAATTGCCTTGCACAATTCATGTGTGCTTGCTAATTGTACAGACTTGCTCGTACCACTGAAGATCTTTACAACCTCGTCATCCTTCAAGGACTCAGTTTTCAGAATTCCATGATCCCTCAATACCTTCACATCTTTTGTGGTCTCTATAATCCCTTTCATCAATTCAATATACTGTGTAAAAACCAGAGACTCAGACTCAGACTCATCAAACTTGGACATTGCTTCATATGCCACCAGCTTTCTAATTATAACCTCCGAGTTAACATCTATTTTAATGTTAGGGAGCTTAAATGTGGTTGTGCCACGGTCAAACCCAATGGCTGTGATGTGGTTTGTGAAGGAGAATTTCATCCGTCCATCACAAAGTTTTGATGCTGTTGGAATCAAAATTTCCTTTTCAGCCAAAGCATTATTATTAATAGAGGAGGGATCAAGATTTGACCATGGTAGCTCAAGTAAACCTTTTACTAGCTCAATTGGTTTTTTAATATCTTTCGGTATATCTAAGCCCTATACTACTATACCTGCAACTTCAGTCATAATTCTTGATTGTGGCATGTCTTCTTCTTCCTCTTCGGGTGCCTCCTCTTCCGGCAGCTCTTTTAAGCATAATCAAGTGGTACAAAAGGTCCAACAAATGAGGATGCTTCAAAGCTATGGAAGCTGGGTAGTTCTCTAGCACATGGAGTGGAGAGAGTGCTTTACAATAACCCAAAAACATTTGAGGAAGAAATTTCTCAATGACAGGTGACTTCTTTTTCTTCTTAGATGCAACATGGCTTGAGTTTGGCTCCGAGCATTCCATGAGGAAGATATTTTTCAGCACAATAATTGGAATTTGGTTCTCAAGCATCATTGTATCTCTAAGCATCCCATGTTGGGTCAGTCTCGTTCCTGCGGTGTCAACAAGCGATGCAAAATATTTGAAGAGGTTAGAGTATCTTTGCCAATGCCATAATAACATAGCAACTCAAATAGAAACAAAGCATCAATAGCCATTGCATATGCTATTTCAGAGTCATCAGCTTTCAAGTACATTTGGTAACAAGCACGTACAGATGGAACTAGCTGCTTTAGTTCAGAAATGAGTTCTTTGAACTCAATTCTTCCAAACCCCTTATGCATTTTTCTGGCTACACCAACCTTGTACGTCTGCATTGATTCAAGCTCCAATTGGTTATGATGCAATAGTCCTAATCCTACTACTTGTGGACAATAAGCTTCTGGTTTGGAATCGTTTAGAGAGTCAGGCACTTTGAAGACACAAATAGGAACACCAATGTCATTGCTGTGGAGAATGTTATTGATAGCAATGATCCATTGATCTTGGGGCTGATTAAAGTATAAACTTGAGGCCATGTTTGGTTGGCTTCTATGTTCAAGTTAGATCCAATTTATTTATATTCGACAATCTAATAATCTGTGAGAGTTTCTTTTACTCACTGTATTGGCCATGATACCTACCACACACACACACACACAAAAACGTGATACACGTGAGTAAATGAACAATAAGCATTACTTCTCACATATCTTTTTATAATTTGTTAAAATAATAAATTGTAATTTGAGTAACATCATCTTTAACTGATTTTACTATTAACACTATTTTTTTAAGACACTACTAATCATAACACGTTAACTAAAAATTGATTTATTACAATGAAAAATTCAACACTTGACCCACTCACTTGAATCTAAAATAAAATTTGAATGACCTTTTTTGATTAATCACAAAAACTGCTGGTGATATTTTGGAATCTTTATCATTATTGTGGTCAGGGAGGGTCAATCTGAGGTAGGCTTTGTCTTACATATCAAATTATTGTTTGTTGATGTGAGGAAGGCTTTACACTTTCTTTTGTTTGTTTTCCATTTAACTGCTTGCATTATATGTTTTGGTGGGTTAACTATATAAAACTTTTGAATTAAAAATCAGTATTTCATTTCACGTGAGTTTGATGTTTTTTCTCTTTTAAATTTTTTAAGTGCCAGATCGTGTCTCATAAAAGTGATTGAATATGGGCACAAGGGACAAGGGGTTTACTTTAACACATGAGGAAAAGGAAGGAAATAGTGAGGTATAAATAGTTTTAGAGTTATGTAATGGAATTTGGGGTTAGGAAAAAACTATTTTTATGTTAATGTTGCACTATTCAAGTAAAGTGTACATTATAGTTATAAGAATTGCACGCTTTGTGTCGAAGTGGAAAATATTAGCCATATTTTTGCCTAAATTTACTCCTTACATGGTACCATTCATGTAAACTAATCAATACCTTGGGGGTTATTGTTATTCCTAAAGAACCATTACCAGTCCGGCTTGATGTATCTAATTTGTGCGAGAAAATTTGATATGTCTGAAGAGACCTAGATCTTCTGAGAAGATTCTTGCAAACCAAGATCATCAGAAAACAATAGAAACTTGATCATAATACAACATATATATATAACAATTAAAAAAGAAGACCATAGAAACTTAGATAAGAATACAAGAAGAAGAAAGACGCTTGCAGGCCATGATCACATTATTACAATGTACCATAGCTAGAAGACCTTATTTTCTAACAACTTTCAAACCAAGAACATTACAAGACAGCAGAAGCTTTATTACAATGTTACAGTACATAGTTAAGAATTAAACATGAAGAAAGACATTAGTAAGCCACGATCACATTGTCTTAATTGCTCTTGTTGAATATATGAGAGCACCCATAGACAGAGCAAAACGTCTGGAGAGCCATAAGGGACAAAAGTAAGATTGTAGCAAAAAGTGTGCGAATATTCCATAAGTGAATACACACTTCTTGATGAATTTGTGAGCCTTAACCTTTCGTAAACCATTATAGTAGTTGTTAACATCTGCAATGGCCTTGTCTAAATCATGTGCATTTGCTTCTCGTATGGGCTTGGTGGTTGTCCCTTTAAAGATTTTCACAACCTCCTCATCCTTCATGGACTCAGTTTGAAGAATCCCATGATCCCTCAGTACCTTCACATTCTTTTCAGTCTCTATAATTGCGTTCATCAATTCAAAATACCGTGCTAAAATAAGGGACTCAGACTCAGACATGGACATTGCTTCATATGCCACCAGGTTTCTAATTACAACCTCCAAGTTAACATCTAACATAAGGAGAGGGAGCTTAAACGAGGTTTTGTCACGTTCAAATTCAATGGCTGAGATGTGGCCTGTGATGAATTTCACTCCAACATCACAAAGGCTTGACGCTGTAGGAATTAGGATTTCCTTTTCAACATGAACTATATTTTTAATAGAGTTGGGATCAAGTTTTGACGATGGTATCTAAAGTAAACCTTTTACTGGCTCTATTGGTTTTTTAATATCTTTTGGTATATCTAGAGACAATAACATACCTGCTGCTTCTTTCACGAATTTTGTATTCAAAAAGCTTTTCCCTACTGGTTTCCTTTCTTCTTCCTCCGTTGCCATCTCTTCAGGCGGCTCTTTGAGCATAATCAAGTGGTACAAAAGGTCCAACAAATGAGCGTGCTTTATATTAAAGCTATGGAAGCAGGATAATTCTCTAGCAAATTGAGTGGAGAGAGTGCTTTGCAATAACCCCACAACATCTGAGGAAGATATTTCTCAATGATAGGCGACTTCTTTTTTCTTCTTGGATGCAACATGGCTTGAGTTTGGCTCCGAGTATTTGATGAACAAGATATTTTTCAACACAACAATTGGAATTTGGTTCTCAAGCATCATTGTATCTCTGAGTATCCCATCTGTGGCCAATCTCATTCCTGCGGTGTCAACTAAGTCACGCAAAATATTTGAAGAGGTTAGAGTATCTTTGCCAATGCCATTGTAACATAGCAATTCAAATAAGAACAAAGCATCAATAGCATTGCATATGCTATTTCAAAGTCACTAGCTTTCAAGTACATTTGGTAACAAGCACGCACAGATGGAACTAGCTGCTTTAGTTCATAAATGAGTTCTCCGAACTCAATTCTTCCAAACCCCTTATGAATATTTCTTGCTACACCAACCTTGTACATCTGCATTGCTTCAAGCTCCAATCTGTTATGATGCAATAGTCCTAATCCTACTACTTGTGGGCAATAAGCTTCTGGCTTGGAAACCTTTAGAAAGTCTGGCACTTTGAAGACGCAAATAGGAATGTCAATATCGTTGCTGTGGAAGATGTTATTGGTAGCAATGACCCATTGATCTTGGGGTTGATTAAAATTGAAAGCCATGTTGGGTTAGCTACTATGTTCAGGTTAGTTCCAATTTATACAGGACAATATTCATCATCTGTGACAGTTTCTCTAACTCATATATTGTAATGTAGGGGTGGCAATGTATGACACACACAACTTGCAAACATGACATCATTTTTTGTGGGTTAGTGTTTAGTTTAAATGGGTTCGTGTAAAAAATAAGATGACACACTTTAACGGAATTAAAAAATTGGTCAATTTCATATTGATGTTTAACTCGCAATCAATCCGAAATGACCCAATTAAAATAAATAAATGTGTTTTTTATATTACATAAATTTGAATTCTAAATATAATGGAGTAATTAAAAGAATTTTATTGGTTATATTGATAATTATTAATTAAAACTCTAAAGTCCCTAACCCTTTTACTGAAACAACGAAAAAAAAAAATCCCTTTTTGCTTTATTTGTCTTAGAATATTATCTACTAATGGGTTGAAATGGGTTGTGTCGTATCGACCTGTTTAATAAACAGTTTGTGTTAGGATTGAGAGATAACACGATTATTAAATGAGTTGGGTTAGGGTCGAGCTTTGTATTCGAATACCTTTACCTTGACATGACACGAACATATCTTAGTAACATGAATTGCCACCCCTTTTGTATTGGCTATGATACCTACCACAAGGGGAAAAAATGGAGAATGAAATAAATGTGGTACAAGAGTAAATGAACAATATGCATTACTTTTTTCATTATCTTTTTATAATTTGCTATGACGATAAATTGTGGTTGGAATAATATCATTTTCAAGCCAGACCTAGGTTTAGGTAACTTAGGCCATGAGCCTTGGCACCATACTAGAGAGAGGCCCCCTAATGTAGGGGCCGATAAGTGAAATATATATATATATATATTAATATGATTTGTACAATTTTCTACTTTTTAAGAAAGCATAAAAAATTGATTGATGCTAGAAATACTACAAATTTTATTACATAGGTCTTACAAATTGTTGTGCCACCAATCAATGGATAATTATTGGGTACTCTCGGAGTATCATAAATATATACACCTTCCTCCCACATGATTGTGGGTTCCACTAATTAAATTTATGATAGGACTCACAATTTATGTGAGAGGGGGGAGTACACATTTATGATACTCCCGGAGTATTCAATAATTTTCCCCAATCATAAGAAGTTATTCAAATATTCATTTATTATCTTGTTGAAGTGCCACAAACTAACATTCTTATCCACATCATTTAGTAAGTATTTTTTGTAATAAAATTTGTAGAAGCTCTAGCATTTCTCCCCAAAAAATTGTAAACTAATAACAATCAACAATCACCATTAAGTAAATAAAAAATGTTAAAGACACTACAAATTTCACTACAAAATATTTACAAATTGATGTGGCAATATTAGACTGATACCACTTAAACAATATAATAAATTAATGTTTGAATTAATTTTTTCTGAACAGTGACACTTCAATTTGTAAGGCCTATTTGATAAAAAATTTTCAATATCCCTAGTGTTGCTAAAGTGAATTGGTCATATAAAAAAGTAAGAATAATTTATTTTAAACAAAAAAAAAATTATAGTTCAAAATATTAACTAAATTGATGGTTAATAAACTAAATTTTATTTAAGTAATATTTAAATATACTTTTGACCCATTTAAAGTTTTATCCTATGGCCTCAAAATGTTTTGAGCTAGCCTGGATCATTTCCAAGTGATTTTACTATTAATACTACTTTCTAAAACATTAATCTTAGCACGCCAACTAAAAATTGATTGATTACAATAAAAAAACTTAACCTTAACCAATGCCTTTTAAGTATTGGGATCCTAAATAAAATTTGAATGAAATTTTGTAATTAATCACACAAATTGTTGGTTAAACTTTGGAATCTTCATTATTGTGGTCAGGTGGTCAATGAGAGGTAGGCTTTGTCTTACATATCAACAATTGTTTGTGGATGTGAGGTAGGCTTTAGACTCTCTCTTGTTTGTCCATGTTGCTGTTGGGTTGTTTACAATGTTCAAGTTAGTTCCAATTTAAACAGTTGTAGAGAGTGTTGTGCATTTGCTACATCTTTTTCCATTAGTTTTTAGTTTTAAACTTTTATGTATAGTTTTTAATAAATTTCATATTTTCTCACATTTTTAAAATACAAGTATACTTTAACATACTTTTTATAAAAGTAATCAGCAAAAAATTAAATAAATTGATGCCAAAGGCACACACAGCAACATTTCTCTACTCACTGTATTGGCTATGTGATGTAAGACAATCAGAACAAAATGAAACAATAGAAAAATAAAGGGATATGACCTAGAAGTCAACACCTAAGCTTGATTTAGAGTTAGCACCAAATAAGAAAACTACTACGAGTTAGCACCTAGGGTGGAACTAAAGTCAGCACCAGACCAAAGAGAGACCAAAATGCCATTTTTTTTTTCATTGATCAAAATATCAACTATCTCCAAAAGGAGTACAATAGTTTGCTTATAAAGGATTGCTAAACTCTAGTTCTAATTGGCGAAGGAAATCCTAATTGTCTTATTAGGAAAATAACATTGTTTCCAAATTAAAGTACTACTAGGACCTAAAATATAAAAATACAATTAACTTAGAAACATAAAAATACTAAATAAAAATTTTCCAGCGTCTTCGAATCAGTCTCCTTTGGTTGGAGAAAACTCGACCTCAAGTTTCAAAGCTTTGAAAGATTAGAATGTTAACTAGTAACACTTGCTCAAGGTTGGAATCACCTTAAGGAGCACTGAGAAAAGAAAAATTTAGAATTTCACCACATCAAACTCTCCTGGAATCACAAAATCAATGTGTGGAATCAGCATAATCTCATCTTAAACCTTATGAACCATAGGAAGTGCTGTGATTTCAAGCTCTTCAACTTCACCAAGTTGCAAATCTTACAGCACGATGGAGGGTTGATTCATAGCACATTCAACAAATTCAACTTTCTCATCATGTGCACCCTCAAACATAATACTCTCTTGAGAAACTATCTCTTCACCTTGTTGCTCTTCAATACTCTCTTGATGTTTTTCCACTACCAAGATCTCATCATCAATGTTGTCTCCTATGAGGGCAGTAGTAATTTCATTGTGATCAATCTATCATTCTTGATTTTCCAATTAAATCAGTTTGAGTCTTCATTTGCTTCCATTTACAAATCAAGTCTTAAACACATTTCGTGAGCGTTTTAGATAATTCATTGTCTTAACAAAAGGTAGATTGTTGCAAGAGTCCACCAAGTACATGAAAAGATTTTGCCAACATGACTTGCTAAGTGCGGCCCACTCAAGATAGTACTGCCGCAGTCTTACCAAGTAAAACTTGGCTGTTGGAACACTGGTGATGAGTGGGCTTGGTGGGGCCAATGGTGCTATTTTTTTAAGTGGGCTGGGTTTGATAAAGGATTTATTTTGGGCTTTTTTGTTGATTGGGCCGTGTCAATTAAAGGCTGTGTTGATTTATTTATTTATTTTAAACTGGGGCTAAGGGTTTGGGTATAAAGCTGGGCTTGTGGTCTTGTTAACAAAATGGGTCGGTCAAGGGCTTGTGTCTACAATGAGTATGTTATTTTGACCGGGTCAGGTAGTTAATGGGTTTGAATAGAAAAGAAGAAGGTGCCAGGGTTTTTTTTATTAAAAAAAAAAAAAAAAATCTAACCATGGGTAAGAAAAAATCTGCACATCCTAAGTTAATACTCAGTAGTCGTACAAGATTTGTTATTTAACACACACACCAACTTGAGATGTCAAAAAAAATACAGAAGCTCTAACACTTTTTTGGAAATCCTACAGATAAAAGGAACATGAGAATCACAAACTATTATTATTATTATTTTTCAAAAAGAAAATCTGACCACTTTGATTATATCCTGATATACAACACTTACATTAACAATCTTTACTCTGTCACTAGCTTTTGTGGTACCATCAATGCGCAAGAACTTGTAACCTTTGGATACTATTGAATTCTATAAAACAAAAGATCACTAATAAGTTAAATTACCGGAAAGCTTGTTATAACTTATAACAACAAATTCCAGATCAATAATAAAACATGGTCCTTAACAAACCATTAAATTAGTGAAGTTACTGTCTTAACTCATCATTTTAGGTATTATATACATATTTTTATTGGCAAGTTACACACATAGCCAATGAATCTTGAACCCATGATCTCATCAATTTGCTCTTACAACTTACAAGGAGAGAAAGTACCACTTGAATTAGAGCTCACCTAACATGTCCAATTCTTAAATCTGCTCTATCATCATGCTTTGATTGAGTTCATTTGAACAAAAGGGCAAAAAAAAGGGTAACTTAGAAGACCAAAAACCAAGTCGATAAAATAATCAATTGATTATATTTCAACACTGTGAAAACATTCATCCAAGCTTAAGGTGGACAAGGACATATTTGATTTCCATGGTGGTGAAAAAAAATAGTTTTATTTATTTATTTTTCTGTTCTATTGCTGGTTACGGTGACTTCTTTTTGTAGTCAATGGATATTACTATTTACTGCTATAGTTCTCAGTAGTCGATGAGTCTCTAATTCTTTCCACTTTTAAAGAGGAGAAGCCCTGTAGGTGGAATGGTTAGGGAGAAAGGAAATTCAAACTGCAGTCTGAAATGGGAGGTTTGGATTTTAAAAACTTTGGAACTAAACTTCAATTTCATCTATCGTTTGTTTGGATGAAATGATTATTATTCTAATGTGTGAGATTTTGAGCTTGGAATATGTACAACAATGAAGGAAAGCTAGTGAGAGAACTGAAATAGAGAATAAAAATTCTGAGTACTACTGAAATTGTATTTCCAAGCTCTAAATTTTTACAAAATATATTAAGCTCTATTTATAGAGTAGGAAAGGTTCTAGAAACCCCTACTCTAACTGGATCATAACAAACTCATAACAAACAATCTAGCTAAGCACTACTCTATAACTGTATTGAAGAAATGTTGAGGGATTTGAGCTTTTGTGGAACTGCCTAAGCAAAACAAATCCAGACAAAGGCACTTTGAAGAGAAAAGAAGAGAATTCAAACACTACGTTCAAAACTACACCGTTTCTGGCTAGTGTATTAACTTCGTGAATTAAGCATGTGCAAAACGACGCTATTTGCCGCTAAACCAAATGTCATCGTTTTGATCTAGATGACCGTTGGTTACTAGCCGTTGTTACAGCTGTCTCTTCTTCCTCTTTCTTCAATATATTTGAATTTGGTGGTTATTCTTCTTTCTTCGAATCACTTAACTCAAAACCAGTCTTCCTTTCTCCATTTCAAGACTCAAAATTTCCTTTAACATAACGCGCATAAAAGATGTCAAAATAAAAAAGCTAGCAAATGGATGAATCATTTTTTTTCCCGACAAATGTGGTTGTAGCTTTAATTTATTTTTATTTTAATATTGAACACAAATTGTGGTTATAAGTTGTAGAAGAACCGCAATATTTAGAAAGTGTTATTATATCAAATTTGTGGGTGAGGTAAAAAAAAAAAAAAGAAATAATCACTAAATGAAAATAAACTTGGGTTTTTGTGGGGCCACAAACAATTGAGCAAAATGACACTGTCAATTACACTTTAACCGATTCTAGGCTCTAGCAAAGAGAGCTTCTCTCCCATGCAAATCAAATCACTCAAAAGTAACCACCCTTACAACATACTGAACATTTCATTTCAAACATCATCTTCTCTAACCCCATTTCCATCATCATCAACAAAGATCCATCATAGAAAAGAAAATCATAAAAAAGAAATCAACTCTAAAAGCAAAAACTATTAAAAACCCCAAAAAAATACCTACTCCGTAAAAGTCACTGTGAAACCCCAACCGTACCAAATCCCTTTGTAAAACCCAACCCAAAAAATCCCTCACAGAAAAGTTTGCCATAATAATAATAGGGTAATATTTGTGCTAAATATTGTACCTATTGAATTTCTTAATCTCTTTCAGCGTGATAAAGTTTCTGAATCCAATGGATATTTTTGATAGAGTTAGTTTTCTCCAATATTTCAATAATTTTACTTTTTAAAAAAGGTAACATTTAGTGTTCTATTATATGGACAAAATAGAAAGACAAAAAGTGGAGTAGTAATTTGATCATACTATATGTGTTTACAAATTTGAAAATTGCATGATATTGTGAGTAACATAGATAGGCTTGTTTCATGTCTACTAAAAAAAAAAATCAAAATATCATTTTGATAAATAAATATACAAATATCCTTCAATAATTGTTTGTAAAATTGTTTATATCTCTAACATTATTTTTCTTTTAAATATGACAAGAGGAAACCACAGGATAAGAAAACATGAGAGAATTTTTTTTACAATGGTTCTACAAGAGAGTGAAAATACTTTTTTTTTTTTTTTTTTTTGATACAAGAGAGTGAAAATACTAAAATATGATAAAATTTCCTAATTTATAGTAATAAATAAGAGAGAGGAAACTAAAACATGTTATATTAATTAAGATAGTGTTTTTTGAACCGTTAGGTTGCTTAGAGATCTATGGTGGATAAAATTTATAACTTTTGTAAAGTTACACTAAGTGTAACTTAAACCCATCTTCTCTCTCTCTCTCTCTCTCTCTCTCTCTCTCTCTCTCTCTCTCTCTATATATATATATATATATATTGCAAAAGTAACTAAATTTGTGCAAAAATACCATACTTCAAATCAATTTTTTCTCAGATAAATCTTATAAAATTGACATCAAAACTTCATTATACTTAAATAATTATTGAACTACTTAAAATAATTAATATAAGAAAATATATTTATTTATCATATTAGTAATTTTTTTTTTTGAGAAAAATATCAGTAATCTTTTTAATTATATAGAATAAATACTACAATGTTGGTTATATATATATATATATATAATGTCACTAAAAGAAGGTTAGAAAATCTAAATGATTATGACTTATATAATGTCACTAAAAGAAAATTAGGAAATCTAAATGATTATAACTAATTTTAGAGAATTCACAAATATTTAATTTTTTATAAATTTTGTTAAATTGTGGTCAAAGCGCTAAACATGAATACTGCCACCCTCCTCCACAACAGGGACGAAGGTAGCCTTCGACTTGGGGGGCAATGCCCCCCCCCCCCCCCCCCCCCCGAAAAATTCTTTTCTTTAAAAAAATATTAGAGTATATACTAGGTATTAATTTTAGCAATTTTTTAATATAAAATTACACTTTGCCCCCTGAATAATATTATTAATTCTTTTAAGAGTGATGTTATAGCCACAAATATTTCTATAATATTTTTACAAATTCTTAAAGTAGCAAATTCTTATTGATTTGCATTTAGCTCACCGCCATTTACACTACTTTTTTACTTACCAATAATCACTTATCACATCAGTAATTTGAGATATGATCATTTAATCCATTATCTTTATAATTAACTTTCTACATCATGTAATAACAACGAGTGTTCAGAAGCTTTTTATTTTTTATTTTATTTTTAATGTCAAAATCTTCTATTCATCCCAATTCAAGGTTTATGCATTTAAGTATGCCTTTACCAATCACTGAAATAGCTGAAAGTTGGATGAGTCCTAACACACACACACACACAAAAAGCACTGAAATAGCATCAAATACTAAAATACAATATATAGAACTTAGACTATAGTAGTCTAACTTTGTCATTTGTGCTATGTAATTAAACTGGATATTAATAATTTAAATTCATTTATTTTTATATATTAATTATGTATAGGTGCTAATTTTTTTTTTAATGGGAATGTATAGGTGCTAGTTAGTTTTTTTTTTTTTTTTTTTTTTGAGAAGGTGCTAATTAGTTATGTAAAATGAATAGTGATTATTTTTATAAGATTTATATTGCAAACAATGGATTTAGAATATGGTATAAATTGTATTGTTTTGAGTCTTGACAGCAATTGAAAAAAAAGCACAACAAAAGATAAAATTAAATTTTATTGCACGCAATCAAGAATATAAAAAAAAATTAATTGTAGGCTTATATTAGTGGAAATAACTAAATATTTTTCAAGTCATTCAAGCAATTTGTTCTTATTCCCATGCTTCAACTGTGTCAAACCTTGTAAGTTTAATCTTTGGATTATTTTCATTTTCAATACAAGAAAATTCTATTTGAATATACTATTTGGTTTTGTATTATTTCACAGTTTCACTCACCCAAAACAGAACTTTCTTACAAGATACTTTAGAAGAAGGAATAATGGTACCTGAATTATGGTGCTGACACATTTCTTCGTGATTTGCTTTTATTCTTGATTCTTGAAAAGGAGCAAGTGCCATTGCCATTCTAGTTTGAAGCAAATTGCTCTTATTAGAATTTAAAAAACAACCTTCAACTGAGTAGAATTCATGACAATGCTAGCCTTCGAAGCATCTTGCAAGATAGTACAATTTATTTGACATTTTTAATACTTAAGAAATAAAGAAGTTACACACAATAGATGAATTTTGAACAAAATTATTGACCACCCTTTACTTGAGGAGCTTGTCCGCGTTGAAACTTCCTTTTCAATCTGGTTACTCCAACTGCAACCATCACATAAATTTTGTCATTCATGTTGCCCAAGAAACGGAAATAAGTATACCTCCAAGATCTATTCAAGGGTAAAGAACCCCGAAATACCCAAAACCCTGTAATAAATCCTAGTCCCAAGCTTGTATAGAATGAAGTTATTGCAGAGCCATCTTGGTTTTCTTCATCTCCTCTCGAACATTGTGGATCTCCGAATGATTCATTGTTCAAGTATATCTTTGAAAGTGGAATTCCACAAAGTTGAAGATTCCCTATGTAGGATGAGTTATCAAATCTATCGAGTAGGAGACCACGAGGAATTACCCCTGACAAATTGTTATGTGACATGTCTAAAATTGCAATGGATGTCAAATTAGTCATGCCAGTTGGGATGGTGCATGAAAGTTGATTCCTTGATAAATCAAGAGACTCTACTTCTATTATTTCAGCAATTTTTGGTGGGATAGGTCCGACCAAATGATTTGTTGACAAATTCAAATTCTTCAATCCAACAAGGCTCATAACTTCTTTAGGAATTTGTCCCGTCAACTTATTGGATGAAAGATCAAGTGATTTCGCAAAAGGAAGAAAATTTTGGAATATATAATGGTAATGGATCTTATGAGGAATATACATGAAGGAATGATTGTCCCTAAAGGAAGTGTCAACAAAGGCGCATCGTGGAATGGTTCCAGATAAATTATTTGAAGCAATGTTCAAATATTTCAAATATTTTAGTTGGCACAACTGCAACGGAATGCTTCCACTAAATGCATTGTATTGCAATGCAAGAATCATTAGGTTTTGTAAATTCTCACCAATCCATGTTGGTATGCTACCCAACAGTCTGTTCTTTCCAAGATCCCGAAACACCAAGGCAAGTGCAATTCTGCAATAATAAAGGCAGTTCTACTGAAAGGCGATTCCTGTCCAATCGCAGTGTCCTAAGATGTATTAATTGGCCAATTGAGTTCAGGATTTTTCCATAAAGAGAGTTATTAGCTAAGTTTAAAATGACCAAATTTTGTCCATATTTCCAACAGTCTGGAATCTCTCCTGATAAATTATTTTCGGATAGATCCAAATAAAATAGAGTTATTTACAGACAATAATGCACATAAGTGTGAAATTGTTCCAAAAAATGAATTTGCAGCCAGAACCAATACCCTTAAGTTGGCAGAGAAGCCAAGTAAGGGACTGTTAAAGCTGTTGGAACTCAAGTCTGGTAGTGAAAGTTGGAGTTGCGATGATAAATTTGGCACATATCCGTGGAGGTCATTGAAAGACAAATTTATATTCTTGGTCCTAGAAGACAGGTTCCAAAACCAATCTGGCACGACATCTACAATTCCAGCATTAGAGATATCAATGGAAGAGAAATTCTTTTGTGATTGAAGCCACCATGGAAATTCTGGGCCTAGTTGGCAAGACCCCAAACCTATGGTTTGAAGCTGAAAGGGTGGAATCCAGCTTGTACTCGCTTTTAACACCAACCGATTTGAAGATAGATCTAACACTCGCAAGCTTCTAAATTTTAGTAATTGAGCTTCTGTGATGTTACCCTCCAAGTGATTCCCAGCCATATTCAAGACAACGAGTTGCGAGAGCTGTGCAAGACTTTGCTCTAAGGATCCATTCAATTGATTGTTGGAAAGATACAACTCTCTCAGTGATGAAGAAGTGCTAAGCTGCAGGCCTTTCTTTTGAAACAAGCCTAGAGTTAATGGTATTGGACCTTCAAGATTATTCATTGAGAGATCAAGAGAAGTGAGAGAAGTCAGGTTCCTAATAATATCTGGGATCAGACCTTGTAACTGACATCTTGAAAGATTAAGGTAAACAAGACTATGGCCAATGTCAAACAACCAATCTGGTATTGTAGAACTGAAATCATTATATGAGAGATCAAGGATTTTAAGAGAAGTAAAATTCACATGAGGCAAATTTTGAGGAAGTTTGTGAAGTTTACAAAAGAATAAACTCAACTCTACCAGAGTAGGTAGCATATTTACTGCATCAAGCCAATCATCTGCATTGCTAAGATCAACACCACCCAGATCAAGAACTTTCAAAGAAGAAAGACCATAAACCCAATTGAGGTTGCTGGCTTTTAAAGAAAAGCAGTTTCCTCGCTCAAATCCAGAACCTCCAAGTGTGAGAGGTTTCCAAGATGAGTGGGAATGGTTCCTCGAAAATTGGCATTAGATAGGTTGAGATATTCTATATATTGAAGAGAACCAATAAACTCTGGAATTGAATCCTGGTGGAAATCGTTGAGGCTCAAGTCTAGGAATTTCAAATATGCTAAGTCAAGCAAAGAAGGACTTATCTCACCTTGCAATATGTTGAATGGATCTTTACTGTGGAGATCAACAATGTAAGTTTAGAAAACTTACATTGTAATACCCAGCATATTTTTTTTTAATATGAGGTTATTAATTTTCTTTTATATATAGTTGATGGGCCATAAGTACTTTTGTTAGTAACTGCAGCCCACTACCCCACTAATCCCATATTTTTTATACCTTAACTACAAGGCAAAAGAAGAGATAAATCAGGGTTTCATAGAAAGGGTTTCATCATAAAGGAAGCTAGAAAGTGTGTTTTATCCTTAAAGTTTAGAACACATACAATTAAAGAAGCAACCATAGAATTCTAGGTATGATTTCTCATTTGTTAGAATCAAAGAATTAAAAGGTTAGAATCTTATCATGGAATCGGTAGTGATGAGTAGATTGCTTAAAAGGGGATTGTTTACACTATAAATCTTAATTCGTGTAGATGCTTCTACGTTCTTCATTGGGTTATACACACACACACATATATATATATATATATATATTAATTCCTAGATTGTAAATCCTAATTCAAGGAAAACTTGGCTTTTTCGTTTCCTTGTGGTTATATAGATTAGATGGGCTTAACGTGTTTTTTTATTTTTTATTTTTTTTTACTTTGGGATTATAAAGCCACAGATTACATTTAAGAACCAAGCCACTGTATGCTGTCTAGATAAAGCCACGGATCACAAAACTTGCTAGAATAAAGCCACAGATTACAAAGTTTGATTATGTACATGGCTTTTACGTTTTCTTTGGGTTATATATATATATATATACCATAAAGGGGGAAGGGGACACACGGAGGAAGGGAGAGAGGCGGAAGCACAGTAATAATATAGTGAAAGTAAATGTAAATAGCAAAGTTAGAACAATAATAAGGCGGTAGAACCAGCCAAGCAGTATATATCAAAATAATTGAAAGCAATTAATGAAAGCAATTTAGAACCGTCCAGTATGGCGGTAATCCGTCCAAGGTGGCGGTAGCAACAAGCAATATAATGAACATAAATAACTGAAAATACTTCTTTATTGAAAGTAGTTAAACACTTACAGTAGTAGTAGTGAATACAACAAGATCTCAACAGTAGAGGTTAACAGTTACAAAGCTTGAACTAGTTCTAGTTACAAGGTTTGTATGAACAAGGTTGAACAGGATTGTGGTTAACAAGATAATAGGAGAACTCTCTCAAAGAAGGCAAACTCTCTAGAGGAAGTTCTAACAAAAGTTCTGAACAAGTTCTAAATTTTGTTCTGAGTTCAACATAAGGGACAGCCCCCCTTTAATAGGCAAAATTCGGAATGAATAGTAACAGGTGAATAGTGACGGATGAATAGTGCCAGATGAATAGTGACAGGTGAATAGTGACAGATGAATAGTAAAAGTGCATCTTTTTCTTTTTGACTCCAAGTCATGGGAGAAATCAGGAGCATCTTACGGGAGGGCTTAGACCTTCATTTTTAGGCATAGACCTCATCATTTTTTGTCCTTAAAGGAGTCATCAAAAGAAGCCAAAATTTGAATTATGATGGGAGTCTTCAGAGTATGCAATACTTCCAACGTGAGAGGCATAAATTCAGCAAGATTTCTGACAAAAACTAGTAGGAATATCATCAGGAATATCATCATGTGCGCATGTTCTTGAATAGTGGCCATTATGCTGGCTAGACAAATAGGGAATAGTAGAAACAATAATCTGAGGACTACACAATTAATCAGTAGAAGGAGCATCGGACGGGTATCCATCAAAAGGATCAAAAGGACCCCGTGGAGAGTCACAATCATGCTCATGATAAATAGCATATTGGTTGCAAAATCCACAATATAAAATAGGCTCATCCAGTGGTCTTCTTCCTGGAATGAGAAAGCTCTTTGGATTACAATGGTCAACAATACGTAGCCGAGCAATAGCTTCAACACGTGGCCTGGGACCAAAAACATAAATTCTATCAGTGCTTCCCATGAAATGATAATCCTTCCACAGGCTCTGAGCAACTTCAATAATTTGATTATTAAAATAGTTTCCCCAACATTTTGCAAGAGCATAAGGATTTTTTAAGGACAAATGAGGATCCCCTTCAAGCCATTGCCCCTGATGAGTATGACCATTGATGAGAATAAGATGTTTCGAAGGCTGGACATTCATCCAGTTATCTCTTTCCCATCTAGGTAGAGTACTCCAACATCTGATGGAAATAGTGGGGCCAGTAAATTTTTTAATGGCATCTTGAACAATTTGAGGAAGTTGACTGGCTTGGTAATAGCTTGTTAATTTTAGAAATCTAATAAAGCCATATTCAAACATATGAGAAAGCCAGTTAGGATCTCTATCATCATCATCATCAGCAGCAAAGTAACCATCGTCATAATTAATTAAGAGACCAGGAAATCGGTATGGTTTTTCATACACTCTGAGAGTACTCCCAAAGTGTTCTTCCCATTCTAACTGGATAAACACATTATCACCTTCATCAATTTCATCAGGATCAGGAATAGTGGCGGTAACAAGTTTCTTGAAACATTTGAACCATAGGTCGAAAGACCCAAACATAGCCTTGCAGTTCAGTATACGCGATTGTATATCTGAAGGCAAGTTGGCAAAAGCACTTTTTAGCATAGATTGGGACTTAAGACTCAATCTAGAATAATCAGTGCCCATTATAGTCATTTTATCCTTTGAATGGATATCCTCTTTGCCAAGGAGTTGACTAGTGTAAGGATTATTTGTGATATTTGGGTGGTTAGCAAGTTGGCTTTTAAAAGCCCCAATTTCTGAAACAAGGTTTGAAACAAGGTCATTGTTTGAAGCAAGAGGGTTTTCTAAGATAAGGTTAACATAATGGCTTAGGTAAGTCTCATTCTGAACAGAAAGGTTAACAAGATGGATTTCCAGGGCTTTAAGAGTGGTTTTTAACAGATCATAGTGGTTTTGAATAAAAGCAGCTTGAATGTTATCAAGAATAAATTTAATAGAGTCTGGAAGTTCTGAATAGATTCCATTGTGGAATTGTAAATTTTTTGACAAAACTTCTTACAAAGCAATCACAATATCACCACAGGAATATGCCACCGTTGCCGGGACATACCCTTGAAGGGATGTCGATCCACTGGGTTTTACCCCAGAAGATTCGCCTTCATGCATTTTATTTTGGGAATAGTCCTGTACAGGAGCTTTTCCCTTGTTTTTCCTCTTAGTAGAGGGAGCCATAATAACCCACTTATTAGTGGTATGAATACTAATATTATCCCACTTACTAGTGGTTTCTATCCTTGCATTAGTGCGTGATTCCTGCAAAGAATCATTAAGAATATTAGAGCCATTGGTAATAGTAGATAATTTGGCACCACTAGGAGTACCTTCAAAATTGTGTATGAAGCATTTCGTCTTTGATTCATGATCAAATATAGTAGCAGGGGAATCAAAAGACAAGTCTAAAGCATTATTAACATCAATTTCAAGTTTTGAAACAAATTCAAATTTTACTTTCTGTCCAAAAGGATCAGTAGTAATTCCATCATTATCAACAAGGAAGGGATACAAAGCATTTATAAATGGCAAGCCAAGAATCACTTTATCAGTCATATTTTTAACAAGAACAGAAGGAATTTTGAAACAGACATTATCATGGCAAATATGAGCATTATTCAGTTCATATTTAATTTTCATTTGGGAACCATTGGCAGAAACCAATCTCTCAGTTGATTTCTCAAAATATTTTGAAGGGATTAATCCTTCCTGAATACAATTCTTATCTGCACCAGAATCAATCATAGCAATAACAGTGAAATAATAATCATGGGAAACAACAATTTTCACTTTTGTGAACCATTTTGGGGGAAGGATATTGTTAAGATTAACAAGGCTCGGTTGAGCACCATCAATACCTTTATCAGAAAGAAGAGCTTGTTGACTGGGTTCATCTCCATCCTTGTGCTCATCTTGTTCATCATCAGTCTTATTTTGATCAACAGTTTTATCAATTTTTAATATTAACAATTCTTGTTTGAGATTATGGTTATCACTTTTAATGTTTTTAAGTTCAAGTTTTAATTCAGTTATCTCCTGTTTAACAGTATTAATTTCACCTTGGAGATCATTAACAGTTAAATCTTTGGATATCTTCTTATTAAATCTTTCCAAAGTTTCTTCAAAACTTATAGTTGATTTAAGTTTTTTACTAGTTTCATCTTTTAACAAGTTTTTCTTGAACTTATCCAAATATTCTTTTTGTAATTCAGGATTTTCAATTTGACCGATCAATTTTATTAACAAGCTTTCATTTTCTTCACCTTTAGTGAGAACATTAACAGTTTTAACAACATTACAACAGGAATCTCTACAACCAAGTTTAATATTAGGAGAATCAGAAGAATCATCAACAGAATGATAGCAAGAATCAGAAGAAGAAAGATCATCTTCTAAGGAATCAGACGAATTGTTTAATTCAAGGATTCTGAATAATTCTTCTTGATCATTATCATCAATTTTCAACATGTTAAACTTGTTTTTCAACTTACCAGGTTTTTGTTTACAATCTTTACTAAAATGACCAGGTTTTCCACAATTGAAACATTTACCTTTACCTGACCTTTGGTTAACATGTTTTTTAGAAACATTTTTCCTTTTAGCATAGAAATCATTAAAGTTGGTTTTATGTTTTTTATGGTTATAATTTTTGTGACTTTTATCGTTTTTACCTTTTTGCTTAGAAGGAGCAATAGAAGGTAAACCATATTGTTCAAAAAAATTCCCCATTTCATATTTAGCTTTTCTTTTATTTTTTAATTGGTGTTTTAACAGTTTTTCATCATTGCACATATTAATTCCAAGTTTTTTAATAGTGCTTAAAATATCACCATAAGTTAAATTATCATAGTCAATAGAATCATTTTTACCAATTAATTCTTGTTTTACCTTATGAGCAAAGATAGGAGGCAGACCGTCAATAAACTTTTCTTTCCAATAAGGCTTGAAACAGTCTTTCCATTGCATCACTCTGGAAAGGAAAACATCTTGGTACCATCTATAATCAGACATAGTAGGGCATCTCAAATTATTTAACAGGTCAGAAATTCGAGATGAAACATTAGATGGAGTACCAACAAAATGTTTGATAATAGTATAAATCAAGGTATTAACACCATCAGGAACACCTCGACCAATACGATCATCAAAAATAGGCAAGCCTTCATCATTCTTTTTAACAGCATGTTTAATAGAATCTCTGGAATCTTCTGTGAGATATGAATCCCACCATCCACGAAGAGTACCAGAAAAGCCAGTAGTAAGAAGGTCAACAATTTCAGATTGTTCAAAATCATGATTATTTTGATAAGCAGTAGCAACCATGGACATATGTCCCATTTTGTTAATAATTTCTTGCTCAGAAAAGCCATCAATATTCCATTCATAAATCTTATCAGCAGAAACAGAAAACTGAGTTTGAAAAGGTCTTTCTTCAAACTGCATATCAGGAGGAGTAGGTTTTGAATACCAATTTTTTGTAAGAAACATGGGCTTGGAATTGCCAACAAATCTTTTAATTCTGGGTAAACCATCATCAAAAACATTTTTTGCAGAAACAGAAGAAACAGTATCAGAATCTGTACTTTCATCAGAAACAATTTTATTTTTTGAAATGGTTCGAGTAGCAGGAGTACTTGTAGAAGTACCTTCAGTTTTAACTTTTAAATCAGAAAGCATTTTGTCAACAGTTTCAAGAAGTTTAGACTGAGAGGTTCGAAACTTGAATTTGTTATCATGACTGGGTAAATTAATCAAAGGTTCCTCAGTCTTGACAGAAACAGGTTTTTGAACAGAAACAGGTTTGTCAACAGAAACAGTTTTTTCAGCAATTTTTTCTTCAATACGGTCAAGCTGTTGACCAATAACATGCAATGATTCATTAGTAAAATTGTTTTGTTCAATAAGGCTAACAACCGGAGTTTGTTCATCAGCAATTTTGAAAGGAGTAGCTTTAACATTAATTTTGTCAGTAGTCACCAAAATAGTCTCAAGGGGTGGATGACTAGATCTGACAATGGTTTTGTCATTTTTAACAAAATTAGATTTCTTTATCGCATTCAAATGATTTTTTGAAACTTCATCTTTTGAAACATAATAGTTTTCAAGAAAATCAAAGAACAAAATATGTCTTTTCAATTGATTCATTTTTTCTAACCATTTTCTTTTAACACGGTTTTTCTCAGACTGAGCAAAATCATTTTGGTAAATTTTTCTTTTTGTCTTATTTTTAGGAAGCATAAATTCATCAAACAATGGAGTCAAGTCAACTTCAAAATTTTCCTTGACAACAGTCAAAACTCTTAAATGGTTGACATTATTATCAATAGGAGGAAAATCAGAATCAGAAGGACAAACAGAATTAGCATCATCATCTTCTTCGGTGGCAGGTTTGCCATATGGAGAGGAAGATTCAGGTTTGGTAGAATAGTAAACAGAGCGGCTGATTTGAGATTTATCACTTGAAACACCTTTTAATTTCAGATCAGTGGGTTTTTCAAAATTCTTTTGTAAAAACTCATTGATATCATGATCTCTTTTCGAAATACTTTCAGATCCAGCAAAGGAGTGTCTTCCTTCGTTAATCCTCAAAGGTTGATTATTTTGAAAACATATTTTAACAGTACCATCAAGATATTGTTGAATATTTGTGAGATCAAGCTCATCAAAAACAGGTTTAGGGACAGGAGATTCTTGATTCAACAACCATTCTTTAGGAAGAGTAATATCTTGCCATTGAATCATTTTTGGAACTTGAACTTTAGCATCAGGAGTTGAACATGTGATTAACATTGTTTTACCAGAGGGTTCTCTAGGATTCAAACAACAAGGATTTAACTGAGTACCCAAAAGTCTGTAATAAATACGATAAATTAAAGCAAAAGGTTTACTACCTTCATCCATAATATAACCAGAAGAAGCAATGTTCAAAGTCAATGCTTTAATAATATTAGGATCATCCAAAGCAAGAGTAATATCAGGATAACAGTTAAAGTAAACAGGACCATCATACAAAGAAGCAGTGATCATACCAAGAATGCTATCTTTGAAAACTTTAAATCTAGCATCATGTAAACACATGAGAATAGAAGCATTAATACCCTTTCGGGTAAGTGGTTTAACAGCAACTTGAACCAAACCAATATGCAAATAGCTGAGTTTCTTAGCAATAAAGTCATTAATATTTTTCTTGGAAAACAAACAACATTTTTCATGCATCTTTGAAATGGAAAATATTTGTTCAACAGTTCTGACTTTATAAACAGGATGAAAAGTGGATTCAGCCCAGCTGGTTTTGTAAACAGTTTTAGTATCAACTTTAGGAATGTTTCATTTTCAGAAATCAGGGAAATCAGGGATCTCATGATCTTCAACAGTGTGATCTTCTTCATTCACAATATCAGGAGGACAACCAGTCCTGGAGCTGATAGAGGAGTTGGATCTCCACAACTTATCCATATTATCCTAGTTTTAACACTCAATTATCATGTTTTTCTCACAACCGTTGCATTTCGTAACACATACCCTAAGCAACCCTATACCACACACATGCCCTACACGCCCTCCTGGCTCAAACGGGCCTTACAGTCAGGTTCTGGGAATTCACTTTACACCTAGGGTGGCGCCAACGACGGCAAGAACGGGACACAACAACTGAGCACCAAAGGTTCGGACAGACACGGACAAGGCACAAAGAACACAACCACACTATTATGTTTCAATTGTGGAAAACCTGGTCATTTTAGTAAAGATTGTAAACAAAAACCTGGTAAGTTGAAAAACAAGTTTAACATGTTGAAAATTGATGATAATGATCAAGAAGAATTATTCAGAATCCTTGAATTAAACAATTCGTCTGATTCCTTAGAAGATGATCTTTCTTCTTCTGATTCTTGCTATCATTCTGTTGATGATTCTTCTGATTCTCCTAATATTAAACTTGGTTGTAGAGATTCCTGTTGTAATGTTGTTAAAACTGTTAATGTTCTCACTAAAGGTGAAGAAAATGAAAGCTTGTTAATAAAATTGATCGGTCAAATTGAAAATCCTGAATTACAAAAAGAATATTTGGATAAGTTCAAGAAAAACTTGTTAAAAGATGAAACTAGTAAAAAACTTAAATCAACTATAAGTTTTGAAGAAACTTTGGAAAGATTTAATAAGAAGATATCCAAAGATTTAACTGTTAATGATCTCCAAGGTGAAATTAATACTGTTAAACAGGAGATAACTGAATTAAAACTTGAACTTAAAAACATTAAAAGTGATAACCATAATCTCAAACAAGAATTGTTAATATTAAAAATTGATAAAACTGTTGATCAAAATAAGACTGATGATGAACAAGATGAGCACAAGGATGGAGATGAACCCAGTCAACAAGCTCTTCTTTCTGATAAAGGTATTGATGGTGCTCAACCGAGCCTTGTTAATCTTAACAATATCCTTCCCCCAAAATGGTTCACAAAAGTGAAAATTGTTGTTTCCCATGATTATTATTTCACTGTTATTGCTATGATTGATTCTGGTGCAGATAAGAATTGTATTCAGGAAGGATTAATCCCTTCAAAATATTTTGAGAAATCAACTGAGAGATTGGTTTCTGCCAATGGTTCCCAAATGAAAATTAAATATGAACTGAATAATGCTCATATTTGCCATGATAATGTCTGTTTCAAAATTCCTTCTGTTCTTGTTAAAAATATGACTGATAAAGTGATTCTTGGCTTGCCATTTATAAATGCTTTGTATCCCTTCCTTGTTGATAATGATGGAATTACTACTGATCCTTTTGGACAGAAAGTAAAATTTGAATTTGTTTCAAAACTTGAAATTGATGTTAATAATGCTTTAGACTTGTCTTTTGATTCCCCTGCTACTATATTTGATCATGAATCAAAGACGAAATGCTTCATACACAATTTTGAAGGTACTCCTAGTGGTGCCAAATTATCTACTATTACCAATGGCTCTAATATTCTTAATGATTCTTTGCAGGAATCACGCACTAATGCAAGGATAGAAACCACTAGTAAGTGGGATAATATTAGTATTCATACCACTAATAAGTGGGTTATTATGGCTCTGATACCATAAAGGGGGAAGGGGACACACGGAGGAAGGGAGAGAGGCGGAAGCACAGTAATAATATAGTGAAAGTAAATGTAAATAGCAAAGTTAGAACAATAATAAGGCGGTAGAACCAGCCAAGCAGTATATATCAAAATAATTGAAAGCAATAATCAGGGATCTCATGATCTTCAACAGTGTGATCTTCTTCATTCACAATATCAGGAGGACAACCAGTCCTGGAGCTGATAGAGGAGTTGGATCTCCACAACTTATCCATATTATCCTAGTTTTAACACTCAATTATCATGTTTTTCTCACAACCGTTGCATTTCGTAACACATACCCTAAGCAACCCTATACCACACACATGCCCTACACGCCCTCCTGGCTCAAACGGGCCTTATAGTCAGGTTCTGGGAATTCACTTTACACCTAGGGTGGTGCCAACGACGGCAAGAACGGGACACAACAACTGAGCACCAAAGGTTCGGACAGACACGGACAAGGCACAAAGAACACAACCATATATATATATATATATATATATATTAAATTCTAGGGTGCCTACAGCTTGTATTCTAGAACAAAAGTCAAGATTATAAAGCTTAAATAATGTACAAGAGTTTACTTTTCGTTGGGACATATATCAAATCCTGAGTTTACAATATATTGGTTTCTGCCTCTAAGGTTTGATAAATTCAAGGAAACTTTTTTGGGTAGAGATTCCTTGCATCAGTATTAATATCATTAATTGGTTCATCAAAGTACAAGTCTCTTGAAACAATTTGTATAGTTCAATAAGCTTTATATTTTGTAGAGGATATTAAGTATCTTCCATAGTTGATTATAAGTCCTATTTAAGAGTATTTTGAGACTATTTGGAGGGTGTTTTAGCTGGACTTTTAAAGTGATTCAAGTACTGTAAGTAATTATGCATAATATGCACAATTTTGTTCATTAGATTCCCAGAAGTCAAAGGTTTTCATAAGTTATGTTTTTTTTTAAGCATATATCTTCTAAAGTTTATCAAAAGCATTTTTACATCATCAAAAGAGAAACTTCGACTTTTAAATAATGTTTTAAAGAGAAACTTCAAATTACAAATAACATTTTGAACGTACAAATCTCATTTAAAAGATGATTTCGAAACGAAACTAATTTCAGAAAAATAATTGAGTTTCAAAGTAAGTTTTCTAAAATGGTTCTTGATCTTTAAAATTGTTTAAAACTAAGTGATTTCAAATTCAAATTTTTATTTTCCAAATGGTATTTAAAACATTTCTTTTAGCAAATTGAGTTTTCAAACTTATTCAAGAATTGTAAAATACTTACATAAACTCCTCAGTTCCTATTTATTCCTTAAGAGAGTCAAGTATCTTTTGATTTATGTTTCAATTCAATATTGTGATATTCGATGTCTCTATATTTGGAATAATTGTTAATATTAAGAAAATTATTTTGTTTTGTATAAACTTTGTTTTTGTGATATGTGACTCAAAATAAATGTTTTTAGAATTTATCAGATATATGTGTAAGCCGGCTCACAGGGTTGTATGTGAGAATAAGTATTGATCCCTCATCAGCAGGGGTTAGATGTTGGTATCCACTCACAGGATTGTATGTGAAAATATGTGATGTGTATATATGACACTATGCTCTGATCAATTATTTGTATGTGTTTTTGAATGATTTTAAGATTTGATTACATATGTAATAAGTGGTTCATTATATGTTTGGAAAACTATATTTGATATCATTGAGTGAATTTCTGAAATCAAAATACTCGTGCTTTACTTAACTTTATTCTATTGTGTATTGTGTATAATTGCTTACTAGAGGTGTGGCTCACCCCATCAATTACAATTTTCAAATTGAAGTTTAATTGCGAAACAAAAACTTTGGATCTCTTCATAAGGTGCAAGGTAGAGCATGAGAGTTTCTAGGCGACGTCAATAATGCTTGAAGCTTTTAAGGATTTTTAGTTATTTTTATTTCACTTAAGATTTTACAGTATTTGGAGATTATTTCTAAATTGTGGATTTTAGATATTGTAAGAGGTTTATTAAGAGTATTGTTTATTTGGAGTTTTAATTTATTTTGGATTAATTATGTTTATTAAGTTATGTAAGATCAGTAAGTTAGTCATACATCTAAATTCATATTTCATGAATTTGCGTCGTGACAAATCCATAGAACATGAATTTAGATGCATGACTAACTTGTTGATCTTACATAACTCAATAAATATAATTAATTTAAACATAATTCAGTAAACTCAAAATAACTGATGCTCTTAATAAATCTCTTACAATACTAAAATCCACGATTTAGAAATAATCTTCAAATATTGTAAAATCTTAAGTGAAATAAAAAAAACTAAAAATCCTTTAAAGCTTCAAGCGTTATTGACGCCGCCTAAAAACCCCCACGCTCTACCTTGCACCTTATGAAGAGATCCCAAGTTTCTGTTTCCCAACTAAACTTTAATCTGAAAATTGTAATTGATGGGGTGAGTCATCCATCTAGTAAGCAATTACACATAATACACAAAAAAAATAGAGTCAAGCAAAGCACAAGTATTTTGATTTCACAAACTCACACAATGATATCAAATATAATTTTTCCAACGCATATAATAAACTACTTAACACATATGTAATCAAATCTTAAAATCATTCAAAAACACATGCATATAATTGATCAAAGTACAGTGTCATTATCACATATTTTCACACACAATTCTATAAGCGGATACCAACATCTAACCCCTGCTGGTAAGGAATCAACACTTATTCTTACATATAGCCCTGTGAGCGGGCTTACACATATATCTGATCAATTCTAAAAACATTTATTTTGAGTCACATATCACAAAAGCAAAGTTTATAAAAAAAAGAATAATTTACTTAACTCCAAATATAGAGGCATGTCGAAGATCACAATATCAAATTGTAACATAAATCAAAGGATACTTGATCCTCTTAGGGAACAAATAAGAATTGAGGAGTTTATACAAGTATTTTACAATTCTTGAGAAAATATGAAAATTCAATTTGCTAAAAGAACCTTTTAAACACCATTTGGAAAATAGGAATATGACTTTGAAATCACTTGGTTTTATAAAAAAAAAAATTAAGAACAAGAACCTTTTTAGAAAACTTACATTGAAACTCAATTCTTTTCAGAAAATATTTTAGTTTAGTAATCACTTTTAAATGAGATTTGGACATTCAAAATGTTATTTAAAATTTGAGGTTTCTCTTTAAAACATTATTTAAAAGTCGAAATTTCTCTTTCAATGATGTAAAAATGCTTTCGATAAACTTTAGAAAACGTAAGCTTAAAAACATAACTTTTGAAAACCTTTGACTTTTAAAAACCAAAAGGGCAAAATTTGTGCATATTATGTATAATTACTTAAAGCACTAGAATTTCTCTGAAAATCCAGCTGAAACACCCTCCAAATATTCTCAAAATACTCTTAAATAGGAACTATAATCAACCATGGAAATTACTTAATATCCTCCACAAAATATAAAGCCTATTGAATTATATAAATTGAGATCACTAGAATAATACTTTGCTGAACTAATAACACTAAATTAAAGTTTCTCTAACCAATAACATTAATCGAAACTCATATTAACATGAGGAATGCAGTAGCCAAAACATCATTGACCTAAGATTTAATATATACCCCAATGAAACGTAAAAGCCATATACCTAAATAAATATTTGTAATCCAAGGACTTTGTTCCAGAATACTCATAGTGGCAGCCTAGGATTTAATATATATATATATATATAAACCAATGAAAACGTAAAGTGATATAAATGAATTGAGTTTCGTAATCCATGGCTCTGTTCTAAAATACTCATAGTGGCTGCCTAGGATCTAATATACATATAACCAAAAGAAGATGTAAAGCCTTTTACATAACCCTTTTAAATTCACGGCTTGTACTAGAATGTACACAGTGGGCAACTTGGGGTTTAATACATATTGACCCTAATGAAAACGTAAAAGTCCCATACATATATTAAGATTGTAATCCATGGCTTTGTTCTAGAATGCAATCCGTAGGAAACTAACGTAAAGTGTAAACCATATTCTAGAAAAAATATCTCTTTTAAACAAATCTACGTATCACTAATGTTTCCAAGATAAAATTCTAACCCTTTAATTCTTTGTTTCTAACAAATCAAAAATCATACCTGGAACGTCATCAATTGTATGTGTTGGAAACTCCAAGAGAAAAACATACTTTCTATCATTCTTAATGATAAAACCCTAATTTATCTCTTCCTTTATCATATAGTTAACGAATCAGAGATGTGGGCTTGGTGGAATAGTGGGCCCATAGTTACTAACAAAAGTACTTTTGACCATCACCTATATATAAAAGAAAAGTAATGTCTTCAAATAAAAAAATATGCGGGGTATTACAGGTCACATGACCATTTTTGTTGTCACATCCAACTCCTCTCCATTTGCAACAATCTTCTTCGGCCGTCCACGAAGAGAAGGGATCTGAAGCACTCTTAAAGCCTTCTTTTATCTGGAGAAGGGCTGTTTGTTCACTGTCCATGCATCCTACCACATGAGTCAAAGCCATTTCCATGCAATAAAGCCCAATAAAATACAACAGTATTTGAAGAAATTTACTTCCTTTTATCATCATGCTCCTGATTGTATTTCAAATTGCAATTTCTCAGTACGAAATGAAAGAAAGTTTCACAAAATGAAGTTGCCTTTTGTTGCGACTTCCTTTTTCAGCCTAATACTTATACTAGCAAGGGCAACAACCAACAAGTTGGCCCATGAATAGCTCAAAAACTTAAAAGGAAGCCGGTACACTCAAATATATATATATATATATATATATTTTTTTTTTATGTGAAAATCTTCATTGATACTGAAATATTATTTTGGTGTTTCGAAGTACACTCAAATATTTTGGTGTTTGGCAGAACAAATATTGTAATTTAGTGGATAATTATTAATAAGTCTAATATATAGAGTGCATGTAAAACATTTTCCTCCTTTTTAGAGGGAAAAATGTCTTCTAAAATGTTACATACTCAGCACACCACTATAAATAGATTTCACTACAAATGTTTTTTTTTAATCTCATTTGCAAGGTTACAACCAAATATTAATAAATAAAAGCCAGTTTTTTAGAAAATGAGAACATTATTATTGTCAAAATAAATGGAGCCTAAATTTAATCAAATCTATTCCTATATTCTTTTTTTCTTTGGAAGTAAAGCAATGGTTGACACGGCACTGTTGTACATTAATTCTATAAAAACAAATTCCATAATTTTATGTTTAATTTATATTTTTATATATCTACATTTAAAAAAATATAAAATGAATGATATGAACGGACGTTGTATACTAAACATTTACTGTGACAATGAGATAATCACCGCCCACCAAACTCCTGCTACCCATGGTGTTCTGTTCTGCCTTTTCGGCTAAAGCGCCAACTACGTTATTACATTCATGAGTCTTGAATTCTCTACCATTGACTAGGCTAAAGCTACTGCCTACTGATAGTATGGGTACATGAAACAGGATTCGTGAATGGGGCTATTCAATTATTTTGGCAAAAAAAAAAAATAATAATAATTAAATAAGTATGTGGTTAGTATTGATTTAAAAAGTCAATTTTTTTACTATTTAACTTTTTTTTTTACTATTTATGATATTGTTGCACTTTTAATACTATTTATAGATCCTACTGTATTATTTTAAGTACCTTTTATTAGTTTTATCTACAATATTTTTAACAAAAAATTTTCAATTTCAACTAAATAAACTGTACTTGCAATCTTAAAAGCATTTGAGGACTCCAACAAAAAAATTCTTTGAATGCTAGCTTCCAAATTATTCAAGTCATTATCACCCTTATGACCAACTCTTTTCGCAGTTGGTCAAATAAGAAAGCAGCATTTGTTACATGAATCAATGTGCAGTCTTTTTTCACGTAACAAATGCTGCTTTCTTATTTTATTTTATTTTCTTCTTGTATTTTTTACCGACATTTATGGCAAAAAAGCTTTATCACGGACGGTGAGCGGAAACTTCCATTTGTTAGAGAAATATATATGAAAAGAGAGTCTCACAATAAGAAAGAAAATTTTTATTTTTTAATTTGATGAGTTATAATCTTGTATATTTACAAATGATTGAATATTTTATGAAATTTTTGTCGCAGGATTATCACAGGTGTACATCTCTATCTAATTGTTTAATCATGTGGTGATATTTTATTAGATTAAAATCAATATAATAACAATTTATAAAGTTGAATCAATATAAAATACCAGTACCATTATATATAAAAATATCAAAATAAATATTTCAAAATTGAATTTAATTAAAAAAAGGACTTATACAATTGAAAATTTTAACATGACTACATATTAAAAAAACTTAACCATTGGATTATATGTTGTTTATATTCTTAACATGTATGTCAAATTTCATTCAAATATTATGTTATTTACCATTCAATCCATAAACTTATTTTTTATGCCTAATCTAATACTACAAAAACATAAAATTTATATATTTGATTGATAACATATTTATTGATCCTTGATCTTATTAAAATTTTACAAAAATAGAAGATATAATAAGAAAATGTAATATCTGATGGTGAATTTGTCAAAATTCATATCAAATAAAAAAATATTGGGTAATTTGTACAAACTGTGTTCATATCTTACATGCTCAAGGGATGTGGGAGGAAGAATAATATCAACATTATAGACTTCAAAGGTTTAAATCTTATTATATTTAGGGTACACATTTTTTTGAACTAAAATCATAAGTTGAACACATGTTGTAATAGTGCTTGTGTAATAGCTTTTATCCTTATACTAGTCATAGACCAACACCATACACATAACAATTTGATGATTTGTTTTTTATTAAATGAAAAATAACAATAGTAGATGAGACTTATAAGTGTTTTAGTCTCGAACTTTTCTTAAAATAATGTGATTACTTTTTAACAAAGTATGGTTGATACAATATATTAGATTTTCTAAATTAAGTTATCTATATTTTTTATTTGAAAATATTTAAATTTTGTAAGTTCTTTTGTTTCCCAAGGAAATATACTGTAATGTGTCGGTGGAATTTGTTTATAGTGCTCCTTACAAACAATTCATCTTCTATACATTTGGAATGGCCTAAAGAATAAGTAAATCCATCACTTATATTTGTAAAAACAAATACAAAACTTTAATAACATTAGAAAAATGCAATTTTATCAATAATCTATTAGAAAAATTTAATAACACAAATATGTTAAATAAGAACACATTATATCTGTAAGGGCTCGTTTTGGATCCTAAGCTCGAAAGATAAAAGGATTAAGGCTCAAAGAGCTCAACACAATAAATTTGTAGAGAGTGGGCTTGAAACTAGACTTCAATGAGTTGGACAACAATCAGACTGGATTAAAGATGACAAGAAAACCAAAATAAACAAGTTTTGTAAAAAGGAAACCTTCCTCGGCAAAGTTCGAGGAGAGTAGTTCTTGTATATATTTATCTTAGACTTGATTATAATTATAATTCTTAGTGCTACAGTGTCCTTTTCACAAATTCTCAGGTGATCCCCCTGTAATTGGGGTCCTTCTTTATATTACCCTATTTTGCTTCATCTCCACCCTCCACGTGTAGGTCAAGTTGTCTGTCTTGATCCTTGTCCCATCAACACCTTCTTGAAGTCTTTGGGGGTAGTTGTAAGGCTGAATATTACTGTTCAGATATCACCTCCACATTAATGCAGCCAAAGAGTTAGCTACAGAGCATTTAATGCGGTGGTAGCAGCTTTCTCTTAGATATTTCTTAGCTTCCCTTCGTCCTATTCCCTCTTTATTTATCCTTACCAGTAGAATTGTCTTGAGCATTGCTCTTGATGGCAGGCCAACCCTTTTGACCTCTACTCTATTAGGCTAAGGGGGCATTTCTCCTCGAATACCTTCCCAAACCCTCATAACCAGAATCCTTCCATAATTCACTGATTTGTACTTCTCCACCAATGTCTATTTGTCCTTGGACTACTAAATGTCCTCAAACAAGGCCGACGGTCCAATAAACATTCCTGAGCCTTTCATCCCTACAATATCAATCTTCCGATGAATTACTAATTGATTTTGTTTGTTCATATCGACCTTCCTATAAGATGCATATTGAAGTTATTTGCAAGATTGCATCAATCATGTATTTTTTATTTCCTTAACTTATTTAATCATTTGTGCATATTTAGAAGGTTTAAATTAGTTTGTTAGACACTTTAATTAGAATTTCTGTTTATAGCTTAGAAATTTTAAATTAAAAAAAAAATCATGTATTTGATTCTTTAAATAATAGACTAATAACAATTGGATATCAAGTAAGAGCAATAAATAAGATTTGATTTCAATTTGAAAATTTTAAAACTAATGACTAATGTCAATGTAAAATAGATGGTTAATCAAATGTTTTAAACAAACAATGAAACCTTTTTAGACAAATTTGCCCCACATAGGGGTTTGTAAGGAACCCGCCAAAACCGACCTGATCCAACCTAACCCATCGGGTTGGATCAGTTTTTAAAGGGTAGGTGGGTTGGGTTGAGTTATGAATTTTGTTAACAATGGGTCGGGTTGGGTCATAAGATTCACAAATCCACCTAATCCGACCTGACCCACCTATATTTAATATATATTAAAATTAAAAATATATATTATACAATTTTTTTTATTTTTATTTTTTGCCCTTCTTCCTAAATAAAACCCAAATCCTAAATTCTCCTCATATAATTTGTGTTTGTGGTGTTATGCTTATAATTATTTGGTTATAAATTTGCTCTTATTTGTAATGGTGTTATTTTAATGTTCAATTTTATAATAATAATAATAATAATTAAAAAAAAAAAAAAAAAAAAACTGGCCAACTCAACTCAACCTGATCCACATGAGTTGGGCTGGGTTGGACCCCCGTGATGAGTTGAGTTGGATTGGATTTTTTTTAACCAACCATGGTGGGTTGGGTTGAAAAAAAACTCCTCAACCCAACCCATGCACAGCCCTAGCCCGATACAAGAGTTACTAATGGGTTATTGTTAATCTGTCCCTATGATACAATTAAGTAAAAGTAATGTAAAAATGGAAGGTTTATTTATTTATTTATGAATATTTTAAGGAAGGGGTTAAAATTACTACCATTTTTTAAAGTGTCAATTTAAATTTCCATCACTTAAAAAAAAAAAAAAGCCAAAAAAAAGGGTTTGGATCAGGTATGGATTTTCATAGATAATATATTTCGGATATGGGTGCTAATTGGATGTTAGAATTGGATATCCATAGTTAAAATGTTTGGGTCAAGTTTGGGTATACCCGACTCAAACCTGATCCATGGCCATCCCTAAAATTTATGTACTATAACACACTCTTATTCTCTTAATCGAAGACTTCTTGGATATTGTTCTCACTCCTCTAGAAAGGAATTTGGATTTAAATTTCTCCTACTTGCATGCTATAAGAGAAAAAAAAAAAAAAGAAAAAAAAAATTGTCCAGACACAGGGACGGAAGCATACATTGACCATGGGGGGCAATGGCCCACCCTCAATTTAAAATATATATATATATATATTAGTATATATGTATACATTAATTTTAGCAATTTTATTCTATAAAATTACATTTTTCCCTCCTTAACAATTTCATTGATTCTTTTTAGAGTAAAGTTACAGTTACAAACTTATCTACAACATTTTTACAAACTGTTAAAGTACAAATTCTTATTAATTCGCATCTAGGCCTATTACTTACATCACTTTTTTACTTATCAACTTAGTATATATGTATGCATTAATTTTAGCAACTTTTTTACTTACATCACTTACCATATCAAAAATATATCTTTACCATTTTCCTCATTTTAAAGGCCATTAAAAAATTTATAAATCTAAAATCTAAAACAATATATACTAGCCCAAAAACATTTGTGCAATAACAAAAATCACCAATAGCAAAGCTAAAAAAAATTAAGTCGAATTAACTAATTTTATTCAAACAAACAACTAGCCCTTTAAAAAGTTTTCAACAAAATAATTTTGTCTTAACTAGCAGACACAAACATCAAAAACTCAACAACAACAAAAAAAAAAAAAACCCTCTGTGGCTAAGAATCTGCCAAGCTAGAGGTTGGAGTTGTCCCCTTAACTCAAAGTCCTAGCTCTATCCCTATCCAAACATGAAACTTTTTTCCCCTCATTCAATAAATTAAAGTATTATATGGTGCGATTAAGAGTTCAATAATAATATTCTTTGTGGCATCATTCATACCCACCTCTTTCTCTCCAATTATTCATCTATAAAAAAAATTAGGATAAATGGTAAAACACACTTCTAAAGTTTAAGTTTATTTTGATTAAAAAATTGGATTTTACGGTCTAAACGTTAGCAAAAGTCCCATCATAGTAAAGACTAGAAGACTGTTGTGGCAGAACCACATTCTGAGGGCTGGGTTCGTTGGGTCCTTCAGCAGGTAAGGGTTCGTGGGTTTCCTACTTTGGATTTTGTCATTTTGACTTTTGAGTGAGTTGAATGATTTAGGAATTGAGTTGCATCCAAAACGGTGTCGTCATAAAACCAGGATGGGTTCACGTCACAGTGCCTTTTTCTTTGAAACGGCATCGTTTTGTAGGACTGATTTGGACCAAAAAATGAAGAAAAAAAAAAAAAATACTACGTCCACAATATTTTTAATTTTTCACAACAAATTATAGGTGATTAATTATTATTGGTTTAAATTTGAACTTAACATTAAGATTACTTTTTTGCCCCAATAATAATAACCATAACAACCTACTACTTAAAATTTGTTGTAAAAATATTGTAAAAATATTATGGACAAATCATGAAAAAAAAAAAAAAAAATGCTAACATGTCACTTATCTGCTTAAACTAACGGTTTTTCAAATTTTAGAGTATAAAATTTAAACAATAGAAGAATTCAACGGACTTTGCAATTTACCTAAAAAATTTAAGTGTTATTATGATCAACTTTACATTAATTTTGTTAATATTAAAAAAAGGCAAAACTAGAATAGATCATAATTGTCCCATGTTGTCTACATGTGTAAGATATTTTGAATTTGTTTTTGTTTTGTTTCCGTACATTATCAGTTACATATATTTTTCTGGTTTGTAATTCGCTAAGGCTCATACACATTACCCAACTGGAAACTACTCTTCCATGCATTCATGTAAGACTCTAATCCTTCCCTCTTCTCTCAGTACAGTCTCCATGCATTCTGTTTCTGCTTTTTCGTAATGCATTCTTAGTTCTCCGTCTTCACTTTTTATCTTTCTGCGCAGTTTGCTGTTTGTTTGTTATGTTAGTCTGTTGGTTTTTATGGCATTTGCTCTGTTCTGGGAAATGTGTTTTTTTTTTATGGCATTTGCTTAGTGGGTTTTGTGCTTAGTCCATGTAAGCTTTATAATTTCCTCACACACTGAGAGGCACACAATACTGATTTAATGGGAACTTCAGTTATGTATTGCATTGTTTTTGTTAAGTTTAATAGCATTTTGCTATGTTTCAGGAATTGGGTTCTCATAATAGTTACAAAATCCAGCACACAAAATATAAAATTTCAAGAATTTATCTTCTTTAATTACCTTGGTCATATGTTTATGTGTTACTTCAGGTTTGGTTTTTTGTTTTTTTAGCAGCCTTTTACTTTGATTTCTCAAAACAATTAATAAGTGATGTGAACTCTATCTATCTGTGTATCTTAAAGGGTTTTTTTTGGCTAACATGAGTGTCCAAGGCTCTTTGAGCACCTGACTAGGTGTGTGAGACGGGAGATTACACACACTTGGTAATTATAGGGAGGAATACCCTTGGTAGCAGCCCCAAAATGCTGCCTAGGAGACTTGAACCAGGAGGTTCTATTTATATGTTTTATGGTGTCTCATACCACATGTTTGCCTTTTAGTTTGAAAGAGGTTTCACAACCTTTTCCAATTCAGTTTGTGCAGCACAGACCATTCTTTATATGGTTGCACTGTTGTTGCCTCCTCTTAAGTAATGGCTTTTGATTAAAGGTATACATTATGAGGAACATGTTGGGAGATTTTGAGGAATGGTGATCACTTATATTAATCTTGGCTGAACTTTTATAGGTTGATTATTGATTGCACACTTAAATATATATTCGTAGAACCAAGAAGCTATAGTAGTGGTTTCAGATGTGAAGCCAAGAATTTAAGTGGTGAGGCTGTTGAGAAGAGCAAACCCGAAGGGCTTTATATTGAGAAATATTTAAGTGGTGAGGTTGTTGAGAAGAGCAAACGTGAAGGGCTTCATATTGACAAAAATTTAAGTGGTGAGGCTGTTGAGAAGCGCAAGCATGAAGGATTTTATATTGACAAAGATGGCAAATGGAGAAGCTTTGAACCGAAGAAGTTGTCTAGGAAACGATGTAATACAAAACTTTAAACTCTTCTTTATTTGATTCATGATATATGTTGAAGTATTAAGGTCTTCGTCGTCTTTGTATAGGTGGTTCTTTAAGAGGAAGAGGATGGAAATATGGATCCGGTTTTGTTGATGGAATTTTTCCAGTACTGAGTCCCATTGCTCAGCAAATTTTGGACTTTTCCCTGAATGACCTGGATCCCAATCAACTTTGGCGTTCTCTTGATACTCTCCCTGCCACTTATACCACATGGGATGATATCATCAATGTAGTTGTTCAGCTTCGGCTAAATAAAAAGTGGGACTCGATTGTGTTGGTGAGAAAGTAGTACCTCTTCCTTTACTTTTTAAATTGGTAACACAAATACTCAAAAACACATTTGAATGGTTGATTTCTTCCCCCCTCCCCCCCCCCCCCCCCCCCCCCCCCCCTCCTGGTTTGGATGTGGTTGAATTTTAAAAGCCTAAGTATTTCCATTCTTCAAACTGATAAAGAAACAAGTTTATAATATTTCTTTCAAGTTCAGAACTGTGCCATTTTAGTTGATTTCTCTTAGCTCTTTATTCTAGGTGGGTATTGTCAAGCTAAATCCACATTGAAATCTTCATGTTTTTCCAACTGAATACTTACATAAGACATAAGATACCAAATGAAATAAAATTTTAGCAATTCAATTGTCATAATACAACTGGGCATGCCCTTTCTGTTTCTTCCTATCCATAGCTAAATTACATTCAATGACATTTGACTTATTCATTGACATTTTTAAGTTTAAAATAATTAACTCATGTTCAGATATGTGAATGGATCTTGCACAAGAGCTCCTTCAAACCAGATGTAATGTGCTACAATTTGCTTATAGATGCTTATGGGCAGAAATCACTGTGTAAGGATGCAGAATCTGCATATTTAGAACTTATTGAAAACCGGTGCATCCCCACTGAAGACACTTATGCCCTTCTTCTAAAGGCCTACTGCAAATCTGGGCTACTAGGGAAAGCTGAAGCTGTATTTTCTGAAATGCGAAAATATGGTCTTCCCCCAAGTATGTTTCTGTATCGACTTATAGCCGTTTATTTTTTAGGAGAGATGGTGTTGTAAATTGTCAAGAACTTTGAGAATTTAATTAATGAGTTCATAATCAATTTCTTTAATAACTATGTATACAAAAAACTTGTACCATAACTACTTCAACTATAAAATACACTCAAAGGAGTAAATATCCTTAAAATCTCTGAAATTCCTCAGGAATATCATGTCCAGTTTAAATCTAATCGGTGATGCACTGATACTTGAATATGCTTATTGTTTCTAATCAAAACTATTCAGTAAAGTTGTTTAACATCATATCAGTGTATTGGGTGCTCAAAATATTTATTTGATGTATGTTTAACAGTTGTAATCTTAATACTATATAAATAATATTTTTGGTGGATACCCTATACATGTAGAAGAAAGAAACCTAAAATTCTTAATGGAATTTCAGTCGTGAATATTACAACTACTATTCATATTAGCCAAAAGGCCAAGAAGTACATTATTACAAGATTTAAACCACTTGATTTTGAGACTATGACTAGTAACTATATCACCCATTGGACCTGGCTTGTTACTCTGGAATTAGAGGTTGACCATCAGAATAGGGTAACCAAGAGTCTGTTCCCCTACACTCAAAAAGGAAGATTAAAAAGTTCCTTCTCTTTAACTTTTTATGTCCTTCTTGAGTTATAGTAAATTACTAAAATTAGTAACAATGAGAGAAATTAAGAAGTATGCCCAATGCCTTTATTGCATGCAAAGGGGCAAAATTCCATTGACATGTATGGCTAGATTACAAAATATACAAGGTGGTCACTTTTCTTTGAGAATAGTTCTGCTAAGTGAACTCCCTGTTATTAGGCCTTCCATTTTCATGAGTAGATCTAACCAGTGACTCCAAAAGTGTATGCTAAGTAGAAGGGCATGTTCTTATATGTATGGATTCTACCTTCCCAAGTTCTGCAATGCAATATGGGAGTGATTCTTGTGAATAATGTCTTGTGCACTGTATACCTATTCTCTTGTCAAAATAAGTATATCTATTCACCAAGGGTGTACTGTATACTTGTGCCCTACCTTCAAGTTCTTCAACTCATTTTGTTGAGTCGAGTTGCTTGGGGGCAGGGCTTCTTCCTTTTTGACAGAGCTCAATTAATAGAGGTAATATCATTGTCATAAGAGAGTTCTAACTACTTCATGCCATGTCTTTTAGGCATTTGTATGCAGGGGACATTGATTTGGATTAGATAAAAATCATAGACATTCCTTTATGGGTTTTGAAAGATCATGTAAGAGAATAATTGTGATCTGTGGCTAGGCACACTGCCAAACCCTGTCATCCTGTTGTATGTTTACTTGACTTACTCACTTTATTTTGCAATTAGGTCCTGACTCTTGGGTAATTTATTTGAACGTATTAGATTATATTTTGCTGTTTTCAATGGACACAATTGATATGCTTACACCTAGACTATATAGAATGTGAATTTATGCAGATATATCTTTAAATGGATTCAGGTGCAGTTGTCTACAATGCTTTTATTGATGGATTAATGAAGGGAGGAAACCCTCAAAAAGCAGAAGAGATCTTCCAAAGAATGAAGAAAGATTGCTGTGAACCATCTGTTGATACTTACACATTGTTGATCAACTTATATGGAAAGGTGTTTTCAATTTTACTTATCATCAATTTATTTATTTATTTATAAGTATTTATTCATCATTAATTCTAATCTCTTACATTTTTTGATACTCTTTATCACCCTAGATGCTGTTTCCCTTAATTCAGTTTGATTGGACAGTGAAGTATCAAGTTTTCAAATATATATTTTGACTCAAATTGAAATGTGTTTTGGTATTTAATGTTGACAACCCCAATAGGGAAAGTGATGCTTCAGATTCTTTAGAGAATGTCATCAATGTTGTCAATAACTTAGGGAAGACACCTGGTATTAGGTTGCAACTGCTTTGGGTTTGGTACATATGAAGCCAACCAAAAGAAAACATGATCCTAGCATGGGTTGAGTTGCTCAACTCAAGCTTGGGTTAGAATCTAGGTTGGGTACTACCTTCGTGCAAGTTCCATTGACCACATTTACTAAATGAAAGTGATGGAACTGGTCTGGCTGGACCTAGACCAGTTCAGTTTCAACTTGTCCAAGTTGTAACTCCTTCAACCTGCAAGGGAAACTCGTTTCTTAGGAATTAACACTCAAGCAACATAACTAGAATGATTGCACCATTCTATTTGGGAGGCTACCAGTGCCAACTATAATGATCCATGTATATTGGATTTTCTTATATGAAGAATTTTCCATTTTAACTTTAAAATATTATTTGGTCATCCCACTATTTTTAAAATTTTCAAAATGAAAATTTCTTTAGTGAGATATTTTTTTTGTTTGCTTTGTTTCTTTACTTATGAGCATGTTTAACAGAAGAAGAGTGCTTAAAATGGTTGAAGTGGATTTGTCTCTCTCTGTTTTATATAGGAGGCATATTCCACCATTTTGACAACTTAATCAGATTATCATACCTTATTTTAGTAATGTATGTATTACCTTCTAAATACTTTGCTTGTATTCCTCCCAATCCTTTCAATTGAAGTTGTCATTGGAAATCAATCAAGACAATCTCCAATTGAAATAACTTACTTCCAGTGTTTTCCCTCCTCAAAATGATGTTTATGCAGGCAAATAAATCCTATATGGCCCTGAAGGTGTTTGATGAAATGAGAAGTCAAAAGTGTAAACCTAATATCTGCACATATACTGCTTTGGTGAATGCATTTGCTAGAGAGGGAAATTGTGAGAAAGCAGAAGAAATATTTGAGCAGCTGCAAGAAGCTGGACATGAGCCAGATGCGTATGCTTATAATGCCCTCATGGAAGCTTACAGGTAAATATCTTTTAACTTGATGTTCCACAAATATGTGACTTTCAATTATTTTACTATAGTTATTGGGTTTATTATTATGAAGGATATATTTTTTAATAATATATCAAAATCAAAATCATTAATTATTTGGTTTGGTTGTTTAGAAGTGTTGTGGCAAATGGGGAACAATTTTATTTTATTATTATTTTGTTAAACTTTGGCTTTGTTGGGAGTTTAGTTTGGAATTTTCATCTTTATTATTGCAGAGCCATAGAGAAAGTTTAGTGATGGAAAAAGGGTGTAATCAATATGACTTTTGATCACTAGAGTGGTAATAATTAGTCAGAAAGGAGGTCATAATTGCAAATCGTGCCGTGACAACGTTGTGTATATTAATGCATCCAATTTAGATGTAAAGGATAAAAGGTGCATTAAGAGTGTGTCAAGCTTCATAAACATGTTTGGCTCAGTTTCTATGATTTGAAATTTCCAGAAATGTTCTCCTAGGTGTTATAAGTAATCAAAGCCTATTTGCCTTTGAGGTCTTCAGTTCAAATCCTTGGAATCCCCCGGGTAAATCCTTCTATTTTGCATATGTAATGCCCCCATCATGTTGAGGATCTTGGGCAAGATTGCATCAGAGGAGAATTGTAAGTTTGAATTGAACTTGATATATATTGTTGATCCACTCCCTAATAACATGCCCTGTTGAGGACATTAAATTATCCAACTATGTGCATCTACTGAAGTCATTAACATACTCTGGGAATGAAATGACAAACAATGTAACTTAGGGCCCCACCCTTTAGATTGTATAAGATTTAATGGCATGCTAAAAGACAATGAGACATAAAAGGACCTATTTTATTTTTAGCCATATAAAGCTAGTCACTCTATTGATATCCAATATTTCAGTAAAAACTTGTCCGGTCATGTACATATATACCTAATGAAGGTGAACCTTGGAGTATGAATGACCTAATTTCAAAATGCCAAGGTGTGATAGGAACCTGCATTTCTCCACTATTAGTAAAACGTGAAATGGAGTGGATAAAGATAGCCTTTGGTGTCCCAGTTTGAAGACATTAATGATGAAGCTCCATGGGAAGGATTCAATATAAGAATCTTAATCAAAAGTAGAAATTTGATAACAAGTTATTTTCTAAGTATTAGAACATCAATAGAAGTTTTACCAATTTTAAATTAAAATCTAGATTTAAGCTGTTGTGAGGGCAGCATCTTGAATTTCAACAAACATGTGAGATAAAGAAACTAAGAGTTTAGAAACAATTGGCTCTCTGTAGCTTTTTGTGCTGCTGTTACAGGTTAGGTGTGTGGTCCAAGGTGGTGTCATTAAATGCTTCAGTGAGGTTACTCATCTTTCTTGAACTATTGTGGAACCCAAAAATAAAAACAAAATCAAAACTAAAAATTGTTTTATTGAGAGGGTTGCAGGATATCTGAGACTACAACTAAGACCAAGAAGGTCCATTATGAAGGAAAACTAGAAAGACTTGAGTTGATGAGTATGCGGCACTTGGCAATGTTGTTCTTGTCTAGGAGGATATATGGGCTATTGAGCTTTTGAGAATAATAGCTATCCAAAGATGGATGGCATACCAGGCATGCACAGATTGGAATAACAGTTGGTACTGTTGTTACTGTAACAGTTATAATGAGAATTGGAACATGGACAATCATACTGGTTTTACACTGAAATGCAGATTAAGAAATGTGAAAAATTGATGCAATAGTTGGTTGGGACCAAGTAGCCTTCATTATGAGTAAGTAAAACAATCAAGATGTGACATAGGAAGACACAATCAAATAGGAAGATTCATAAGGAAATTATTGGCCCAAATCAGACATTTTGGTGTGTGATGTTCTTTCAAAAAAATTCACCAAAGGTTTTTTTATTTTAATTTTAAAAAAGGACTATTCAAAACATTTAGTGATAAAAAAGAAATAGACTAATTTATATGCTATGTGAAACACATCAAATCCATTAATGAAAAAATTTGTTGACTATAATTTCTTTAGGGAGTCTAATGGCCAGCTAATCTTGTAATTCACTTTAGTCAGAAAATAGTATTCCAAATTGTCTGGGAAACAGTGTTTCAAAGGGTTAACTGGAGATAACTGGGGAAAACGTTTTCCAAAAAAATCATGTATTGCCTTTTTGGCTCATTCCAACGATAGAAGAAGGCGATTGGAAGTGCTCAAACCATATGTTTTCATCCTTGCTCTAGAATGGACAACTAGAAATTGCTACAGCTGCCATCAAAGTAAAATTTCCTAGAAATAGTTTTGAGGTGCACATAAATTTTTTTGACTTTCTTTCTCCCACCAGTCGTGCAGGTTTTCCTTATGGGGCAGCTGAAATCTTTTCACTCATGCAGCACATGGGGTGTGAACCAGATAGAGCTTCATTCAATATCATGGTAGATGCATATGGGAGAGCTGGTCTCCATGAGGGTAAATACTTAATATTAAGAAATTGATCAGCATTTATTGTTTACCTAATTTAACTGCCAAAAATCAATTTGCATGCTTGTGGGTTGTTGCCGATATGTATGACATCTGTCCTCAATACTTATTAAGATCTGTCATAATCTAATCTGCCTTTCCTTTTTTATTTATAATTTATGAAAGCAGATAGATCTAACTACAACCTCTAGGATACAATGCCTAACACAAGAACAATTAAGGTTGCACACTTGCACTAATCAGTTGTCTTCTTAAAAGTAACAGATAGGAAAGTAAAACAATATGAGAGGAAAAAGAAAAGCCTTAAACTCTCCTTTTTGTATCTCTATTTATAGACCAATAGAAACCTTTTTGAAAAGTTGTCTTTTCTCTATATGGGTTAGTAAAAAAAAAAAAAAAAAACTACTCAATTTGAATTCTCATTGACAGTATGCTATTTTATTCTTTTCAACATTATATTATGTTATATTTGACCATTATATGATCCATAAATATGTACAAAAAAATTAACTAACTACCAAGAAATGAAAATACCTAGTGTAAAAACTCAGTACATGCTTGTATTTGTATTTCCATAGATGGAGTTGTTCTTTTTGTTGATTTTGTTTTTACTAGTATATAATTATAATATAAGGATTGAATATTGCAGTATTTGGACAATCGTACGCAGCAAAAATGCTGCTTATTTCGGAGGCATGAAATAAAATTATAAAAATAAATTGTTTTGATGGTTAGTTTTTCATTTTTATTTTATTATTACTTTGTTCTGCATTTTGTAGCTCATTTGAATATTCGTAAAGGAATTATGACGTAAAGATGATGAACTGATTCCATTGTCATGGGACATTTTGGATGTCACAAACCTCTTTTACTCTGCTAACTCAAATACATGTTTAGGCTGTCTTATGAAAAAATATACAAAAACCTTACAGTAGAATCTTCACTATAATAGCTGGTTAGTGTTTTGGCATCATACCAAAGACTTGGGATCTAATGACATACAAAGAGATGAAAATAGAAAAAGAAAAAGAGAGTGGGCAGGGAGGGATGTTAGGAATTACTAATTACAGAGGCTAGAAGATTAAAAAATGTTGCATCCAAGACAATTTCTAACATCTAACTGCCAAGGTGTTCTGTTTTACCACTTAACATTCTTGCCTACAATTCTACTTACATATTGTTCCGTTCCTGTCCACATTGCCCACATTTTAGTTATAATTTACGAGCACCGCAGATGGAGTTAAGATGAAGTTAAAACAAGTAACCGCTTAATGACAACTTCACCTTTCAGAGTCTTCTGACCAAAGCCTATTTCATTCAGTGCTGATATATTTCTTATGCTAAATTTGCCTTAGCATTCTCATCCTTCCATCATGTTTACCTGTTTAAATAACTCCTCTTTCTATACGTTAGATGCACAAGCTGTATTTGAAGAGATGGTGCGACTGGGGATAAGTCCAACCATGAAATCCCACATGCTACTTTTATCCGCCTACTCCAGAACTGGTAATGTTGCTAAATGTGAAGACATTGTGAACCAAATGCAACAATCCGGGCTTGAACCTGACACGTTTGTGTTTAACAGCATGATGAACCTGTATGGCCGGTTAGGCCAATTTGGAAAGATGGAGGAAGTTTTAGCTGCAATGGATAAAGGACCATATGTAGCTGATATCAGCACATATAACATCTTAATAAATGTATATGGACGTGCAGGGTTTTTGGAGAGAATGGAAGAGCTTTTTCAGTCACTTCCCACAAAAAGTTTGAAACCTGATGTTATTACTTGGACTTCTCGGCTTGGAGCATATTCAAGGAAGAAACTATACAAAAGGTGCTTTGAAATTTTTGAAGAAATGATTGATTCTGGTTGTTATCCTGATGGAGGCACTGCTAAAGTACTCCTCTCGGCATGTTCAAGCCAAGAACAGATTGAGCAGGCTACTACTGTAATTAGAACAATTCACAAGAATATGAAAACTGCTTTGCCTCTTTGATGGATGCTTGTTTTTAGGTTTAGATCAAAGAAATAGGTATTACAGTTCTGTAGCCAGCAGGTTCCCCAAACATTATGGCCATCTATTTGTATTTCAGTGAAAGTTTCCATTTAGATAAAGAGATAAAGTTAAAACCTGTAAAGACTTTTCTACTTGTTAAATACTGCTGTTAGATAGCAATCAACATTGCATTCTTGCATTGCTTTACTGTAGAGTGTAAAGGATATAGTTCTTGAAACAGCCTTTCTGTTTTGTAGGTTAAGACGAACTCTTTCAGCTTAATTTTTAACTTAAAATTATTTTTGCTGCATCATGACAGAGCAAGTCCCAAATATTTTATACTACTGGATTTTATGCTGAATTAAGGCAAACCAAAGTTTCCATTATTTTATAGGAGATATAAAGTTGACTAAAAACCTTATTAAAATACCAATAGAATAGAATCATTGAACTTATAGGATCTAGGAACTCTTCTGTATGGTGCTTTTGAGTTTTGATGAAGAATGTATTATGAAAGCGACCTAATAATATAATCATTAAATATGTATGGATCACTCATTCTTCCTTTTCCAATTTCCAGTTTAGTTTAATTTGTTCCATAGGTTTAGAAAGTCAAATTATACTACCATAATCTACTTGTGAAATGGAAGACAAGTAATTTTTGAGGGAGAAACTATGCGTTTTTAGGATTTGCATGCTCCCTGGTTAGAACCCGTAAATGATCATAATGGATTGAACTTGAGAAGGCTGATTCAAAAGCAGTGTTGTTTATAGGATCTGGATCAATTAATTTATTCAATGGAAGCAGTTGATGGTATGTGCTTTTTTATCTTATGTCTTTTTATCATTTTAAAATTGTGTTTTTGTTATTAGTTTGGGTAAATTGATATGGGGGGATAATTTGTTAGATTAGTTTTTTATTTTTAATTTTGAATTGTAGTAGATAAAGTTTAGGTTTCTTTTGAATTTAAATATAAGACTTGTTAACAAGTGCCTAAAGGGCAAAAGTTAAAGATTAATAAATGCTACCACCGCACATCCTTAGTACGATGGTCATTCCACAAGTATAAGTGCTTGTGGGGTGTGGGGGATAAGGGTCGGGATTCAAGTCTCCAGAAAGGAGTTTCACACACATATACACTTAGATTAAGTTAGAGTAGAAATTCTATCTTGTATCAAAAAAAGATTAATAAATGTTCAATTATGCACTGTAATGCACATTTTTCAAGAAAGAAAATACACTTGTTAATGATTCATTAACTTGCATGCACAAATTCTAAATAGTTTAACTTTATTTTTTGAAAAATGTATAAAAATATTATTTAATCAAATATTTAATGCACCTTAACCATTGCCCTTAGGGCATTTATTAACAATTTTTTTAAAATATTAGCTTTATCTTGTAAGGCCATAAATTATACGGATTGATATTTAATAATAAACAAGCTAAAAAATATTATTTTTGAGAGATTTTATTTTGGAGGTCTGGACCCCTCGAAAAAGTCAATTTCTTAAATTAAAAAGCTTTGGTTCCCTCAAAGCAACCAATAAAATTCATGTACACAACACATTATATTTTTTCTTGGAATTTTTTGCAACATCACCTTCGAAAGTTCTTATTAAAGTAATCAAATACTAAATTTACTCTTTACTACAAATTCTCTTGTTTAAATATTCAATTATTAATATTATCAATTACATATTAATTACATACATATACTCTTCACAAAATTTTCTATACATCGCACAGCGGCATAAGGTTATTAGCTAGTACATTCATTGTTATTCAAGCAACTTGTTAGGTTTTCTTTATTATACGGTGGTGTTTATTACAAAAACAAAACACACAATATCTGAAATTGTGGAAAAGACAGAGAGAGGGATATTTTCTTATGTATTGTTATTGAGAATACCACTAAAAATTGATTATCTAACAACAATGTGTAAATAGAGATTTCAATGTAAATAGAGAATATCACTGGTGGGTGATTCCTTTGAGTTCTGCGTTTTTAAGCATGTAAATAGAGATTTCAATGTTGTTGCTCATGAGTTGGCTCAACTGGCTCGGAGAGAGGAATCTACATGTTTGTGGAATGGGGTTTCTCCCCCTGCTGTTTCTCTGTGAGTCCATAATGACTCTATGTATCTGGCATAGGGGCCTGTTGTTGTAATCTCTCTGTTACTGTCTTCCTGGTTTTTATGATATAAAATTCTTCCTTTTCCTTTTCAAAAAAAAAAAAAAAAAAAAAAAAAAAAACAATGTGTAATGTGCTATTTATAGCACTATCCATCATTTCATGAAAGGTTAGAGCATTGGATACTAAATTTTTAGTATTTAGCCTACCAAACACAAAAAATCACTTTCATGATATGTGTCAAATGCTAAATAAATATGGCATTTGCTACAATAATGTTCCAAGAATTGTGCGTAAAAATGTGCTATAAATATATATTTTTATTTTATTCAAACTTTCTCTCTCTTCTGTCACTAACTGACCAGTTGGACATTTACTCAAAGTCTCTCTCTCTCTTGTATGACTTTTGGGACTTCAAAAAAAAAAAAAGAACTGAAAAAAAGAAAGAAATAATATTTAAATAAAATGGTAAAATAATAGAAGATGTGATTTATGATATATTGTAAAATAATGTATTAAAATAGATAAAATAACTTTTTTTGGTATCAAAATAGCATTTTTTTTAGAACGTTTGATGCTTGCATTCATCCTTATAGTTACAACCTAAAGTTGTAACCCCTCTTCAAGAGTCGCACTTTTGCACCAAATGTGTCACACCCTTTCATCAAGAGTCATAACTCTTTGTTATAAACTATACTTAACCCACTATGAAGATTCATATTTAGGTTCAGCATGATTCAATATTTGTAGCAGTTAGAAACAAAATTTAGAATAAAGCCTTATGTTGTATATGAAAGTTGCTTAATTAAGTTCTGATTAGTGTTTAGCACTTTAGCTAGCTAGAGGCTTGGAGCTGATGAGTTTTTTTTCCAAAGTGTTTAGCTAGATTACGACTGATGACTTTGTTGTTTTTGCAGTTTTGATTAGTCTTTTACTTGTTGTATCTTCTATTGAACAAATTTCTTACTCACAGAGAGAGAGAGAGCGAGAGAGAGAGAGAGAGAGCAATTCATGAAGATTTCACTCCAAAAGTGAAATAAAATGAGATAGAGAGACTTAATTTTTTTTTTTTTTTTTTTTTTTAATGGGTGTCCTTTTATGTATTGGTTGCAACTTGCAAAGAAGATATACTTTTGCCGTTGGTGCTCTAGTTTAAAATATAGGGTAAATTTCATTTACACCTCCTGAAGTTTGGGCTAATTCCAATTAGGTCTAAAACTTTTTAAAACTAACCAATTTGGTCCCTAAAGCCAATTTAGTCCCTAAAATAGTTGTGAAAAAATAACTTACTGTTTTAGGGACTAAGTTAGTTTTAGGGACTAAATTAATTAGTTTTGAAAAGTTTTGGACTTGGTTGACATTAACTCAAATCTTAGAGTATGTTAGTGAAATTTATCCTAAAATATATCTATAATTTTTTTTTCTCAAAAAAAAAAATATATCTATAATTTTGTTAGAGATTGAATGAGGTCAAGCCAGTGTGGCTACGTGCTGGATAGGTTTTTGTAAACATGTGTGCTTTTTGTACCATGTGTTTGCCACTATAGAGTTTCTGTGCTTTTGTTGCTTTTAGTGAATTTATTTATTTATAAAAAAATTGACATAATAAATAATTAAAATATTGATAAAGACTATTAAAATTTCAGTTAAATTAAAGTATTTTTTATATAAGTATAATGAAAAATGTATAATGTACATTTGTTAAAAAATAAAAATAAAAATTAACCATGGAGTCTAGCATAAAGCATGTGCTTAGCTTGTGAAACAAATCAATAATCTATCACTTTGTTGCGATCAACTTGACCTAGATTGGAGACCAACTTGATCACTGTCTAATACTAATTGTAAGATAATGAACTAATTTGAGAATTTAGCATTAGTTTTAACTCTATTCATTAACCTTTCTCAAAAAAAAAAAAAAAAAAAAACTATTCATTAACATTCCTATTTAAAGGAAAAAGTGAATTAATAATTATTCTCTTTCTCTTAGTTCCATTTTGGTTTTTCACTTCAACTCTTGAAAGGAACATTATTTAGGAATTACCTTTGAAATGAGTATTGATTTTTCAAATAACAAAAGAGTTAGTATGGAAAGTGATATATTGGTTCTATCTCATATTTTTTTTTATGAAGAGTTTGGAATAATTTTAGTGAAGAATCAAAGAAAAATGGTCCAAATCTAATGTTGAAATTTTACAAAACAGGTAATATTTTAAATATATTTAAATTTAGATTCCAATTGATTCAACCGATAAAATCACATTAAATATAAATTTTCAATTTATAAACATAAAAAATCAATCATCACATAAAAAAGGTCATAGTTTTTAATTTCAAAATTCTAATGTACCTAACTTTAAAAAAGAAAATAAATATTTCTAAATTTTATATATAAAAAAAAATCTCTAAATGAAATGATAGAGAAATTGCTTATCTTATAAAATTTGGCTCAAGAGAACATAGGTACCTTGAAAATTCCATAAAACTGTGATAATACCACGTGACATCGCCATTAAAAGCCACCGCAGGGCCACTCACCAACTTCTGCCTAATGGGTTTGTTGACACATTGACCCACCACCTTATACTATTTTCAATTCTCAATTTTGTCCCACATTTTGGCCTCCTATGTGTTATTCGACTTATTTCCATTTGAGAAACCAACAACCAAAAATATATAAAGAGAAACCAAAAAAAAAAAAAAATAGTGAGTGGAAGTTTGGAACACTCCCACCAACCCCTTAAACCCCACCAGGTATTATTATAAGAGAAACAAAAAAAAAATAGTGAAGTGTGACTGTGTGTCTGTGTTTGTTGAGAGAGAGAGAGAGAGAGAGAGAGAGCAGGGTTTTGTGTTTTCGCCTTTTTGGGTTCAAACTTCAAAGTTTCAAACATGGCTTCAAGGTTGTTGTGGGCTTCAAGGGCTGCCTCTTACCTCAGGATCTCTGTGTTCCACAGAGGCTTTGCTTCTGGTATATATCAGACTTTACTTTGATGGGTTGTTCTTTATTTGCCTTTTGTATGTATATATCAAATCATAAAGGCTGAGATGTGGATTTGGATCTCTCATTTATGTGTTAGTTAGTTAGTTAAAATGGTTGATCTATGATTCTTTGATCAGAATATTGGTTTTTGGAAATGGGGTTTGTTTATTTTTGTCATTGGTATCATATTTATTTACCAACTTTTGGTTGCTGAGATCAATGGTTTCTTGATTTTTGGAAATGGGGTTTGTTTGTCGTTGTCATTGGTCTCATATTTTCAACGTTTTTGGACTTAATTACTGCAGATATCAATGTGATCTTGAATCTGGGCATTCATATATCAATATACTCTCTCTCTCTCTCTCTCTCTCTCTCTCTCTCTCTCTGAAAGCTGTACTTTTTATAGTGTGGTCAGTTTTTTGTTGTGCTGGAATTGTGATTAATATTAGGCCAATTATTTCTATATATATATATATATATATTAATGAAAATGAAATCTAAACCATTGTCTGTCGCATATAATTTGTTGTAAATTCAAACCCAAGGCTGATTGTTTTGAAGTAGTTGCTCTCAGTTTGGATGATGATCTGTGCTACAGTGGTGGAAAGTGTGGTTCCAATATTGAGTTATTTGGACTTACAATTTGCGACAAATTAATGCATTCTGGTCATTTTCACATTGTTGCATGATTTCACATTCACAATCATAGACAAATACAAGAATAGAGAAGCACATAAAATAACCTTTAGGTGTACCATTATAGCTTATAAGAGAGAGAGTTTTATTTGTTGTTAACGAGGCAATTGTTTACTCTTTACCATTGTTGAATGGCGAGATTTTCCGGACAGAATTTAAGCTTCAATCTTTATTTCCGGCATAGATATCCTTTTATTCATATAAAAGCCAGTTGACAAGTTTGGGTGGCTTAGAATTTTGTATAATATGACTACCAAGAAATGGAGTGGGATTTCAAATCGAATAATTGTAATTACCTTTAAGTAATGCACTTTATTGGGTTATTGTTTATTAACAATTGATATGGACAATATTTTAGGGTTCCACACGCTATTTTTGTAAGAAAAGAGGAGGATGATTGTGAAATACTAACAAATTCAGAAAGTTAACTTGGCTTGTCGGTGGAGAAATATATTGATTAGTTTTTAATAAGTTTCAACATTAAAGGGTGTCCAAAATGATGTAATAAATCTGAAATCTTCATCTTAAATAATATTTTTGTAATCAATACATTTTTTGTTTATTGGTAATGGATGATTTTCTATTGGCATGCATTGTACATGATAGATTTTCTCGCACAAATGGTGAACAGAACTATATGTTTGAATATTGTGATAGTCTTCCTATTATTGTGGTTGTTATGATCATCTATATTAAAATCATAGTTGAAATTTCCTGTACAGATTGTTGTGAAAACCCAAAAACTGTAATTTTTCTGATAATAAGCCCTGCCCCATTTCAACTCTTTCACAGATTCCTCTGTTCCTCTAAATCTAAATGGTCCTCACCAAGAAAAAGTGGCACTTGCAGCATTTTTTTTCCTTTATTGTATACTTTCAGCTATTCTCAAAACGTAATTATTTTTTCCTGCACTAAAGTCGGTGTCATATTTTCTTTTGACCCGAAGAACTCTAGCCCAAATGACACCTCTTCCCCTTGTAAGGTCATGATGGTGGTTAAGGTTGTGGGTACCCACTGAATTTGTGTTACTTATCAGTTATCAATAAAATTAAAAGTTGTCCTCTTTTTTATTTTATTAATACATTATGCTCAGTTTGAACGGTATGCTTGTACTATGGTTCATCATTTGCACACAAAAGAGTTTTTACAAAGTTATGTACAGCCAATAGGCTGTGTTATTTTTTTATGGTGGTCATACTGATTTCAAGGACCACTCCATCTCAATTCAAGTATTTACTCATGAAAAAGCAGCTTATTTAATGATAATGTTACCACAAACTACTATTATTTATGACACCCAAACAGCATGCGGGGTGTCAAGAATATTGTAAAGAAAATGAAAAAGGATTTTGAATGCTTTTGCAAGCTTAATAAGCAATGTTCTTGATTTGTCAGAGCATTGCTCTGCTCGCTCGCCCTCTCTCTCTCTCTCTCTCTCTCTCTCTCTCTCTCTCTCAATTCTTTTACTGGAGTTTTACTTTCTCATATAAAGTTATCCAATCAAATTTCCTAATTGATATATCCATATAGAATAAAGATAGTTCTCCCCTATAAATGGTAATTTAGTTCATTGATTTTGTGTTATTCAGCAAAATATTTTCGTTTCTAGATACAGAATCAATTTAGTTAATATTGATTTTGGAAATTGTGGAGATCAGATCTTTCTTGGATTCTTAGAAAATTGTCCTGCCTATTGTGCTTATACTTTTCTTCTCCAATTTACATGCAGTTGTGAAGGATCTTAAGTATCTTGACTCTCATGAGTGGGTGAAAGTTGAGGGGAATTCTGCTACTGTTGGTATAACTGACCATGCTCAGGATCATTTAGGTGATGTTGTCTATGTTGAATTACCGGAAGTGGGGGCTCCTGTATCACATGGCAGCAGCTTTGGTGCGGTTGAAAGTGTTAAGGCTACTAGCGATATTAATTCTCCTGTTTCAGGGAAAGTAGTTGAAGTAAATGAAGAGCTCAATAACTCCCCTGGTCTGGTGAGTATCCTTTTCTAATTTGAGTTTCAGCACCATATGTTATGTGTCTCTTTTGGTCTGGATCAACTCAAGTAAATTCATAGATTGGAACAGTTGAGAAAAGATAACTATATTTTCTTTTTAATGGTTCACTGAAATTGAATGTCTCAATGTTGTCAATCATCTAGAAGCTACACTAGAGTTTCAGTACATTGCCAGCCAATCTGAACTTGCTTTTGCATTTGTTAAGGATGTGATACCTGATGTTATGCTCGTTTATTGTACATGAGATTCCAAGCACAAGTGTTCTTGAGCTTTTTTTTCCCCAAATCAAAGATTGTAGAGTCAGACACGAAGCTTTACTTGCCACATAAAGCTGACTCTCTTTATCTCTCTCACATCTTTTAACCTTTTGGAGCTTCTTCATTTCTTAGCATGTGTTGAAACTTTGAAACGTGGTCCATCTTTGTTTATCTCGGCTATATATATAGATATATATATATATATATATATTCAATGCAAGTAGCTCAATCCAACACCTAGCTTCTATTTATCAAAACCCTCCGCTTATCCATGGCTCTCCCATTAAGGGGAAGAGGTACCACTAGGTGCAAATGCTTGTGGTAGGTCAATCCAACACTAGTTTTCTCCATGCTTGTGCTAGGTACCACTGCCTTTAAAATGTTACTAATCTTACAATTAAGTTTTCTTCTTTTCATTTCTGGTTTTTCAATTGCTCTCGTGATAGATTACTAGCAGGTAATTTCATGGTTCTGATAAACTACCTTGTGTGGCCGTTTCATAATATAAGAACTTGCTAAAAGTTGTTTCGATAGACGATATTCTAAAAAAAAATCTGGTTTTCCAATTTCAAAATTGAATTTTAAGCTAATGCACTTAAGATTCTTTTTTGGGGGTAAGAGAGGGGGGGGGGGGGGGGGGTATGGGGGGTTGTTATGAAGTGATATGAACTGGGTCCAATCTTCATCTCTTGACATAAATGCTTCAATGAAACTTGTGTGAGGCTCGATCTTTGTCTCTGTTTGTTTGAATGCTCTGGATTCAGAGAGGTCTGACCATGACCAAATTTTGCCTCCTGACTTGTGTGCTTGCAACCTGAAGGCAATTTACCATTGCATGCTGTCTTCATCTTGCCCTGCATGACTTGTCCCCATGGCTCTCTTTGTCAACTGCTGCATGGTACTTCTTCCCTCTCTTTTGGGTAGGGCTTCTAAGTCAAGTTTCTTTCTTCTTCTCTTCTTCTTTTATTTATTATTTTTTAATTGCCTCCCCTAAAAAAATCCTCCTTTTCTATTTCACCTTACCTTAATGGCATATAGTTATATATAGTTCCTTCTAGTTCTAGTATGCAAGGTTTTAGGCAATGTCCCTGAGTAGCCAATATTTGGAAAAATCAAGAGCGGAATAGTCCAGAAGGGCAACTCTCACACTACTAAACTTATTGAGCTTAAGGTCGATACTGGTAGTTATCTGAATGAATTTATAGGTCTCTGAAAATGTTGATTAACCATCCTCATTGTGTTAAAAAATTCATTCACATTTCCAATTTCCTTTAATTGGTGAAGATTGACTTCTTTTTTGCCATCAAGAATATGTTTCTTCCTTCATTTCGTTTATGCTTATTTCTGATGTAGCTATCTTGATGTAGATTAACTCAAGCCCATATGACAAAGGATGGATAATTAAGGTTGAGGTGAGCAACAGTGGGGAATTGAACAGCTTGATGGATGCAGATAAGTACACCAAGTTCTGTGAAGAAGAAGATGGAAGTCACTGAGTGACTATGGCCACGATGAACTTTGGGCACTTTTCATGTAGGGGTTGTCCATGGATAATCACGATAAATTACACAAAGTGGTGCACATATCTTTCTTTCTATTTTTATCCAAACATTTGCTTTCACGGTTCTTCTTTTGTTGCCTAAGATCTATAAATTTAGTGGATATAATAGGCGAATAATCATTCTGGGTTTTGGTTTCATCAGTTGGTGCTGCTTAGGCAGGTTTGTGGTTTGAGAACCATTTTCATAATATTCGTTTGAGTTGAATACTTATTCAACATATGGGATCTCATTTTCTTAATGCATGGAGAACGCTTTCTTATTCACTTTCTCGTCAGTTACATGGAAGTTCAGAGGGTGGATGTCAAGTGATGCTAAAGAAATTTATATTCTTTGGAATAAAATCATTATGGCTAAACATTATCCTTCACTAATTGCAACCAGTATTTCCATTTTACTGTCTTGTCAGTGGTATCATTCTCCCAAATTTGGTGTTAGGTTTTGATGACCAAATCACATTAATTCATTCAATAATTCCATTTCCGTCTACTTCTTTTTCTTAGGATATTTCATTTTACCATTTGGGTTTCTTCTCTCATTTTCTACCTGGTTTTCTCTCCAATTCGGAGCAATGCTTTTTGGTGGGCTTGGATTAAAATTACCAGGCGCCACAATTTTCTTTCCTCCCTGTTTTAAACTCAACCAAATAAGGGCAGATAGAATTTTCTCCCTGTTTTAAACTCAACCAAATAAGGGCAGATAGAATTTTCTCATCAATTTTCTTCTCAATCTTTTCTATCCTCCCCATTTTCCACTTATCCAAATAATGGTTAGTGATTAAATCAATGACAAAATTTGGCTACAAACTTAATTGTAGTTTAAGGCTACAATTTAACTAAAAGAAATTAACATTGCTATATATTTTGAAATTTTAATTGTTAGATTACATGTTTTTTACACTTTTAATACACATGTCAAATTTTACGCCAATTGGATGTTATTTACTATATGATCTAGAAACTTACTTTTTATGTATAATTTTATACAACAATAATTTGTAATTTAAATAATTGATTAATGATATAGCTATTAATTTTTGATCTTTTGGAAATTTTGCAAGCATAGAGGATATACGAAAAAAATTAATTTAATAGTGAATTTGTCAAAATTTACATCTAATAAAAGAGATATTGAATGAAATTGGCGCTACCTTCCATTTTTAAATTTATACTTTTTTTATCACCTTAAACTTTCGGGATTGGCGCTACCTCCTATTTCAAAAATTAATTCTTGTTTTTTTAATTGGAATACACATCCTTGTTTTTTAACGGGATTGTGAATTCAAATTGAGAACTCCCTTAAAATTAAAGTAAATAAAAACAAAACCAACCAAAAGATGGTTTACCGCTAAGAATATATAACCTTTTTGCTTAAGAATATCAGACTAAGACATCAATCGGTTTTCTTAAATTTCTTATTCAACTATCAGAGATTTTACTAATTAAGCTAATTGGTAATTGTCATTTAATGATGATATATAAGGCTAGGAGATTTGAATATAGAATATGAAATGAATGAATTTATTATATTAGAAAAATAGTGTTATTATATGGTCTGAAACGTGAGGTGGAAGACATATACCTTGGAGTCATCAGAATAAGTGAGGAAATTCTCCCCAAAGGTAGGACAATAATTTGTTGAGCCATGAAGTACGGTAGCATTTGAATTTTGGGTTTGAGTAGCAGCCATTGAAACTTGATGAGAAAGTTGTTGAGATTTTTTTATAATTATAATTAGTTTCACAACACTTCCTTCCAAAAAAAAAAAAAAAAAAAATCTCACAACATTCAAGCAGACTACACAAAAGAAATTCTTAATGAAAAAAAGTTCTATTAATACTGATGACATTACACAAACTTTGCTTCACTAATTATACCACTTTTCACTTCCACTTTTCTATGGTTGGGAAAAAGGGATTGTTGTAGCGATTATGTTTGTTATAATGTGAGATACATTGTCTTACCAGTGGTCAGAACTTCAGAAGATACCTACGCAAAGTACAACAAGTGTTGGTTCATCACAACACAAGTATGATGGTTACACAACAATGAGAATTTATATTTAGAGAGATGTTACGTCTACAACAATTTTACAACATTTTTACAACAAATCACAGGTGGTTAGTTGTTATTGGTTCAAATTTGAAATTAATACTAAGATTACTTTTTTGCCCCAACAATAACAACCAGTAACAATTTGCCACTTAGGATTTATTGTAAAAATGTTGTAGAAATGTTATAGACGTATCATTTCTCTTATATTTAACCCCCTAAACTATTATTTCTGCAAAATTTACATCCCACCTTTTAGTTAGCTAATTTAGAATCACTACAATAATCAAATGACTGAATTGCCCCCATTTTAATCTCTTAAAACATCACTTGACCCTCATTTGTCAACCTCTTGCTTTCATCTGCTACAGAAGTAGTAATTTATTAGTTCCTCTCCAGTCTTTCAATTCCTTAAGTCCCTCTCAGTTTCTAAGCTTACTCTTTCAGTTCCAGATCCCAGTCCTAAAAATTAAAAAACACTTAGACTGAAATTACCCCAAATTCAAAACCTGAGCACGGTCTCTCCCTCAATTTCAGTTCGTGTGGAGCAATGATTTTACGTTTTCTTAGGTCATTTTTCTTCATTTCAACATAAATGTATGTGCATATGTCATGGATAATATGAACTGAGGCAATAAGCACAAAGAGTGACCTGAACAAATTTATTATCCATGATTTTTGTTCGATATTATCACTTGTCAACTTCTATGACGATTGTAGCGCAAAGCCCTGAAAAAATAAAAATTAATTAATTTTATGGTAATATTGGTTTCCAAAATAAAAAAAGGTAGAAAACTAGTAGACATACAGATATATAGCTAGGGTCTGACTTTGCGTGTTTGCTTTGGGCCAAATTTGCCAAATAGCACAATTTTAACAAAATTTTAGGAGAAACATCCAGCCAAAGTTATTTAATTATGTAGCACATTTTTAGAACTCGAGTTCCAAACAGCTCACGTGGCGCGCCAAGCAATAGAACTCATACTGCTTGGAACTCTGAGTTTGCCAAACTCGATTTTGAGTTGGAACTTGGATCTCAAGTTCCAAAAATGTGTTACATAACTAAATAACTTTATCGGAACATTGTGCTATTTGGAAAATTTAGCCTTTGCTTTGTGCTATTGAAAATGTAGATGATAAAGATTGATAGATAATACACAAAGAAAGCTTTAATTTATCGCGATTCAAGCAGCATGGCATTGTGCAGAGCAACAAACAGCTTATCTAAAGCAATAAACATGTTTCCTTTGTACCTTTTCATCATATTTGGAGGGAAGTTTTATTTACCTATCAAAAAAAAAAAAAGATCTTGGTATTGTTGTTTGTTACATGAATTAGAATTTTGTTTCTTATTGGATTGGGTGGGGGGGGGGGGTTCATAAATAATGTAATTTTTTTTTTTTTTATTGGTGTGATCTTGGAATTTGTGTTTATGGCAAACAGGTGTTGAATTGTCTAAAAACCGACATGAAAGGTTTGTGATAGAAGAAGCGAGGTTAGAAGTGATGAAGAAGGATGAAGATTTCAAATATGAAGCAATGAGATAAATTGAAGCTCTGAAGTAAAAATTGATGATGGATGTGAAAGTAGGCAAATACAAAGGAGTTGTGAATAAACTGAAGCTGGCATCATTAGGGTCTTGGACGTTTTTTGTAGTTTGTTTGGTGTGTTTATGTATGCTGGCAAAACAAAAGAAGCCTATATGACGTTACCTTGATGCAATTTTTTGAATATTGATGTCCATGATAGTGGCGTATGAGCGTCTCAGAAAATGTAGCTTTATGTTATATTTTGGTGTAAAAAAAAAATTAACTTTTTTATGTTAGCTTTTAGTTTACCAGACAATTTAGCTTAATATTAACTTTGATAATCATTGGTTACCACCACTTACAAAATCTACATCACCTTAAGGCAAACACCACCACCAATGATTAAGGTAGGTAAACAACACACTGCTGCATTTTATATAATCTAAATCCCAGTTATTAAGGCAACCAACAACAACAATACTGTATATAATCTAAATTCCAGAATTGTTTCTAAAAAAATCTTTATCAAGCTTTGACATGATAAGTATTTTTTCTCTGCAATGACTGATATTTTCAAGTCTAACGAAATAGGTATTCCCATAAAAGTTGCCCGTGCTATTGATGTAGCAATAGGCAGATATATCACCTAAATATGCAATCTGCAAACATGCTGCACATAAAGCTGCAGAATTATATTCAGGACAAAAAAATAATTCTAGAATTATCTTTAGTTACAGAATCTATATCACTTAAAGCTCCAGTATTATCACTACCAAATGTATGTGGATTACATAAAACATATTATTGTTAATGCCTAGTTACATGTGCTCAAGTTAAGGTTTCTTCTTCTTCTTCTTCTTCTTCTTGGACTGCACTCTTTGACCTTTTCCACACGTTTACTGGTAGTACCACCACCAGCAACCATTGAATCTCCAGAACTTGCAGCAACAAACCCTGCTTCTCCAGCCCTTGCAGTTGTTTCAGTTACAGCAACAGCACTTGTAGTAGCAACAATTGCACCTCCAGCACCTTGCTTTTTGTTAGCATTCATCTCATTCTGCATCACAACATTATATTAGTTATAGCTGAGTAAACAGCAAACACATTAAACTATTATTAAACTTGCATTTTAACAATCGCATTATTGTTATTAAACCTACCATATAACCTACAATTAGGGGTGGCAATTGGGCAGAATGGGTAGCTTTTGGGTTGGGTCATGAATGAGTAGGGTTTACAATTACCTGTTTAACCATTTATTATCTATTTTAAAAAATTTTAAATATCCACTACCCACCCATTTAAGCAATTATAAAATTCATATTATAAAATTTCTCAGTACTAAACAAATCATATGAGTTTTTTTTCTAGGCAAAACTAATTCACCTCTCTCTCAAAACAATCAAAGCTAGGAGAACAAAAATAAGAAAACCGAAACTGAATCTAACTTGCAGATTTTCTTTTCTCCTAACTTTTCTTGGCAACCAAACAGAGGATAAGTAAAAAAAATTATATCATAAGAATTGAGGAATTATTCTCAAATCTATCTATCTTGATCTAAAATGTGAAAACCACGTAAAATTTTCAATCAAAAACAATTTCAAATTTTCCCAGAAAATAGTTTTTCTCAGTACAAATTGTGCCCTAAAACAGAGCATAATAGCAAATACACAACCGCCACACTAAACCTAATCTAACGATTTTTCCCTTTCCCCTAAATTTTCTCGGCGACCAAACATAGGATTAGTAAAAAATTAAGAAAAATATAGAGTAATTACAAATTGGTAAGCAGATTTGAGTGTCTGAATCAGAGCACGACGTTTTGGATCCCTCCAATGTCGCTTTTGACGCCATGGAATCCGAATCATAGTCCAATGATTGGCCAACGATTTTCATTCTATGATTTCCTTCTTTCTGCGTGAGTGAGTGAGGTTTTGTGGTGTGTTCTACAGGACAGAGTCGAAGGGAGAGGGTTTTGGATTTTGTCTGTTTGGTCGTTGAGAAAATGCCCAAGAAAATGAAGGAGAAAAGTTTCTGTTAGATGCAAGAAGTGGAGAAAGTGGCGGCTGGTTAGCATGTTTTTTTAATTTTATTTTTAGGTTTTCGTTTTAGGCTTTTAGCTGTGTTTTTTTAGGATTAAACTTTAAATTACCCATTTGGGTATGTCTTCTCCGTTTAATCTAAATATTTAATTGAATTGGGTTAAGACTTACTCAAATTAAGTGAATTATTGGATGGATTAATGGGTTTAGATAAAATGTAATTTCTCAAAAAATTATCTATTCCCTAGTTTCATTTGCTTCGTGTTAAAACATAAAACATCCAAATAATTTCATTTTATGGATTGAAGAATAAATTGGTATATTTAAGAAAGACAGGACACTGTACAAAATTAATGCTTATTACAATAAAGTAGGACTTACCGATAACTCATGCCAACGATTTGTCAAATAGATAAGAAATTGTACTACACTTATTCCACAGTCTTTGATGTTTTTAGGATTGCCTAGCAATGACTTGGATTCTTCATTACTAGGAAAACTTTCAAGTAAATTCTGCAAAGTCAATAAAAACAATGATAAGACAAATGGTAGATAGGTACACAAGGAAAGAGGACAGTTAGGAATAGAATTTTGATGGAAGCATGCTCTGTGTTTCTTTAGACTTTCCTCTTTTCTTTTCTTTTTCGAGTCTGGATCCTCCTCTAATAAGCTGCTATAGGCAGTTTCAAACATTCCTTCTACATCACCATCAGCATTCAGAGCATACTTGTGTAGAAAAAGTGCCATGAACTTTAAAAACCTGAAATATTTTACAGATATTATGAGTGGTATACGAGCGTGTAAAGGCAAAAAGCAATTTACCAATCATAGTTACCTCATTAAAAAATTGATGCAATTTGTACAACTATTCTCCGCTAACTTTGTAGATGTGCTGCAGACATTGTCATCTTTGAATATCCCCTCCAATTTTCTGTATTTGAATTGATCTTGTAGAAACTTTGATTCCACTGTCTGCAATAAGGAAGAACACTAATACTCAACTCTTCCAACGGTGAATGACGGGGTCAATTTTGTTTAGTGGAGTTCCACTGGTGGTTGACTGGATTGTTCATTTATATTCTATCAATGGCATTTTGCTAGAGCTGATCTAATTAATGTAGGATATGACTGGTAACAAAAATAAGAGATGAGCATGCTTGATGGAAGGTTTTGACTTTGATACAAAAAGAAATTAATAGAAGACTTTTGGAATAAGAATTAATAGGATGTATTTGGCATGATATGGTTTGATGCTTCTCATAGGCCCAAGGTGGACCAATCATATGCTAGATGTGAAATTGCCATGCAAAATGAGTTGGCCCATATGAACAGGAACAACGTTAAGGCTTTTCAGTAAAGTGCATTCAGTGCAATTTGTCCGCATAACATCATATTATTGATTTTTGGCTTAAATCTAGACCCATCATTTAAGCTTCAAATGTCAATCGGATGAACTTACAATAATTCGGCCCTTGACCTTGGTCACAAGTCTTGAAATGCCTTCACTTTTATCAGCCCCCATATCTGTCATATAGATATAGATAGAGTTTGAATCAATGCAACCTCGACTCAAGGAATTCGTACGCCAAAATGCATAGATATAGATAGAGTTATCAGAAGGATAAGCCTAAGGTTAAGCCTAGCATTGTGGCAGACAGCAGTGGAGAAGACTGAAGGTGCAAGACTCAGGGGATTGGAAACACTATTCCCAGCTTCTGCATAAACACTGTTCCCAGCTTCTGCATAAACGACAATAGTTTAAGAAGTTTGTATCTATACTACTTGTAGTTTAGGGAAATGCTATACTTACTTAATTATAGACACTTGTAGCTTACTGATTGGTTATTACTCTTAGATCCGTATATGGTGGATTGTTAGTTAGATAGTTAGTCTCTGGTTTTGTATATAAACCATCATTCAATCAATTCAATACAGCTTTTTCATCAAATTCTCATAAGAGCCTACTTCTCGCTTTTACTATTTGTCATATAAGTTCAAAGTTCAAACACCTGGTGAAGGTAGATTAATCAAGCAAACCATAATAAACTCAATTCTGTTTGTTTTCTATAATAACTTGTTAAATAGCTCTGTCCTCCTAATTTTGTCATTTTCCTAGTAGGCCATTTTAGGTTAAAAAGATTACTTAAATGTCATTGCATCTTTCTTACTTCAAGGAGGATGACTTTTACATGGCACACACACATCACAAAGTATCACCAAGAGATGAACTACCATACCTATATGGGAAAGAAATAATCTGCAGATTTTCAAGAAATGCTCTGTTGCCAAATCATCATTTTCCAAGATGCAAAGCTTCAAAGTGGCTCTACAATTGCTGAGTAGATCTCCTCCATACTTCTCACTAATATATTAATATACAATTATCATTTAATTAGTACAAGAAAATAAATGCTTTTTATTAAAGAATATCTCATATTAACACCTTATTAATTTTGTTCTTTCAAAAGTGGGTATATTTATCTATCTCCTAGGAAGGTATTCTTTAAGAGACCATATATATTACAAAACACTTGATACACATATAATCTACAAATATTGAATCATGTTTCTTACAATTAATTGCAAGAACACTTACTTGCATTGATCCCAAACATCTATTCCCTCGCGAATCATAAGTGAGAACAATCTCGTCCACAAATCTGGAAAGAAATTCTTCAACTTTTTCCCAACTTCCTCACCAGTTCTCTGTAACAATATAAGCAAACTTCAATGTATAGTATTTATAAAGCGATAAACATGCATTAAAAAATGATAAAAAAATATTATTACTAAAAATAGTCTAAGTATAAATCATTCCTTTATTATTACTAAAAATAGTCTAAGCATAAATCATTCTTTATGATCATTCAATTTCATTCTCTTATGAACTCTCAAATAAAGTTTTATTACAACCCTTCCATACGCACCCAAATCAACCTGGACATCTCTTGAAAATTTGATAAGCATTCTATCTACTATTGTCATAAACAAGCAAACAAAAAAAAAAAAAAAACAAAAAAAAAATTGAAGAGCTTCTCTCACTCGCACTCTCACTGCCACATGTAATATTAATCTATCAGATGACTTCTACAAAAGAAATCGCTGAAAGAAAGTTGTAGGACAAAATAAAAATAAAATTTTGAAGAGCTTCTCTCACTCTCATTGCCACATGTAATATTAACCTACTTATGACTTCTACAAAAGAAAATGATGAAAGAAAGTTAAAGGGTAATCAACTAATGTGCATTTAATAATGAATAAAAAAAAGATAGATTGATATATAAGAATACATACATATTGCCCATCATCATTAATGTGTATTATGACATTCCGAGAGAAAGTGATCTGGCTGGATGCAGTATTTGGGTAACCTTTTTTTTCTTGAGAAACAGTATTTGGGACTCTGTTCTTGTGGTCGTACACGTTCTTATATGCTTGATCTTTCTCAACTTTTGTTGCTATGTAATTAACTTCCCTCTTTTGGTCACTTTTGTAGTACACAACCTTATATTCTTGATCTTTCTCAAGTCTTTTTGCTTTCTTGACTTCTTCATCTCTATATCGACCATCATATTTAGCTTTCCAATTTGACAATTTTTTCTCATAATTTAGCAACTGAAGTAATAATACTGGCAATTGCAATCTCTCCTGAGACGTCAACAATATCGGATGATTTCTCAAATGAATGAGTTTGCACCTTTAAAAAGTAAAAGGTAAAAATAATCAGAAAAAAAATTGACTTAGACATTGAAAACATAATTTTATGCACGTAAAAAAACTATTTGTTTCAACTTAAAATATTTTCCTTCAAAACAAGTTTTCAACTAAAATTTTATGAGGAAAATAAGTTATTCTCAAGTGGAAGAAGAGTTTTAGTTGATTTTGTTTGGTTGAAAAGTTTTACAACGTGGAGATAAAAGATCACCATCTAAAAAAAAAAAATGTATTACCATTTTCTAAGATTTTATTGGTGTTTTCAATTAATCCTAAAAACATTTTTGTTGACTATAATTTTCAGCGTACCAAATATTGAAAAATAAGAAAAATATTTTCAAGAAAATACTATATACAAAGCCAAACGGGTATAAATGTAAATGAGTACTTACATTGGCATTGTTTTCATATGAAAGTAGAAATTGATCAACTCCTCATTGTTAGGATCATTTCCCAACAAGTCTTCTAATAGATTTTGTAGTTGGTCCCTTATCTTACTCACTCCAAGTTCATTTGAGATTCTCATCAATTTGGCACGACCATTAATAATAGCAACGTCTTGAATCTTTAGTTCTCCCATATATCCTTGATTCACCAATTGAATAACGCCAGCAATAATGTCCCTTCAAATATGAAATTTAAAAAAAGAAAAAGAAAAGTGATCAATAAATCATTATATCACATGATAATTTTACAAAGATCATGAAAATAAGTTATAATCTATTTTCATACCTTACAATGATCTTGTATTTATTATCCAATAGATCATTACCAGACCAAATCCCGGTATTTTTCTTTTTAAACTGGTCCAACGTGGAATCTATTTTCTGCACCACTAGCCAAACGTTGGTTTTACTTATAACCATTTTAGGATTAACAAATTCAGCAGTGCTTAATGTTTGGAGAAGACTTTTGCTGATCTGAGCTTTTTCAATAGTATCATATCGAATAAATGATACAGAATCACCACTCCAGGAGCCATGGCAAACATCTCCACCAGACTTGAAAATTTCGTACTCAAGTGTTACTGTACCTCTTTCCTGCAGTAAATAGAGAAGAATACCCAATTTTTAATTTAAAATAGGAAGTGTGGAGGGGTGCGCTCCCTTAGAAGGCTCACATGATTGGCCTTTTTGTGGAGGGGTAAACTCCCTTAAAAGGTACTGTCCGCTTTGGGCAAAGACTCTCACGATTTTGTCCCACGTCAGGAAACTATGCCTACCACCCTTGACGTATAAGCATCGAGCTTACGAAGGGGTGTACCAATCATCACACATGATTGGTACACCCCTTCGTGATGATTGGTACACCCCTTCGTAAGCTTGATGCTTATATGTCAAGGGTGGGAGGCGCAATTTACCTTCTAAGGGTTCACCCCTTCATAGAAAGCATAGCAACAATTTAGGGAGGTGTAGTGACCACAAGATGAGTTAATCAATATGCATTTAAAGAATGATCTATTATGAGCTTTTTTTTAGATGTGCATTTTGATTTGATATGATTAGCAATTAATAGAGTTCACCACGATCCCCAATCATATGAAAGTTGGCCGAATTTGAGTTACAAAGGGGTATATTTCCAAAAAAGTTTATCAAGAGAAAGAACAAACTACCATTTCATTTCAGAATTTTGATGTATTGTAAGAATAAAAGTAAAACCACACATGCATATAAGAAGTGTAGTCCAAGAATATGTTAAAAAAAAAAAAAAAATCAAGATTTTGAAAACGTGAACTATATAATATAGGAAAAAGAACTCGATTTAGTGGCCGTAATAATTTCATACCAATTGTGTAGATATTGTCTACTTTGGGGCTCCATACCCCTCATCAATTTGTTCTCCCTCTCATGCATTTCTTCTTCCCCTCCAAAACACACCGCTAGCTGCCTTAATTTCTACACACATCTCATGTGTTTTCTATGTGGGATGCCATGGATTGTAGACCCTTTTTTTGGATCTCAACAATTTTCAAATTCTTTGAATAGTTTAAACTAAGTAGCATCGTGTCCAAACAAGATCATTATGTGAATCATATGCCATAAATTTTATGATCAAATTGGTTGTGTACAAAGTGCATGCTTGTGCAATAAGGGTTTCACTAAAAACTATAAATATTACGTCTCACTTGTATGATATATATCTTTCTCATAAAGAAAATCTTACCACAACTACAGGTTCTGTCAATGAAGTCTTTGGTAGTGGCAGATCTGTGAAGAAAAAGAAAGGAGACGAGTGTCGTCGACAGTTTTTTATAAGCTAGCGGGCAAGTGTATATAATTGAAAAGAAATTAAAGCGATGAGTAAAATGGGCTTGCTTTACTTGAAAGGGTTGAAGAAGAAGGCTTTGAACTCCTCGTCGATGCTGGAGATGTAGTCCGTTGTCTCACGCTTGGAGAGGTTGTTGAAGAAGGCTTTTGTGAAGTAGACACCAAAACTGAGGCATACGAAGGCTTTTTTTTGTGTTCCATTTTCGTTCTTGTTTCGGAAGAAATGGATGCAGAAACATAGATAGAGTAGAGACTGTTTGAAGTTGAAGGTGATTCACAAAAAGATCGAAATAGGGTACCAGTTTTGTTAAGTTTTGTTATTTCCTTATGTTTTTCTGAACATTTATGCTTTTCTGAACACTCTGAACACTGTTCAATGTGGATGGAAGAAGAAAACTCCTGCAGTGTAGCTCATTTTCATTTTTGTTGTTTTGAAAGCGATGGACGTTCTTATCATCACCTCGAATTAGCATGGAGAGAATGAAAGTGACTGCATGTACCAGCGAAAAAGAAAGCGACTGCATGTGTTACAATAAAATAAATAAATAAAGAACGCGCACGTGATTGGCGTAAAGATTCATGAAGAATATTACATTTCTGCCCTGGCCCCTACCCATTTGGGCCATTTCCACCGGGCACATATTTGTTGGGAGTATATACTATATACCAAACTACAGATTTTTTTATTTAAGTAAAACTAATAATGAGTTAAAAATTTTGTGACACTGAGACTGAGTGTTGTCGTATTCGCTTTGTTTTGTTTTTACCTTTTACTGAGACTAACAGTGCTGTCGCATTGTTTGTCAGGATATCAATGGCTGTCCGAACATTTATTCTACAAAACTTTTCGATTGACCAGGAATTTTTCTTGGTTGGCGTTTGAAATCGAGAGGTATAATGTAATGGTTCTTTTTTTTTCTTTTTTCTTTTTTTTTTTTGAGAAAAATGAGTTTTATTATACAATTGAGTTTGGATTAGATGGTTTTGTTTGTATTGTGTTTTCTGGGGTTATTTTATTTCGTTGACCGATGACTTTAATCTGCTTGACTTATTATTATTATTTTTTATTCTGGGATTATTTTATTTTATTTTATTCTTAATTTTAAGGTTTTATTGGAGGAATTGGGTCTAGAATCATTTGGAGCAGAATTGATAGATCTTCGTTTGTGTCTCTGTTTACGTATTCAATATTTGTGCGATTCAGAGTTGAAGATGGCCATGGCGATGGTCTCCCCTTCCTTATGGAATTTTTTTAACTACCTAAAGAGTGTTGTGTGCGTGTTGACTTTTGAGGAGAGAGAAACAGAAAAGGCAAGGTTTTTCAGTTTTTGGGTTCAAAGTTTCATTCAAACATGGCTTCAAGGGCTGCCTCATGCCTCAGGATCTCTGTGTTTCACAGGCGCTTTGCTTCTGGTATATATCAGACTTTGCTTTTATGGGTTGTTCTTTTTTTGCCTTTTGTATGTGTATGTCAATCAGAATGACTGAGATGCGGATTTGAATCTCTCCATTTATGTGTGTGTTGCTTGAAATGATTGATCCATGATTCTTTGATCAGAATATTGTTGCTGTGTTTTTATTTTTTATTTTTTATTTATTTTTAAGTCATTGGTACCATATTTATTTACCACATTTTGGTTTTTATTACTGCTGAGATCAATGGGTTCTTGATTTTTGGAAATTGGGTTTGTTTGTTTTTGTCATTGGTATCATATATGCCAAGTTTTATTATTATTATTATTATTATTATTATTATTATATATTAAATTACTGCTGAGATCAATCGGTTCTTGAATCTTGCATTCATATATCAACGTATTATCTCTCTGTGTGTGTGAAAGCTATGCTTTTTATAGTGTGGTCAGTTTCTTGTTGTGCTGGAATTGTGATTAATGTTAGGCCAATTACTATCATAGATCATTGTGATATTCTTATTATTGTTATTGTTAGATCATCCATATGAAAGTCATAGTTGAAATTTCCTGTACAGGTTGTTATACAAGAAAACCAAAAAGTTGTAATTTTTCTCATAATTTTCTCTATCCCCATTTCATATCTTTCACAGATTCCTCTGTTTCTCTAATTTTAAATGGTCCTCACCAGGGCAAAAGTGGCACTTGCAGCTATTTTTTCCTTTATTCTCTACGTTCAGCTATTTTTCAACTCTTTATTTATTTATTTCCTGCAGTTGGAAAAAGTAGGTGTCATATTTTCTTTTGACCCAATGAACTCTAACCCATATGACACCTCCTTCCCTTGTAAGATCATGGTGGAGGGTAAGTTTGTGGGTTTAAGACCTGCTGAGTGTGTGTGTTTGTAAGTTGTCAATAAAAGGAAAAGGTGAATTATGCTCAGGTTGAACAGTGTGCTTACAATATGGTTCATCTCACTTCATCATTTGCACATGCAAGTGTTGGATAAAGTTATGTGAAGACAATAGGCTGTTATTTTTTAGGTGGTCATACTCTGATTTTAAGGACTTCTCCATCTTAATTCAAGTATTTACTTATGTGAAAAAGCAGCTTATTTAATGAAAATGTATCCATAAACTACTATTATTTATGATGCTCCAACAGCAAGTTGGGTGTCAAGACATTGTAAAGAAAATGTAAAAGGGTTTTGAATGCTTCTGCAAGCTTAACAAGCTACATTCTATTTGTGAGTGCATTTCTCAGTTCTCTCTCTCAATTTTTTTATTGGAGTTTTGTTTTCTCATATGAAGTTATCCAATCAAATATAAATTGATATATCCATATAGAATAGAGATGGTTCTCCCATATAAATGATAATCTCGTTCATTGATTTTGTAGCATTCTGCAATATCTTTTCATTTCTAGTTCCAGAATCACTTTATTTAATATTGATTATGGGAATTGTGGATATCATGTCTTTGTTGGATTCTTTGAAAATTGACCTACCTATTGTGCTCATACTTTTCTTCTGCATTTTATGTGCAGTTGTGAAGGATCTTAAGTATCTTGACTATCATGAGTGGATTAAAGTTGAGGGGAATTCTGATACTGTTGGCATAACCGACCATGCTCAGGATTATTTAGGTGATGTTGTCTATGTTGAATTACTAGAAATGGGGGCTCCTGTATCACAGGGCAGCTGCCTTGGTGTGGTTGACAGTGTCAATGCTACTAGTGATATTTATTGTCCCATTTTTTGCAAAGTGGTTGAAGTAAACTAAGAGCTCAATGACTCCCTGGGTCTGGTGAGTCTCCTTTTCTAATTTGAGTTTCAGTGCCTTATGTTATGTAGTTTTTTTTTTTTTTTTGGGGGGGGGGGGGGGGGGGTGTTGGTTCTGGATCCACAAGTAAATTTATAGATTGGAACTGAAGAGAAAAGATAACCATATTTTCTTTTTCATTGTTGACTGAAACTGAATGTCTCTATATTGCCAATCATCTAGAAGCTACACTAGAGTTTCAGTACATTGCCAACCAATCTGAACTTGCTTTTGCATTTGTTAAGGATGTGATACCTGATGTTATGTTTGTTTATTTTACATGAGAATCCAAGCCCAAGTGCCCTTGAGCCTGTTTTTTTCTTTCCCAATTAAAGTTTGTAGAGTCAGTCAACAAGCTCTACTTACCACATTAGGCTGACTCTCTCATCTTTTATTCTTTTGGAGGTTCTTCTTTTCTTCGCATGTGTTGAAACATTGAATCACGGTTGCTTTCTGATAGCCTGTTATTTCCTTCCCTACCCCTCCTTGTCTCTCTCTCTCTCTCCAATGCCAGTAGCTCAATCCAACACCTATCTTCTTTTTATCAAAACCCTCTGCCTATCTATAGCCTTCCCATGAAGGGGAAGAGGTGCCACTGGGGTGCAAATGCTTGTAGCAGGTCAATCCAGCACTAGTTTTCTCCATGCTTGTGCTAGGTACCACTGCCCCCCAAAACAGAACTAATGTTACAATTAAGTTTTCTGCCTTTCATTTCTAGTTTTCTCAATTGTTCTAGTGATAAATTACTTGCAGTTAAAGGCATAATATTATGGGTTATATTATGCAATTGGGTTTGGCTTGATGGTTTTGTATTAGGGTTTCTGGGGTTAATTTATTTCATTGACTGTTTAGTTTAATTAGCTTTATTTTTTTACAACTCTTTTTGATTTTGGGATTTTTGAATTTTAGGGTTTTATTGGAGGAATTGCGATTGCCATCATTAGGAGTAGATCTCAGCAAGCCTCTGTACATTTGTGTCTCTGTGTACAAGGGCATTTCCTCTTATATCATCTATTCCATTAAATTGAGTGATATGCTACCATCTTGCAATGCACCAACATCAACATTAACCCAATGCCTAAGCAAAAGTTGTTCTGTAGGCAAAGGATGTTCTGATTCAGAATTGAAGAGAGCCTTACATATTGAGGGTGATGGTCTCCCCTTCCTTATAGAACATTCTAAACTACCCAAAATTCTCAACTGGCTCCAAAGTTCTTCTTGCTGGTGGCTTAAAAATATGGTGATTGGAAGTTTGGAACACCGCCAGCAACTCTCCAAACCCCACCTAGTATTATTAGAATTTATAAGAGACAAATATTTGTGTAGTGTGTTTTGTGTGTTGAGGGAGAGAGAAACAGAAAGGGAAGTGTTTTTTGTTTTGGGGATTAAAGTTTCCAAAATGTCTTCAAGGGTTGTTGTGGGCTTCAAGGGCTGCCTCATACCTTAGGATCTCAGTGTTCCACAGAGGGTTTGCTTCTAGTATATATCAGACTTTGCTTTGATGGATTGTTCTTTATTTTCCTTTTATATGTATATATTAAAATGTGGATTTGGATCACTCATTTATGTGTTAGTTAGTCAAAATGGTTGATCTATGATTCTTTGATCAGAATATTGGTTTTTTGAAATGAGGTTTTTTTTTTTCTTTTTTTTTTCATTGGTATCATATTTAGTTACCAAGTTTGGGTTTTTATTACTGCTGAGATTGATGGGTTGAATTTTGGGAATGGGGTTTGTTTTTCGTTGTGATTGGTATCATATTTTCAAAGTTTTGGACTTGTTGCAGCATAGAATAATGGGTTCTTGAATCTGGGCATTCTTATATCAATATACTCTGTGCGTGTGTGTGTGAATGCTATACTTTATATAGTTTGATCAATTTTTTTTTGTTCTGGAATTGTGATTAATGTTAGGCCAATTATTTCTATAATTTTTATTTTTATATTTTTAATGAAAATGAAATCTAAGCCATTGTCTGTCACATAATTTGTCAAAAATTCAAACCCGAGTCTGAATGTTTTGAAGTAGTTGCTGTCAGTATGGACCACGGTCTGTGCTACAGTGGTGGAAAGTTGGTTGATATAGTGTGATGTTGTAGCAGTTGTAGATATCCTTTTATTCACATAAAAGACGGTTGTGAATTTTGGGTAGCTTAGAGTTTTGTATAAAATGATGCATTCCAAATTTTATAATTGTAATTACCTTCACTGGAAAGTGTATAGAATATTACTGCCGGTACAATCCTAAGCTTTACCTTAAAGTAATGCACTTTAAAGGGTTACTGTTATTATTTACTGACAATTGATATGGACAATTTTAGGGTAATATACTCTTAGAGTCTTTGTAAGAAAGATGATGATGGTTATAAGATACGACCAAATTCAGAATTTTAATTTGGCTTGTCAGTGGAGAAATATATTGATTAGTTTTTAAAAAGTTTCAACTATTAAAGGTTGTCCAAAATGATGTACTAAATCTGAATTTTTTATCTTAAATATTATTTTCCTATCAATGCATTTTTTGTTCATTAGAAATGGATGCTGGCATGCACTGTACTTGATAGATTTTGTCACACAAACAATGAACAGAAATATATATTTGCATATTGTGAAATTATTATTATTATTATTATATTGTTGTTATTATTATATTGTTGTTATCGTTGTTACGATTATCTATGATTCTATATGAAAAATATCGTTGAATTTTCCTATACAGGTTGTTATACAAGAAAACCATAAAGATGTAATTTTTCTGATAATCATCACTACCCCCATTTCAACTCTTTCACAGATTCCTCTGTTTCTCTAAATTTAAATGGTCCTCACCAAGGCAAAATTGGTGCTTGCTGCAATATTTTCTTTTATTTTCTATGTTCAGCTATTTTTCAACTCTTTATTAATTTTTTCCCCGCACTTTGAAAAAAGTAGGTGTCATATTTTCTTTTGTCACAGTGAACTCCAGCCCAAATAACACCTTCTTCCCTTGTAAAATCATGGTGGAGGGTAAGTTTGTGGGTTTAAGACCCACTGAGTGTGTTTGTAACTTGTCAATAAAATTAAAAGGTTGAACAGTTTGCTTACAATGTGGTTAGTCTCACTACGTCATTTGCAAACACAAGTGTTTGTACAAAGTTCTGTAAAGTCAGTAGGCTGTTATTTTTAGGGTGGTCAAACTCTGATTTCAAGTACCTCTCTTCATTTCAATTTAAGCAGAAAATTGCTAGGACCACAACAAATGACACAACTCACCCATTTGGACAGTTGTGAGTGGTGGAGAAAAAATAGTGGGTCTATGTGGGTCTATAACTTGCCACTCACAATTCACCATGTGGGCAAGTTGTGGCAAAAGTTGTGGCACTTATTGTGGCACTAGCATTTTTCATTCAAGTATGTACTTATAGAAAAAACTGCTTATTTAATGAAAATGTAACCATAAACACGCTCTAACAGCATGTGGGATGTCAAGAGTATTGCAAAGAAAATGTAAAGGGTTTTGAATGCTTCTGCAAGGTTAACAAAAAAAATTCTTAATTTGTAAGTGCATTGCTCAGCTCTCTCTCTCTCTCTCAATTTTTTTTATCAGAGTTCTGTTATCTTATATGAAGTTATCCAATCAAATTTCTAATCAATGTATCCATGTTGAATAAAGATGGTTCTAATCTTTTCATTTCTAGATACAGAATCACTTTTGTTAATATTGATTTTGGTAATTGAGGAGATCAGCTCTTTCTTGGATTCTTAGAAAATTGTCATGCCTATTGTGCTTATACTTTTCTTCTCCATTTTACATGCAGCTGTTAAGGATCTTAAGTATCTTGACTCTATTGAGTGGGTTAAAGTTGAGGGGAATTCTGCTACTGTTGGTATAGTCGACCATACTCAGGATCATTTAGGTGATGTTGTCTATGTTGAATTACTGGAAGTGGGGGCTCCTGTATCGCATGGCAGCAGCTTTGGTGCGGTTGAAGTGTTAAGGCTACTAGTGATATTAATTCTCCCATTTCAGGGAAATTGGTTGAAGTAACGAAAAGCTCAATGGCTCCCCTGGTCTGGTGAGTCTCCTCTTCTAATTTGAGTTTCAGTGGCTTATGTTATGTAGGTTATTTATTTTTTTGGGACCGGATTCACAAGTAAACTCATACATTGGAACAGGAGAGAAAAGATAACCATATTTTCTTTTTCATGGTTTACTGAAACTGAAGGACTCTTTATTGCCAATCATCTAGGAGCTATGCTAGAGTTTTAGTACATTGCCAGCCAATCTGAACTTGCTTTTGCATTTGTTAAGGATGTGATAACCTATGTTCGTTTATTTTACATGAGATTTCAAGTGCTAGTGCTCTAGATACTTTTTCTTCCACAATAAAAGATTGTAGAGTCAGTCAACAAGCTTTACTTACCACATTAAGCTGACTATCTCGTGATCTCTCTCTCTCTCTCTCTCTCTCATCTTTTATTCTTTTGGAGGTTCTTCATTTCTTAGCATGTGTTGAAACTTTGAAACACAGTTGCTTTCTGATAGCCTGTTATTTCTTCCCTCTCTCTCTCTGTTCAATGCAAGTAGCTCATTCCAATACCTATCTTCTTTTTATCAATACCCTCCGCTTTTCTATAGCCTTCCCATTAAGGGGAAGAGGTACCACTGGGCTTCAAATGCTTGTGGTAGGTCAATCCAACACTAGTTTTCTCCATACTTGCGTTAGGTACCACTGCCCCTAAAACGTAACTAATGTTATAATTAAGTTTTCTGCCTCTCATTTCCTTTTTTTCTCAATTGCTCTCATGATAAATTACTAGCAGTTAAAGGCATAATGTTATGGGTTTTATCATGCAATTGGTTGTATTAGGGTTTCTGGTGTTAATTTAGTTCATTTACTATTTAGTTTAATCTGCTTTATTTTTTTATTATTCTTTTTTATTTTGGGATTTTTGAATTTTAGGGTTTTATTGGAGGAATTGCGACTGCCATCATTAGGAGTAGATCTTAGCAAGTCTCTGTACGTTTGTGTCTGTTTACAGGGGCATTGCCTCTTATATCATCTATTCCATCAAATTGAGTGATATACTACCATCTTGCAGTTCTCCAACATCAACATTAGCCCTAAGCCAAAGTGAAAGTTGTTCTGAAGGCAAAGGTTGTTCTGATTCAGGATTGCAGAGAGTTGCACATATTGAGGGCGATGGTGAATGTCTCCCCTTCCTTATAGAACATTCTAAACAACCCCAAATTCTCAACTGGCTCCAAAATTCTTCTTGCCTGTGGCTTAAAAATATAGTGATTGGAAGTTGGGAACACCCCCACCAACTGTCTAAACCCCACTAAGTATTTTTATAATTTATAAGCGAAACACATATTATTGTAGTGTGTGTTGTGTGTTGAGGGAGAGAGAAACAGAAAAGGCAGGGTTTTTTGTTTTTGGGTTTAAACTTCAAAGTTTCCAATATAGCTTCAAGGTTGTTGTGTGCTTCAAGGGCTTTCTCATACCTCAAGATCTCAGTGTTCCACAGAGGCTTTCCTTCTGGTATATATCAGACTTTGCTTTGATCCGTTGTTCTTTATTTTCTTTTTATATTTATATATCAATTAGAAAAGCTGAGATTTGAATTTGGATCTCTCATTTATGTATTAGTTAGTTAAAATGGTTGATCTATGATTCTTTGGTCAGAATATTTCATTTTTGGAAATTGGGTTGCTTTTTTTTTGTCACTGGTATCATATTTACCAAGTTTTTTTTTTAATTACTGCTGAGGTCAATGGGTTCTTGAATTTGGATATTCATAAATCAATATACTGTGTATGTGAAAGCTATACTTTTTATAATGTTGTCAGTTTCCTGTTGTGCTGGAATTGTGATTAATCTTAGGTCAATTATTCCTATAGTTTTTTCGTCTTTTTAATGAAAAATGAAACCTAAGCCACTGTCTGTCACATATAATTTGTTGAAAATTCAAACCCATGTGTGATTGTTTGGAAGTAATTGCTGTCAGTATGGACAATGATCTGTGCCAGTGCTACAGTGGTGGAAATTGTGGTGCATATTTGTTTAATTAAATCATATGAAATATAGGATGTGTGATATCTCAAAGGTAATATGATTGTTGAACACACTTCTTTGAGATTTAAATTTGTCATGAGACTCCTTATCAAAAAAAAAAAAAAAAATGTCATGGGACTAAGATACTAGTGGCTCAATTTTTAAGAGAATTTCTAAGAACAAAGAAGGAATTTTATAGATGTAAAAGGGTTTCAAATGCTTCTGCAAGCTTAACATGCCAAATTCTTACTTTGTCAGTGCATTGCTCATCTCTCTCTCTCTCTCAATTCTTTTATTGGAGTTCTGTTTTCTCATAGGAAGTTATCTTATTAAATTTCTAATTAATATATATACATATGGAATAAAGATGGTTCTCCCATACAAATTATAATCTAGTTCATTGATTTTGTAGTATGCAGCAATACCTTTTCGTTTCTAGATATAGAATCACTTAAGGGGAAGAGGCTTTACTATAGTGGAGTGGTGTTGTGTGTGTCAATGTAGTGGAGAGGCAGTGGATCACTTGTTGGTTCACTGCAAGGTTGTGTACCAATTGTGGAGTTTTGCTTTGAGATCTTTTAGTGTCTCTTGGGTTTTACCTGAGAGAGTGGTTGACCATTTGTTTGGGTGGTGCAATTGGTTGGGGAAGCACTACTTGGGTGTTAGGAACTTGGTGCCATTATTCTTGATGTGGACAATTTGGAGGGAACGAAACAAGCGTATGTTTGAGGATTTGGAGAGTACAGGGGACAAGCTCATTGCCTCATTTGTAGACACTTTGTTTGATTGGTCTCATGCTTAGGGATTCACATCTAGTGACTCCATTCCCATGTTTTTAGAGTCTCTTTCTTGCTGTACATAGCTTCTGTTTTTTTGGCATAATTATTTTGGCTACTTTATGCTTTCTTTTTTAAATAAATTATTCTTGTCTATCAAAAAAATAATTGTTGAGGTGGGATCTTTTTTGGATTATTAGAAAATTGATCTGCTTTCTCCATTTTACATGCAGTTGTGAAGGATCTTAAGTACCTTGACTCTCATGAACGGGTGAAAGTTGAGGGGAATTCTGCTACTGCTGGTATAACCGACCATGCTCAGGATCATTAAGGTGATGTTGTCTACGTTGAATTACTGGAAGTGGGAGCTCTAGTATCACAGGGTGACAGCTTTGGTGTGGTTGAAAGCGTCAAGGCTACTAATGATGTTAATTCTCCCATTTCAGGGAAAGTGCTTGAAGTAAACGAAGAGCTCAATGACTCCCCTTGTCTGGAGAGTCTCCTTTTCTAATTTGAGTTTCAGTGCTGTATGTTTTTTCTTATTTTTGTGTTTTTTTGTTTTGTTTGTTTGGTTGTTGTTGTTGTTGTTGTTGTTGTTGTTTTTTTTTTTTTTTTTTTTTTTTTTTTGTATCGGTTCTGGATCAACAAATAAAGTCATAGATTGGAACAGGAGAGAAATGATAACCGTATTTTCCTTTTTCATGGTTAACTGTTAATTGAAACTGAATGTCTCAATATTGGGAATCATCTAAGACTAGGAGCTACACTAGAGTTTCAGTACAATGCCAGCCAATTTGAACTTGCTTTTGCATTTGTTAAGGATGTGATACCTGATGTTGTGTTTGTTTATTGTACATGCAAGTGCTCATGTGCCTTTTTCCTATCGATAGTTTTCCCATTAAGGGGAAGAGCTACCACTGGGCTGCAATTGCTTGTGATAGGTCAAGTCAGCACTAGTTTTCTCCATGTTTGTGCTAGGTACCACTGCCCCTAAAATGTTACTAATCTTACAATTAATTTTTCTGCCTTTCATTTCTGGTTTTCTCAATTGCTCTCGTGATGAATTACTATCACTTAATTGGTGGTTCTGATAAATGCCTTTTGTTGCTTTATTTAATGTCGCTAATGTTCAATTTTCGTAATCTAAGAACTTGCAAAAAGTGGTTTTGATAATATTTTAAGATAACTAAAAAATATCTATTAAAAAAAAAGGAATCTGGTTTTCCAATTTCAAAATTGAATTTTGTGCTAATGCACTTGAGAGTTAAGATTTGGGGGGAGGAGTGGTTATGAACTGATTTGAACCGTGTCCAATCTTCATCTTTTGACATCAATGCATAAACGAAACATGTCAGAGGCTCAAATTTTGTCTCTGTTTATTTAAATGCTTTGAATTCAGAGAGGTCTGACTATGAACAAATTTTGCCTCCTGAATTGTGTGCTAGCTGTTATAGCTGGGCATAATTTTACTGTTTCTCTTTGTTGCCTTCATCTTGCCCTGCATGTCTTGTCCCCATGTTGCTTTTTGTCTGGTACATGGTTCTTCTTTCCCTTTCTTTTGGGTAGGGCTTCTAAGTCAAGTTTCCTTCTTCTTCCTTAATTATTTTTTTAGTTACCTTAAATGGCCAATAGTTAAATATAGTTCCTTCTAGCATGCAAGTTGTTAGGCAATGTCCCTAGTAGCCAATATTTGGAACAATCAAGAGCAGAATAGACCATAAGGGAAACTCTCATGCTACTAAACTTATTGAGCTTAAGCTTGATACTGGTAGTCATCTGAATAAATTTATGTCTCGGTTAACCACCTTCATTTTGTTAAAAAATTCATTCACATTTCCAGTTTCCTTTAATTGGAGAAGTTTGACATATTTTCTGCCATCAAGAATATGTTTCTTCCTTCATTTCCTTTATGCTTATTTCTGATGTATCTGTCTTGATGTAGATTAACGCAAGCCCATATGACATAGGATGGATAATTAAGGTTGAGGTGAGCGATAGTGGTGAATTGAAGAGCTTGATGGATGCAGATAAGTACACCAAGTTCTGTGAAGAAGATGATATTCACTGAGTGACTATGGCCACGAAGATCTTTGGGCAATTTTCATGTAGGGGTTCTCTGTGGATAATCACGATAAATTACACAATCCTTGATGTGTGTGGTGCACGTATCTTTCTTTCTATTTTTATCCAAACATGTGATTTCACGGTTCTTCTTTTGTTACCTAAGAGCTATAAATTTAGTGGATATCCTAAGCAAATAATCATTCTGGGTTTTAGTTTCATCTATTGGTGCTGTTTAGGCAGGCTTGTGGTTTGAGAACCATTTTCATAATATTCGTTTCAGATGAATACTTATCCAACATATGGGATCTCATTTTCTCGATGCATGGAGAACGCTTTCTTATTCACTTTCTCTTGTTAGTTACATGAAGTTCAGAAGGTGGATGTCAAGGGACGCTAATGAAATTTATATTCTTTGGAATCAAATCATTATGGCTAAATATCATCGTTCGTTAATTGCAACCTGTATTTCCATTTTACTATCTCGTCAGTGGTATCATTCTCCCAAATTTGTTGTTAGTTTTTAATAACCAAATCACATTAATTTATTCAATTATTCCATTTCCATTTGCTTCTTTTTCCCAGGATATTTCACTTTACCATTTGGGTTTCTTCTCTCATTTTCTACCTGGTTTTCTCTCTAATTTGGAGGGATGCATTTTGGTGGGCCCGGATTAAAATTACTAGGCGCTGCCATTTTCTTTCCTCCTTGTTTTCAACTCAACCAAATAAGGGCAGATATAATTTTCTCCTCAATTTTCATCTTTATCTTTTCCATCCTACCTATTTTCAACCGATCCAAACATACTTTAGTGAGGGAGTTTAGGTCAACATGTATGAGGGAGAATTAGAATAATGGTTAGTGATTAAATTTATGACAAAATTTTGCTACAAACTTGATTGTAACTCAAGGTTACAACTTCACTAAAAGGAATTAACATTGCTATATATTTTGAAATTTTAATCGTTAAATTGCATGTTTTTTTACACTTTTAATACACATGTCAAATTTAATGCCAATTGGATGTTATTTACTATATGATCTATAAACTTATTTTTTATACATAATTTTATACTACAAAAATTTGTAATTTAAACAATTGATTAATAACATCTTTAATCTTTTGGAAATTTTGCTAGCATGAAGGATGTATGAAGAAAATGTAATCTAATGGTGAATTTGTCAAAATTCACATTTAATAAAAGAGATATTGAATGAAGTTGTAGCTTTAGCCAACACCTAGTTTGTAATCAAACTTATAGGAATTGGCGCTACCTCTCATTCTTAAATTTATACATTTTTATCACCTTAAGCTTTTGGGATGGGCGCTACTTCCTATTTTAAAAATTAATTCCTGTTTTTTTTTTTTTTTAAACTGGAATACACATCTTTGTTTTTTAATTGGATTGTGAATTCAAATTGAGAACTCTCTTAAAATTAAAGTAAATAAAAACAAAACCAATCAAAAGAGGGTTTACAGCTAAGAATATATAACCTTGTTGTCTAAAAATATCAGATCAAGACATCAATCGGTTTTTTGTATAGGCTGGGATCGAACTCTAGATCTCTTATTCAACCATCAGAAACTTTGCTAGTTAAGCTAACTGGTAATTGTCATTTCGTGATGATATATACGGCTAGAAGATTTGAATATAGAATATGAAATAAATGAATTTATTATATTAGAAAAATAGTGTTATTATATGGTCTGAAATGTGAGGTGGAGGACATATACCTTGGAGTCATTAGAATAAGTGAGGAAATTCTCCCCAAAGGTAGGACAATAATTTGTTGAGCCATGAAGTACAGTAGCATTTGAATTTTGGGTTTGAGTAGCAGCCATTGAAACTTGATGAGAAATTTGTTGAGATTTTTTAAGTACAGAAATTTGTCAAAATAATAAATTTAAACTTATGAAGAAAAATATTTTATCAAATAATTTATAATTAGTTTCACAACACTTCCTTCAAAAAAAAAAAAATCTCACAACATTCAAGCAGAATATACAAAAGAACTTCCTAATGAAAGAAAGTTCTATTAATACTGATGACATTACACAAATTTGCTTCACTAATTATACCACTTTTCACTTCCACTTTTCTATGGTTGGGAAAAAGGGGATTGTTGTAGCGATTATGTTTGTATTTTGTGTTTGTGATGAGGATGATGCTGAGATTTGGTTGAATTTGTGTGCAAAAGTTTTGCTTGAATCTGTGATTGGTATATATATATATATATATATACACAAATTTGGAACTACCCCCTGAAGTCATGTGGCTAGTATGGACCAGTGGAAAAGGACGTCAATAGATCCTTTTGGCACCACCCAAGGATAAGGTGCAACTTGGCACGCAAGAAGAAGAGAAAGAGAGATCCTTCGGAACCCAAAAACAAATATAGGATAAGCAAAGCTGGTTCCATCAAGTGCTCTGAGTGTAAGAAGGATTGGACGTAATAGCAAAATATGTCCTTTAAAATCCAAAAAAGACAAGGTTTTTTTTTTTTTTTTTTGATGAAAAAAGAAAAAGAAAAAAAGACAAGGTTAGTTTTGTTCTCTATGTCATGTTTAATTTCTTGATGCTTATGTATATATTGTTTTGTTTGTTATAATGTGGGATACATTAATTGTCTTACCAAAGGTCAAAACTTCAGCAAACACCTACACCAAGTACAACAAGTGTTGGTGCATTTCAAGTATGATGGTTACACAACAATGGGAATTTATGCTTAATCCCCCTAAACTATTATTTCTGCAAAATTTACATCCCACCTTTTAGTTAGCTAATTTAGACTCACTACAATAATCAAATGACTGAATTGCCCCCATTTTAATCTCTTAAAACATCACTTGACCCTCATTTTTCAATCTCTTGCTTTCATATGCTACAGAAGTAGTAATTTATTAGTTCCTCTCCAGTCTCTTGATTCCTTTAGTCCCTCTCATTTTCTTGGCTCACTCCTTTAGTTCCATACCCCAGTCCTAAAAAACACTTAACTGAAATTACCACAAATTGAAAACCTGAACTTGGTCTCTTCCTCAATTTCAGTTTGTGTGGAGCAATGATTTCGTGTTTTCTTAGGTCATTTTTCTTCATTTCAACATACATGTATGTGCATATGTAATGAATAATTTGAACTGAGGCAATAAGCATAAAGAGTGACTTGAACAAATTTATTATCCATGATTTTCATTCGATATTATCACTTGTCAATTTCTATGATGATTGTAGCGCAAAGCCCTGAAAAATAAAAATTAATTAATTTTATGGTAATATTGGTTTCCAAATAATAATAAAAAAAGGTATAAAACTAGCAGACATACAGATATATAGCCAGGTTCTTACTTTGCGTGTTTGCTTTGGGCCAGATTTGCCAAATAGCACAATTTTAACAAAATTTTAGGAGAAATGCATCCAGCCAAAGTTATTTAGTTATGCAGCACATTTTTAGAACTTGAGTTTGTATGTCAAACTCGAGTTCCAAGCAGCTCGCATGGCACGCCAAGCAATAGAACTCATACTTCATGGAACTCTAAGTTTGCCAAACTCCATTTTGAGTTGGAACTCGAATTCCAAAAATGTGCTACATAACTAAATAACTTATCGGGGTGATTTTTTTCCTAAAATTGTGCTATTTGGCAAATTTGGGGCAAAATTTGCCAAATAGTATATTTTTCCAAAAAAATTAGGTGTGTGGCATGCGTTCAAAGTTATTTAGTAAGTTAGACTGTTTTTGAAAATCGACTTTGGCAAAATCGACTTTGGCCTGGAAAACGAACACTATAGTGGCGTTTGTAAACGCCACTATAGGTACCCTATAGTGGCGTTTTCTATAAACGCTACTATAAGCACTAAAAAAACGCCACTATAGTGTTCGTTTTCTAGCTTGAAGTCAATTTTGCCAAACTCGATTTTCAAAAACAATCTAACTTACTAAATAACTTTGAACGCATGCCACGCACCTAAATTTTTTGGAAAAATATACTATTTGGCAAATTTTGCCCAAATTTGGTCTTTGCTTTGTGCTAGTGAAAATGTAGATGATAAAGATTGATAGATAATACATAAAGAAAGCTTTATGGCCTGTTTGGAAGTTTAGAGAGGGAGGAGAGTAGAGGGGAGTAGAGGGGAGGAGAGTAGTGGGGAGGAGAGTAGAGGGGAATGGTTCCCCTCCACCTTGTTCGGATGTTTTTAAAATTAGTAAGGGGGAAGGGAGTAATTAGCTATTCTCCTTATTTGGATGTTTTAAATATTATGATGGAGATGAGATGAAATGATTAAAATAAATAAATTTACTCCTATTTGAAAATGGACTTGCAACATTGGTTGATGATTAATTTGTTAGAAATGGTAAATTAGGGAATTTACTTGGACAATAATTTATTTACTCTACTCTCCCTCCAAATCTCTCCAATTTGGAGGAATTAAAAATAAGGGGTTAGAGGGAGTAGAAACCCTTTCAAACCCTTCCCCCTTCTTTCTTAAAAAACTTCCAAACAAGATATTAATTTATTGTGATTCAAGCAGCATGGCAATGTGCAAAGCAAACAGCTTATCTAAAGCAATAAACACGTTTCCTTTGTACCTTTTCATCATATTTGGAGTGAAGTTTTATTTACCTATCAAAAAAAAAAAAAAAAAAAATTCCTGGTATTGTTGTTTGTTTCATGGATTAGAATTTTGTTTCTTATTGGATTGTTGGGGGGGGGGGGGGGGGGGGGTAAGTTTTTTTTTATTGGTGTGATCTCGAAATTTTTGTGTATGGCCAATAGGTGTTGAATCTGTCTTAAAACCAACATGAAAGGTTTGTGAGAAAAGAAGCGAGGTTAGAAGCGGTGAAGAAGGATGAAGATGTCAAATATGAAACAATGAGATAAATTGAAGCTCTAAAGTATCAATTGATGATGGATGTGGAAGTAGGCAAATACAAAGGAGTTGTGAATAAACTGAAGCTGGCATCAATAGGGTCTTGGATGTTTTTTGTAGTTTGTTTGGTGTGTTTATGTATGCTGGCAAAACAAAAGCAGCCTATATGATGTTACCTTGATGCAACTTTTTGAATATTGATGTCCATGATAGTGGTGTATGAGTGTCTTAGAAAAAATAGCTTTATGTTATATTTTGGTGTAAAAAAAAAATGTAACTTTTTTATGTTAGCTTTTGGTTTACCAGACAATTTAGCTTAATATTAACTTTGATAATCATTGGTTACCTTAAGGCAAACAACAACACCAATGATTAAGGTAGGTAAACAACACACTGCTGCATTTTATATAATCTAAATCCCAGTTATTAAGGCAACCAACAACAGCAACACTGTATATAATCTAAATCCCAGAATTGTTTTTAAAAAATTCTTTATCAATCTTTGACATAATAAGTATTTTTTCTCTGCAATGACTAATATTTTCAAGTCTAACGAAATAGGTATTCCCATAAGAGTTGCCCATGCTATTGATGTAGCAATAGGCAGATATATCACCTAAATATGCAATCTGCAAACATGCAGCACATAAAGCTGCAGAATTATATTCAGGACAAAAAAATAATTCTAGAATTATCTTTAGTTATAGAATCTATATCACCTAAAGCTCCAGAATTATCACTACCAAATGTATGTGGATTACATAAAACATATTATTGTTAATGCCTAGTTATATGTGCTCAAATTAAGGTTTCTTCTTCTTCTTCTTCTTCTTCTTCTTCTTCTGCTTGGACCACCATTTTCCACAGTCTGGCACCACCACACGTGGAATGTTAGTACCACCACTAGCCGTTGAATCTCCAACACTCGCAGCATCAACCACTGAATCTCCAGAACTTGCAGCAACAACCCTTGCTTCTCCAGCCCCTGCAGTTGTTTCAGTTACAGCAACAGCACTTGTAGTAGCAACAATTCCACCTCCAGCACCTTGCTTTTTGTTAGCATTCATCTCATTCTGCATCACAACATTATATTAGTTATAGCTGAGTAAACAACAATCACATTAAACCATTATTAAACCTGCATTTTAACAATCGCATTATTGTTATTAAACCTACAATATAACCTACAACTAGGAGAACAAAAATAAGAACACCCAATCGTTAGATTCGGTTTAGTTTGGCGGTTGTGTTTTTGCTATTTTGCTCTGTTTTAGGGCACAATTTGTACTGAGGGAAAGTATTTTCTGGGAAAATTTGAATTTGTTTTTGATTGAAAATTTTATGTGGTTTGCACATTTTAGATCAAGATGGATAGATTTGAGAATAATTCCTCAATTCTTATGATATAATTTTTTTTTTTTTTTTTTACTTATCCTCTGTTAGGTTGCCATGAAAAGTTAGGAGAAAAGAAAATCTGCAAGTTAGATTCAGTTTCGGTGTTCTTATTTTTGTTCTCCTAGCTCTGGTTGTTTTGAGAGAAAATAGAGTAATTACAGATTGGTAAGCAGATTTGAGTGTCTGACTCAGAGCACGACGTTTTGGATCCCTCCAATGTCGCTTTTGACGACATGAAATCCGAATCTTAGTCCATTGATTTGCCAACGATTTTCATTCTATGATTTCCTTCTTTCTGTGTGAGTGAGTGAGGTTTTGTGGTGTGTTCTACAGGACAGAGTCAGAGAGAGGGGTTTAGATTTTGTCTGTTTTGTAGTTGAGAAAATGCCCAAGAAATGAAGGAGAAAGGTTTCTCGTAGATGCAAGAAGTGGAGAAAGGCGGCTGGTTAGCATTTTTTTTTTTTTTTTTTTTTTAAGGCTTTTGCTGTTTTTCTAAGGATTAAACTTTAAATTACCCATTTGGGTTTGGCTTATCCATTTAATTCAAATATTTAATTAAATTGGGTTAAGACTTACCCAAATTAAGTGAATTATTGAATGGGTTAATGGATTTGAATAAAATGTAATTTCTCAAAAATTATCTCTTCCCAATTTCATTTATTTCAAAAGTCAAACATTGCTACTTCGTGTTAAAACATAAAACATCTAAATAATAAGTGTGTATAGAGTGTAGGGGGGCAAAGGCCGGATTCAAGTCTTCAAACGAGAGTTTCATGCTCGTATATACTAAGATTAAATTAGAATAGAATTTTTATTTTATATATAAAAAAAAAAAAAAAAAAAAAAGGACACTGCACAAAATTAATGCTTATTACAATAAAGTAGGACTTACCGATAAATTATCCCAACGATCTGTCAAAATTGTAAGGGATTCTGCTACACTTATCCCACAATCTTTGATGTTTTTAGGATTACATAGCAATGACTTGAATTCTTCATTACTAGGAATACTTTCAAGTAAATTCTGCAAAGTCAATATATACAATGATAAGACAAATGCTAGATAGGTACACTAGGAAAGAGGACAGTTAGGAATAGAATTTCGATGGAAGTATACACTGTGTTTCTTTAGACTTTTCAAGTCTGGATGGGCCTTTAATAAGCTCCTATTGGCAGTTTCAAACATTCCTTTTACATCACCATCAGCATTCAGAGCATACTTGTCTAGAAAAAGAGCTATGAACTTCAAAAACCTGAAATATGTTACAGATATTATGAGTGGTATATGAGCGTGTATTGGCAAAAAGCAATTTACCAATCATAGCTACCTCATTAAAAATTTGATGCAATTTGTAGATGTGCTGCCGACATTATCATCTTTGAATATCTCCTTCAATTTTCTGTATATGAATTGATTTGTAGAAACTTTGATTCCACTGTCTGCAATATGGAAGAACACTAATACTCAACTCTTCCAACTGTGAATGACAAGGTCAATTTTGTTTAGTGGAGTTCCACTGGGGGTTGACTGGATTGTTCATTTATATTCTATCAATGGCATTTTGCTAGAGCTGATCTAATTAATTTAGGATATGACTGGTACCAAAAATAACAGATGAGTATGCTTTGTGGAAGGTTTTGAGTTTGATACAAGAAGAAATTAATACAATACTTTTGGAATGAGAAATAATAGGATGTATTTGGCATGATATGGTTTGATGCTTCTCATAAGGGCAGGGTGGATCAATCATATGCTAGATGAGAAATTGCTATGCAAAATGAGTTGGCCATATGAACAAGAGCAATGTAATATAAGACTTTTCAGTGAAATGCATTCAGTGCAATTTGTCCACATAACATCACATTATTGATTTTTGGCTTAAATCTAGACCCATAATTTGAGCTTCAATAGTCAGTGTGATGAACTTAAAAGAATTCGGTCCTTGATCATGGTCACAAGACTTGAAATGACTTCACTTTTATCAGCCTTCATATCTGTCATATAGAGTTTGAATCAATGCAACCTCAACCTCAAGGAATTCATACGCCAAAATGCATAGATATAGATAGAGTCTACTTCTCGCTTTTACTATTTGTCATATAAGTTCAAAGTTCAAACACCTGGTGAAGGAAGATTAATGAAGCAAACCATAATAAACTCAATTCTGTTTGTTTTCTATAATAACTTGTTACATAGCTCTGTCCTTCTAATTTTGTCATTTTCCTAGTAGGCCATTTTAGGTTAAAAAGATTACTTAAATGTCATTGCATCTTTCTCACTTCAAAGAGGATGTTTTACGTGTCACACACACATCACAAGGTATCATCAAGAGATGAACTACCATACCTATAAGGGAAAGAAATAATCTGCAGATTTTCAAGAAATGCTCTGTTGCCAAATCATCATCTTCTAAGATGCAAAGCTTCAAAGTGGCTCTACAATTGCTGAGTAGATCTCCTCCATACTTCTCACTAATATATTAATATACAATTATCAATTAATTAGTACAAGAAAACATATGCTTTTTGTTAAAGAATATCTCATATTAACACCTTATTAATTTTGTTCTTTCAACAGTGGGTACATTTATCTATCTCCTAGGAAGGTATTCTTCAAGAGACCATATATATTACAAAACACTTTTGATACACATATAAATCAACAAATATTGAATCATGTTTCTGACAATTAATTACAAGAACACTTACTTGCATTGATCCCAAACATCTATTCCCTCACGAATCATAAGTGAGAACAATCTCGTCCACAAATCATCATTTATGTGTATTATGACATTCCGAGAGAAAGTAATCTGGCTGGCTGCAGTATTTGGGTAACCTTTTTTTTTTTTTTTGAGAAACAGTCTTTGGGTAAACTTTTTCTTTTTGAGAAACAGTATTTGGGTAAACTCTGTTCTTGTGGTCGTACACGTTCTTATACGCTGGATCTTTCTCAACTTTTGTTGCAATGTAATTAACTTCCCTCTTTTGGTCACTTATGTTGTCGTACACCACCTTATATTTTTGATCTTTCTCAAGTCTTTTCGCTTTCTCAACCTCTTCATCTCTATATTGACCATCATATTTAGCTTTCCAATTTGACGATTTTTTCTCATAATTTAGCAACTGAAGTAATAATACTGGCAATTGCAATCTCTCCTGAGACGTCAACAATATCGGATGATTTCTCAAATGAATGAGTTTGCACCTTTAAAAAGTAAAAGGTAAAAATAATTAGAAAAGAAATTGACCTAGACATTGAAAACATAATTGTTGTGCACATAAAAAAATTATTTGTTTCTGTGAGGGATTTTACCATTCGCTCTAATACTAATGGGCATGGTCTGTGATTGAATGCTATAAAAGGTTTGTGCCTCCTCTTTCTTCACCAATTGGTCGTTGGATAGAAGGCACACGGTCCGACAACTGGTATTAGAGCTCGGTCATAGATTCGAGTCGTTGGAGCTGCATTGTAAGGCACATGGTCCTACAATTTCAACATAAAATATTTTCCTTCAAAAAATGTTTTCAACTAAAATTTTATGAGGAAAATAAGTTATTCTCAAGTGGAAGAAGAGTATCAGTCGATTTTGTTTGGTTGAAAGTTTTTACAACATGATGATAAAAGATCACCATCTAAAAAAAAAAACGTATTACCATTTTCTAAGATTTTATTGGTGTTTTTCAATTAATCCTAAAAACGTTTTTGTTGACTATGATCTTCACTGTACCAAATATTGAAAAATAAGAAAAATATTTTCAAGAAAATACTTTACACAAAGCCAAACGGGTATAAATGTAAATGAGTACTTACATTGGCATTGTTTTCATATGAGAGTAGAAATTGATCGACTCCGCATTTTTAGGATAATTCCCCAATAAGTCTTCTAATAGATTTTGTAGTTGGTCCCTTAGCTTACTCACTCCAAGTTCATTTGAGATTCTCATCAATTTGGCACGACCATTAATAATAGCAATGTCTTGAATCTTTAGTTCTCCCATATATCCTTGATTCACCAATTGAATAACACCAGCAATAATGTCCCTTCAAATATGATTTTTTTTTTTTACAAAAAGTGATCAATCAATAGTATATCACATGATAATTTTACAAAGATCATGAAAATAAATTATAAGCTGTTTTCATACCTTACAATGATCTTGTATTTATTATCCAATAGATCATTACCAGGCCAAATCCCGGTGCGTGGAATCTATTTTCTGCACCACTAGCCAAACGTTGGTTTTACTTATAACCATTTTAGGATTAACAAATTCAGCAGTGCTTAATGTTTGGAGAAGACTTTTGCTGATCTGAGCTTTTTCAATAGTATCATATCGAATAAATGATATAGAATCACCACTCCAGGAGCCATGGCAAACATCTCCACCAGACTTGAAAATTTCGTACTCAAGTGTTATTGTGCCTCTTTCCTGCAGTAAATAGAGAAGAATACCCAATTTTTAATTTAAAATAGGAAGTGTGGAGGGGTGGGCTCTCTTAGAAGGTATTGTCCGCTTTGAATGAAAACTCTTACGATTTTGTCAGGGAACTACGCCTCCCACCCTTGACATATAAGCATTGAGCTTACGAAGGGGTGTACCTAGGGGCGTAGTCAGGAATTTTACATGAGGGGGCCAATTCGAACTATGAAGGTTGAAATCAATGATGACGAGTATCATCGTTGTATGGATAGTCTATATTTTTAGGTTGATATGGACCTTCTTTGAGATAAGCTTGTTGAATTTCATCTTGTTTGTTGATAGGGAATTCACATATTTGTTTATGTGATCTTGGATCACAATCTATCTCTTCAAATTGAAGTTTTGGACATTTAGAGGGGTGTTCATTAGGCATTAAAGTATTAACATTTGTTTCTACAGTCACAGGTGTCCTAATTTCTGAATTGCTAACATCTTTTTTCTTAAAGAATGCATCAATTGTTTTTTGTTTGCTCATAATTCTTTTATCTTTAAGAATATGACTCACAAATTAACATGAAAAGAATTTTAAAAAATAAAATTTTAATTAGAAATTTTTACTTAGTTATATGAATGTTATTCATGCTCAAGAAAAAAACAAAATTTTCACTATAATTTAAACAGTCAACCCATTTTTAATACAACTTTAATTAATAATAACCCCTCAAACAAAAACAAAAATAATTTAATTAATTTGTCTATTATAATGTATTGGTTAATTTAATTATATAGCTTTAATTATTGTTATTTAGTGTAACAATAAACTATATTACTTTAATTTATTTGTCATTAATTATACTGCTTTAAGTTGTTATATTGTTTAGCCCCTTGTACATATTACACTAAAAGAGCCGAACATTATATATTTTATGTGCAGCACAATAATTAAAGCAGTGTAATGTGCTGTACATTACATTGCTTTAATTATTGTTTACCCGGCCCCGTGAGCCCATCTACATCTACTCCCTCCCCACCCCATGGTCCAACAGACAAGCAAAACATGTGCCCCAATCACAATAGCCAGCTGCAATCAGAAAATTTCACAATGCCAATCATAAATCACAACACACGTTACACTAAATGACAATCAATATCTCACTAACACCAACACCAACACACTGACCAACACAACACCAACGGATAAGAAATAAGATAAAGCCAAATTCAAAAAGACAAAAACAGGAAAAAAAAAAAGTAAAATAGCCAGCCAATCAGAGATGAGAGAGACCCACAGTTCAAAAGAGAGAGAGACTGAGATAGGCTATTAAAGAATAAAGAGACGGACGTTCATTTCATTTTTTTCATTTCAAAGTGAGATAAAGAGAGAGAGATTAAGAGAGAGTTAGAGAGAAAAACCTTGAGGGAGGGCCGGATTTCGGAGTAGAGGCAGAGCAATCGGAGATCTCCTATCTTCGATTTGCAATTTGCGAAAATTTCAGTTCATTTTTCTCATTTCAATGAGATAAAGAGAGAGAGACTGAGAGAAAAAGAGAGAAATACCTTGAGGGAGGGCCGGAGGGAGCATCGAGCACCAAGCATCGGAGCAGAGGCAGAGCTCCGATCTACGATCTGCGATTTGCTATGAGGGGCGAGCGACGACGACGACGACGGCAATGTGACCATGGGTTTGGTTTACTTTGTATTGGGTTTTTTTTTTTTTTTTTTTTGATAAACACCTCTGTATTTGGTTTGTTGGAGTTTGCTTTGGTTTTGCTCTGTATTTGGTTTGCTGGAGTTTGTTTTCAATGTTTTGGTTTTGCTCTATATAGACAATATAGGGGATTGGATTTCTCTGCCAGTGACGTGATGGGTTTGATTTCTGATTTTCTGTATCGTTTTTTTTTTTTTTTTTTGGTTGAGAATTCGTGGGCTTGGCTTGCTGTGGGTACTGGACTTGGCTCTATTATAGTTATTTATTTATTTATTTATTTTGCTTGAAAGTAGAATAGATAATTTTTTTTTTTTTTAATTTTTTTCAGGTCAGGTGTTCCTGGGCTGGGAGTGGGCTGGGAGAATAGGTGAGAAATGGGTTGGCGGAGGGGTCGGCTATCTAATGTTGGGGGGGGGGGGGGCATTTATTTTTTCTTCATAGGCTAATGGGAAATTTTTTTTTTTTTGCAGGGGCCACGGCCCCCCAAGCCACTATGTGGCTCCGCCCCTGGGTGTACCAATCATGTGACACATGATTGGTACACTCCTTCGTAAGCTCAATGCTATTATGGCAGGGGTGGGAGGCGTAGTTTACCTTCTAAGCGAGCTCACCCCTTCATAAAAAGCATAGCAACAATTTAGAGAGGTGTAATGACCACAAGATGAATTAATCAATATGAATTTAAAGAATAATCTATTATGAGTGTTTTTTTAGATGTGCATTTTGATTTGATGTGATTAGCAATTAATAGAGTTCACCACAATTCCCAATCATATTAAAGTTGGCCGAATTTGAGTTACGAAGGGGTATATTTCCAAAAAAGTTATCAAGAGGAAGAACAAACTACCATTTCATTTTAGAATTTTGATGTATTGTAAGAATAAAAGTAAAATCACACATGCATATAAGAAGTGTAGTCCAAGAATATGTAAAAAAAAAAAAAAAAAAAGATTTTGAAAAAGTGAACTATATAATATATGAAAAAGAACTCAATTTAGTGGCCGTAATAATTTCACACCAATTGTGTAGATATTATCTACTTTGGAGCTTCATACCCCTCGTGGATTTGTTCTCCCTCTCATGCATTTGTTCTTCCCCTCCAAAACACACAGCTAGCTAGCAGTAGGAGAAATGCCTTAATTTCTACACACATCACATGTGTTTTCTACGTGGGATGCCATGGATTGTAGACCCTTTTTTTAGATCTCAACAATTTTCAAATTCTTTGAATAGTTTAAACTAATTAGTAGCATCGTGTCCAAACAAGATCATTATGTGAATCATATGCCATAAATTTTATGATCAAATTGGAAGGGGATTTCGGACCAACAGATGTGGTGGGATTGGCCCCAGAACCAGAGGGACAGGAGGAGCAAGAGAGCTGCTGGTCATGCACTGCCAGAGAATCAGCCCCTCGACCACCAACAGCAGGGGACGCTCTTGACTTCTCCATACTCGCTCTTGACCTCTTCTGCCGGATAAGAACTCAACTCACCATAACCAGGAACACCACCCAGCCCCGAATTATGACATACATGACTAATCTTACTTCGGCATGCTTGTACAATAAGGGTTTCACTAAAAACAATAAATATTTCGTCTCACTTGTTACACTAATTAAAGAAAATCATATCTTACCACAACTACTGGTTCTGTCAATGAAGTCTTTGGAAGTGGGAGATCTAAGAGGACAAAGAAAGAAAATGACTGTCAGTTTTTTATAAGCTAGCAGGCAAGTATATATAATTGAAAAGAAATTAAACCGATGGGAAAAATGGGCTGCTTTACTTGAAAGAGTTGAAGAAGAAGAAGGCATTGAACTCCTGGTCGTTACTGGAGATTGAGTAGTTGTTGAAGAAGGCTTTTTTTGTGAAGTAGACTCCAAAACTGAGGCATACGAAGGCTTATTTTTGGGTTCCATTGCTGAGCACCAGAGATTTTGGATGTTTTCGGTGGGTATCACGATGTATGAAATGTATTACGGTAATACCTACGTGCGGCACAGAACGCGCACGTGATAGGCCTAAAAAAAAGAAAGTTACCAGAAAGTTTCATGAAGGCCATTCCATTTCTGCCCGACCCATTTCCACCCGGCCCATATTTGTCGGGTATATTATATACCAAACGAGAGACTTTTTTTATTTAAGTAAAAGTAAAAGTAAAACTAATAGAGTTAAAAATTTAGTGACACTTGAGACTTTTTTTTTTTTTTTTTTGGAGAAAACGTGACACTTGAGGCTGTTGTTCTCGTTTTGTTTTGTTTTGTTTTTAAACTAGGAGTCTGGAGATCAATGGCTGTCCGAACATTTATTCTACAAAACTTTCGATTGACCAGGAATTTGAGTTTGGTATAGGTTTTATGGGGTTACTTTATTTCGTTGACCGATTACTCTAGTCTGCTTTACTTGTTGTTATTCTTTTTGATTTTGGGATTTTATTTTAATTTTAAGGTCTTACTGGAGGAATTGGGTCTATAATCATTTGGAGCAGAATTGATAGATCTACGTCATATTCAATATTTCTGCTATTCAGAATTGAAGATGGCCATGGCGATGGTCTCCCCTTCCTTATAGAACATTCTGAACTACCCAGATAGTGTAGTGCGGGTTGACTTTTGAGGAGAGAGAAACAGAAAAGGCAAGGTTTTTCAGTTTTTGGGTTCAAAGTTTCATTCGAACATGGCTTCAAGGGCTGCCTCATGCCTCAGGATGACGCTTTGCTTCTGGTATATATCAGACTTTGCTTTTATGGGTTGTTCTTTTTTTGCCTTTTGTATGTATATGTCAATCAGAATGACTCAGATGTGGATTTGAATATCTCCATTTATGTGTTAGTTGGTTGAAATGATTGATCTATGATTCTTTGATCAGAATATTGTTTTTTTTTTTTTTTTTTTAAGTCATTGGTACCATATTTATTTACCAAATTTTGGTTTTTATTACTGCTGAGATCAATGGGTTCTTGATTTTTGGAAATTGGGTTTGTTTGTTTTTGTTATTGGTATCATATATACCGAGTTTTTTATTTTATTTTATTACTATTTTTATATATTAAATTACTGCTGAGATCAATCGCTTCTTGAATCTTGGCATTCATATATCAATATATTTTCTGTGTGTGTGTGTGTGAAAGCTATGCTTTTTATAGTGTGGTCAGTTTCTTGTTGTGCTGGAATTGTGATTAATGTTAGGCCAATTACTATCATAGATCATTGTGATATTCTTATTATTGTTATTGTTAGATCATCCATATGAAAGTCATAGTTGAAATTTCCTGTACAGGTTGTTATACAAGAAAACCAAAAAGCTGTAATTTTTCTCATAATTATCTCTATCCCCATTTCATATCTTTCACAGATACCTCTGTTTCTCTAATTTTAAATGGTCCTCACCAGGGCAAAAGTGGCACTTGCAGCAATTTTTATCTTTATTTTCTACATTCAGCTATTTTTCAACTCTTTATTTATTTATTTCCCGCACTTGGAAAAAAGTAGCTGTTATATTTTCTTTTGGCCCAATGAACTCTAACCCAAATGACACCTCCTTCCCTTGTAAGATCATGGTGGACTCGTGGAGGGTAAGTTTGTGGGTTTAAGACCTGCCGAGTGTGTGTGTTTGTAAGTTGTCAATAAAAGAAAAAGGTGAATTATGCTCAGGTTGAACAGTGTGCTTACAATATGGTTCAACTCACTTCATCATTTGCACACAAGTGTTGGATAAAGTTATGTAAAGACAATAGGCTGGTATTTTTAGGTGGTCATACTCTGATTTTAAGGACCTCTCCATCTTAATTCAAGTATTTACTTATACAAAAAAGCAGCTTATTTAATGAAACTGTATCCATAAACTACTATTATTTATGATGCTCCAACAACATGTGGGGTGTCAAGACTATTGTAAAGAAAATGTAAAAGGGTTTTGAATGCTGCTGCAAGCTTAACAAGCAACATTGTTCATTTGTGAGTCCATTTCTCAGTTCTCTCTCAATTTTTTTATTACAGTTTTGTTTTCTCATATGAAGTTATCCAATCAAATTTCTAATTGATATATCCATATAGAATAGAGATGGTTCTCCCATATAAATGATAATCTAGTTCATTGATTTTGTAGCATTCTGCAATATCTTTTCATTTCTAGTTACAGAATCACTTTATTTAATATCAATTATGGGAATTGTGGATATCATGTCTTTGTTGGATTCTTTGAAACTTGACCTACCTATTGTGCTTATACTTCTGCATTTTACGTGCAGTTGTGAAGGATCTTAAGTATCTTGACTCTCATGAGTGGATTAACGTTGAGGGGAATTCTGATACTGTTGGCATAACCGACCATGCTCAGGATTATTTAGGTGATGTTGTCTATGTTGAATTACTAGAAATGAGGACTCCTGTATGCTGTATCACAGGGCAGCAGCTTTGGTGTGGTTGAAAGTGTCAATGCTACTAGTGATATTTATTGTCCCATTTTTTGGAAAGTGGTTGAAGCAAACTTAGAGCTCAATGACTCCCTGGGTCTGGTGAGTCTCCTTTTCTAATTTGAGTTTCAGTGCCTTATGTTATGTAGTTTTTTTTTTTTTTTTTTTTTTTTCTTGCCGGGGGGGGGGGGGGGGGGGGTGTGGGTTCTGGATCCACAAGTAAATTTATATATTGGAACTGGAGAGAAAAGATAACCATATTTTCTTTTTCATTGTTGACTGAAACTGAATGTTCTATATATTGCCAATCATCTAGAAGCTACACTAGAGTTTCAGTACATTGCCAACCAATCTGAACTTGCTTTTGCATTTGTTAAGGTTGTGATACCTGATGTTATGTTTGTTTATTTTACATGAGAATCCAAGCACAAGTGCTCTTGAGCCTGTTTTTTTCTTTCCCAATCAAAGTTTGTAGAGTCAGTCAACATGCTTTACTACCACATTTAAGCTGACTCTCTCATCTTTTATTCTTTTGGAGGTTCTTCTTTTCTTCGCATGTGTTGAAGTGTTAAAACACGGTCGCTTTTTGATAGCCTGTTATTTCCTTCCCTACCCCTCCTTGTCTCTCTCTCCAATGCAAGTAGCTCAATCCAACACCCAACACCTATCTATTGCCTTCCCATGAAGGGGAAGAGGTGCCACTGGGGTGCAAATGCTTGTGGCAGGTCAATCCAGCACTAGTTTTCTCCATGCTTGTGCTAGGTTCCACTGCCCCTAAAACAGAATTTATGTTACAATTAAGTTTTCTGCCTTTTCATTTCTAGTTTTCTCGATTGTTCTCATGATAAATTACTTGCAGTTAAAGGCAAAATATTATGGGTTTTATTATGCAATTGGGTTCAGCTTGATGGTTTTGTTTCTGGGGTTAATTTATTTCATTGACTGTTTAGTTTAATTGGCTTTATTTTTTATGACTCTTTTTGATTTTGGGATTTTTGAATTTTAGGGTTCTATTGGAGGAATTGCGATTGCCGTCATTAGGAGTAGATCTTAGCAAGCCTCTGTACGTTTGTGTTTCTGTGTACAAGGGCATTTCCTCTTATATCATCTATTCCATTAAATTGAGTGATATACTACCATCTTGCAATGCACCAACATCAACATTAACCCAATGCCTAAGCAAAAGTTGTTCTGTATGCAAAGGATGTTCTGATTCAGAATTGAAGAGAGCCTTACATATTGAGGGTGATGGTCTCCCCTTCCTTGTAGAACATTTTAAACTACCCAAAATTCTCAACTGGCTCCAAAGTTCTCCTCGCTGGTGGCTTAAAAATATAGTGATTGGAAGTTTGGAACACCCCCACCAACTCTCCAAACCCCACCAAGTATTATTAGAATTTATAAGAGAAACAAATATTTGTGTAGTGTGTTTTGTGCGTTGAGGGAGAGAGAAACAGAAAAGGGCAGTGTTTTTTGTTTTTGGGTTTAAAGTTTCTAACATGTCTTCAAGGTTGTTGTGGGCTTCAAGGGCTTCCTCATACCTCAGGATCTCAGTGTTCCACAGAGGGTTTGCTTCTGGTATATATCAGACTTTGCTTCGATGGGTTGTTCTTTATTTTCCTTTTATATGTATATATTAAAATGTGGATTTGGATCACTCATTTATGTGTTATTTAGTTAAAATGGTTGATCTATGATTCTTTGATCAGAATATTGGTTTTTGGAAATGGGGTCTGTGTTTTTTTTTTTTTTTTTGGTCATTGGTCATATTTAGTTTCCAAGTTTTGATTTTTATTACTGCTGTGATTGATGGGTTCTGGAATTTTGGAAATGGGGTTTGTTTGTTGTTGTGATTGTATCATATTTTCAAAGTTTTGGAATTGTTACAGCATAGATCAATGGGTTCTTGAAACAGGGCATTCTTATATCAATATACTCTGTGTGTATGTGTGTGAAAGCTATACTTTTTTATAGTTTGATCAATTTTTTGTTGTTCTGGAATTGTGATTAATGTTAGGCCAATTATTTCTATAATTTTTATTTTTATTGAAAATGAAATCTAAGCCACTGTCTGTCACATATAATTTGTCAAAAATTCAAACCCGAGTCTGAATGTTTTGAAGTAGTTGCTGTCAGTATGGACCGTGATATGTGCTACAGTGGCGGAAAGTTGGTTGATGTAGTGTGATGTTTGGACTTTCAATTTGTGAGAATCTAATGTGTTCTGTTCATTTTCACTTTGTTGCATGATGTCACATTCACAGACAAATACAAGTATAGAACAACATAGAATAACCTTTAGGTGTACCATTATAAGAGACAGTTATATTTATCAGCGATGTGGAAATTGTTTACTCTACCATTGTGGAAATTGTAAGTGCATTGCTCAGCTCTCTCTCTCTCATTTTTTTATTTTATTTTATCAGAGTTCTTTTATCTTATATGAAGTTATCCAAACAAATTTCTAATCGATGTATCCATATTGAATAAATATGGTTCTAATCTTTTCATTTCTAGATACAGAATCACTTTAGTTAATATTGATTTTGGTAATTGAGGAGATCAGCTCTTTCCTGGATTCTTAGAAAATTGTCATGCCTATTGTGCTTATACTTTTCTTCTCCATTTCACATGCAGTTGTTAAGGATCTTAAGTATCTTGACTCTAATGAGTGGGTTAAAGTTGAGGGGAATTCTGCTACTGTTGGTATAATCGACCATGCTCAGGATCATTTAGGCGATGTTGTCTATGTTGAATTACTGGAAATGGGGGCTCCTGTATCACATGGCAGCAGCTTTGGTGCGGTTGAAATGTTAAGGCTACTAGTGATATTAATTCTCCCATTTCAGGGAAATTGGTTGAAGTAACGAAGAGCTCAATGACTCCCCTGGTCTGGTGAGTCTCCTTTTCTAATTTGAGTTTCAGTGCCTTATGTTATGTAGGTTATTTATTTTTTTGGGTCTGGATTCTCAAGTAAACTCATACATTGGAACAGGAGAGAAAAGATAACCATTTTTTCCTTTTCATGGTTTACTGAAACTGAATGACTCTTTATTGCCAAACATCTAGGAGCTATGCTGGAGTTTTAGTACATTGCCAGCCAATCTGAACTTGCTTTTGCATTTGTTAAGGATGTGATAGCCTATGTTTGTTTATTTTACTTGAGATTTCAAGCACTAGTGCTCTAGATACTTTTTCTTCCACAATAAAAGATTGTAGAGTCGGTCAACAAGCTTTACTCTCATTCTCTCTCTCTCTCTCTCTCTCTCTCATCTTTTATTCTTTTGGAGGTTCTTCATTTCTTAGCATGTGTTGAAACTTTGAAACACAGTCGCTTTCTGATAGCCTGTTATTTCTTCCCTCTCTCTCTCTCTCTATTCAGTGCAAGTAGCTCATTCCAATACCTATCTTCTTTTTATCAATACCCTCCTACCCTCCGCTTATCGATAGCCTTCCCATTAAGGGGAAGAGGTACCACTGGGCTTCAAATGCTTGTGGTAGGTCAATCCAACACTAGCTTTCTCCATACTTGCGTTAGGTACCACTGCCCCTAAAATGTAACTAATGTTATAATTAAGTTTTCTGCCTTTCATTTCCTTTTTTTCTCAGTTGCTCTCATGATAAATTACTAGCAGTTAAAGGCATAATATTATGGGTTTTATCATGCAATTGGTTGTATTAGGGTTTCTGGGGTTAATTTAGTTCATTGACTATTTAGTTTAATCTGCTTTATTTTTTTATTATTCTTTTTGATTTTGGGATTTTTGAATTTTAGGGTTTTATTGGAGGAATTGCGACTGCCATCATTAGGAGTAGATCTTAGCAAGTCTCTGTACGTTTGTGTCTGTTTACAAGGGCATTGCCTCTTATATCATCTATTCCATCAAATTGAGTGATATACTACCATCTTGCAGTTCCCCAACATCAACATTAACCCATAGCCAACGCGAAAGTTGTTCTGAAGGCAAAGGTTGTTCTGATTCAGAATTGCAGAGAGTTGCACGTATTGAGGGCAATGGTGATGGTCTCTGCTTCCTTATAGAGCATTCTAAACAACCCTAAATTCTCAACCAGCTCCAAAATTCTTCTTGCCTGTGGCTTAAAAATATAGTGATTGGAAGTTGGGAACACCCCCACCAACTGTCCAAACCCTACTAAGTATTTTTATAATTTATTAGAGAAACACATATTAGTGTAGTGTGTGTTGTGTGTTGAGGGAGAGAGAAACAGAAAAGGCAGGGTTTTTTGTTTTTGGGTTTAAACTTCAAAGTTTCCAACATAGCTTCAAGGTTGGTGTGTGCTTCAAGGACTTTCTCATACCTCAAGATCTCAGTGTTCCACAGGGGCTTTATATATCAGACTTTGCTTTGATCCATTGTTCTTTATTTTCTATTTATATTTATATATCAATTAGAAAAGCTGAGATTTGAATTTGGATCTCTCATTTATGTATTAGTTAGTTAAAATGGTTGATCTATGATTCTTTGGTCAGAATATTTCATTTTTGGAAATTGGATTGGTTTTTTTTTTTTTGTCATTGGTATCATATTTACCGAGTTTTTATTTTTTTTATTTTATTACTGCTGAGGTCAATGGTTTCTTGAATTTGGGCATTCATAAATCAATATATTGTGTGTATGTGAAAGCTATACTTTTTATAATGTTGTCAGTTTCCTGTTGTGCTGGAATTGTGATTAATCTTAGGTCAATTTTTCCTATAGTTTTTGTCTTTTTAATGAAAAATGAAACCTAAGCCATTGTCTGTCACATATAATTTGTTGAAAATTCAAACCCATCTGTGATTGTTTGGAAGTAGTTGCTGTCAGTATGGACAATGATCTGTGCCAGTGCTACAGTGGTGGAAAGTGTGGTGCATATTTGTTTAATTAAATCATATGAAATATAGGATGTGTGATATCTCAAATGTAATATGATTGTTGAACACACTAATACCATGATTATTATTTGACTTACTGAACACACTTCTTTGAGATTTAAATTTGTCATGGGACTTGTTATCAAAAAAAAAAAAAAATGTCATGTGACTAAGATACTAGTGGCTCAATTTTTAAGAGAATTTGTAAGAACAAAGAAGGAATTTTATAGATGTGAAAGGGTTTTAAATGCTCCTGCAAGCTTAACATGCCAAATTCTTACTTTGTCAGTGCATTGCTCATCTCTCTCTCTCTCTCTCTCAATTCTTTTATTGGAGTTATGTTTTCTCATAGGAAGTTATCTGATTCAATTTCTAATTGATATATCCATATGGAATAAAGATGGTTCTCCCATACAAATTATAATCTAGTTCATTGATTTTGTAGTATGCAGCAATATCTTTTCGTTTCTAGATATAGAATCACTTAAGGGGAAGAGGCTTTACTATAGTGGAGTGGTGTTGTGTGTGTTGGTGTAGTGGAGAGGCAGTGGATCACTTGTTGGTTCACTGCAAGGTTGCGTACCATTTGTGGAGTTCTGCTTTGAGATCTTTTAGTGTCTCTTGGGTTTTACCTGAGAGAGTGGTTGACCTTTTTTTTGGGTGGTGCAATTGGTTGGGGAAGCACTACTCGGGTAATAGGAACTTGGTGCCATTATTCTTGATGTGGACAATCTGGAGGGAACGAAACAAGCGTACGTTTGAGGATTTGGAGAGTACAGGGGACAAGCTCATTGCCTTATTTGTAGACACTTAGTTTGATTGGTCTTATGCTTAGGGATTCACATCTAGTGATTCCATTCCCATGTTTTTAGTCTCTTTATTGCTGTACATAGCTTCTGTTTTTTTGGCATAATTATTTTGGCTACTTTATGCTTTCTTTTTTAAATAAATTATTCTTGTCTATCAAAAAAATAATTGTTGAGGTGGTATCTTTTTTGGATTATTAGAAAATTGATCTGCTTTCTCCATTTTACGTGCTGTTGTGAAGGATCTTAAGTACCTTGACTCTCATGAGTGGGTGAAAGTTGAGGGGAATTCTGCTACTGCTGGTATAACCGACCATGCTCAGGATCATTTAGGTGATGTTGTCTATGTCGAATTACCGGAAGTGGGAGCTCCAGTATCACAGGGTGACAGCTTTGGTGTGGTTGAAAGTGTCAAGGCTACTAATGATATTAATTCTCCCATTTCAGGGAAAGTGCTTGAAGTAAATGAAGAGCTCAATGACTCCCCTGGTCTGGAGAGTCTCCTTTTCTAATTTGAGTTTCAGTGCTGTTTTTTTTTTTTTTTTGGTATCAATAAGTAAAGTCATAGATTGGAACAGGAGAGAAAAGATAACCATATTTTCTTTTTCCTGGTTGACTGAAACTGAATGTCTCAATATTGGGAATCATCTAAGACTAGGAGCTACACTAGGAGAAATTATAAGGTGCTCATGGTGGATAAGTGATGTGATTCACCATTCCAGTAAAAGACTCTCGCTTGTTTAAAATTGTGAAGTTTTAAATAAAAACTAAATACTGACTTAGCAATTTTAAATATGTGAGAGTCTTTTATTGGAATAGTAGACAAATGATGTGGTTTACCATGAGAACGGTATAATTTCTCCTACACTAGAGTTTCAGTACAATGCCACCCAATTTGAACTTGCTTTTTCATTTGTTAAGGATGTGATACCTGATGTTCTGTTTGTTTATTGTACATGCAAGTGCTCTTGTGACTTTTTCCTATCTGTAGTTTTCCCATTAAGGGGAAGAGGTACCACTGCCCCTAAAATGTTACTAACCTTACAATTAATTTTTCTGCCTTTCGTTTCTGGTTTTCTCATTTGCTCTCATGATAAATTACTATCAGTTAATTGGTGGGTCTGATAAATACCTTGTGTGGCCTTATTTAATGTAGCTAATGTTCAATTTTCCTAATCTAAGAACTCGCAGAAAGTGGTTTTGATAATATTTTAAGATAACTAAAAATTAATTTAAAAAAAAAAAGGAGTCTGGTTTTCCAATTTCAAAATTGAATTTTGTGCTAATGCACTTAAGATTTTGGGGGAAGAGTGGTTATGAACTGATTTGAATCGTGTCCAATCTTCATCTTTTGACGTCAATGCATAAACGAAACATGTCACAGGCTCAAATTTTGTCTCTGTTTATTTAAATGCTCTGATTTCAGTGAGGTCTGACTATGAGCAAATTTTGCCTCCTGATTTGTGTGCTAGCTATTAAAGCTGGGCATATTTTACTATTTCTCTTTTTTGTCTTCATCTTGCCCTGCATGTCTTGTCGCCATGTCGCTTTTTGTCTGGTGTTGCATGGTTCTTCTTTCCTTTTGGGTAGGGCTTCTAAGTCAAGTTTCCTTCTTCTTCCTTTTTTTTTTTTTTTTAGTTACCTTAAATGGCCTATAGTTAAATATAGTTCCTTCTAGTATGCAAGTTGTTAGGCAATGTCCCTAGTAGCCAATATTTGGAACAATCAAGAGCAGAATAGACCATAAGGGAAAATTCATAGTGTTAAAAAATCAAGAGCAGAATAGCCAATATCTGAAAATGTTGGTTAACCACCATTGTGTTAAAAAATTCATTCACATTTCCAGTTTCCTTTAATTGGAGAAGTTTGACTTATTTTCTGCCATCAAGAATATGTTTCTTCCTTCATTTCCTTTATGCTTATTTCTGATGTATCTGACTTGATTGAGATTAACTCATGCCCATATGACAAAGGATGGATAATTAAGGTTGAGGTGAGCGATAGTGGTGAATTGAAGAGCTTGATGGATGCAGGTAAGTACACCAAGTTCTGTGAAGAAGATGATATTCACTGAGTGACTATGGCCACGAAAATCTTTGGGCAATTTTCATGTAGGGGTTCTCCGAGGATAATCACGATAAATTACACAATCCTTGATGTGTGTGGTGCACGTATCTTTCTTTCTATTTTTATCCAAATATGTGATTTCACGGTTCTTCTTTTGTTACCTAAGAGCTATAAATTTAGTGGATATCCTAAGCAAATAATCATTCTGGGTTTTAGTTTCATCTATTGGTGCTGTTTAGGCAGGCTTGTGGTTTGAGAACCGTTTTCATAATATTCGTTTGAGTTGAATGCTTATTCAACATATGGGATCTCATTTTCTTGATGCATGGAGAACGCTTTCTTATTCACTTTCTCTTGTTAGTTGCATGAAGTTCAGAAGGTGGATGTCAAGGGATGCTAAAGAAATTTATATTCTTTGGAATTAAATCATTATGGCTAAATATCATTGATCGCTAATTGCAACCTGTACTTCCATTTTACTATCTTGTCAGTGGTATCATTCTCCCAAATTTGGTGTTAGGTTTTAATGACCAAATCACATTAATTTATTCAATTATTCCATTTCCATCTGCTTCGTTTTCCTGGGATATTTCACTTTACCATTTGGGTTTCTTCTCTCATTTTCTACCTGGTTCTCTCTCTAATTCGAAGGGATGCATTTTGGTGGGCCCGGATTAAAATTACCAGGCGCCACCATTTTCTTTCCTCCCTGTTTTCAACTCAACCAAATAAGGGTAGATAGAATTTTCTCCTCAATTTTCATCTCTATCTTTTCTATCCTCCTTATTTTCAACCGATCCAAACATACTTTAGTGAGGGAGTTTAGGTCAACATGTATGAGGAAGTATTAGAACAATGGTTAGTGATTAAATTTATGACAAAATTTGCCTACAAAGTTGATTGTAACTCAAGGTTACAACTTCACTTAAAGGAATTAACATTGCTATATATTTTGAAATTTTAATAGTTAGATTGCATGTTTTTTACACTCTTAATACATATGTCAAATTTAATGCCAATTAGATGTTATTTACTAGATGATCTATAAATTTATTTTTTATGCATAATTTTATACTACAAAATTTTGCAATTTAAACAATTGATTAATGACATAATTATTAATTTTTGATCTTTGGGAAATTTTGCTAGCATAAAGGATGTATGAAGAAAATGTAATCTAATAATGAATTTGTCAAAATTCACATTTAATAAAAGAGATATTTGATGAAGTTATAGCTTTAGACTACAACCTAGTTTGTAATCAAACTTATTGGAATTGGTGCTACCTTCCATTCTTAAATTTATACTTTTTTAACACCTTAAGCTTTTGAGATTGGCGCTACTTCCCATTTTAAAAATTAATTCTTGTTTTTTTTAATAGGAATACACATCTTTGTTTTTTAATTGATTGTGAATTCAAATTGAGAACTCTTTTAAAATTAAAGTAAATAAAAACAAAACCAACCAAAAGAGGGTTTGCAGCTAAGAATATATAACCTTGTTGTCTAAGAATATCAGATGAAGACACCAATCGGTTTTTTGTATTGGCTGGGATCGAATCCTAGATCTCTTATTCAACCATCAAAGATTTTGCTAGTTAAGCTAACTAGTAATTGTCATTTCATGATGATATATACAGCTAGAAGATTTGTATATAGAATATAAAATAAATGAATTTATTATATTAGAAAAATAGTGTTATTATATGGTCTGAAAATGTGAGGTGGAGGACATATACCTTGGAGTCATTAGAATAAGCGAGGAAATTCTCCCCAAAGGTAGGACAATAATTTGTTGAGCCATGAAGTACAGTAGCATTTGAATTTTGGGTTTGAGTAGCAGCCATTGAAACTTGATGAGAAATTTTCAAAATAATAAATTTTAAACTTATGAAGAAAAATATCTTATCAAATAATTTATAATTAGTATCACAACACTTCCTTCAAAAAAAATAAAAAAATAAAAAAAATCTCATAACATTCAAGCATAATATACAAAAGAAATTCTCAATGAAAGAAAGTTCTATAAATACTAATGACATTACACAAACTTTGCTTCACTAATTATACCACTTTTCACTTCCACTTTTCTATGGTTGGGAAAAAGGGATTGTTGTAGCGATTATGTTTGTATTTGTGTTTGTGATGATGATGATGCTGAGATTTGGTTGAATATGTGTGTAAAAGTTTTGCTTGAATCTGTGATTGGTATATATATATATACAAATTTGGAACTACCCCTGAAGTCATGTGGCTAGCATGGACCAGTGGAAAAGGACGTCAATAGATCCTTTTGGCACCACCCAAGGATAAGGTGCAACTTGGCGGACGCAAGAAGAAGAGAAAGAGAGATCCTTCAGAACCCAAAAACATAGGATAAGCAAAGCTGGTACCATCAAGTGCTCTGAGTGTAAGAAGGATTGGACGTAATAGCAAAACATGACATTTAAAATCCAAAAAAGACAAGTTTTTTTTTTTTTTTTGATGAAAAAAGAAAAGAAAAAAAGTCAAGGTTAGTTTTGTTCTCTATGTTATGTTTAATTTCTTTATGCTTATGTATATATTGTTTTGTTTGCTATAACGTGGGATACATTATCTTACCAAAGGTGACCCACTTTCACCTTTTCTATTCTTGCTTTGTACTGAAGGGTTGAATGGGCTTATTAAGAGAGCAGAGAGTAATAGTGATATACATGGGTTTTCACTTTGTAGGAGAGGACCCACACTACAAAAAAACTGGCCTATTGCGGCAGGGCCAAAACCGCCGCAAAAGCCCAAAAAACCGCTACTAAAGGTCCATTTGGCCTATTGCGGCAGGGGCTATTGTGGCAGTTGTACTTGCCAACCTTGCAGTGCTGAAATAGCTCTATTGCGGCGGTAACAAAAAACGCCGCAATAGATCGTTTATTTAGCAGCGCTTTTGGCCTATTGCGGCGGGCAGAAAACTGCCACCATATGAGATTACCATTGGGGTTAACTGACCTTTTAGTGGCGGGTGACAACTTTTAGCGGCAAGCATTAAGTGCCGCTATTGGGTTTATTAAACAACAAACTATACGCACCTTTTAGCAACGGTCGGGCTATAAACGCCGCTATAGGTCTCCAATTATTATTTCATAATTATAGTCCTTCAGCAACAATTTTTTCCTACCGCTATAGGTTTCTAGGTTCTAAAACCACATTTCTATTACAAATAACCGGTAATAATTTTAGCTCCACTTCCACAAATTTAACTAGATAACACCACAACTGTCTCAAAACTAATATTATATTAATTTGGTGGGAAGGAATTAGGGATGAAATAAAAATATACAATGGAAGGAATGACCAAAACGAATATTGCTTTGATAGAGGCAAAGCCTAGCATTATATTCCAATATCTTTTTTTTTCCAACTCCATTGACTCACTTTTGTCATCAATTATGGAGGAAAGAATAGAAAGAGAAAAGACAGCCCAAAATTTCACTATACAACTCATTATGAATTTCAATCACAAAGCCATAGTAGAAAAGCATGTCATCAGTTGTGTCTTTTAAGTGAAACAGACATCATTATAGTAATCTATATGATGCTTGATAAGCATGAAAGAAATCCTCTACATACCCCAGTAATTTCAATAATCATACAATACCATATCTATTTCTCTTTAAAAATATAAATGAAATGGAATAAAAAAAACATAAATCATTCTCATAGATCTTCTTTTTTTTTTTTTTTTGATAAATCATAAATCATTCTCATAGATCTTATGAACCAATCAATGCAATATCGAAAATAGGTCCCTTGCATAAAAATGAATCATGTGAACTAATCTAAAAATACATGTTATTACAGTATTAGTGCCACAGTACATAAAACGCAAGACTAATCTAGGATCTACTAACTTTTAGCCTTTAGGATCTACTAACTTTCTCATAATGCCACAGTATGAGAAAGCAATATATTCTAGAAATATCACAATTGTACTAACTTTTAGCCTTTTAGATCAAGTAGAAAGTACAAAGTTCCAAGTTGGCATCCCATAAAGTAGATACATCTTCTGCTCTCCTCGACATGATGCCCTGACTCCTTATTAAACTAAAAGGCAACAGCAAAAAATACCATTTCCTTAATCTATATATTTTCCCACTTTAAACTATTGCAGCAACCAACAAAGAAAAAACCCACATAAGAGATTGTATCGTTTTTTATATTAGTACCATTTCTGGGGTTATATCTTTTGCAGCAGATCCATGACTCGCCACCACACTTTGGAGCAAGAACTTGTCCTTGCATTGCATATCCTCTGGTACCTCCTTTTGAGCTTGCATTGTAACTGCATCATATATGAACTTCAAAGATAGAAACATAATATTGGTGACAACAATAGTTCTAAAGCTGAAAATTAATAAAAGAGAAACTGTGACTAAGCATAAACTAATTAAAAAATAACATGTATTAAGCACAAAATTCAAGTATTTATTAGAGAGAGAGACCTATAACATCACAGGAAGACCTGGGCATCACAATTCCAGTATTGGGTCTCGCACAGTACTTCTAATTGAATATTTAATTCTTTGCCGTCATCGCAAAATTTTCTGAGTGACCAAACATAGCATCATTGAAATATAAAATAAAATTAAAAACAAAATACACATCGTCACTGTTAGAAATACTGAATAATTGTATTGTATTTCTTGATAAAAGAATGTACATAGATGCCTTTATATAGGAGGCATATGTGTGCAATACAAGTAAATATGTGTGCTATACAAGTAACCTAACTGGGCCTAAAGCCCATAACACTATATACGTTAACAGCCCCCCTAAAACTCAAGGTGGATGTGAGACCAACTTGAGGTTGTCAACCAAAGTACGAAAGCGTCCCTTAGGATGTGACTTGGTGAAGATATCTGCAAGTTGATCTTTAGAGGAGACTGAGATCAGCTTGAGAGCACCACGAACAAGATGAAAACGGATAAAATGACAATCGATATCAATGTGTTTAGTCCGTTCATGGAAGACATCATTGTGAGCAATATGAATAGCACTCTGGTTGTCACAATAAAGAGGAGTAGCAGAGGATGTAGACACACCTAAGTCTTTGAGAAGCCATCGTAGCCAAAGGAGTTCAGATATGGTATCAGCAAGGGCACAATATTCTGCTTCAGTACTGGAGCGGGCCACATAAGTTTGTTTCTTGCTTCGCCAAGAAATCAGAGAAGAACCAAGAAGAAAGCAATAACTAGTGGTGGACCTACAATCAGTAGGGTCTCCTGCCCAATCAGCGTCAGAAAATGCACGAAGAGTAAGAGGAGACTGAGCAGAGTAGAAAAGACCATGGAAGAGAGTGCCTTTCAAGTATCGAAGAATGCGCAGAACAGCAGCATAGTGAGTCGATCGTGGAGCAGACAGATACTGGCTCACTTGGTGAATAGCATAGGAAATGTCTGGACGAGTGACAATGAGATAAACCAAGCTGCCAACCAAGCGTCTGTAAAGAGAGGGATTAGACAGTGGTTTCCCCCCTGAGGGAGTCAGATGCGCATTAAGCTCAACTGGAGTGTCCACAGTCTTGCTATCAATGAGTCCAGCGCGAGACAAGAGTTCAGAGGCATACTTGGCTTGAGTAATATAAAGTCCATCTGTAGAATGAGTGATTTCAAGACCCAAGAAGTAGCTGAGATATCCAAGATCTTTCATCTCAAACTGCTGACTGAGAAAAGCCTTGAGTTCTTGAATGCCACTGAGGTCATCACCAGTTATGATCATATCATCCACATATAAGAGGAGTAAAATAGTGCCTTTGTCAGTGCGAAGAAGAAATAAGGCAGAATCATAGTGACTGGCCATGTAACCCAAGTGAGAGATGGTAGAGCTGAATTTGGCAAACCAAGCTCGTGGAGCTTGTTTAAGACCATAAAGTGCACGTTGAAGGTGGCAAACCTTGTTTGAGTCAACAGAGAGACTAGGAGGAGGTTGCATATACACTTCTTCACTTAAATCCCCATTAAGAAATGCATTTTTGACATCCATCTGAAAAAGGTCCCATTTACTGGCAGCAGTAACAGCTAAGAGGGCACGAATAGATGAGATACGAGCAACCGGAGCAAAGGTCTCTTCATAATTAATCCCATACTCTTGTGTAAAACCTTTTGCGACAAGACGAGCTTTGTAGCGCTCAATGGACCCATCAGAGCGAGTCTTAATCTTGTAGATCCACTTACAACCAACCACAGATTTCCTAGGAGGAAGTGTCACCAAATCCCAAGTATGGTTTTTAGATAATGTATCAAGTTCCTCTTTCATTGCAATCTGCCATAAAGGGTCAATGGAAGCCTCACGATAGGTGTGAGGCTCGTGTAGTGTAGCAAGAGCAGTGTAACAATGATAGTTAAGTAAATGTGCAGGAATAGATCTTACCCGAGTTGAGTGACGAGGTAGAATGTCTTGTGCAAGATCTTCAGGCGGAGCAGGAGCAGGAGACCCAAGCTCAAAATTGGGGTTGGATAGCTCGTCTTCAACCTGTTCATCTTCCACCTGTTCATTAAAGGGTGAACTAGGAAAGGGATCAATGATATCTGGTGGTTGGACAGAGAAGTCTACAGCAACAGAATCAGGAGCAACTACAAGAGGATCAGGAGCAGCTACAGAAGGAATATATGTCTCATCTAAAAAAAGATCTAAGACAGAGGAGGAAGACAAGGAAGCACTGAAATGAGAAAGTTCGACAAAGAGGCGATGTTCCCAAAAGACAACATTACGAGAGACACGAAGACGATGAGAGACAGGATCATAACACCTATACCCCTTTTGAGTTTCGCCATAGCCAAGAAAATAACAAAGTCTTGACCGAGGCTCAAGTTTGTTATGCTCATGTGGCTGAAGAAGAACGAAACAAGCAGAACCGAAGGAGCGAAGGTGGTGATAGTTTGGAGGTGACCCAAAAAGGCGCTCATATGGAGTTTGATTTTGGATAACAGGACTCGGAATGCGATTAATAGTATGAACAGCATGGAGAGCAGCTTCACCCCAAAAAGGAGCAGGAACTTTAGCAGAGAGAAGGAGAGCACGAACAGTGTCAAGAATATGACAAAGTTTTCGTTCGGCTCTACCATTTTGCTGAGAGGTACCTGGACAAGTTAGTTGATGAACAGTGCCATAGGAATGCAAAACAGTTTGGAAAGCATATTGAGTGTATTCAAGAGCATTATCAGATCGGAAAATTTTGATGCGTCTGGAAAACTGAGTTTCAACCATTTTTGCAAAATTAGAATATACTTCCAATAATTCAGAACGATGTTTCATATTAAAAATCCAACTATAGCGAAAGTAATCATCAACAAAGACAACAAAATATCTAGACCCACCAATACTAGAGACAGAGGAAGGCCCCCAAACATCAGAATGAATAAGGTCAAAGATATCAGTAGACATGGATTCACTAGTATTGAAAGGTAAAGCTGGTTGTTTTCCTAACTGACATGAAACACAATCAAAATTTTCTGTGGACACTGAACCTAACAAACCTCTAGAAGCCAATTGTTGTACCCGAGAGGAAGATGCGTGACCAAGTCGAGCATGCCAAAGTGCAAGGGAAGGAGTGGAAGAAATTGCAGCAGCTGCCGCAATAGAAACAGGAGCGACAAGTGGAAGACGAAGGTTGTCCATGGGAAACATACGCCCTACTCTGGGACCGGTCCCAAGCTCCTGTCCCGTCCTAGGATCCTGCACAATGCACCCAGAGTAATCAAAGGTAATACGATAACCCAACTCAGCTAATTGTCCCACAGAAAATAAATTATAAGAAAGGTCAGGAACATTAAAGACTCCAGGAACCGAGAGTTTAGAGGTTGAAACTGAACCTATATTATGACCAGACATTGTAGAACCATTTGCTGTGCGAATATTAAGAGGGTGCGGTGCAGGTTTAAGGTCAGAAAATAAGGACGAGTGAGGTGTCATGTAATTGCAACAAGCAGAATCCATAAGCCAAGAGGTAGGAGACATACTAGATAAAGCTGAGAGAGAAGAGGAAGAAGATGCATTACCAACCACACGTATGACATTGGCGATGATATTTATAAGGTCATCTTTGGAAATGGAGAAAGTGGATCCAGAAGACTTAGACTGTGCAGAGACAGGAGGCATTAGTTGGACACTCTCAGTGTTAGCAACAGTAGCAGCAGAAATTGAAACAGCTGATTTGTTGCGATGATAGCAAGTCTCAATATTGTGGCCAAAACGTTTGCAAAAATTGCAAAAACGTTTGATGGATTGGCAGCGACGATTGTTGTAATAAGAAGAAGACCTGTCCTTATTCTTCATTTAGAAGCAAAATATGCAAAAATGGACCGCAAAAATGAAATCTACGCGAAAAACTGGGTAAGGAGCACCTGGACTGAAAAAGTCAACCTGAGCAAAAAGTCAACGGTCAAAGTCAACGGCCGGTCAAAGTCAACGATCAAAGTCAACGCAGTCAACGGTCTGGTGCTGACGTAAGCAAGCTAACGTGTCGCTGACGTAAGCAATGATGACGTCACTAGGGCTGACGTGGCAAGATGATGACGTCAGCAAAACCGTGGCAGGCGTGTGAGGCGCGTGGCTGAGGCTGTGACGGCGCGTGACCGAGACACGGTTTATTCAGGTGGCGCGTGAGAGCGCGTGCGGACTTCGATGCTTGCGAACTTCCACGAATGCGTAGATCGAGGCGAGACGATCACGGTGGTATGTGCAAAAACGTTATCGGAGGAAGATGCACGGTGGAGACGGTGATTGCAGTGGTCTGTGTGGTGCAAGACTCTTCAACAACGGCGGCTGCAGTTCCGGAGCCTGAGGACAACGGCTGAGAGACGTCGTAGGTTCAACGACGAGTGGCTGCAATGACTGTTGTGATGGCGGAAGCGATAAGGGTGGAGTAACCCAAGAGAGACAAGACTGCTAAAAGAAAGGTCAGAGCAGTGGCTCTGATACCATGTTAGAAATACTGAATAATTGTATTGTATTTCTTGATAAAAGAATGTACATAGATGCCTTTATATAGGAGGCATATGTGTGCAATACAAGTAAAAATGTGTGCTATACAAGTAACCTAACTGGGCCTAAAGCCCATAACACTATATACATTAACAGTCACATTAACCTTGAGTTTAGTGTACTTATCGTAGAGCTTCAAATACAGAGCTTCCATCTGCAAAAAATTAATAAAGCAAAATAAGAATTATAGAATTTAGGTAAAAATAATATAAAATAAAAAGGCAATCTTTAATTTCTGAACATGCAGGAAGCAAACAACAAAATTTTCATACACAATTGCAATTTAAGCGAATTCTCGAAATGGGTATATTTCTCGAAATGTTTAAATCAATTGTTTAAGACCTGGAAAGCACAGGTACGGCGTTAGAGGCGCCGCACCCGCGTCGGACACCGCTGACCGCACGTCTGTGCCGCGTTGGGCCGCGTCCTGCCACGTGGCGAAGCTGACTCGCGCCAACTCGGGCTGTTTCGACAGTATCGGCCGAAACTGCCGATATGGCCGGTTCAGGCTGAAATTTTAAAAAATAAAAAATAAAAAAAAAGGTGTGAAACGCACCATTTGAACCTAGCCTAAATCCCTCAGACTCTCACTTCGTCCAAAAGACTCTCTCTCACTCCGTCCCTCGTCTCTCTTCTCTGTGCTCTCCGCCTCCGGCCTCTCCCTCTCTGCGGTATGCTCGGCTTCAGGTGTGCTGTGCTCTCTCTTCTCTTTGCTTCCCTTTTAGTCTCTGTTTTCTACGATTTCTCTCTTCTCTATGCTGTGTTTGCTGTGTTTGTGTGCTTGTTAAAAACTGATTTTGTCCAAACACTCTCTCTTCTCTATGCTGTGTTTGCTGTGTTTGTGGGCTTGTTTTTTGGTTCTTGCGGGAGTTAAAAGGGTTTTGTAGTTGCAGGTTGTAATTTTAATTGTAGATTGGTGATAATTATAGATTGGTGACAATGTTTGACTGCTTTGTACTATTATTACTCTTAAATTTGGTATATGTTTATATAATGTGAAAAAGTATGCTTAGCAATATATTAAAAATATAAATAAAAATATTTTTAATAATTTTTTAATCGCCGAGTCCTGTCGCACCCGCACCCGCACCTGCACCCGCACCCACTTTTTTCAAAAATTGCCGAGTCCCGCACCCGTACACGCACCAGCACCCGAGTCCCGAAACGCACCCGTGCTTCCTAGTTTAAGACCCAAAATCAAAATCAAAATCAAAATCCTTTGAATCTTACTAGCAATTAATCAATTAATTATCTATTTAGTCAAAATCTTATACCTATTGAAACCATCTTGGCAAAATAGTGACCACATTTGAAATAATGAAATATTCAATCACTTTTTTTATGTAATTAGTTTCAAATCTTTTTATTTTTGGTGGGGGAAGTTAAAATGAAATTAAGTGTACTGCATCCAATGAACTGCAACAAAAAAATTCTCCACAAAAACAAACACGTTTCCAATAAATTAAGTGTTAACAGTAATAGAACAATTAAATGATTCCATGGCACAGGGAAAAAAAAACTATTGGCTAACTTTGTTCCTTTTCAAAAAATTTACCAAACATAAAGTAAATAAGTAACTTTTGGCTAATTGTGTGGAATCTGGAGCCCGTTTTCAATATACTAAAAGACAAGGAAAAGTTAAAAACTTTTAGAAAGCTTTTGTAAACTTTCAACAACAAAATCATAATAAAGGATTATCTATGAAAAGGAGTATGACACTAGCTCTATGAATTCCCACCGTCTTTTTGTCTGATTGCTCGGACTAGATCTAATTCATTGCAATTATAAAAAAAAAAAAAAACAAAAAAAAAACAAAAAAAAAAAAAACCCACCAAGAATAGAAATCCAAAACGCCAACTGAGAAAAATCCCAGATAGGTTTCACTGTAAAAAACCAAAATTATAGAATTTCAGAGATTTGAATCGGATCCCAACAAACTGAGAGACTCAAAAGAGTAAAAAAAAAAAAAACATAAAGATCAAACAAATGGAAGAAAGAAGTTGTTTTATAAAGTAAATGTAATACCTTTATGACCAGCTCTATATGGAACGTGTAAGCCCTTTCTGTTTCTCACTTCAGAATAGAAAATATCCACGAAGTCTCACTGCACCCAAAAATCCAACAGATTCAAAAACAAAAACAAAAACAAAAACAAAAACAAAAAAAAAATCCGAAAGAAACTTCTGTGATTCAAAATAAAATTAATCCAAACCTTGTCCTTGCTGACTTGTGAGAATAGACGTGTCCTTGCTGCTAGGATACCATGAAATTTCTTGATACAATTTGTACAGATTAATATTTAATATGTAACATAGAGATTGTAATAAAAAGGGTAAATTACAATTTACACCCCTAATGTTTGGGGGTGATTGGATTTTACACACCGAAGTTTCAGAATTTGAATTTTACCCCCTGAAATTTGGGGTGTTTAGATTTTACACCCTAACGTTTCAAAACTTGGATTTTAACCCTTAAAGTTTAGGTTGTATAGATTTTACACCTCCAAATTTCAAATCCAAGTTTTGAAATGTTAGGGTGTGAAATCCAAACATCACTAAACTTCAGGGGGTAAAATTCAAATTTTAAAACTTCAGGGTGTAAAATCTAGTCACTCCCAAACTTTAGGGGTGTAATTTGCAGTTTACCCTAATAAAAAAGCTCTTAATATGGTTCGAACCTGGGCAAAATATTATCACATGTGTGTCTTACCACTAAACTAGTGTAATTGTCCATAAACATTCTATACATAAATGTTTTATAAATAATAATATTTTCTATTTTATAAACTTAGCCTATATGTGACTGACTACGTTTACTTTGCCCATAAAAAAAAATAATTAAAAAAAAAAAACTACGTTTACTTTAAGAAAAAATAATATGACTAATTGGATAGTCAAATTGAGAGAATATATATAGCCATATAAGTACACAACATATGCTTATCACGTGACATTCTTTGATTTGAAATCTAACCGTTAGATTTGAAGAGTATAATGAAAGCTTCATTCTGGTAAATTATGGTCACAATTAAACGGTTGGATTTAGAGAAAGACGCGGTCAATAACTTATTATTGAATTCATATTTTGAAAATCCAACCGTTGGATTACATATTCTATATGTTCTTAACATGCATGCCAATTGGATGTTGATGAGGTCAATGAATCAGTAGGCTAAACTTTCCGGGCGTTAACGATCTACAAGCAAAGTTCTGCAAGTAACAAACAAGAAGTCAGAGGAGACCCGTGGAGGCCGGCCAAAAATCCTCCGATGGTAAAGTTAGTGGATTTGTGATTCTCAGTATAAGGAAAAAATTCTTTATTCAAAAATTTCTCCAATTACCTCCCTCGTTTCTATAGAAGAGCCTTTATATAGTTTTTTCTGATGTAGTTATTTCTCCAAGCGTTGTGTAGTTTGAAGGATTATGAGGTAACCCTCATAATTGCTTTAGAGGTTATTTTACTTGAGTTCTGTTAATTATAACCGTTTTCAAAGGAAGAACGGTTATAGTTTTAATAGAAAAGTGGCGTGCAAAGGAGACTTTCAGAACACTCGTCCATCTCACTAATTTGATGGACGAGTGAATCCTTGGACGAGCTCATCCATCTGGATAGACGGATGGACGAGCTTACAATGAATGGAGTTGTTTTCCTGTGGATGAGCTATATGGATGAGTTTAGCAGTTGGCTTTTTGGTGACACCATCAGTTGCCCCCATTCCATAGGTCGTCTAAGGAAATATTTGTTTATAACGCACTTTCTTCTTTCTTCTCCTCTTTATTTTTCAACGCATTTGCATTAGTGGCTGAATGTGCCACGTGTTGCAATTCCATTGGCTCCTATCTGCGTCGTTTTGTTCTTTCGAGGCACACGACACGTGGTCTCTTCTGATTGGCCCGTGTCGCTTCAAGTGCCCTGTTTGGTTAGCTATAAATAGTGGAATCCCTCTCGTACCCTTCACATTTTCTAAAATTTTCCTCCTGAAATTCCTCGTCTAGAACCTCGTCTAGAAGTCTCTTCGCGTCTAGAGCTAGGTACTCTCTTCTTTCCTTCCTTTAGGTTTTCCTTTTATCCTTAAAATGTCTGCATCCATTGTTTCTTCGTCTAGCGATAGTACAGATAGAGCCATAGACGAGTATCAAGATTCCTCTAGTTATAATGGTTCTAGTAATAGTAGTAATGAGAGTAGCAAAGGAGGTTCTACGGACGGGGAATATATCTCCGGCGTCCCTGGATTTCCTGTAGAAGCTCTTCAAGAGCAATTTAGGAAAGCTTCAGGTTCCCGAGTTGGAACCTCGTCTAATATTCCTTCGTCCAACCCTACAGACGAAGAGGAGATCGTCTACAGCTGTGCAGTAGGCGTCCACTCCAAAACATCTGAACAAAGGCTCTCAAACCTCAAGGCGTGGTATCAGATTTCGGACGAATTTAACCCCAGGTTAGCCATCTGTGGAAAATGGTGCTGCAATCCCCACTTCGGAATAGGCGTCTATGAAGCCTACTTCTTGGGGGGCCTTAGATTTCCTTTAAACTCATTTGCTAAAGAGTTGTTGGTCAGGTTAGGTTTGGGTGTTTGTCAGTTCAACCCAAATGCATGGAGATTAATTATCTCAATGCAAATTTTGTGGAATGAAGTGTTTGGAAGGGACCGTCCTCTTACTGTGGACGAGTTTCTTTTTTGCTATAAACCTTCTGAGATAAGCCAATCTCTTGGCTTTCATCAATTTACAGCAAAGGGCAGGGATTGTAGATTAATCAAGTCCCTAGCCTCGTCTGACAGGAATTGGAAGACGGAATTTATTTTCATCTCTGGTTTTAGGTCTGGGAATCCTGTAGAGGTTGGAAGGGACCCCTTTGCTCCTTACACTAGAGACCTAGGGAACCTGCGTCCTGAAAGTACGTCCTTCTCTTTTTACCTTTCTTTCCCTCTTTTTTGCATAACTTTATCCAAACGTCTTATTTGTGATTTGTTTCACAGGTGTTAAACGTCCGTCCTTGAGCAAGTTCCATCGTGATCGCGTCCATAGGGCTCGCCTTCACTCCAATAGGAATTTTCATTCCTTAGTTAATCTTCGTAATCTTTTTAAGTGGGGGTTTGGTCCTAATCCTTCGAACGAGGCAATTGCCCACGAAATTACAGTACGAAAAAGTAAACACACACACATTTTTTATATATAATACTTTTCCAACTTTATTCAACTTCCTATAATCTATCACTCATTATTATCTTTGTTTGCTTTAGGAATGACAACCTTGAAGGAAAACAAAGGAAAGGATACTCTGGTTGAAGAGGGCCGTCCTGAGACTTAGGCTCAACCTCGTCCATCAGCTGGGGAGAAAAGGAAAACAATATCCAAGAATTTGGATTTGGGAAGCCTCCCCAGCCGTCGAGGCAAGAAAGGGAAGCATGACTCATCCTAGATTGTCAAGCCCAAGCCCCTTTCGTCCCAGCAGCCAACTCCAATTTTTGACATGGATTCGTCTATCCCAGTTGATGTGACTCCGTCCAAGACTCCTCCGCCCAAGACGACTGTATCTACCTCGTCCCAACCTTCCTAAAGGGCATCTTCAAACATTATTGAGAATGAAGATTTAGCATGGGAGCGCTTCCAAAACGCCATTACGGACGAGGATATAAACACCTGCTATGACATGTCCTTGAAGGATTTTGAACACTTTGGTGTTCATGATCTTTTTAAGGTATATAAAATATTTTTGTCTCGTCCTTGTTATTTCAAGATCCTTTTCCTCTATTTGTTAATTATTATTATTTTTGCAGGCCATGTCCAAATTCATAGCAGCGTCTAGGCAAGCTACTGGGTTGGATAAGATGAGAATCATGTTGGAGACGAGGATAAAGGAAGTGAAGGACGAGTCAAAAAGATGGGCTGGAGTAGCTACAAAAGCTAAGGAAGAGATGAAGGAGGCATAGAACCTGGTTGAGGAGTTAAGAGCTGACGCGGTGGAGAAAGATACTCGTCTTGACCATATGTAGAAGAAGAATGACGAGCTAAGTACTCTTTTCACCAAGGCGAAAGAAGATGCAGTGGCCGAGTTCAAAGCATCCAAGCAATACACTGATCTTCTAGACGCCAATTATGCAGCAGGCTTTGAAGACTTTAGGTTGGATGCTACGGAAAACTTCCCTGAAGTGGACTTTAGCTCCATTAAACTTAACCTGAATGCTGCTACCAGCTTTCTCCTGCAAACAAGTTCTGAAGACACCAACATTGAGGACGATGCTACAACGCTTCCTCCTCAAGACGCCTCCATTGTTAATGCTCTCCAGACTTGAGAAATATTTCAATGTTTTGTGCTCCTCTTCTTTTTCATTAGGTCTATTGTTTAGGACCTTTCTATGTAATGTAAGCATACTAGACTCGTCCATCGTTTAAGGACGAGCTTTTGTAAAACTCAAGTTTTAACTTTACAAGGGTGTTTGGACATCGGTTGTCCGCCCTTGAAACAGTTGGATGAATGATGTTACTTGTTTTTAATATATGCATGGACAAGGGTTTTTATCCATATGCTTGATCTCATGCTTAGCTCGTCCATATTTTATATGTTTTTACCATTTTTATTGGAATCTTCACTAAGTGTGATTTATCCATATGAAATGGTAATTCAGTGTTACTCGTCCTTTGACTTAGCTGACTTTCGTCCTAAGACCCTGCATTTTACTCGTCCATGGACCAAAGTGTTTTTGTTTTAAAGATACTCGTCTATGCATTTCCTAGTCCATAATCGGGACATGCATAATACTTTACTTCACCCATTATATGGATGAGTAAATGTTGATCTTACTAAGTTGCTACGGCGTAGGCTCTACCTCGTCCTTTTATTTGGACGAGTTTGCCTAGACGGCACAAATTTTCACTCATCTTTTTATTTGGACGAGTTTGCCTTAACTTTTCTTTTAAGAAAAGTTTGACGATACATCTCCGCGTTGCAGGCTCTACCTTGTCCTTTTATTTGGACGAGTTTGCCTTAAATTTTCTTTTAAGAAAAGTTTGACGATACATCTCCGCATCCAAAGAATTTTCTCGCCTGGAGCTCTTCAGCTTTTAGCTACATAAAAATCAATACTTCACACAACATTTTATACACATAACATAAAAGTATTTGTCCAAAGACGAGGCATATACTTAGGAGTTTTCTATGCCTTTTAAGAAAATAAGTACAAACCAAACCATAAATGTCTATAACTTTAATATAATAACAAAGCAATATTAGACATAAGTCTTATGTTGTCCTCAGGCTCGTCCAGAGTTATTCGTTCAGGTTGGCCTTTTATTGATAATATCTCCTCAGATGTTCAACATTCCAAGGATGCTCCAACTTCCTCCCATCTAGGGCTTCCAAGTAATAGGATCCTTGTCTTTTGCAGTTGATAACTCTGTAAGGGCATTCCCAATTAGGTCCCAACTTCCCATGAGCTGGGTTCTTTGTTGCTGAAGATACCCTTTTCAGGACGAGATCTCTTACGTTGAATCGCCTTAGTTTCACCATTGCGTCATATTGCCTAGCCATAAGGTTTTTATACCTTGCCATTCTTTGTTTAGCATTCATCCTCACCTCGTCTATTAGATCGAGGTTCAAACGGAGTTGGTCTTCATTATCTTTGTCTTGATAGGTCGTCACCCTATGATTGGCCATGTGCACTTCTGCGGGTATGACTGCTTTAGCTCCATAAGCTAGCTTGAAAGGAGTTTCTCCTGTCAGAGTTCTTGCTGTCGTCCTATATGCCCATAGAACACTTGGTAACTCGTCTGGCCATACTCCTTTTGCCCCCTCAAGTCGAGTCTTGATTATTTTTAACAAGGATTGGTTTGCAACTTCAGCCTGGCCATTTGCTTGTGGGTGGGCGAGTGAGGAGTAGTGATTTTGAATCTCGAAGTGTATGCAAAAATCTTTAAAGAGTGCATTGTCAAATTGTCGTCCATTATCAGATACCAACACCCTGGGCACGCCAAACTTGCACACAATATTCTTCCATACGAAGTTCTTGACATTTTGTTGTGTGATATTAGCTAAAGGTTCTGCCTCTACCCACTTGGTGAAGTAATCGATACCAACCACAAGAAATCTCATTTGCCTCACACCTATTGGAAAAGGACCCAGAATATCTAGTCCCCATTGTGCAAAAGGCCATGGGGCTGTCATTGGGGTTAGGTATTCTGATGGTTGTCTGGGGACGTTGCTAAACCGTTGGCATTGGTTGCAGACCTTGACATAGGCCTTGGCATCAGCTTGCATATTCGGCCAATAATATCTTGCACGGACGACTTTGTGGACGAGCGATCTAGCTCCCGAATGATTACCACACGCTCCCTCATGAATTTCTCTGAGTATATAGTTTGCTTCGTCTGGAGCCAGACACCGGAGATAAGGCTGGGAAAAACCTCTTTTGTACAGAGTCTTGTCCATAAGAATGTACTTAGTTGACCTTACCCTCAACTTTCTTGCTTCGTCTTTTTCTTCTGGAAGTCGTCCGTCTTTTAAGTATAATACAATTGGAGCCATCCAATTTCCACTGCTCTACACCTGTTGCACTTCTGGGATGTCTATACTTGGCATTTACTGAATCTCATCAAACTTGTCGACGGCTTCACTCGCCGAAGCTTCTTTAGCTAAGGTATCTGCTTACATATTCTCCTCCCTTGGGATTTGAACGAAGTCAATTTCTTTAAATTTTTTCATAAGTCGCATCACCCTACTAAGATACTTCCTCATTCGTTCTTCCTTAGCCTCGTATATCCCATTCACTTGGCCCATGATTAGCTGAGAATCTCCCAAGACGAGTATTGACTTAGCTTCCACGGACTTGGCCAATTCTAGCCCTTTGAGAAGAGCTTCATACTCAACTTCATTATTGGTTGCTTGGTACTATAGGCGAACTTGTGTTTCAGTTTATCCCCTTCTGGTGATTGCAAAACCACACCTATCCCTCCGGCGTGCTGTGTAGACGATCCATCCACATGGATGATCCACTTCTGGTTGCCTTCCATCTTACTTACATCGCCATGACTAGGGGTGAACTTTGCAATAAAGTCTGCCAGAGCCTGAACTTTTATGGCATGCCTAGGTTAGTACTTTATGTCGAACTCACTGAGCTGGACAGCCCATTGAGCCAATCGTCCTTAGCCTCCAATTTGTTCATTACCTTCTTGAGTGGGTGATCTGTCATGACGTTGATGACATGAGCCTGGAAGTAATGCCTTAGTTTTCTAGAGGCTGTTACTAGTGCGAAAGCCAACTTCTCCATTAGGGGATATTGTCCTTCCGCTCCCCTCAGTGCTCTACTCGTATAGTATACTGGCTTTTGTATTTTCCCTTCCTCTCTTATTAATGCTGAGCTCACGGCATACGGAGTTACTGCCAGGTGTAAAAATAACTCTTCTCCTGTCACGGACGGACTCAGCAATGGAGCCGTAATGAGATACGTTTTCAAGTCTTGAAAGGCTCTCTGGCACTCGTCCGTCCACTCAAATGCTTTCTTTAAAACCTTAAAAAACGGTAAACACTTGTCAGTAGCTTTAGAAACAAACCTGTTAAGGGCTGCCACTCGCCCGGTGAGGGACTGGACTTCTTTAACATTGCACGAAGGCTTCATGTCCAATATTGCTCGAATTTTATCAGGGTTCGCCTCGATTCCTCTATGGGAGACCATAAATCAAAGGAAGTTCCCTGACAACACTCCAAAAGCACATTTGTTAGGGTTTAACTTCATGCGGTATTGCCTCAACGTGTCAAACGTCTCCTTCAAGTCATCAAGATGTCCTTCCTTGTCCTGACTTTTCACCAGCATGTCATCAATGTACACCTCCACATTTTGCCCGATCTGTGGACGAAACATGTGGTTAACTAGTCATTGGTATGTTGCTCCAGCATTTTTCAAGCCAAAGGGCATTACTTTATAACAGAATAATCCCTGACTGGTAACAAAGGACGTCTTCTCTTGGTCTGCTTCGTCCATCCTTATTTGGTTGTATCCCGAGAAAGCATCCATAAAACTTAGTAGTTTGTGGCCTGCAGTAGAATCCACCAGTTGGTCAATACGCGGCAGTGGGTAACTGTCCTTGGGGCAAGCCTTATTTAAATCAGTAAAATCCACACACATCCTCCACTTGCCGTTCGCCTTTTTCACCATTACTACATTGGCCAACCATTGGGGATAGTATACTTTCCGTATAAATTTCGCGGCCATCAGCTTTTGTACTTCGTCTTTAATGGCAATATCTCTCTTAGGGGCGAACACCCTTCTCTTTTGTCGTATTGGCTTAGAGGAAGGATCTACATTTAAACAGTGAGTAATAACACTGGGATCTATACCTGGCATGTCTTCGTTACTCCAAGCAAACAGATCAACATTTTTCTTCAAAAAATGGACGAGGTGCTTCTTAACCTCATCTCTCAGGTCTACTCCAACCTTGGTACACCTTTCTGGGTAATACTCGTCTAGGGAAACATCTTCCAACACTTCAATGGGTTCTGCAATAATTCTCTTTTCTTCAATATTCGTGGTTTGGATTTGCTCGTCCATGGCCAACATGGCCAGATAACATTTTCTTGCTGCCAATTGGTCTCCTTGTACTTGCCCCACCCCATGTTCTGTTAGGAACTTCATTGACAAGTGGTAGGTAGATGTGACTGCCTTCCAACTATGGCATTATAGGAGGATGGGCAATCTACCACAAGGAAGTTCACATCCTTGGTAATTTGTTGCAGGTATGCCCCCATTATCACCGGTAAAGAAATACTGCCTACAGGTTGTACCTTCATCCCACCAAATCCCACTAGAGGAGAGCTTGCTAGACGGAGCTGATCTCGTCCCAACCTCATCTGCTGAAAGGCTGGATAATATAAAATATCAGCCGAGCTCCCATTGTCTACTAGCACCCTTCTAGTTTTGTAGTTAGCAATAAGGAGGGTGATGACAATAGCATCGTCATGAGGGTGATGGATTCTCTCGGCATCCTCGTCCGTGAAAGTGACTGCTTGTTCGTCCGTGGTCCTTGCTCTCGGTGATCGTCCAGAGAGTTGAACGCTCTGCACTACTTTTAAGTATGCCTTCTTTGATTTGGACGACTGTCCTGTTGAATTTCTCCCTACGATGACTCTTATCTCTCCAAGCGGTGGTCGCGACGATTCTTCTACCTTCCCCTTCGGCTTCTCATCCTTCTGGTCTCGTCCAAGGAAATTTCTTAGCTTCCCTTGCCTAATGAAATTTTCAATTTGCTGCTTCAAATCAAAGCATTCGTTCGTATCATGCCTATGATCTCTGTGGAAGCGACAATACTTGTTTTGATTACGCTTGTTGGGATCTCCCTTCATCTTCTCTGGCCACTTCAAAGAAGGCTCGTCCTTAATTTGCATAAGGACTTGCTCAAGTGGTACGTTCAAAGGGGTGTATTGTTGATTCCATGCCGAGGAACCTGGTTTTTTGCTATCTCGGTCTCTCTTATCTTCTGTTCGCCCCTTCTTTGGACAAGGGGCTTGCTTAGAGTGACGGGCGAGATTTGCTTCCATTATTTCAATTCTCTTCCTCTTCTTAGCTATGATCGCATCTTCTGCGTTCATAAAGTTTTAGGCTGAATGGACGAGTTCAGCCATGGACTGAGGCTCTTTTTCATAAAGTTTGTGTATGAACAAATCAGAATTGACCCCGTTATGGAAGGTAGCCAATAGTAGCTTGTCATTTACCTTGTCCACGGTCAGTGCTTCCCTATTGAAGTGTGTGATGAAGGAACGCAGGCTTTCATTCTCTCCTTGCTCTATGGTTAGTAAGCTAGACGAGGAACGTTTATGTCTCTGTCCTCCAATGAAATTATTAACGAATAATTTGCTCAACTCCTTGAAAGATCTTACTAAATTCGAGGGTATTTTGCTGAACCAAACTCTCGCAGGCCCTTTGAGGGTAGTTGGAAATGCTTTACACATTATCTCATCCGAAACCCCTTGAAGATGCATGGTAGTCTTAAAGGTAGCGATATGGTCAAAGGGGTCACGCGTGCCATCATATGAGTCCAAGGAAGGCATCTTGAACTTTGGTGGCAAGGGATGGCCATTGATGGATGTTGTAAAGGGTGAATCAGTTCTGTGAACTAAATCTTCTACAAGATTAGTCCTCCTCATGTTCTCCCTCATCTCATCCTTAACCTTCCTCATCTGGTCCACATCCCTTTCCAAATGCGGTACCCTCCGTGAAGCGGTGCCCCTTGATTGATTTCTGGATCAACATTTCTTTCATCTTCCTGACTTTGTTCTCGCTCTTCTCCACGGGCCTCATGCCGTTGCCTCCTAAGATTAATCTCTCTCTGCAAATTTTGATTTTGGCGAGTTAGTTCTGCCATGGCAATGGCCATGGATTGCATGTGTTGGGCTAATGAAGGTTGCATAGTAGGCACCGATTGACAGTCATGATGAGGGTTACTACAGGCATCTCTGCTCTGTTGAGGGCCTAGATTGGTGGCCCTCGATCTTGTCCAGACCATTTCAGCCCTTTGTCGGAGAAAGAAATTGCAGAATTCAACGATGAAATTCAAACGTAAAAAATTCTATCCTTTTCCACAGACAGCACCAACTGATGAGGTCAATGAATCAGTGGGCTAAAATTTCTGGGCGTTAACGATCTACAAGCAAAGTTCTGCAAGTAACAAACAAGAAGTCAGAGAAGACCCGTGGAGGCCAGCCAAAAATCCTCCGATGGTAAAGTTAGTGGATTTGTGATTCTCAGTATAAGGAAAAAATTCTTTATTCAAAAATTTCTCCAATTACCTCCCTTGTTTCTATAGAAGAGCCTTTATATAGTTTTTTTTGAGGTAGTTATTTCTCCAAGCGTTGTGTAGTTTGAAGAATTATGAGGTAACCCCCATAACTGCTTTGGAGGTTATTTTATTTGAGTTCTGTTGATTATAACCGTTTTCAAAGGAAGAACGGTTATAGTTTTAATAGAAAAGTGGCATGCAGAGGAGACTTTTAGAACACTCGTCCATCTCACTAATTTGATGGACGAGTGAATCCTTGGACGAGCTCGTCCATCTGGAGAGACGAATGGACGAGCTTACAACGAATGGAGTCGTTTTCCTGTGGACGAGTTTAGCAGTTGGCTTTTTAGTGACACCATCAGATGTAATTTACCATTGTATCTTCAAACTCATCTTTTATGCATTATTTTAAACTACAAAAACTTGATTTTAAACAATTGTTGATAACATGGCTATTAATCGTTGATCACCTTGAAATTTTGTAAACATGAAACATATATGAGAATAATGTAATCTAACGGTAGATTTATCAAAATTCACATCGAATTAAAAATATATATGGTTGTGATCAATTTACACTTGATATAACTCTAAAAAATGTTACACCAATCAATAACTTATTATTGAATTCATATTTTGAAAATCCAACCGTTAGATCATATTTTCTATATGTTCTTAACAAGCATGCCAATTTTCATGCCAATCGGATGTAATGATTTTTAAACTCATCTTTTATGCGTTATTTTAAACTACAAAAACTTGAATTTAAACAATTGATTGATGACATGACTATTAATCTTTGATCACCATAAAATTTTGCAAGCATGAAAAATATATGAAGATAATATAATCTAACAGTAGATTTTTCAAAATTCACATTAAATTAAGAAATATAGGGTTCGGTTCAATTTACACTTGATGTAACTCGAAAAAATGTTATACCAACTAATAACTTATTGTTGTATTCATATTTTGAAAATCCAATTGTTGGATCACATTTTCTATATGTTCTTAACATGCATGCTAATTTTCATCCCAATCGGATGTAATTTTCCATTTGATCTTTAAACTCATTTTTCTTGAAGTTTTTTTAAACTACAAAAACTTGAATTTAAACAATTGATTGATGACATGTTTATTAATCTTTGATCACTTTGAAATTTAACAATCATGAAAAATATATGAAGATAATGTAATCTAACGGTAGATTTGTCAAAATTCACATCAAATTAAGAAATATAGGATTAGGTTCAATTTACATGTGATGTAACTCTAAAAAATGTTACACCAATCAATAACTTATTGTTGAATTCATATTTTGAAAATCCAATCGCTGGATCACATTTTCTATATGTTTTTAACATGCATGCCAATTTTCAGGCCAATCGGATGTAATTTACCATCTGATATTTAAACTCATCTTTATGCATTATTTTAAACTACAAAAATTTGAATTTAAACAATTCATTGATGACATGACTATTAATTTTTGATCACCTTGAAATTTTGTAAGCATGAAAAATATGTGAAGATAATGTAATCTAACGGTAGATTTTTCAAAATTCATATTGAATTAAGAAATATAGGGTTGGATTCAATTTACACTTGATGTAACTCTAAAAAATGTTACACCACCCAATAACTTATTATTGAATTTTTGAAAATCCAATCGTTGGATTACATTTTCTATATGTTCTTAACATGCATACAAATTTTCATGCCAATCCGATGTAATTTACAATTTGATCTTTACGCTCATCTTTTATGCGTTATTTTAAACTACAAAAACTTGAATTTAAACAATTGATTGATGACATGACTATTAATCTTTGATCACTTTGAAATTTTGTAAGTATGAAAAATATATAACGATAATGTAATTCAACGGTAAATTTGTCAAAATTCATATTGAATTAAGAAATATAGGGTTGAATTCAATTTACACTTGATGTAACTTTAAAAAATGTTATACCAACCAATAACTTATTGTGGAATTCATATTTTGAAAATGCAACCGTTGGATCACATTTTTTATATGTTCTTAACATGCATGCCAATTTTCATACCAATCGAATGTAATTTACGATTTGATCTTTAAACTGATCTTTTTGTGGTATTTTACACTATAAAAACTTGAATTTAAACAATTGATTGATGACATGACTATTAATTTTTGATTACCTTGAAATTTTGTAAGTATGAAAAATATATAAAGATAATGTAACCGGTAGATTTGTCAAAATTCACATTGAATTAAGAAATATAAGGTTGGATTTAATTTACACTTGATGTAACTCTAAAAAATATTACACTAACCAATAACTTATTGTGGAATTCATATTTTGAAAATCCAACCGTTGGATCATATTTTCTATATGTTCTTAACGTGCATGCCAATTTTCATGCCAATCGGATGTAATTTACCATTTGATCTTTAAACTCATCTTTATGCGTTCTTTTAAACTACAAAAACTTGAATTTAGACAATTGATTGATGACATGACTATTAATCTTTGATCAGCTTGAAATTTTGTAAGCATGAAAAATATATGAAGATAATGTAATCTAACGGTAGATTTGTCAAAATTCACAATGAATTAAGAAATACAGGGTTGGATTCAATTTACACTTGATGTAACTCTAAAAAATGTTATACCAACCAATAACTTATTGTTGAATTCATATTTTGAAAATCCAACCGTTGGATCACATTTTCTATATGTTCTTAACTTGAATGCAAATTTTCATGCCAATCAGATATAATTTGCCATTTGATCTTTAAACCCATCTTTATGCGTTATTTTAAATTACAAAAATTTGAATTTAAACAATTGATTGATGACATGACTATTAATCTTTGATCACCTTGAAATTTTGTAAGCATGAAAAATATATGAAGAGAATGTAATATAACAGTAGATTTGTCAAAATTCACATTGAATTAAGAAATATAGGATTGTGTTTAATTTACACTTTATGTAACTCTAAAAAATGTTACACCAACCAATAACTTATTGTGGAATTCATATTTTGAAAATCCAACCGTTGGATCACATTTTCTATATGTTCTTAACGTGCATGCCAATTTTCATACCAATCGAATGTAATTTACGATTTGATCTTTAAACTGATCTTGTGGGGCCCTAAATATTCAAACAACCCCGGCGCACTCCATAGTTGGCCCAAGGCCCGTGCCGAGGAGGGTATAGAGGCTGAGGGGGTAAAAGAGAAAAGCCTCAGTCCTCATAGGGCCTCGCCGAGGATGCCCACCTCCTCGGCCAACCGACGTTGATAGAAGGAAAATATCTCTCACCCCTTAAAACTTACGCCACCAACCTTCTGGCCGCTTTAATGGTGAAGTGACCAGTAAACCCAGGTGCCTTGGTCACTCCGACTAATAGAAAGTCTGCAAAGGCGGCTAAGAACTAACATAAAGCTGCAAAAGCAAATGATGGGACAAGCCCTTATTCACAGTGACCGGATAACCGACAGATGGACGGCTGAGATTAACTAAAACAATACTATATAACCAAGAGGATTCCCAACATAAAGAGGGGGGATTCGGATATGAATCAGTCCAGAAAGGACAGATGAGATACCAAGTCTAAGAAAAATAGATTCTTGGCCTGAGCCGAGGACAAATATGCCTCGCAAATACTTAGCAAACACTTAACCAAAGTGATGATCATTCTCTACAAAAAAAACACTTAACCAAATTTCTTTGATAAGATTCCTATGAATTTTATGTCATCCATTATTTATTAGAAACTTCATATCAATCATTGTTTACTTCGATGATGCCAAGTCCTTTTACCCACACCCTCTACAAATTTTTATTGTTAAGGGTCCACTTCAAATTGAGGCCTTACAGATCTTTATGCGGTATTTTAAACTATAAAAACTTGAATTTAAACAATTGATTGATAACATGACTATTAATCTTTGATTACCTTGAAATTTTGTAAGTATGAAAAATATATAAAGATAATGTAATCGATAGATTTGTCAAAATTCACATTGAATTAAGAAATATAAGGTTGGATTCAATTTACTTGATGTAACTCTAAAAAATATTACACCAACTAATAACTTATTGTGGAATTCATATTTTGAAAATCCAATCGTTGGATCATATTTTCTATATATTCTTAACGTGCATGCCAATGTTCATGCCAATCGGATGTAATTTACCATTTGATCTCTAAACTCATCTTTATGCGTTATTTTAAACTACAAAAACTTGAATTTAAACAATTGATTGATGACATGACTATTAATCTTTTATCACCTTGAAATTTTGTAAGCATGAAAAATATATAAAGATAATGTAATCTAACGGTAGATTTGTCAAAATTCACAATGAATTAAGAAATATAGGGTTGGATTTAATTTACACTTGATGTAACTCTAAAAAATGTTACACCAACCAATAACTTATTGTTGAATTCATATTTTGAAAATCCAACCGTTGGATCACATTTTCTATATGTTCTTAACATGAATGCCAATTTTCTTGCCAATCAGATATAATTTGCCATTTGATCTTTAAACTCATCTTTATGTGTTATTTTAAATTACAAAAACTTGAATTTAAACAATTGATTGATGACATGACTATTAATCTTTGATCATCTTGAAATTTTGTAAGTATGAAAAATATATGACGATAATATAATCTAACGGTAAATTTGTCAAAATTCATATTGAATTAAGAAATATAGGGTTGGATTCAATTTACACTTGATGTAACTCTAAAAAATGTTACACCAACCAATAACTTATTGTGGAATTCATATTTTGAAAATCCAACCGTTGGATCACATTTTCTATATGTACTTAACATGCATGCCAATTTTCATACCAATCGAATGTAATTTACAATTTGATCTTTAAACTGATCTTTATGCGGTATTTTAAACTATAAAAACTTGAATTTAAATAATTAATTGATGACATGACTATTAATCTTTGATTACCTTGAAATTTTGTAAGTATGAAAAATATATAAAGATAATGTAATCGGTAGATTTGTCAAAATTCACATTGAATTAAGAAATATAAGGTTGGATTTAATTTACACTTGATGTAACTCTAAAAAATATTACACTAACCAATAACTTATTGTGGAATTCATATTTTGAAAATCCAACCGTTGGATCATATTTTCTATATGTTCTTAACGTGCATGCCAATTTTCATGCTAATCGGATGTAATTTACAATTTGATCTTTAAACTCATCTTTATGCGTTATTTTAAACTACAAAAACTTGAATTTAAACAATTGATTGATGACATGACTATTAATCTTTGATCACCTCGAATTTTTGTAAGCATGAAAAATATATGAAGATAATGTAATCTAATGGTAGATTTGTCAAAATTCACAATGAATTAAGAAATATAGGGTTGTGTTCAATTTACACTTGATGTAACTCTAAAAAATGTTACACCAACCCATAACTTATTATGGAATTCATATTTTGAAAATCCAACCGTTGGATCACATTTTCTATATGTTCTTAACATGCATGCCAATTTTCATGCCAATCAGATGTAATTTACCTTCTGATCTTTAAACTCATATTTATGCGTTATTTTAAACTACAAAAATTTGAATTTAAACAATTGATTAATGACATGACTATTAATCTTTGATCACCTTGAAATTTTGTAAGCATGAAAAATATATGAAGATAATGTAATCTAACAGTAGATTTGTCAAAATTCACATTGAATTAAGAAATATAGGATTGGATTCAATTTACACTTGATGTAACTCTAAAAAATGTTACACCACCCAATAACTTATTATCGAATTCATATTTTGAAAATCCAACCATTGGATTATATTTTCTATATGTTCTTAACATGCATACAAATTTTCATTCAAATCCGATGTAATTTACAATTTGATCTTTACACTCATCTTTTATGCGTTATTTTAAGCTACAAAACCTTGAATTTAAATAATTGATTGATGACATGGCTATTAATATTTGATCACCTTGAAATTTTGCAAGCATGAAAAATATATGAAGATAATGTAATCTAACAGTAGATTTGTCAAAATTCACATTGAATTAAGAAATATAGGGTTGGGTTCAATTTACACTTGATGTAACTTTTTAAAATGTTACAGCAACCAATAAATTATTGTGAAATTCATATTTTGAAAATCCAATCATTGGATCACATTTTCTATATATTCTTAACATGCATGCTAATTTTCTATATGTTCTTAACATGTATAAAAATTTTCATGCAAATCTGATGTAATTTACAATTTGATCTTTACACTAATCTTTTATGCGTTATTTTAAACTACGAAAACTTGAATTTAAATAATTGATTGATGTCATGGTTATTAATTTTTGATCACCTTGAAATTTTGCAAGCATGAAAAATATATGAAGATAACGTAATCTAACAGTAGATTTGTCAAAATTCACATTGAATTAAGAAATATAGGGTTGGGTTCAATTTACACTTGATATAACTTTTAAAAATGTTACAGCAACCAATAAATTATTGTGGAGTTCATATTTTGAAAATCCAATTGTTGGATCACATTTTCTATATATTCTTAACATGCATGCTAATTTTCATGCCAATCGGATGTAATTTACTATTTGATCTTTAAGTGGGAAGGCGAAAAAAATAGTGGGAAATTTAAAGGTCTATTGCAGCGGTCCAACCCGCCGCAAAAAGGAGTACATATTGCGGCGAGTCGATATCTAAGTTTAACGCTGCTAAAACAGGTCTATTGCGGCAGGTCATTCGCCCGCCGCTGTAGTACGCTGCAAAATACTAGAACTATTGCAGTGGGCATATAGAACGCCGCAATAGATCTCATTTACAGTAGTGGGCCAAAAACACACTGCAATAGGCAACATATAGCGGCAGTTTTTGCACCCACAGCAATAGGCCCTCCGCAATAGCTCGTATTTGTTGTAGTGCCAAACTAACCCATTTGCTTTTCGCAGATGGTTGTCTTCTCTATTGCAGGGCAAAAATGGAAGAATGTGCAAAGGTGTTGGAAATTCTAAATATGTATGAGATGGCTTCGGGGCAAAAGGTTAATAGGAGTAAAACATCTTTATTCTTTAGCAACTGCACTTCAGCCGAATTGAAGCATGATATAAAGGTGGCCTTGGGTGTGCATGAAATAATGCAATATGAGAGGTACTTGGGTCTCCCTTCCTTTGTGGGTAAAGGGAAAAAAACGTGTTTTAGCTACATTAAGGAGAGGGTGTGGAGGAAATTGCAAGGATGGGAAGGAAAATTACCATCTTAAGCAGGGAGGGAAGTGTTGTTGAAGATAGTTATTCAAGCTATCCCAACTTACACAATGGAATGTTTTAAAATACCCATTGGATTGTGCAATGAAATTGAAGTTCTAATCAAGAAATTTTGGTGGGGACAACAAGGTGATCGAAGAAAAGTTTATTGGGTGAAGTGGGAAGAAATGACAAAATCCAAGATGGTTGGTGGAATAGGGTGTAGAAATCTAGCCATGTTCAATGATTCTTTGCTAGCAAAACAGGCTTGGTGACTTTTGCACAATAAAACCTCTCTCTTTTATAAGGTTTTCAAGGCTCGTTTTTTCCCTAATACCATAATCATGGAAGCTTCGGATACAAGAATGGGGTCTTATGCATGGAAGAGTATTTTGATAGGAAGAGATGTTATCCAAAGGGGGTCAAGATGGAGAGTAGCAAATTGCCAAAAAATAAACATATGGCAGCACCGGTGGTTGCCAAGAAAACATCCACCACATCTGCCTATATGCCCCATTGATGACTTTGAACATTCCATGGTGAGTTGCCTAATTGATCCTAATACCAAACAGTGGCAAACAGATATAGTGGATGGCCTTTTTGGGGAGGTAGATGCTGAGATGATAAAAAAGATACCGCTAAGTCGAATGGCTACTATGGATGTGCTATATTGGACCTTCTCTAGCAATGGAGACTATAGTTGTAAATCGGGTTACAGGTTCTTCAAAGTCGAAGTAGAGCAGCTGGACACAAACCAGGTACCACCACTCAAAGACAAATACCTATGGAAGGCCATTTGGTCTATGCGTGTGCCCTAGAAGGTGAAGAATTTTTTATAGCGGGCATGTCGTAATGCCATACCAACGAAGCAAGCATTGATGAAGAGAACCATTATCTCTGATCCAACCTGTGAACGATGCAGAGTTAACGTTGAGGATCCGTTGCATGCTTTGTGGTCATGTTCAGAGGTTGACATCGTGTGGGCTGATCAGACCTTGTGGGATTTCCGTAGCTCTATCAGTTTTGTCGATTTCAAACAGTTGTTGTTGTGGATAGTTGAAGAAGGGAAGCAGCTAGGGCTTTTTGCCTATACGGCTTGGTCAGTTTGGAATCAATGCAACCAGGTCAGAGTGAGAGTCCCTGCCACTGCGCTTCACCAATTAGCTGAGGTATCACGTACTACTCTAAATGACTTTCGTTCTAAGGTGCTGGACATAGAGATTCAGGTGCAACATCGTAGTCAATGTGCACAGCAACTTTGGATGTCGCCTCTTGCAAATTTAGTAAAAATAAATTTCAACGGCGTGGTATTTTCAAAGGAAAACATTTTAGGAATTGGTGTGGTGGTTAGGGATGAGAATGGGTTGGTTTTGTGCTCTTGTACTAAGCGTTTGCCCCAAGCTTACAGTGCAATGGAGGTTGAAGCAATGGCGGCAGCAACAGCTTTAGTTTTCGCATATGAAATAGGTGTAAGGCGGGTTATCTTGGAGGGTGACTCACTGGCTGTCATAAAAGCATTGAGGGAGGGTGAACAACCTTTATCCCTAATAGGTCTGTTACTTGAGGATGTGAGAATGTATTCCCAACGGTTTGAAACAGTGTTTTACTCTCATTTTAAAAGAGAAGGCAACTCTATAGCTCATAGTCTGGCTAGATATGCGAGTAGCATACTAGATTTTCTTATGTGGATGGAGAATGTTCTACCATGCATTCAGTCTCTTGTACAAGCTAATTTGGCTTGCTTACATTAATAAAGTTCATATTTTTCATTCTAAAAAAAAAAGGTCAAAACTTCAGCAAACACCTACACCAAGTACAACAAGTGTTGGTGCATCACAAGTATGAGGGTTACACAACAATGGGAATTTATGCTTAATCCCCCTAAACTATTATTTCTGCAAAATTTACATCCCACCTTTTCGTTAGCTAATTTAGACTCACTACAATAATCAAATGACTGAATTGCCCCCATTTTAATCTCTTAAAACATCACTTGACCCTCATTTGTCAATCTCTTGCTTTCATATGCTACAGAAGAAGTAATTTATTAGTTCCTCTCCAGTCTCTTGATTCCTTAAGTCCCTCTCATTTTCTTGGCTCACTCCTTTTGTTCCATACCCTAGTCCTAAAAAACACTTAATTGAAATTACCACAAATTGAAAACCTGAACTTGGTCTCTCCCTTAATTTCAGTTTGTGTGGAGCAATGATTTCATGTTTTCTCAGGTCATTTTTCTTCATTTCAACATACATGTATGTGCATATGTCATGAATAATTTGAATTGAGGCAATAAGCACAAAGAGTGACCTGAACAAATTTATTATCCATGATTTTCATTTGATATTATCACTTGTCAATTTCTATGACAATTGTAGCGCAAAGCCCTGAAAAATAAAAATTAATTAATTTTATGGTAATATTGGTTTCCAAATAAAAAAAGGTATAAAACTAGTAGACATACATATTGCTAGGTTCTTACTTTGCATGTTTGCTTTGGGCCAAATTTGCCAAATAGCACAATTTTAACAAAATTTTAGGAGAAACGCATCCAGCCAAAGTTATTTAGTTATGCAGCGCATTTTTAGAACTTGAGTTTGTATGTCAAACTCGAGTTCCAAGCAGCTCACATGGTGCGCCGAGCAATAGAACTCATACTGCACGGAACTCTGAGTTTGCCAAACTCCATTTTGAGTTGAAGCTCAAGTTCCAAAAATGTGCTACATAACTAAATAACTTATCAGGGTGATTTTTTTCCTAAAATTGTGCTATTTGGCAAATTTGGCCTTTGCTTTGAGCTAGTGAAAATGTAGATGATAAATATTGATAGATAATACATAAAGAAAGCTTTAATTTATCGTGATTCAAGCAGCATGGCATTGTGCAAAGCAAACAGCTTATCTAAAGCAATAAACATGTTTCCTTTGTACCTTTTCATCATATTTGGAGTGAAGTTTTATTTACCTATCAATAAAAAAAAAATTTCCTAGTATTGTTGTTTGTTTCATGGATTAGAATTTTGTTTCTTATTGGATTGTTGTAGGGAGGAAGAGGGGGGGGGGGGGGTCATCAATAATGTAAGTTTTTTTTTATTGGTGTGATCTCGAAATTTGTGTGTATGGCCAATAGGTGTTGAATCGTCTAAAAACCAACATTAAAGGTTTGTGAGAAAAGAAGCGAGGTTAGAAGCGGTAAAGAAGGATGAAGATGTCAAATATGAAACAATGAGATAAATTGAAGCTCTGAAGTATCAATTGATTATGGATGTGGAAGTAGGTAAATACAAAGGAGTTGTGAATGAACTGAAGCTGGCATCAATAGGGTCTTGGATGTTTTTTGTAGTTTGTTTGGTGTGTTTATGTATGCTAGCAAAACAAAAGCAGCTTATATGATGTTACCTTGATGATCTTTTTGAATATTGATGTCCATGATAGTGGTGTATATGAGTGTCTCAGAAAATGTAGCTTTATGTTATATTTTGGGTTAAAAAAAATGTAACTTTTTTTTATGTTAGCTTTTGGTTTACTAGACAATTTAGCTTAATATTAACTTTGATAATCTTTGGTTACCACCACCTACAAAATCTACATCACCTTAAGGCAAACAACAACACCAATGATTAAGGTAGGTAAACAACACACTGTTGCATTTTATATAATCTAAATCCCAGTTATTAAGGCAACCAACAACAGCAACACTGTATATAATCTAAATTCCAGAATTGTTTCTAAAAAAATCTTTATCAAGCTTTGACATAATAAGTATTTGTTCTCTGCAATGACTTATATTTTCAAGTCTAACGAAATACGTATTCCCATAAGAGTTGCCCACGCTATTGATGTAGCAATAGACAGATATCTCACCTAAATATGCAATTTGCAAACATGCAGCACATAAAGCTACAGAATTATATTTAGGACAAAAAAATAATTCTAGAATTATCTTTAGTAACGGAATCTATATCACCAAATGTATGTGGATTACATAAAACATATTATTGTTAATGCCTAGTTATATGTACCATTGAAGAATCAGCAACATTACCTATGATAGAAATGCCGTTAGCCGCAGTAGAATCATAGGAGGATAAGGAAGCAAGTAGCAGAAGGTTACCGGAATCCATGGTGGTGTCCATGAAATCACCTCCGCGATCTTTAGAGTGGGTTCTCTCACTGTCACTAAACTGATGGAGCAGCTGACAGCAAAAAGAAGATATGTCGGTATGAAAATAGAAATAAGAAATAATATAATGATAACAAGGGAAGAAAAGAAGAAGAGCTTAAAGGTTAAGGGTTTACCTCTCTAGAGGAGCTCTCAACATCAAGTATGGCAACTTTTGCCCTATGAGCAGTAGTTTTTCTCCTATATATCGTCCACTCAAGATCTGGGCTCAAGGAAGAAACAGCCTCAGTAGTTGGCGCTAATGGAAGCTCAATAGCCTCTACTAGAGGGGGTGTAAGGGAAAGACTTGTATCCTAAACAGGAGGATCATACAACTCGATCATCGTAGACTTGGATTTATCTTTCTTACTATTGCCAACATCATGTCCTGCCTTAGACCTTATCCTCCTAGGAACACCTCTAGCCAAAGGAGCTCCACTTCGAGCCCTTTTACTTGGTGTCCTATGCTCTTCTGTTTCGAGTTTAGGGGCTACCACTATTTTATTGTGGCTCTGCCATTCTTTTGGAATGTTGTCACCATAGACGACCCAACCATCAAGGTTAGCATGCCATTTGGTGAAACTTATTTTTTGCTTGGCTGCCCATGAACAAACAACCCAGGTATTCGGAACCAAGCACCGGTTAGGAGGCATATCAACCCTTGGAGGGCTAATTGCCACCCTTTCATGCTTTCGACTAGCAACAAAGGCGACCAAGTTTTTCATTACCCTTCGCCAGTAAGTGCACATATTCCGAGTGACACGACCTTCCCTTCGCCTACATTGGATCAACACATCCACCTCCCTCTCACACCAATAATCCATGGCCGAATCATGAAGCAAAGGCCTTATTGCCTCTCGAATATCATACACAATATCATTGATTATGGGCACATCTTGGTCAAGCCCGAATTGGCGTGACACTTTATGAGGATTGTATTTCACAAGGCTAAAATCTCAACTATTGAGGCAAGGGATTGACAATGGAGAAGTAGTGAGCAAAAAATTCAAAACCTTGCTGCCATCCCTTAAGTTGAACACCTGAGAATCAGGCCTAGCACACGGAAATGGCGAAGGAGAAAAAAACCCCTTAGCATGATAAGCATAAAGCCTCCAAATAAAATCAGAAGCAGTGTCTAACGAACAAATTGATGGCAAACCCCATACCTTTAAAGCCATCCACTTCATCAATAAAGGAAAGCCATGCTCAAACCCTAAGAATCTCTCCTCACCATCAATAATTCCAATCGAAATCACTCTCTTGGTGTCACGAATTTCGCTTACGCTCTTTCCTACATTAAGGTACCTTTTTGAACGTTCCCAAACAAAAGCTTGCAACATCACTATGCTTACCCCAGTATCAACAATATGGTACGAAGAATCAGCTAGTTCATTATAATGAAGTTGGTCTAATTCCGAGTAAAGGCAGCCTAAAAATAAAGCACCTAATGGTAAGGACATACCTTGGGAGAGCTTTATGGCAAAACGAAAGGTGAAGGGTTTGATGAACTAAGCAGGGTAGTAACTAAAGACGCACTTGCTCAACCACATTGCCAAAAATGTAGCCCTCCTAATCACACGACTACTAGATTTCTTAAATGTGAGAATCCACAAAGAAAACCTGGCCCTTTGACCAGTAAGCAATGCCACATGACCCCCGAATGCCTTGTAAAGCCTCTCTTCGATTTTAGCCTCATCATCATCCAACTCCAAATCCATCGGATTCAACCTCCCCATGCTTGGCAACAAGAATAACCTCTCTACATCTTTAAGGGTGATAGTGGTTTCGCCCCAAGAGAAAAAGAAAGTGTGGGTTTTGGGGATCTAGTGGCGGATCAAATACCATAATGCAATAATATCCCTAAATACATGCCACCCTCGAGACATCAATACCACTTCGAAAATGTCGGCATCGCGAAGGGCCTAACAAAATTCTTCATTCTCAATTTCCTTATCAAGCCAATCAGACCAGCCATTGATCAATCTGCTGGGACACCAAAATTGTACTGGTAAAGGCAGAAGCTCTTTCCGTTGGAGGCACAAATCCATAACCCCAGATGCCGAAGGTACCCATGCAATTTCAGGATTAGGGGCTTCACCCCTTATATTCCATTGATAAGGAGCATTAGACATACTGATGTCAATCAGAACCATGGGAAATAAGGGAGAAGAGCTGTACCACGGGTCTTGCAATGGCAGGAGTGATTTTCTCATAGTTTCGACATCGACGGCAATTAGCGCTTCCTTTTCTTCAGCCATAGGCACGATTTAATGATGGAAGCCTCTCAAACACAAATGGAAGTGCCGAAGAAAGGGCATAGCAGAGGAAGAACAGAAGGGTCTTCCTCTCTTTCCACAAAACATAAGAAAACATATAGACTTTCACTCCTTTTCAGCCATGGACACGATTTGATGATGGAAGCCTCTCAAACACAGATGGAAGTGTCGAAGAAAGGGCATAGCAGTGGAAGAACAGAATGGGTCTTCCTCTCTTTACACAAAACATAAGAAAACATATAGACTTTCACTCCTCTTTAGCCATGGACACGATTTGATGATAGAAGCCTTTCAAACACAGATGAAAGTGTCGAAGAAAGGCCACAGCAAAGGAAGAATAGAATGGGTCTTCCTCTCTTTCCACAAAATGTTAGAAAATATATAGACGAAGAGAAGTTCTTTTTTTCTCTCTCTTTCACTCCTCCCTGTTGTCGAAAATCAAGAAGGGAAGATATGGAGGAAGAAATTTTGTCTCTGATTCTCCCTTTTGATGGTGCCGAAACAAGGAAGAGGTAAGACCCTTTTCTCTCTCTTTTATTTTTTCTAGTTTTTCTCTCTCTTTCAGTTTTTCTGTCTCTTGGACTTGACAAAATAATGGGAAAGGGTAGCATTAACTCCTTGGGTTGCACTAAGAAATGTGAAACCCAGCCTTGAAAAGACATGCTAGGAGGCTGCAGTTATTGAAGGTAGCAGTAACCACCCTGGTATTGAGGTTTTACAAGGGTTCACGCATTACACTCCAAATGGTCACCATTTTTCAAAAATATGTGTATATATATGTGTAAATATATATATATATATAATAAAAAATAATAATAATAATAATGGGAGTTAATAACAATAAGGGCAAATAACTAAATGACTAAGCAAACAATGTATACTCTTATATGAAACGTAGCAATGATATATTTTTTTCGAAATATATACACAAATATATATATATATATATATGTATGTATGTATGTATGTATGTATGTATATGCAAAATATGCATATATAAATAAATAAATGTATATATATATATATATATATATGTATAATAGCAATGATGATAGTAACAACAAAAGCACTCGCTCATGTGATCTAAATATTTTTTTTTTCTTTTAAAAAAAATATATATATATATATATAGTAAGAGAAACTGATCACGCGTGACTCGGGGGGCTGAATGTTGGGATACTTTTCTTTACACCTAATGTTATTTAAATAACACCTTTTTTTTTTCCTTTCAAATGTATTATTGGACATGCTTAAATATCTTTTCCAACTATCACTATGCTAGACCATAACCTTTCTCCTTTCTACCACAAAATTGGGCTGTGCTACAGGATCCAATACTTTCTCATAAAAAAACCCGAATTATTTAGTAAAGCGAGATAAAATCTAATCTTTTCTAAAAAACCAAGAATACTTATGCTTAGGCAAGGTTTGAAAAGCCCACGATTCAAATCTATGACAAAACAACTTTATCGATGGAATTCAAGTCCATAATCAAAGCCCATGGTTTAAACCCATGGTAATTTATTTATCCAAAAGCCCAATCCTCATTGGCAATATTTGAAACCCAATTTTTATTGGCAATATCAAAGCTCAATTCTCATTGGCAATATCAAAAGCCCAGTTCCCGTTGGCAATATCAAAAGCCCAATCTTCATTGGCAATATCAAAAGCTTGGCAAAGAGAAAACTCGAGATCATTAATGCTTGGCAAAGAGAAAACTATCATGGCATAATTATTGCTTAAGTATTACTATGGCAAAAAACCATGGCAATTGTTTTATAAAAACTCATAGGGAGTTATCTTGAAGAATATGATCTCATATTATAACCCATGAAACACATGGTCATCACTTGCATCATAACATCCATAAAATATATCTTCAACGCTCATGGAAAATACTCGATCCCACAAGCTTATCATTTAAATTATGATGCGACTATTAGAAGCCATAAACATTATTTATGGAATCCATCATAGTAAATGTTATTTTCAAAGGTATTTTGAAAACTTGTCATATTGTTTCAAACATCACAAATTACCCAAAAGATCCATTGCAAGTATCTATAAAAAACCCAAAGAATATTTACCAATAAAAAGTCCATAAGGAAGGAAAGCCCATGGTAACATGTGTTGTTGATTTTGTAGGATGCACACAACCCAAGCCAAAGGAACCGGCCCAGGTGAACAGGCCCAATCAAAGAGATCCCAGCAAGGAGCAGAGGACTGAAAGTAGGCAAAAACAGCCCTTGTTCATCCCCAACCGAAGTACAACAAGAGAACCAAGTCCTTAAGAATGAACTAGAAGCTATCCCATCAGCTTTGGGTCACTCTCTGCCTGACGTGAACAGTACCCGAGGCTTGTAACATCAGCTGAAGTTTAAAGGGTGATGAAACTTCATCATCTTTATTCAAGACTGCACTTCCAGTAGAGGGGGAGCTAAAACCAAATTATTCAAATTTCAGCAAATTGATGCTATAAATGTTAAAAACGTTCAAGACATGATTCATGTGCCAAGCCCATTAATCCTAAAGGGGAAAAAATTGGAAACATGTGGTTTGGAGGGCATAAGGGGGTTTCCAGCGGAACCTCCCGAAGTAGGCTTAGAACTTGACACCTGGCTTGGGGTGTTGAATCTTACTTCTTGGGGGGTCTAAATCTCAGTTGCAGCCTTAGGATTTGCTCTGGATACATGCCCTAATCACATTGATTAAGCTCAGCTCCAGAAATCCTGGCATTTAATGCAAAATCCCATCATTACCCAAAGAAGCAAAGCAGCCCATAAAGCAAACCTTCTACTTCTAACCAAAAAATCCCAGGAAGATTAACCTTGGTTCCCCACCCCTGAATCAGACCTACGTTTTTGGATTCTTGTTAATTAATGCTCCTCTAAACTCCATTATAAAAGCATGAGCATCTCAGCCCACAAACACAACAACTGCCCTCTGAAACTTTCTGATTGATTGGTCATTTTGCTTGCAATTCAACTCTCTTTAAGCTCACTACTCATCCCTTTTAGCCCACGTTCATCTAACCCCATACACTCTTTTCCTTTTCTTTTACACAAACACAGCCCACAAATGCCTCCCATTACTCACAAAAAGCCTTAATCTCAGAGTTAATCTCATCTCACTCACTAAAACAACCTATATTGTCTCATTCATGCCTTATGAATACACACTCACCAAAATCTTAGTTTAATACTTGTTGCACTAAGCTGGGATCCCTCTCTCCCTTCACACCATGCCAATTAATCCTTTCCCTCTCCCAATGGAACCTTTAATTTTTACTTTTTATTTTACAGTTGAAGGATATAATGTATATGTAACAATCGAACTTTTCCCTTTCATTGATGTAATGACAGCTGAAAGTACAATGAACCCCCCTAACCAAGACATGCAAGGACCCCCAGGAGCTAATACATTCCTAAATTTATTTAATCATTGACCATTGGACTGTTTAAATCTGTCTTTTCTGGACTAAGTGTAATTTTACTCTTACCGCTGGAGATTTTTATTTCACTTGAACTATCAGTCCGGGACCACTAATGTATTAATTAAGTATTGTAACGTGTTTTTCATTGGGCTTTTTTGTTGCTATTTTGTCAAGTGTAGTCTTTGTTTCTTGTTTGGATAGGTTTTGTCATCACATTGAAAGCCTTTGGGTATCATCTCAAGAGCCCATAGTCAAGTTTCTGCTTGGCTTCTTAACATCTTAGATAGAGGCATCAATTTCTCCCTCGACAGTAAGCAATCACAATTTCTACAAAATTCATCATATAAATTTGAAAGAGACTATCACCTAAAGAGTTACATCATATAACTCCCACATCTCCTAGAAAATAAGCTTGCAATCATGTAAGTTTCTTGATTTGCCTCATAATGTACACACAACTTTTATTTGATTAGAAATTTATTGAAATAGCCAAGATAATATACACACCAATTTTATTTGTTTGAATTAATTATAGCCAAATAATGTACACATCAATTTTAGCATTTAAACCAAAGCTACACTTTATATTCTTTTTGTGCATGTGCTACACTTTCTCGAATACAAAATCTTATGATATGCACTAAGGTGTTCATGATTGGTTAGTAAACAATGGTGAGATGGTTATTTATGTATTTCTCAATAAGTTCAAGTCCAACAATCAAATGCATGTGACTTTAAGATCAAGATCAAGTGATCAAAAACTATAAACATCTTCCCACACAACATGCACTACAAAACTCAAACTAGTAAAGTGTAATAAGATAAGCTTATCTAAGCTAAACAAGGTACATAAACATGTTATGTAAAGATAATATGGCCAACCTTGATTTCAAATCCAAGAAAAATAATGCAAAACACATTTCATGTAAGTTTATTGATTTGCCTTATAATTTACACACCAATTTTATTTGATTAGAAATTTATTGAAATAGCCAAGATAATGTACATACCAATTTTATTTGATTGAATTAATTATAACCAAATAATGAACACATCAATTTTAGCATTTAAACCGAAACTACACCTTATGTTCTTTTTGTGCATGTGCTACACTTTCTTGAACACAAAATTTTATAATATGTACTAAGGTGTTCATGATTGGCTAGTAAACAATGGTGAGATGGTTATTTATGCATTTCTCAATAAGTTCAAGTCCAACAATCAAATGCATGTGACTTCAAGATCAAGATCAAGTGATAAAAGACTATAAACATCTTCCCACACAACATGCACTACAAAGCTCAAACTAGTAAAGTGCAATAAGATAAGTTTATCCAAGTTAAACAAGGTACATAAACATATTATGTAAAGATAATATGGCCAATCTTGATTTCAAATCCAAGAAAAATAATGCAAAACATATTTTTCTTCCCTTTTCCTCTTATTTTTTTTTGTTTTTGTTTTTTTGTTTTTTAATTTTTTTGAAAAGAATAACAAAAACAACCTAGAATGAAATGTATGAATGTTATGCAATGCAAATCCTAGAAAAACAAAGAAAACAAAACAACAAAGAAAAATGATTACAAAGAGTAGAGCGATGAAGCACAAGGACCATGTCAGAAAGACTTAATTAAATTGAGTTTTTTTGCATCCAAAACTTTTTAGATACCACTCTTGCATTGGAGTTATTATTCATATTAGAATGATGACTAACTCCAGGATTAGAATAAAGGTTTAGAGCATTTACTAACTCACCAATAAGTACCACAGGATTTTGTGCTTGAGGCACAAGTACTTTTGGCTTATTTGCTCGCTTAATAGCTTGTAACTTGAAACAGTTTAGACGAATGTGCCCAGACTTTCCATAAAAATGACAAACTCATGCAGGTCTATCATGCAACTTATCCTTAGGAGGGGTAAAGTTCTTAAGCTTAGACTCTTTAAGATCAACCATAATCTTCCTAGGAGGTGTAACTTCTACAGGTTTGACAACCTCACTCACAAGGGGCTCAGAAGAAGAAACAAAGTTTGTGGAATGAGTTTCAGGTACAGAGATGCTTTCTACAAAACCTAAACTAGTTTTTTCTGAGGGAGACTTTTGAACACTCAACATGTGATCCAGTTTGGAACTAGCAGACCTATTTGTTTGTTATCTAGCAATAGATAATTCAAGTTCCAAGTTCTTAACTTTATCAAGCAATAGCATGTTCTCAGTTTTCACATTATTTAACAATTCAGTAGCATTAAACAGTTTCAACATCAAAATTTTCTTATCAAGTTCAAGAGATGCAATTTTCTTTAAGCCTAAATCAACATTCATAGCATCCTTTATAGCAACCTTGTAAAACGTATTATAGGCTTCTTGCAAATCTGCATCCTCAGAGAGTTCCCAAACAGAAGGGTTCTCTACAACAGCAACACTTTCATTAACTACAACAGTAACTGTGAAAGCAATGAAATTTTCATCCTCATCACTACCAGACTCATTATCAAAAACTTCCTCATCACTAAAGGTTACGGACATAGCCTTATCCTTAGACCTCAAGAATGTAGGACATTCTGATTTCACATGACTATACCTTTGATAACCAAAACATTGTTGACCCATAGAATTATTAGAAGTTTAACCTACTTTCTCTTTAGGTTTTTCATTATTATTCATCTTAGTGAGATCATTCCTCCTAAAATTTCTAGGTTCAACATTGTTTTTACCTCTTGCCCTTTTGTTATTGTTCTTAAGAAAGTTTCTAAAATTCTTGGCTAGATATGCAATCTTTGTAGCAGAGAGCTCATCATCAGATCCATTCACATCAACATCATCAACAGACTTAAGAGCCATTGATTTGAATTTGCTAGTTTCAGGTAGGTCCAACTCATAGGACTAAAGAGATCCTACAAATTCATCAACAGGGATGGAGTCTACATTCTTACTTTCTGTGATGACAGTCACTTTGGGTCTAAAGTCCTTAGTTAAGGATTTAAAAATCTTCCTAACAATCTTAGGTTGATCATAGATTTCACCCAAATTATAAGCAGAATTAATAATATCATTAAGTTTAGCATAGAATTCATTAAAACTTTCATCATCTGACATCCTAATGCTTTCAAATCTAGTTGTTAACTACTGCAACTTATTGATCTTAATTGCCTTTGTGCCTTCATACACAGTTTGGAGAATATTCCATGCAGTGTGAGTAGCCTCAACATTATAAATCCTCTTGAATTCCTCCATAGAAACAGCATTAAAAGTAGCATTCATAACTTTGCTATTAAAAGCGGCTGCTTCTTTCTGAGAAGTTTGCCACTCACTAACAGGAGTAGTGGGCTTCTCCCATCCGTATTCAACGGAATTTCAGACTCTCTCATCAATAGATTTCAAGAATGCTTTCATCCTTACTTTCCAGTAAGCATAATTGTTTTCATCAAAGTGAGGTAGGATCACAAGAGAGTGATTGTGTTCCATGACAACAGAGGTCAATGATCAACTCTTAGATCAAAAGATCTAAACACTAGAGCTAATCTGCTCTGATACCACTTGTACGTTTTTAGATCCCTGCAAACTAGATTGTTTAATCTAATTAATTAACCAAGTGAATACTTATGTTTATTATTCAGATCTAGATTAAAACAATAACAATCATATCATGTAAAGTAGCAAAAAAATAAAGAACACAATGATATGATAACCTAGAAAAACCAAATCGGTAAAAAACTTGGGGAGGATTTAACCTAATTATCCTCAAGGTAAAGCCAGATCCACTATAAAAAAATTGAATTTTTACAATAGCGACTTAGACCACTAACATCTTATTGCTACCTCAAGTAAAAAACTTACTACCACGACCATGTGACAGCTCTGAGTTCACAAATTACTTATTTCTTTGATTTAAAGCAACCACAAGTACTCTCACTTGTGCTCCTTTAAACTCTTTATGCAGTAACTGAAACGATCATCAAGCTCTTGACATAAATCTTGATTCTTGATAATCCTAAGTATGTGTGAAGGTAACATCTCTAGATCTTATAAGAGATTCACACATACAGCATAAACAACCCTTGAAAACGTGGCTAAGGTTTTCCCTTTTATATTTAAGGCAAAACATAAAACCTTACATGTCAAACAGGCTTGGGTTGAGTTGAAAATTCTGCAAAAAAAAAAAATAATCTGTACAAGTTTTGATCGATCGAGTCTAATTTTCGATCGATTGAGCTTTGCAGATTTACACAATAAATCCTGTAATACACTCGATTCTAACTTTACACATAAATACACTTTGAGCAAGTCTAAAACAAGACTAAACGTTTTGATCATGGTTTGCCAACATTACATAATGAAGTTCTAATATATTTAAATGTAAAGTCTTAGAACTTAACAAACTCTCCCTTTGACAATCCGTGACAAAACACAAAATAAACAAAATGCTTGAAGTTACAAAAATAATCCATTACAATAACATTGCCCAACAAAAACAAATTCAACCTAATTACTGTCTATCAGTTGCAAATGTAGACAACAGCATGATTAAATCAACCTGTATATTCCTGAAACACTCAACAAACCTATAAATGCATGTGTAGAAAATACAAGTAAAACAAAATAACTTCTTGATTTCACATAACATAAAATAAAAAACATCTATCATAAATAACCTCATAAATATAAATCAATAACCAATTTAGCACAATGTAAAACAAGAAACAAATATAAACAACATAGTATCTCCCCTTAACATAAACAACTAAAAAAAAATAAAATACATCAAAGTACAAAATGAAGCACCTAGATACAATCTAAAACTCCACATCTCCAAAAAAACAAAATCTCCCCCTATTAACAAAATCTCCATCCATATGTATTCCCATTTTTGTGACGAATTGCCAAAAGGCAATTAAGACTCATCATCAAAAGGAGGTGGCGGAGGTGATCGTCTAATGCTCGCCAAATCTGCACGCAAAGACTGAAGCTCAGCAAGCACGTCCACCAAAAGCTGACCATGAGTCGCTTGAACGGTCATGACAGTATCCAACATACTATGAATGCATTGGAAGTCATGCCTACTAAAGGGTTCTAAAGCTTCATCTTGATCTAATCCCTTAACCTCATAGGTTAAACAACATTCTCCAAGAGCAGCTACCAAGTGTTTGTCTCTTGTTGTTATAATAATTTTGCTTCCAGAAGCAAACCAATCGTATCTTCCAACCAATTTTTCTATTTGGATCAATTTATCAACATCATCAAGAACTACAAGAATCCTCATAATTGAAAGTCTTTCCTTTATCACATTGATTCCTCTACATATGTTATCCACCTTAAAATTTCTATCATTTAAGACCTCAATAAGAAATGTCTTTTGTAGTTTGATTACACCAGCATTTGTCCCGAATCTTTCTTTTATATTTTCTAAATAACAAAATCCATCATAATGATCACAAATTTTATTATAAATAGCTTTTGCGATTGTTGTCTTACCTATTCTACCAGGGCCATAGATACATATTATGTGACCATCATTTGACTTAATATTTGAAAGTATGGCCTTTACATGATAATTTATTCCAATTGGGCATCGTGCAACAAATGGCGGCATGCGATTTAATTTAAAATTTGAGATCTCTTCAACAATTCCTTGGATAAATTCAAACTCGCTACAACTGTCATTCACAGAACATGAAAACAATATACGATTTAGATTTTTATCATATATACACACACACACACACACACAATTTAGAAAAAGAAAATAGAAATATGAAAATGAACTAAATTTAAGATGTTCGACTTGTGAATTAAATTTGAATAATTATCAAATAAAGTAAGTGGCATGTACAAATTCATAAATATATAACTATCAAGGTTCTAGATTTATTTTAAATATGAACAAAAAGAAAAAAAAAGAAGAAAAAAAAGAAGAAGATAAACTATAAAAAGATTAACTTACATTCAATTTAAACATAAATATGTAGGAATTACATAGATTGAAATTAACAGGATATTATTGTTTATATATTGAATTTACATATGTTTATATAAATAATAACTAAATAATAAGTTACTTGAATTGATCATTGGACTACTCATTTCAAAGTTTAAAAGCGAAATACTTAAAAGAACAAAAATAAAAGTGCATAATTGAAGGAAATTATAGTTATTAATTTGATATGAATAAAAAAAATAAAAAAATTTACATTAAAGACCAAACGATTTGATTAAAACCACGTGGTTCAGAATTTTTTTTTTTTTTTTTGAAATTATCAATTTCCATGATTTAATAAGCTTTTTGGTTGTGAAACTAACGTTTCTGTCATAAGAGCATTCTCATCAGGTGTGTCAAATGTGCCAAATTATTTGGCACATTTGACACACCAAAAGCTATTGTTTGAGTTTCATCAGATGTTTCATATATGCCATTTTTTTGGAACATGCTACAGTACGCTCTCATTTTTGAGAGCGTACTGTACACCTTTACTATAATGTATATTATTTTTTTATTCTCGCTAGGCCCACTGCCCTTTATCTCCTCACCGCCTCTTTCTTCTCTGTCTCCTCATTCCTTCACTTCATTTCTTTGCTCTCTCTCTCACGTCACTGCTTCCCTCTCCGACGAAACCCTGGAGCATCAAGCCACGCCACGCCACACGAACCCGAAACCCAAGAGCATCAAGCCACCAAACGCCACACGAACCTGAAACCCAGGAGCATCAAGCCACCAACACAGCCACACGTCGACCTACACTCTCAGATCGCCGTCCACCAACACAGCCACACGAACCCGACCCACCACATCCACAACAACCCATGGCCCGATCACCACGCCACGCCACGCCGCCGAGCTTGTCGTGCCATCCATCACGTCATCGGAACCTCCCACCATCGGATTTCTCCTAATCGGCTTGCAGTGGTGGGTTTTGCTTTTGGGTTTGTTTGATTTGGGATGTGGGTTTGTTTGATTTGGTTGTGTTTTTTGCCATGCCGATCTCTCTCGTTGGGTTTTTTTTTTTTTTTTTGGCTGCAATTTGGGCTGATCTGATATTGAGTGATTAATTGTAGAGGTTGTGGGTTGATTGTGGTGGTTATTTTTTGGGTTGTTGTGGATTTTTTTTTTTTTTTAATAAGGTGGTGTTGGTGGATGTGGATTTGTGCCGGTGGTGGTTGTCGGTGTTGTTGCGACAGCGTTGTTGGTTGTCGTTGTTGCAGTGGTGGTTGTGCTGTTGCTGTGTTGATGATGATGATGGGAACTGGGGAGGAATTTAATATATTATTTTAATATGTTGTAAATATTATTTTAATGTATAGAAGTGAAAAATAGAACATCTGATAAATGAGATGTTGTAAAATGATGTGGTAAAATAATAAAATAGGTTTTTGACGTGTTAAAATGGCATTTTTTATAGAAGACCTGATGAGAATGCTCTAACATCCGGATTTTCATATTGTTTACCAATTTGACAGTTCAACCATTGTTTGACTCACAAAAGAAAAAAAAAAAAAAAAAACCATTGTTTTGGTACGATTATGATAATTGTACATTTAGCATAAAGTTGCAATGAAAATCTTTTTCTTTTTTATTTTTGAGTGTGAGTTGCAATGAAAATCTAGTTACTGATAATTGAAACTTGTTACAACTTACAACTCATTTTTAATACTAGAACTACCACCACGCACCCTTGGGACAATGGTCACTCTACAAGTTTTAAGTGCTAGTGGGATGTAGGGGATAAAGACTGAAGTTCAAGTTTTTAGGGGAGAGTTTTACACATATATACACTTCTTAAACTAGGCTAAAATAGAATTTTTATCTTGTATTAAAAAAAAAAAAAAAACTAAAACTAAATTATTAAAGAGATTTTTGGGAAATGTTTTTTAAATAAATAATATCTGGGAGAAACTCTTATTTACTTGGTAAGGTAATTTTTTATTTTATTTTTTAAATCTTTCTATTTCTAGATTGCAAGCTAACTTCTATAGTAGTGTTTTCTCAACCAAAAAAAAAAAAAAAAAAAAACCCTTCTATAGTAGTGGATATGAAGAAAAAAAATCATTGACAATTTGGCCAAAAAACTAACACTGATAAATTAGTGATAATTGTTGTTTAGCAATAAAATTACTTATCATAACAAACTAGTGAAACTCATAAAAAGTACAATAGTTGTCATTAAATACATACCTATGCTGATAATGCCAACCAGATATATTTGCAGCTTCAAATAAAGCTTCCCTCCAGCTCTGCACCTTGTAATCCTTTAATTCTTCTTCATGTTTAGACAGTGCTTCTCCAAACTTTCCTTTTTGATTACGAACTTCTGATGGATCTATGTTGTAAAAAACCGGTAGCACTAACTGGTCTTTTTTCTTATACTCAACAATCTTGGCAAGTTCATCTAAGCACCATTTTGACGATGCATAGTTTTCTGAGAATACAATTATTGAAATCCTTGAACTTTCAATGACTTTGAAAAGTCCTTCAGAAATTTCTTCTCCCCTTTGAAGGTTATTATCAATAAAAGTGTTAATACCACGTTGACACAAAGTATTATACAAATGGCCTACAAAACCAAGACGGGTATCTTCTCCTCTGAAACTCAAGAAGACATCAAATTTCTTGGGTTGGTGGATGAAAGAAGAAGATGAGGCTTCTTTGTAGGTCACAAGAGCCATCAAGATTTATGAGCAAACAGCTGTAAAGAATTGAAAGGAGGAGAAAGAAAACTGTGAAGGGATTGCAATATAACTCAGGAAAGTGAAAGACAAATTAGGAAGAGGGTGAATGCAAGCAAGAGAAGCCTTTAAAGGTGGCTTGCTTTTGGTATGTCCAGCTAGGGGTGTGCGCGGTTCGGTCGGCTCGATTTTTTTCTAAATTTGTTACTGAACCGATAGGAATTGGTTTTGTAATAATTGAAACCGACGTGTACCGATTAGGGTTAGTTTTCCGACCTATTGCGGCAAGCACGATTTCATCGGCTTGGTTTAATCGGTCGATTTGATTTGAAACATCAACAATCTTTCTTTTTTTTTTTTTTAATTTTTTTCAACCTGTAAAAAAACCCTGTTCACCCAAAACAGTAATGATCCAAGACCTGTGCAAAAAATCTGTTCACATAAAAAAAAAAAAAAAAAAAAATCTGTTTAACAAATCTGTTCACGTAACAAAAAAAAATCTGTAAGGCATATTAGAGTATAGCATTTTTTTTTTTGGGGGGGTAACCGGATACTCTTGGAATAAAAAGGGTTATTCTATTGCACTTTCTCCTATAAATAAAAGGTTTAAGGAAGGAGTGTTAGTGTCTGAACTCATCATTAAGCATTTAAATCAACAGACACCCTTGCGGCTTTGGCAGATGAGAATGATCTACTATACCCTCATTAACTAAAAAGCATAAAAAAAACAAAGCATTTATGCTCATACACATTACACAGTTCCAGCCAATAGGTAACAGTGTTAGTATAAAGTATAAACCAACTTAGTATAAAACTGTTGGTCCATTTTTTTTGTTAAAACTTAAAACAACTCTTCCTTAGCATTGTCCCCTGTCACTTCCTCTCCCTTGTTTTTGTTTTGTTTTCTTTTTTGTTGAACTTTGGCTAATTTGAAATTTACCAACAGACATGACTGGCACCCATGACCATGGACCTATAAACCAACTCAAACAGATGGTTTGCCGCGGGGTGAGAGAAGGGTTCATTGAAAAGTGAAAACAGAGGAGCTTAGTGGCTTACCGTTACCCGTGGTTTGCCTCAGTGAGCCGGTGACTGGCGAGCACCTGCTGGCTGCTGCAGAGGCCAGCCGAGCTCAGGCGTCAGGGACACAAGCGAGAGGCGAGAGGCGCGAGACGAGCGAGAGAGAGAGATAAGTGACCTCTGTCTCAGAAAGAAAGAATTTATACTGAAGGAGGATCTGAAAACCTAGAAAAATACGACACCGTTTTTATTTATTTATTTATTTTTAGTAACACCCAATACATACAACGACGTTTTGTTAAAAAAAATTTATATACAAACTCGGCGAAACGGCGTCGTACCAAGTTGGGAAGAAAAATACGACACCGTTCTTGATTTTTGGAAATTGGGTTTGTTTGTTTTTGGAAATTGGTATCATATATATACCAAGTTTTTTATTTTATTTTTATATATTAAATTACTGCTGAGATCAATCGCTTATTGAATCTTGGCATACATATATCAATATATTATCTCTGTGTGTGTGTGAAAGCTATGCTTTTTATAGTGTGGTCAGTTTCTTATTGTGCTGGAATTATGATTAATGTTAGGCCAATTACTATCATAGATCATTGTGATATTCTTATTATTGTTATTGTTAGATCATCCATATGAAAGTCATAGTTGAAATTTCCTGTACAGGTTGTTATACAAGAAAACCAAAAAGCTGTAATTTTTCTCTTAATTATCTCTCTCCCCATTTCATATCTTTCACAGATTCCTCTGTTTCTCTAATTTTAAATGGTCCTCACCAGGGCAAAAGTGGCTCTTGCAGCAATTTTTTCGTTTATTTTCTTCATTCAGCTATTTTTCAACTCTTTATATGATATTCTTATTATTATTATTGTTAGATCATTTATATGAAAGTCATAGTTGAAATTTCCTGTACAGACAATAGGCGACCTCTCCATCTTAATTCAAGTATTTACTTATATGAAAAAGCAGCGTATTTAATGAAGATGTATCCATAAACTACAATTATTTATGATGCTCCAACAGCGTGTGGGGTTTCAAGACTATTTTAAAGAAAATGTAAAAGGGTTTTGAATGCTTCTGCAAGCTTAACAAGCAACATTCTTCATTTGTAAGTGCATTTCTCAGTTCTCTCTTTCTCAATTTTTTTATTGGAGTTTTGTTTTCTCATATGAAGTTATCCAATCAAATTTCTAATTGATATATCCATATAGAACAGAGATGGTTCTCCCATATAAATGATAATCTAGTTCATTGATTTTGTAGCATTCTGCAATATCTTTTCATTTCTAGTTACAAAATCACTTTATTTAATATTGGTTGTGGAATTGTGGATATCATGTCTTTGTTGGATTCTTTGAAAATTGACCCACCTATTGTGCTTATACTTTTCTTCTGCATTTTACGTGCAGTTGTGAAGGACCTTAAGTATCTTGACTATCATGAGTGGATTAACGTTGAGGGGAATTCTGATACTGTTGGCATAACCGACCATGCTCAGGATTATTTAGGTGATGTTGTCTATGTTGAATTACTAGAAATGAGGGCTCCTGTATGCTGTATCACAGGGCAGCAGCTTTGGTGTGGTTGAAAGTGTCAATGCTACTAGTTATATTTATTGTCCCATTTTTGGGAAAGTGGTTGAAGTAAACTAAGAGCTCAATGATTCCCTGGGTCTGGTTAGTCTCCTTTTCTAATTTGAGTTTCAGTGCCTTATGTTATATAGTTTTTTTTTTTTTTTTTTTGGGGGGGGGGGGGGTTTGTGGGGGTGGTTCTGGATCCACAAGTAAATTTGTAGATTGGAACTGGATAGAAAAGATAACCATATTTTCTTTCTCATTGTTGGCTGAAACTGAATGTCTCTATATTGCCAATCATCTAGAAGCTACGCTAGAGTTTCAGTACATTACCAACCAATCTGAACTTGCTTTTGCATTTGTTAAGGATGTGATACCTGATGTTATGTTTGTTTATTTTACATGAGAATCCAAGCACAAGTGCTCTTGAGCCTGTTTTTTTCTTTCCCAATCAAAGTTTGTAGTGTCAGTCAACAAGCTTTACTTACCACATTGCGGACTCTCTCATCTTTTATTCTTTTGGAGGTTCTTCTTTTCTTCGCATGTGTTGAAACATTGAAACACGGTTGCTTTCTGATAGCCTGTTATTTCCTTCCCTACCCCTCCTTGTCTCTCTCTCTCTCCAATGCAAGTGGCTCAATCCAACACCTATCTTCTTTTTATCAAAACCCTCCGCCTATCTATAGCCTTCCCATTAAGGGGAAGAGGTGCCACTGGGGTGCAGATGCTTGTGGCAGGTCAAACCGGCACTAGTTTTCTCCATGCTTGTGCTAGGTACCACTGCCCATAAAACAGAACTAACGTTACAATTAAGTTTTCTGCCTTTCATTTCTAGTTTTCTCAATTGTTCTCGTGATAAATTACTTGCAGTTAAAGGCATAATGTTATGAGTTTTATTATGCAACTGGGTTCGGCTTGATGGTTTTGTATTAGTGTTTCTGGGGTTAATTTATTTCATTGACTGTTTAGTTTAATTGGCTTTATTTTTTATGACTCTTTTTGATTTTGGGATTTTTGAATTTTAGGGTTTTATTGGAGGAATTGTAATTGCCATCATTAGGAGTAGATCTTAGCAAGCCTCTGTGCATTTGTGTCTCTGTGTACAAGGGTATTTCCTTTTATATCATCTATTCCATTAAATTGAGTGATATACTACCATCTTGCAATGCACCAACATCAACATTAACCCAATGCCTAAGCAAAAGTTGTTCTGTAGGCAAAGGATGTTCTGATTCAGAATTGAAGAGAGCCTTACATATTGAGGGTGATGGTCTCCCCTTCCTTATAGAACATTCTAAACTACCCAATATTCTCAACTGGCTCCAAAGTTCTTCTCGCCAGTGGCTTAAAAATATAGTGATTGGAAGTTTGGAACACCCCCACCAACTCTCCAAACCCCACCTAGTATTATTAGAATTTATAAGAGAAACAAATATTTGTGTAGTGTGTTTTGTGTGTTGAGGGAGAGAGAAACAAAAAGGGCAGTGGTTTTTGTTTTTGGGTTTAAAGTTTCTGATGTCTTCAAGGTTGTTGTGGGCTTCAAGGGCTGCCTCATACCTCAGGATCTCAGCATTCCACAGAGGGTTTGCTTCTGGTATATATTAGACTTTGCTTTGATGGATTGTTCTTTATTTTCCTTTTATATGTATATATTAAAATGTGGATTTGGATCACTCATTTATGTGTTAGTTAGTCAAAATGGTTGATCTATGATTTTTTGATCAGAATATTGGTTTTTGGAAATGGGGTCTTTTTTTTTTTTTTTTTTCATCGGTATCATATTTAGTCACCAAGCTTTGGTTTTTATTACTGCTGAGATTGATGGGTTCTTGAATTTTGGAAATGGGGTTTGTTTGTCGTTGTGATTGGTATCATATTTTCAAAGTTTTGGACTGGTTACAGCATAGATCAATGGGTTCTTGAATCTGGGCATTCTAATATCAATATACTCTGTGGGTGTGTGTGTGTGTGAAAGCTATACTTTTTATAGTTTGATCAATTTTTTGTTGTTCTGGAATTGTGATTAATGTTAGGCCAGTTATTTCTATAATTTTTATTTATTTTTTTATTTTTAATGAAAATGAAATCTAAGCCATTGTCTGTCACATATAATTTGTCAAAAATTCAAACCCGAGTCTGAATGTTTTGAAGTAGTTGCTGTCAGTATGGACCATGATCTGTGCTACAGTGGTGGAAAGTTGGTTGATATAGTGTGATGTTTGGACTTTTAATTTGTGAGAATCTAATGTATTCTGTTCATTTTCACTTTGTTGCATGATGTCACATTCACAGACAAATACAAGTATAGAACAAGAAAGAATTACCTTTAGGTGTACCATTATAAAAGATAGTTATATTTATCAGTAATGTGGAAATTGTTTACTCTACCATTGTTGAAGTTAAAAATTTTCCAGAAGGAATTAAAGCTTCAATTTTTATGTCTAGAGTTTAAAAATTTGAAAGAGTACTAGCAGTTGTAGATATCCTTTTATTCACATAAAAGATGGTTGTGAATTTTGGGTAGCTTAGAATTTTGTATAAAATGATGCATTCCAAATTTTATAATTGTAATTACCTTCACTGGAAAGTGTATAGAATATTACTGCTGGTACAATCCTAAGCTTTACCTTAAAGTAATGCACTTTACAGGGTTACTGTTATTATTTACTGACAATTGATATGGACAATTTTAGGCTAATACACTGTTAGAGTCTTTGTAAGAAAGATGATGATGGTTATGAGATACGACCAAATTCAGAATGTTAATTTGGCTTGTCAGTGGAGAAATATATTGATTAGTTTTTAGAAAGTTTCAACTATTAAAGGTTGTCCAAAATGATGCACTAAATCTGAATTTTTTATCTTAAATATTATTTTCCTATCAATGCATTTTTTGTTCATTAGAAATGCATGCTGGCATGCATTGTACTTGATAGATTATGTCACACAAACAATGAACAGAAATATATATTTGCATATTGTGATATTATTATTATTATAATATTGTTGTTATTATTATATTGTTGTTATTATTGTTATGATTATCTATGATTCTATATAAAAAATATAGTTGAATTTTCCTGTACAGGTTGTTATACAAGAAAACCATAAAGATGTAATTTTTCTGACAATCATCTTTACCCCCATTCCTATGTTTCTCTAAATTTAAATGGTCCTCACCAAGGCAAAATTGGTGCTTGCAGCAATATTTTCCTTTATTTTCTATGTTCAGCTATTTTTCAACTCTTTATTAATTTTTTCCCCGCACTCTGAAAAAAGTAGGTGTCATATTTTCTTTTGGCACAATGAACTCTAGCCCAAATGACACCTTCCCTTGTAAAATCATGGTGGAGGGTAAGTTTGTGGGTTTAAGACCCACTGAGTGTGTTTGTAACTTGTCAATAAAATTAAAAGGTTGAACAGTGTGCTTACAATATGGTTCATGGTTTGTCTCACTTTGTCATTTGCAAACACAAGTGTTTGTACAAAGTTCTGTAAAGTCAATAGGCTGTTATTTTTTAGGTGGTCAAACTCTGATTTCAAGTACCTCTCTCCATTTCAATTTAAGCAGAAAATTGCTAGGACCACAACAAATGACACAACTCGCTCACTTGGACAGTTGTGAGTGGTGGAGAAAAAATAGTGGGTCTTTGTGGGTCCACAACTTGCCACTTACAATTCGCCATGCGAGCAAGTTTTGGCAAAAGTTGTGCCGAAAGTTGTGCCAAAACAATTCGCCATGTGGGCAAATTGTGGCAAAAGTTGTACAAAGAAAATGTAAAGGGTTTTGAATGCTTCTACAAGGTTAACCAAAAAAAAAAAAAAAAATCTTAATTTGTAAGTGCATTGCTCAGCTCTCTCCCTTAATTTTTTTTATTGGAGTTCTGTTTTCTTATATGAAGTTATCCAATCAAATTTCTAATCGATATATCCATATTGAATGAAGATGTTTCTAATCTTTTCATTTCTAGATACAGAATCACTCTAGTTAATATTGATTTTGGTAATTATGGAGATCAGATCTTTCTTGGATTCTTAGAAAATTGTGGTTCCTATTGTGCTTATAGTTTTCTCCTCCATTTTACATGCAGTTGTTAAGGATCTTAAGTGGGTTAAAGTTGAGGGGAATTCTGCTACTGTTGGTATAATCGATTGTGCTCAGGATCATTTAGGTGATGTTTTCTATGTTGAATTACCGGAAGTGAGGGCTCCTGTATTGCATGGCAGCAATTTTGGTGCGGTTGAAGTGTTAAGGCTACTAGTGATATTAATTCTCCCATTTCGGGGAAATTGGTTAAAGTAACAAAGAGCTCAATGACTCCCCTGGTCTGGTGAGTCTTCTTTTCTAATTTGAGTTTTAGTGCCTTATGTTATGTAGGTTATTTATTTTTTTGGGTCTGGATTCACAAGTAAACTCATACATTGGAACCGGAGAGAAAAGATAACCATATTTTCTTTTTCATGGTTGAATGAAACTGAATGACTCTTTATTGCCAATCATCTAGGAGCTATGCTAGAGTTTTAGTACATTGCCTGCCAATCTGAACTTGCTTTTGCATTTGTAAGGATGTGATAGCCTATGTTCCTTTATTTTACATGAGATTCCAAGTGCAAGTGCTCTAGAGACTTTTTCTTCCACAATAAAAGATTGTAGAGTCAGTCAACAAGCTTTACTTACCACATTAAGCTGACTCTCTCATTATCTCTCTCTGTCTCTCTCTCTCTCTCATCTTTTATTCTTTTGGAGGTTCTTCATTTCTAAGCATGTGTTGAAACTTTGAAACACAGTTGCTTTCCGATAGCCTGTTATTTCTTCCCTCTCTCTATTCAATGCAAGTAGCTCATTCCAATACCTATCTTCTTTTTATCAATACCCTCTGCTTATCTTTAGCCTTCCCATTAAGGGGAAGATGTACCACTGGGCTCCAAATGCTTGTGGTAGGTCAATCCAATGCTAGTTTTCTCCATGCTTGCGTTAGGTACCACAGACCTGAAAACATAACTAATGTTACAATTAAGTTTTCTGCCTTTCATTTCCTTTTTTCTCAATTGCTCTCGTGATAAATTACTAGCAGTTAAAGGCATAATATTATGGGTTTTATCATGCAATTGGGTTCGGCTAGATGGTTTTGTATTAGGGTTTCAGGGGTTAATTTAGTTCATTTACTATTTAGTTTAATCAGCTTTATTTTATTTGATTTATTTTTTTATTATTCTTTTTTATTTTGGGATTTTTGAATTTTAGGGTTTTATTGGAGGAATTGCGACTGCCATCATTAGGAGTAGATCTTAGCAAGTCTCTGTACGTTTGTGTCTGTTAACAAGGGCATTGCCTCTTATGTCATCTATTCCATCAAATTGAGTGATATACTACCATCTTACTGTTCCCAACATCAAAATTAACCCAAAGCCAAAGCGAAAGTTGTTCTGAGGGCAAAGGATATTCTGATTCAAAATTGCAGAGAGTTGCACATATTGAGGGCGATGGTGATGGTCTCCCTTTCCTTATAAAACATTCTAAACAACCCAAAATTCTCAACCAATTACAAAATTCTTCTTGCCTGTGGCTTAAAAATATAGTGATTGGAAGTTTGGAACACCCCCACCAACTGTCCAAACCCCACTAAGTATTCTTATCATTTATAAGAGAAACACATATTAGTGTAGTGTGTGTTATGTGTCGAGGGAGAGAGAAACAGAAATGGCAAGGTTTTTTGTTTTCGGGTTTAAACTTCAAAGTTTCCAACATAGCTTCAAGGTTGTTGTGTGCTTCAAGGGCTGCCTCATACCTCAAGATCTCAGTGTTCCACAGAGGCTTTCCTTCTGGTATATATCACACTTCGCTTTGATTTGTTGTTCTGTATTTTCTTTTTATATTTATATATCAATTAGAAAAGCTGAGATTTGGATTTGGATCTCTCATTTATGTATTAGTTAGTTAAAATGGTTGATTTATGATTCTTTGATCAGAATATTTCGTTTTTGGAAATTGGGTTGGTTTGTTTTTGACATTGGTATCATATTTACCAAGTTCTTTTTTAATTACTGCTGAGGTCAATGGGTTCTTAAATTTGGGCATTCATAAATCATTATACTGTGTGAATGTGAAAGCTATACTTTTTATATTGTGTTCAGTTTCTTATTGTGTTGGAATTGTGATTAATCTTAGGTCAATTATTCCTATAATTTTTTTTTTCTTTTCTTTTTAATGAAAAATGAAATCTAAGCCATTGTCTGTCACATATAATTTGTTGAAAATTCAAACCCAAGTGTGATTGTTTGGAAGTAGTTGCTGTTAGTATGGACAATGATCTGTGCTACAGTGGTGGAAAGTATGGTGCATATTTATTTAATTAAATCATATGAAATATAGGATGTGTGATATCTCAAATGTAATATGATTGTTGAACACACTAATACCATGATTATTATTTGACTTATTGAACACACTTCTTTGAGATTTAAATTTGTCATGGTACTACTTATAAAAAAAAAAAAAAAATGTCATGGGACTAAGATACTAGTGGCTCATTTTTGAAGAGAATTTCTAAGAACAAAGAAGGAATTTTATAGATGTAAAAGCGTTTTAAATGCTTCTACAAGCTTAACACACCAAATTCTTAATTTGTCAATGCATTGCTCATGTCTCTCTCCCTCTCTCTCTCTCAATTCTTTTATAGGAGTTTTGTTTTCTCATAGGAAGTTATTTGATTAAATTTCTAATTGATATATCCATATAGAATAAAGATGGTTCCTCCAATACAAATGATAATCTAGTTCATTGATTTTGTAGCATGCAGCAATATCTTTTTGTTTCTAGATATAGAATCACTTTAGGGGAAGAGGCTTTACTACAGTGGAGTGGTGTTGTGTGTGTCGGTGTAGTGGAGAGGCAGTGGATAACTTGTTGGTTCACTGCAAGGTTGCGTATGGACCAGTGGAAAAGGACATCAATAGATCCTTTTGCCACCACCCAAGGATAAGGTGCATCTTGGCAGATGCAAGAAGAAGAGAAAGAGAGATCCTTCGGAACCCAAAAACAAATGTAGGATAAGCAAAGCTAGTACCATCACCAAGTGCTCTGAGTGTAAGAAGGGTTGGACGTAATAGCAAAACATGTCCTTTAAAATCCAAAAAAGACTAGGTTTTTTTATTTATTATTATTTTTAATGAACAAAAACAGAAAAAGAAAAAGAAAAAAAAAAGACAAGCTTAGTTTTGTTCTCTATGTTATGTTTAATTTCTTGATGTTTATGTATATATTGTTTTTTTTTTTTTTTTGGGTAAGAAAGGAAATTCATTAAAAACTAAACAAGAGGAGGAACAAAAGGCCTAGGACACAACCTGGGATGATAAAGGCCATAGAGGTCTGATACATAAACATTAAACAAATTCGGGGGAGGGGAAGAAAAGAGCATAAAATCAGAAGAAAGCCTCGTCCCCATTCTGGCAAGGGCATCCGCACAGGAGTTTGCTTCACAATAGCAGTGTTTCACTTTCACTTGAGGAATTTGTGAGATGAGGTGTCTGCAATCAGCCACAAGAGAGGCATTTGCAAGATTGGAAGTTTCTGCATTATTCATCAAGTCAACCACAACTTTAGCATCCAAATCTATTTCTAAAGCAGTGATTTGGAGGTCTAGACACATAATGAGACCATCTCTAAGAGCCCAAAGCTCAGCTAAGAAGCTTGCAGTTGTCCCGATTTTTTTGGCGAATCGTTTTAGCCAAATACCCAAGTCATCCCTCAGAATGCCTCCTCCACCTACTGTGCTAGGATTTCCTATAGCAGATCCATCAGTGTTAAGCTTGAACCAACTCCTATAAGGTCTCTCCCATCTAAATTGCCTTTCTAAGCGAGGGATTTTGAGGGGAGCATTTTGAGCACAAAAGAAATACTCCACTGCTCTATGAGTAAATTCAGAGTGGATAGGAGTGGAAGGGGCATAGTTTTGAAACACCACTTTGTTTTTGTAGAGCCAAACAGTCCAAATACCAAATGCAAAGATTGTATTCCATGGCACAAATAAGACACTCGAGAAAGACCTTTTTCTACAGTTATCTTCTAACCAGGATTGAAGGTCTTGAGTGAAAAAATGAAGCCTAAGAAATTGTGATCCAAGACTTTGCCAGCAAGCAGAAGAGAAAGGGCAATCCCGCAACAAATGTATGACAGATTCATCAGCTTGGAAACAACATGGGGAAGTCGGATTAACCTGAATTTCCCTCTTAGCAAGGCAATCACGTGTTGCTATGCTATTATGATAACACATCCAAACAAAGGATTGGATTTTAGGTAACACCTTCATCTTCCAAATCCACTTACCATTGAAAGTGTTGGAGGGGTCAGGAAGTTTGATGGCAAGGTTGTAAGCACTACAAAGATTGAATTCATTGTTTGAAGAGGCAGAACTTGTCCTTCTCGTTGGAAATACAAGAGCAAGGTATAGCTTTAATCTCCAATAAAACCTTGGCAGGTAGCTCCATGGAAAGTTTGCTCCAATTCCAGTTTCTATCCGTCACAACTTCACTAATTTTGAGGTCTTCCTCACCTCTCTGCAAAGGACCATAAACCAAGCTTCTTAAGGGACCCTTGGAGATCTAGTTGTCATGCCAAAAAAGAATAATACTATCTTGGCCAAGACTCCAACGAGTACCTTCCTTAAAAATATTAAGCCCTTCATTCATGGTTTTCCAAGTACGAGTGCTGGGGAGAGTTTTGGCATTTTTGGAACTTAATCTTCTTTAGGTGAGGTATTTTTTCCTTAGTACTTGAACCCAAAGGGACTCCTTCTCCTCATGGAACCTCCAATTGAGCTTGGCAAGATACGCCATGTTTCTCCCTTTTGTCGATTAAATCCCAAGTTTGCCTTCTGCTTTTGGTCTTGTGACCTTTTCCTAATCAACCCAATGCATTTTCCTTTTAGTATCATTGGAGCCCCGGAGAAAGTTCCTACTGGTCCTATCCAACTTATCTAGAATTCTTGTCGGCAGGAGAGTAGATTGCATCACATAAGAAGGGATAGAACTGAGCGAGGCTTGGATTAGAACATTCCTATCAGCAAAGGACAGTAAATTGGCTTTCCAACTAGCCAGTTTTTGCTCAACCTGGCTCACAACAAAATTAAGGTCTTAATTAGAAGACCCAGAATGACGGAGGGGGAAGCCCATATAAGTGCCTAGGTTGGAAGTTAAGTGAAAACCAAGAATGTCACAAAACTCCTCTCTTGGGTCACTAGCTATATTCAGAGAAAAGAAAACTTTGGATTTGGTGAAGTTAATTTTTTGCCTAGACCGAGAACAAAACTCCTCAATAGCCTCTCGAATGCTACTGCAGTTCATAGTGTTGGCTTTGGCAAATAGAAGGAGGTCGTCAGCAAAGAATAAATGGGAGAAGGCGAGTCTACTATTTGAAGCTTTAACCAGATTCCAAACTTTACTAGCACATTTCTCCTCAATAATCCTGCCTAACACTTTGTTGAGGTTCAAAAGAATTAAACAGCCCACAAATAGGCCCAAAGAGATGGAAAAGATATTGGGCCCATTCCACACACAAAAAAAGGGAGAAAATAAATAAAGGGTGGGCTCTCACAATAGAGAAAAGAAAGAAAAAAGCCCAGAGGGCTGGGATCCAGAGAAAAGGCCCAACCAGCGAACCAGACCAAACCAAGAAGGAAAAATTAGGCCGGAATCCCAGGAAGCCTCCCAGAGGTAGAGGATCCTTGGGCGCGTGAAGGAAGATCATAATAGAAAAATTAAAGAAAGACAAGAGACAAAAGGCACGCGGACCTTGTGAACCAGACACGCAGTGGAGGTACAGAGCAAAAAATGCAGGAACCTGATTTCAACTGTTTGGAGATAAAGACAAAGAAGAGTACAACTGGGAAAGGCTGGGGCGCTAAGAAGAAAAGCCAAAAAAGGACCTCAGGCCAGCCAACGAGAAATTTGGAAATGGAAAGGAGCTGAGGGACTTTCATCTGGTCGGAACAAAAAGCAAGGAACTATGAAGAAAAGGGAAACGACATGATCCTGAAGCAACCAGGCACGGTACAGGCTTCAAAGGGCAAAACGGGGAAATCGTAGTTCACCAGGGAGGCGGAAGTTGTGCTATAAAAGGAGGAAGGGATCCATGCTACAGGGATGAAGGCATTCACTCATTTTCAAAAAACGATCATACCATCTTAAGCATTCACCATTGTTTTCCTAAAAGTCCTAGAGAGTTGCAGAAAATACTCTGTAATTTGAGGGGAAAACAGAGGAACCATCCCCGGTATCCCAGAGATAGCCACTACTAAACATTGCTCGGATTCAACAAGTTCAAACTTTGCAAGACTTTGAAGCTTGAATAGCTATCAAAGTCTGTAACTTATAAGCTCAGTTGAACCTTGCACCACGTCTTAGTGAGCATTGTAATAATAACTTAATAAAATAAATGAAATATACTTCACATAATTAGAGGATCCCTAGCTTGTTCTTATGTTATATTTCCATTTGTCATTTGCATTTTTCCTTTACTGCATAAATGTCATTCAAGGCAAATATTCTTGCCTTCTTTTTTGTTAGCTATTTGTATTATAGGAAATATGTTTTGTGCACCAATTGATTCTTAAAACAGCCCTTTAGCTGCGGAGAATCAATCCCAGTCTACCAAGAACATCTCACACGGCCCAGAATTCTTGGGCCATAGTGCTGAAGAAAAAAGGCACTCACACACACTTCCATATAGAGTATAAATAAATAGGGTCAAAGGGGGTTACCCTGTCAAATGCCTCTAGAAGGAAGGAAAGGATCAAGTGCTCTGCCATTAAACAAAATAGGATCAAGTGTATATATTGTTTTGTTTGTTATAATGTGGGATACATTGTCTTACCAATAGTTAGAACATCGGAAGACACCTACACCAAGTACAACAAGTGTTGGTGCATCACAAGTATGATGGTTACACAACAATGAGAATTTATGCTTAATCCCCCTAAACTATTATTTTTGCAAAATTTACATCCCACCTTTTAGTTAGCTAATTTATACTCACTATAATAATCAAATGACTGAATTGCCCCCATTTTAATCTCTTAAAACATCACTTGACCCTCATTTGTCAATTTCTTGCTTTCATTTGCTATAGAGGTAGTAATTTATTAGTTCCTCTCCAGTCTCTCAATTCCTTCAGTCACTCTTAGTTTCTCGGCTCACTCCCTCAGTTCTAGACCCCAGTCCTAAAAAACACTTAGACTGAAATTACCCCAAATTGAAAACCTGAACTTGATCTCTCCCTCAATTCCAGTTTGTGTGAAGCAATGATTTCGTGTTTTCTTAGGTCATTTTTCTTCATTTCAACATACATGTATGTGCATATGTCATGAATAATTTGAACTGAGGCAATAAGCACAAATAGTGACTTGAATAAATTTATTATCCATGATTTTCATTCAATATTATCATTTGGAAATTTCTATGATGATTGTAGCGCAAAGTCCTGAAAAAATAAAAATTAATTATTTTTATGGTAATATTGGTTTCCAAATAAAAAAAAAAAGGTAGAAAACTAGTAGAGATACAGATATATAGCCAGGTTCTGACTTTGCGTGTTTGCTTTGGGCCAAATTTGCCAAATAGCACAATTTTAACAAAATTTTAGGAGAAATGCATCTTGTCAAAGTTATTTAGTTATGCAGCACATTTTTAGAACTTAAGTTTGTATGTCAAACTTGAGTTCCAAGTAGCTCGCATGGCGCACCAAGCAATAGAACTCATACTGCTTGGAACTTTGAGTTTGCCAAACTCCATTTTGAGTTGGAACTTGAGTTCCAAAAATGTGTTACATAACTAAATAACTTTATCGGGGTGATTTTTTTCCTAAAATTGTGCTATTTGGCAAATTTGGCCTTTGCTTTGTGCTAGTGAAAATGTAGATGATAAAGATTGATAGATAATACACAAAGAAAGCTTTAATTCATTGCGATTCAAGTAGCATGGCATTGTGCAATGCAGACAGCTTATCTAAAGCAATAAAAAAAAAAAAAAAAAAATCATGTTATTGTTGTTTGTTACATGGATTAGAATTTTGTTTCTTATTGGATTGTTGTGGGGGGGGGGGGGGGGGTGGGGGTCATCAATAATGTAAGGTTTTTTTGTTGGTGTGATCTTGAAATTTGTGTGTATGGCAAACATGTGTTGAATCATCTAAAAACCGACATGAAAGGTTTGTGAGAGAAGAAGCGAGGTTAGAAGCAATGAAGAAGGATGAAGATGTCAAATATGAAGCAATGAGATAAATTGAAGTTGTGATGTATCAATTGATGATGGATGTGGAAGTAGGCAAATACAAAGGAGTTGTGAATAAACTGAAGCTGGCATCAATAGGGTCTTGGATGTTTTTTGTAGTTTGTTTGGTGTGTTTATGTATGCTGGCAAAACAAAAGTAACCTATATGATGTTACCTTGATGCAACTTTTTGAATATTGATGTCCATGATAGTGGTGATTGAGTGTCTCAGAAAATGTAGTTTTATGTTATATTTTGGTGAAAAAAAAATATGACTTTTTTTATGTTAGCTTTTGGTTTACTAGACAATTTAGCTTAGTATTAACTTTGATAATCATTGGTTACCACCAACTACAAAATCTACATCACCTTAAGGCAAACAACACCAATAATTAAGGTAGGTAAACAACACACTGCTGCATTTTATATAATCTAAATCTCAGTTATTAAGGCAAACAAAAACAACACATTGTATATAATCTAAATTCCTGAATTGTTTCTAAAAAAATCTTTATCAAGCTTTGACATAATAAGTATTTCACTCTGCATTGACTTATATTTTCAAGTTTAACAAAATAGGTATTCCCATAAGAGTTGCCCATGCTATTGATGTAGCAATAGGCAGATATATCACCTAAATATGCAATACGCAAACATGCAGCACATAAAGCTGCAGAATTATATTTAGGACAAAAAAAAAAAAAAAACAAATTCTAGAATTATCTTTAGTTGCAGAATCTATATCACTTAAAGCTCTTGAATTATCACTACCAAATGTATGTGGATTACATAAAAACATATTATTGTTAATGCCTAGTTATATGTGCTTAAATTAAGGTTTATTCTTCTTCTTGGACTGCACCCTTTGAATTGCCTTTTCCACACGTTGACTATTGGTACCACTACCAGCCGTTGAATCTCCAACACTTGTAGCAGCAACCATTGAATCTCCAGAACTTGCAATAACCATCGAATCTCCAACACTTGTAGCAGCAATCATTGAATCTCCAGAACTTGCAGTAACAACCCTTGCTTCTCTAGCCCTTGCAGTTATTTCAATTACAACAACAACACTTGTAGTAGCAACAATTCCACCTCCAGCATCTTGGTTTTTGTTAGCATTCTTCTCATTCTACATCACAATATTATATTAGTTATAGTTGAGTAAACAACAATCACATTTAACTATTATTAAACATGCATTATGACAATCACATCACTGTTATTAAACTTACAATATAACCTACAACTAGGGGTGGTAATTAGGTGGATTAGGTAGCTTTTGGGTTGGGTCATAAATGAGTCAGGTTTTAACCATTTATTATCAATTTAAAAATCCATTACCCACCCATTTAAGCAATTATAAAATTTATATTATAAATTTTCTCACCTGTACAGCTAGGGGTGGCAAATAAGTGGGTTGGATCATAAATGAGTTGGGTGTGTAATTAACCATTTATCCATTTATAACCAATTTATATATAAATTAATTATCTATTACCAACCTAACCCATTTAATTAGTAACCCACCAATTTAACCTAATGAGAGATGCTACGTCCACAACATTTTTACAACATTTTCACAATAAATCACAGGTGGTTAGTTGTTATTGGTTCAAATTTGAACCTAACATTAAGATTACTTTTTTACTCCAACAATAACAACCAGTAACAACCTATCATTTAGGATTTGTTGTAAAAATGTTATGAAAATATTGTGGATATATCATTTCTCTTAACCTAATATAACCCAAATACCTCTAAAGCTACTTGAACACCCTCTTGACCTCCAAATTTATCAAAATTTTCTTAAATACCTAAAATGACCCAAATATCCCTACACTTCCAAACTTACCAATATACCCTTAGACATCCAAAATAATCCTCAAAATATCTAAAATGAGCAAAATATCGCTAAAATATATAAAATGAGCAAAATACCCATGAAACCTAAAAAATAACCAAAATAACCCCGATATCTCTAAAATTACCAAATATGCTCAAAAACCACTAAAATGATCAAAATATCCCCAAAATCTCTAAAATAAGCAAAATATCTATGAAACTTCTAAAATGACCAAAATACTCTTGATATCTCTAAAATCACCAAATATGCTTAAAAACTACTAAAATGACCAAAATACCCCTCAAAACCTCTAAAATGTCCAAAATATCCTCGAAACCAAAAATATTACCAAAATCTCCCCAAAACCTAAAAATGACAGAAATATCTCTTAAACCTAAAAAATGATTGAAATATCCCTGAAACTTAAAAGTTACCAAAATACCCCTAAAACCTAAAGATGTCCAAAATACCTCTGAAACCTAAAAAATGACTAAAATACCCCTGAAACCTAAAAAATTACCAAATTACCCCGTAACCTAAAAAATGACCAAAATACCCCTAAAACCTATAATATTACCAAAAAACCCCTTAAACATAAAAAATGGCCGCTATACCCTGAAACCTAAAAAATGACTAAAATACTCCCCGAAACCTAAAAAATGACTAAAATACCTCTGAAACCTAAAAATTACCAAAATATCCCCTAAACCTAAAAATTACCAAAATACCCCCAAAAACCTAAAAGATGACCAAAATACTTATGAAACCAAAAAAATGACTAAAATACCCCCGAAACCTAGAAAATTACCAAATTACCCCGTAACCTAAAAGATGACCAAAATACTCATAAGACCTGTAAATTACTGAAATATCTCCTAAACCTAAAAAATAACTAAAATACCCTGAAACCTAAAAAATGACTGAAATACTCCAAAAACCTAAAAAATGACTAAAATACCCTCTAAACCTAAAAAATGACTAAAATACCCTCGAAACCTAAAAATTACCAAAATACCTCCTAAACCTAAGAAATGACCTAAATACCCTAAAACCTAAAAATTACCAAAATACCCTCTTAAACCTAAAAAAATGACTGAAAAACCCCTAAAACCTAAAAAAATGACTAAAATACCCTAAAAACTAAAAAATAACCAAAATACCTTGAAACCTAAAAAATGATCGAAATACCCCAAAAACCTAAAAAATGACTGAAAAATCCCCCTGAAACCTAAAAAATGACCAAAATACACCTGAAACATCTAAAATTACCAAAATAGTGGTTTGGGGTATTTTTGGATGTTTCAAGGATATTTTGAACAAATTAAAATTTCTAAATATTTTGGCATTTTATAGGTTTTGAGGGAATTTCACTAATTTTTTAGATTTCGGGGTTATTTTAGTCATTTTTTAGATTCTAAGGTATTTCGGTCATTTTTTAGGTTACAAGGGCATTTCTATCATCTTTTAGGTTTTAGGAGTATTTCAGTAATTTTTAGATTTTTGGGCTATTTCGTTAAATTTCTAAGTTTCAAAGGTATTTTGGTAATTTTTAGGTTTTGGGAGTATTTCGATCATTTTTTAGATTTTAGGGTATTTTGGTTATTTTAGGTTTCAGGAGTATTTCTGTCATTTTTTTTGGTTTTGGGGCTATTTCAAACATTTTTTTTAGGTTTCGAGGGTATTTTGATAATTTTTTGGTTGCAAAGGTATTACAATAATTTTTTTAGGTTTTAAGGGGTATTTTGGTAATTTTTAGGTTTAGGGGGTATTTCGGTAATTTTTTTTAAGGTTTTGGGGGGTATTTTGGTTATTTTTTAGGTTTTGGGGTATTTTGGTAATTTTTTAGGTTTCGAGAGTATTTCGGTCATTTTTTTTGTTTAGGGGTATTTTGGTAATTTTTAGGTTTTGGGGTATTTTGGTAATTTTATAGGTTTTGGGAGTATTTCGGTCTTTTTTTTTTTGTTTTGTTTAGGGGGTATTTTGGTAATTTTTAGGTTTGGGGGGGGTGTATTTTGGTCATTTTATAGGTTTCTGAGGTATTTCAGTCATTTTTTAATGTTTAGAGAGTATTTTGGTCATTTTTAGGTTTCGAGGGTATTTAGGTCATTTTATAGGTTTCAGAGGTATTTTAGTCATCTTTTAAGTTTATGGGGTATTTTGATAATTTTCTAGGTTTATGGGGGTATTTTGGTCATTTTATAGGTTTCAGGGTGTATTTCGGTCATTTTCTAAGTTTAGGGGTATTTTGGTAATTTTTAGATTTCAGGAGTATTTTGGTCGTTTTGTATGTTTCGGAGGTATTTTGGTAATTTTAAGGTTTCAGGGGTATTTTGGCCATTTTTATGTTTCATGAGAGTATTTTGGTTATTTTTTAAGTTTTGGGGGGCATTTTGGTCATTTTCTAGAAATTTAGATTTTATGCTGTCTATTTAAATTTTAGATGAGTTTTAGTGGATATTAGAGAGTTTATCCATTACGACCCATATAATTAAATAACCTATTAGGTCTTTACCCATTTAACCCAAATATTCAAATGGGTTGGGTTAAGACTTATTCAAATTAGATGGGTAATTGGTGGGTTCATGAATATGGATAAAAACTGCCACCATGATCCATTCAAAATTCATTGTCAAAAACAAAAACACAAAAGCAAAACCAAAAGCTCCCCAGAAGAATGCAAGTTGGCTAGGCTAGGATGACTCGGTTCAGTGCACAATGTTTAGTATTATGCGAATGGAAATAAAAAAAGCTATGTATGACTGTGTGGTTATGTTTATTTTTCGTGGTGGCTAAAACATAAGAGGTGTGGGTTGGTTTAAGAAGAGAGAAAGAAAGGTAACATAAGATTTAAGGTGATTCTGAGACTGAACTATCTCGTGCAGATACTTTAGGTATGGAAGAATTTCGTCTAGTCCAGGCACATGATATATTGTAACAGTAAATTTTTTTAATATTATCAAAATTTTAATCTTATATAGCTATCATGGTACACTAGGACTGGCACACCATCATGGTCTTACATATGAGCTCTCCCCTATATACGACATCTTTGAAGAATCTCAATCTACCGTATGCGTAAGTACATCTAATATTGCTTTTTCTCAAAATTGATATATATATATATATATATTTATGATGGGATAACAAAATAAGACTATTTTTTGTTCGTCCAAAGGTGTCGTCCATGAGCACCATGTAGCCAAATGACCACAAACGGTCTAGGGAAAGGAGTCGTCCATGTGCAAAGCACATGGACAACCTTGCAATATCAAAATTGGTAACAAAGGAGTCGTCTATGGACAAAGCACATGGACGACCATGCGACAACTTATGAATAAATAGTCGTCCATGGGCAAAGCGTATGGACAACCATGTAACACTTGGGAATTTCTCAAGTGTTAAGTTACTTCACATATGTAGAAGTTTTGGAATGGTTAATCAACCCACGATCATCGCCACCAATTTCTCCTTAAGTATTTGACTTCCATTAGTGGTTGCTGTTCAGAGAGCCGTTGGAGAAGTTATGTCTGGAATTGTTAAAATACCATGAATCTTGGGGAAGTTACAAAACTAATAACCGTTCTAAGGTCCTCTATATAAGGACTGGTCCAAATCAAACAAAGGTAAGAGATTCTGAGATTTTTACTCCCAAAAAAATTGGAATTTCATTCTTGTGAAGACATTAACTTAGCCATCGAAGGGTATTTGGCCGATCCACCCCGATCACCCTTTGACAGTGTTCATCCTTGTGGGCCTTCGCTTCCGCCGTAGTCCACCAAAGCTAAAGTGTTCAACCAACTAATTCCATACCATATCAGTTGGCACCGTCTGTGGGAACATTTCACTAAATTTTTTTACGATTTATATTTCCGCGACAAAAGGTTGAATGGTTCGGACTAGATCGAGGGCTACCAGCCCAGGCCATCAGGAAAGCAGAGACGCTTCAAGCAACCCCCATCGCGATCGCCAATCTGCACCAGGCATGCCGGCTTCCTTTGTCCAGCATGTGCAATCTATGGCGGCTGCAATGGCGGAGTTAACCCGCCAAAACCAAGAACTAAGAAGGGAGATCAACCAAAGAAGGCAGGCGCATCAAGAACATGAAGGAGGAGGGCAGACGCAAAGGCAAGAAGATAGAGAGGATGCAGAAAATGGAAGTTAGTCCAGAGGCACCACTTCATGAAGGGTGCCACACTTGGAAAAGGAGATGGCTAGATGAAGAAAGTCATGGAAGAAATGAAAGAAAATCTGAGAAGGGCTAATCCCGTAGAAGATTTGGTCCACAGAACCGATTCCCCCTTTACGGCTTCCATCAACGGTCACTCTCTACCACCAAAGTTCAAGTTGCCTTCCCTAGATTCATATGATGGGGCACGAGACCCTTTTGATCACATAGCCACCTTTAAGACCACTATGCATCTTTAAGGAGTTCCTGATGAAATAATTTGTAGAGCATTCCCTACCACCCTCAAGGGGCTAGCGCGAGTATGGTTCAGTAAGATACCTCCAAACACAGTCAGTTCTTTTGAGGAATTGAGTAAGTTGTTTGTCAATAACTTCATTGGAGGATAAAGGCACAAGCGCTCTTCGTCTAGCCTATTAATTATAGAACAAGGAAAGAATGAAAGTCTGCACTCCTTCATCACTCGTTTCAACAGGGAAGCCTTGACAGTAGATAAGGTGGATGATAAGCTACTATTGGTAGCCTTCCACAATGGGGTTAACTCAGACTTATTCATTTACAAGTTGTATGAGAAAGAGCCCCAGTCCATGGTTGGACTCGTCCATTCAACCCAAAACTTTATAAATGCAGAAGACGCAATTATAGCTAAGAAGAGGAAGAGAGCTGATAGAATGGAAGCAAACCCCACACGTCATTCTGACCAAGGGCCTCGTCCAAAGAAATGACGAATGGAAGATAAAAAGGAACGAGATAGAGATATAACAGGAAGGCAGGCCCTTCAGCAAGGAATCAGAATTACACACCCTTAAATGCCCCACTCGATCAAGTGCTCATGCAAATTAAGGATGATCCTTCCTTGAAATGGCCAAAGAAAATGAAAGGAGATCCTAACAAGCGCAATAAGAATAAATATTGTCGCTTCCATAGAGATCATGGGCATGACACAGATGAGTGCTATGACTTGAAGCAGCAGATTGAAAATCTCATTAGGCAAGGAAAGTTGAGGCACTTCGTTGGAAGGGATCATAAAGATGAGAAGCTAAAAGGGAAGATGGAAGAGTCATCATGGCCCCTACTTGGAGAAATAAGGGTTATCATTGGAGGGAGTTTGACAGGACAATCTTCCAAAGCAAAGAAGACATATCTCAAAGCGGTGCAAAACGTTCAACTCTCTGGACGATCCCCAAGGACGAGGGAGATAGACGAGCCAACCATCTCTTTCATGGACGAAGAAGCTGAGAGAATCCATCATCCCCATGATGATGCAATTGTCATTACCCTACTCATCGTAGATTATACAACCAGGAGGGTGTTCGTGGATAATGGAAGCTTAGCGGATATATTGTATTATCCCGCCTTCCAGCAGATGAGGCTTGGAAGAGATCAACTTCGTCCTGCATGTTCACCACTTGTAGGATTTGGAGGAATGAAAGTGCAGCCCGTGGATATCATTACATTGCTTGTGGTGGTGGGATTATACCTACAACAGATAACTAAGGAGGTAAATTTCCTTGTGGTGGATTGTTCTTCCTCATACAATACCATCATTGGAAGGTCAACCTTAAACAGTTGGAAGGCAGTAATATCTACCTACCATTTATTAGTCAAATTCCCTACAGAGTACGGGATTGGACAAGCGAAAGGAGACCAGTTGGCAGCTAGAGAATGTTATCTAGCCATGTTGGCTCTGGACGAGCAAGTGCAGACTATGAGTATAGAAGAGAAAAGAGTTGTTGCGGAACCTACTGAAGTGTTGGAAGATATTTTATTACAAGAAAGTGATCCTGAGAAGTTCACTAGAATTGGAACAAATATGAAGGTGTAGGAGAAAGAAGACCTCGTCTAGTTTCTGAGAAAGAATACTGATGTTTTTGCATGGAATCATGACGACATGCCTAGTATTGATTAGAGTGTAATTACTCATCGGTTGAATGTGTTCCCCTTTTTTAAGCCTGTTCAACAAAAGAAAAAGGTGTTCGCCCCTGAAAGAGACTAGGCTATCAAGGAAAAGGTTCAGAAACTGACCACAGCGCAATTCATTCGGGAAGTCTATTACCCGGATTGGTTAGTGAATGTGGTGATGCTGAAGAAGGCAAATGGCAAGTGGAGGATATGCGTAGACTTCACTGACTTGAACAAGGCTTGCCCTAAGGATAGTTATCCTTTGCCACGCATTGATCAACTGGTGGATTCTACAGCTAGCCATCAGTTGTTGAGCTTCATGGATGCCTTCTCAGGATATAATCAGATCAAGATGGACAAGGCTGACCAAGAAAAGACCTCCTTCATTACCAGTCAAGGTTTGTTTTGTTATAAAGTGATGCCTTTTAGTTTGAAAAATGCAGGGGCAACTTATCAAAGGTTGGTGAATCACATGTTCCATCCGCAGATAGGACGGAATGTGGAGGTGTATGTGGACGACATGCTTGTGAAGAGCTTAGACGAGGGAAGCCACTTGGATGACCTTCAGGAAACCTTTGAAACACTTAGACGATATAAGATGAAACTGAACCCAAGTAAGTGTGCATTCGGAGTATCGTCAGGAAAGTTTTTAGAATTCATGGTTTCACAGAGAGGAATTGAGGCAAATCCAGACAAGATCCAAGCCATCTTGAACATGGAACCACCGAAGAACATCAAGGAAGTCCAATCCCTCACTGGACGAGTTGCAGCTCTAAACAGGTTTGTTTCAAAAGCTACAGACAAGTGTTTACCTTTCTTCAAAGTTCTTAGGAAGGCATTTGAATGGACAGACGAGTGTCAAAAGGCCTTCCAAGATCTAAAGGATTATCTTACCATGGCTCCATTGTTAAGCTCGTCCGTACTAGGAGAAGAACTCTATATATACTTGGCAGTGTCCCCACATGTCGTGAGTTCAGCGTTGATCAGAGAAGAAGGGAAGGTACAAAAGCCTGTGTATTACACTAGCCGAGCACTCAGAGGTGCAGAAGGAAGATACCCGCTGATGGAGAAGTTAGCTTTCGCCTTGATAACAGCTTCTAGGAAGTTAAGACATTACTTCCAAGTTCATATCATCAATGTCATGACTGACCATCCGCTTAAGAAGACAATGAACAAACTAGAAGCTGCAGGACGACTGATACAATGGGTAGTCGAACTTAGTGAATTTGACATTCGGTACCAACCAAGAAATGCAATAAAAGCTCAAGTCCTGACAGATTTCATTGTAGAATTCACGCCAAGTTGTGAAGGCTTAGGTGAAAGAGGAGATAATAACAAGTGGGTTGTCCATGTAGATGGATCGTCTACACAGTATGCAGGGGGAATAGGAGTGGTTTTGCAAACACCAGAAGGAGATAAATTGAATCAAAAGGTTCGCTTGCAGTATCAAACAACTAACAATGAAGCAGAGTATGAAGTCCTTCTTAAAGGGTTGGAGTTGGCTAAATCTGTGGAGGCAGACTCAATACTCGTCTTGGGAGATTCTTAGTTGGTCATAGGCCAAGTAAATGGGATGTGTGAAGCCAAGGAAGACAGAATGAAGAAATATTTGAAGAAAGTGATACACCTTGTGAAGAAGTTCAAAGAAGTTAATTTTGTTCAAATCCCGAGGGAAGAGAACATAGAAGCAGATACTCTAGCGAAGGAAGCCTCCGTTAATGAAGCAATGAACAAGTTTGATGAAATACAATACATGCCAAGCATAGACCTCCCAGAGATGTTGTAGATAGAAGGTGAGGAGAATTGGATGACCCCAATAGTATCATACCTGAATGACGAAAGGCTTCCAGAGGGGAAGGACGAAACCAGGAAGCTCAGAGTTAAATCAGCCAGATACATCTTTATGGACGAAGTGCTATACAAAAGAGGTTTTTCACAGCCTTACCTGAGGTGTTTAGCTCTAGACGAGGCGAATTATGTATTGAGGGAAGTTCATGAAGGAGCATGTGATAATCACTCGGGAGCTAGATCACTCGTCCACAAAGTCATCGTGCAGGGTACTATTGGCCAACCATCCAAGCTGATGCTAAGGCATATGTTAAGGTATGTGATCAATGTCAACGTTTCAGTAATATTCCTAGACAGCCATCAGAATATCTTACCCCAATGATGGCCCCTTGGCCTTTTGTACAGTGAAGTTTTGATATTTTAGGCCCCTTTCCAACTAGAACTAGACAAATGAAGTTTTTGGTGGTGGGAATAGATTATTTCACAAAGTGGGTGGAAGCTGAACCCTTAGTGAAAATTACACAACAAAATGTCAAAAATTTCGTTTGGAAAAACATTGTATGCAGATTTGGAGTACCAAGAGTATTAGTATCTGACAATGGATGGCAGTTTGACAATACCCCCTTCAGAGAATTCTGTGAACAGCTTGGAATCAAGAATCATTATTCCTCACCATTCCACCTGCAAGCTAACAGACAAGCAGAAGTAGCAAACCAATCCTTGTTAAAAATTATCAAGATTCGGCTTGAAGGGGCAAAGGGAGTATGGCTAGATGAATTACCAGGTGTTTTGTGAGCTTACAGAACAACAGTGAGGACTCCCACAGGAGAGACTCCTTCCAAACTGGCTTATGGGAGTGAAGCAGTCATACCTGCAGAAGTACATATGGCCAGTCATAGGGTGATGAAGTACCAAGATAAGGAGAACAACGAGCAGTTTCGTCTTAATCTCGATCTCATAGACGAGATAAGAATGGACGTGGAGCAGAGAACAGCAAGATACAAAAATCTCATGGTAAAGCAGCATGATGCCATGGTGAAACCCAAACACTTCAGCATTGGAGATCTCGTCCTTAAAAGGGTTTCTTTAGCCACCAAAAACCCAGCCCATGGGAAGCTAGGACCAAACTGGGAAGGACCTTATAGAGTTATCAACTCCAAGAGACAAGGGTCCTACTATTTGGAAGCCCTGGATGGACGAAAGCTAGAGCACCCTTGGAACGTTGAACACCTAAGGAGATATTATCAATGAAGGGTGACTATGGACGAGTATTGCTGCAGGACGAACGCCATGAAAGTTTGAAGTAATTTATTGCAAGTGTTATTTCCTTATGTTTGCTTATTACTACTGTGTTTTAGATGTATAAGTACGTTGTGTTGACCATGGACGAATCTGTGTTGTATAAGTATTTTTAATTCCCTAAAGGCATTAGCTCTTAAGCATGTGTCATGCCTGTGGACGAATGTTTACATAGTGTGGATTTCTAAATATATGAGGTATTTTCAAGTATATATGATTGTATGGGAATCCTCCATTTTTGTGCTTTCATTTAGAATAATCCACGAAAGGCAAACAAGCCAAGACGAATAAAATTCTTGGACGAAAGGATGTACCGTCTAAGCATTCCTCAAAGAAAGGCTAAATTAGACGAATAAAATCCTTGGACGAAAGGATGTACCGTCTAAGCATTCCTCAAAGTAAGGATAAAGCAAGAAAAGTAAACTTAAGGCATGTCCGTCTAAAACTTAGACGAGATGAAGCTTAAGACATATCCGTCTAAACCATGGACGAATAATGTGTGTGCACAAACGCCTCAAAGTCCATAGACGAGTTTAACAAACTAAAAGGTCTAGCACATGGACGAATAAATTGCTGAGAATAATTTTTCTAAGGACGAGTAAATATTCGTCCTAAATATGAAAAATAAATTAGAAAAGAGACATCTCATTCATGGACGAGCTATACTTGATGGCAAACATGAGATTCATTCTATTCTGGCAATACAAGAAGAAATTCGTTCATATGCTCAAGACGAGATAAAATGTTTCCTAAATGGGCGAACCCCACAACCATGGAAATGACATGGACAATATAAACAAAACTTGTTCACAAAGCTTATGGCATATTTAAACACAATAAATGAAGAAAAGAAGAAAGTATTCATTCATTCATAAAATTCAGAAAGGGTAGACGACCACCGTCCAAAAACCCTTAGAAGTAATGAGTGGTTGTTCATGAAGCTCGTCCATAAACTTGGATGAGGAAATTGTACTTAAATAAATTCTAGATGAAATAAGTAAAAGCCCAAAACAACGGGCATCTCCAATAGAATGAAATAATAAACTTTTCTAAAGAAAGGAAGAATTCACTTGGATAAACCACTGGTAGTATTGCCACCAGACTTTGGATCGTTCTGGGTAACTTCGTTATTGGCATTGTCCATGACATTGACATTCTTAGAACTCGTCTGCAACAAGGAGCTTTCTGTAGCAAGAGGAAGCTTGAAGGAGTCAAAGTTTAAGTCTGGAAAGGCTTCCTTAGCATCAGCACGAAAGTCCTCATAACCAGCAGCATAATGACTATCTAGACGATTCTTGTACTCGTCAGACTTCTCGAAGGTTGATATGGCTTCCTCATGTGCCTTCTCCAGGGATAAAGCAAAGTCAGAAACTCGACCCTCTAAGTGAGCAATACGATTGTCCTTCTTAATAATGTCTGATTTGAGCTCCTCCACCTCGTTCTTCAGTTTCGTCTCGCTTCCTTGTAGACGATTGAAGTCATCAGTCAATCTGATCACCTCCCCCTTTTTTGATAAAATCTCGTTGTTCAGCTCCTTAGCCTTCTCTTTAGCCGTCTTGACCTCCTCACAGAGCTCCTTAGCTTAGCATGTCGCTGTGTAAAACTTTGACATAGCCTATACACGGACGAAAGAAAGTTAGACAACTTATTTTGAAAATTTTACGATAAGCACACAAGGACGAATGAAACTCTACCTTAAAGAGATCATGGATGCCAAAACGTTCAAATTCTTTCACTAACATGTTGTAGCACTCGTTAACTTCATTGTCAGTGATTATTCCTTTGAACGTCCTCCATGCATAACTCTCGTCCAGCACCAGGTTAGAAGGACAATCAGATGGCTCAGACGGACGAGGCTTGCGAGTAGTCTTGACTAAAAGGGGGGTAGGGTCAGTTTGGACGGGATGAACTGCTTGGACAGGCTCCACGTCTACTGGAGGGTCATCCAGGTTCACCGTCGGAGGCGTGAACTTAGGAACCTTGGGAAGAGAAGTCTTAATGGATTTTTGCTTTTTAGAACCTCGACGACTTGGAAGGTCGTCCAAGTCAATAGCACTTGATATAGTTTTTGCTTTTCTCTTCCCAGCCTGGACGGCAGCCTTTTGGACGACAGGTGGTACGGAGGCATCCTCGTCCCCACTAGCTACAGTTTTCTACTTATTCTCCCTTATTGTAATTATTCCTATGATGAAGAAAATCAGTTAAAAAAAAAATGAAAAAAATGAAAAGTGAATGAAGAGGAGAGAAGATGGACGATACTTACTTCGATGAGTAGTTTCCTCGTGGCTTAGATTCTCGGCAGTAGGTTCCAAACCAAGCCCCCACGTAGCTAGACGACTGAGAGTCACTAGATCGTGGAAGGTTCTCCCAGGGAAGGCACGTATTTGGTCAATTCTATCCAAGTAAAATCTCTCCAACTGTGGACAAATAACAGCTGCATCAATAAAAAGAAAGGTGGTTAGACGATTGAAAGTTGAAAAATATGAAAGGATAAATGAAATGAAATGGAAAGAAAACATACCCTTTGGACGAAGGCGACCTATAGGATTGGTAAAAGGTGGGAAGGGGGCATTACCCACATCTACTGGGTCCCCAGCCCAATTTCCAGAAATAATAAAAAAACTCTTTTTTCCAGAGCCTGTTAGACGAGTTACGGCCCTTTATTAAACTATAGTATGAGCCTCTGGACAAGAACTGGTAAAACCAGCAGACTTTTTTTTTAATCTCTGAGGGCTTATAACAGTAAAGGAACTCGTCCACTGTTATAAGACAGTCCCCTTCCAATGCCTCACGTCATAGCACTTGCATGGCAATTATTGTCCTCCATCCATTGGGGTTGAGCTGGTTAGGTCCAATACCTAATCTATGCAGAAAATCTCTACAAAAAGAATTTAAGGGAAACCTAAGGCCAGCTAAAAGGTAAGACGTATATACTCCCAAACCAGAAGAAGGAGAGTAACACCATTCCCCTTCCTAGGGTAGACGAGGTTTGAACTCCTTAGGGATTTGATATCTATCTATCAAAGTTTTCAACTTAGGGGCGTCTAGGGTGGACGCTACTTCAGGAGCATAGCTGTATATTACATTTTCCTCTTCTTCCTCTTCGTCTTAAGAAAGGCTAGGAGGCGCTTTGGACGAGTTAGCCCCAGCTCCAAAGGCCGTCCTACGTTGTATTTCCTGGAATTCCTCTATGGAAATACCAGGAACCCCAGACAAATAATGCTCGTCCGAGGAACTACTATTGTAGCTCGTGCTACCCTCACCACTCTCATAACTCCCAGATGAGTCGTCCTGATATTCGTCTATCTCTCTCTCTATACTACTAGACGAAGACATGACAAATTAAGATTAAGACAAAAAACCTAAGAAAAGAAGACGAAATACCTGAGAACTAGGATGAAGAGCTAGACGAGACTCTTGGACGAGATGGTAGAAGGGAGATTATGAGAAAGGTGAAGGGCAAAAAAGAGAAAGTGCCTATTTATAGGGCCTAGAAGTAGGGTTAGCGAAGCGACACCATCCATTGAGAAAACAACACGTGGCAATCACTTTGAAAAACGAAATTGACGCAACGGGCCACCATTTTGATTTTGACGCATGGCATGATCTGGAACAGTCCGTTTTTGGATAAAGAAGAAAATTAACACAATGCACAATACTCAACTACTACCATAGTGGCACGTGTCAAAGACAACAGTAAAATCTACAGTGCTCCAGACAACCCTTAGACAAGGGGGCAATTGATGGGATAACAAAATAAGACTCTATCTCTTGTTCGTCCAAAGATGTTGTCCATGAGCACCATGTAGCCAAATGACCACAGATGGTCTAGGGAAAAGAGTCGTCCATGTGCAAAGCACATGGACAACCTTGCAATATCAAAACTGGGAACAAATGAGTCGTCCATGGGTAAAGCACATGGACGACCATGCTTGCCCATGGATGACCACGTAACACTTGGGAATTTCTCAAGTGTTAAGTTACTTCACATATGTAGAAGTCTTGGAACGGTTAATCAACCCATGATCATCGCCACCAATTTCTCCTTAAGTATTTAACTTCCACTAGCGGTTGCTGTTCAGAGAGCCGTTGGAGAAGTTATGTCCGAAATTATTAAAATTCTACGAATCTTGGGGAAGTTACAAAACTAATAACCGTTCCAAGGTCCTCTATATAAGGATCGGTCCAAATCAAACAAAGGTAAGAGATTCTGAGATTTTTACTCCCAAAAAAGTTGGAATTTCATTCTTGTGAAGATACTAACTTAGCCATCGGAAGGTATTTGGCCGGTTCACTCCAGTCACCCTTTGACAGTGTTCATTCTTGTAGGCCTTCGCTTCCGCCGTAGTCCACCGAAACCGAAGTGTTCAACCAACTGATTCCATACCATATCAATATTAATATTGCTAATTAAGTTGTAGAGAATAGGGGGGCCATTCACGTGGTCCAATTATGAAATAAAAATGGGTTGGTGTAAACTAATTCATCATACTCAAAGGGAAGGAAATAAGGCAGCACATGGACTAGCTAAGTATGCACAGTGTATTGATGATTTTGTAACATGGGTGGAGGAAACTCCACCCATTATAAATTCTGAGATTTCATCAGATGTAAACCAGATTTTACATAGTTGAATGAATGGATGCACTGGTTTCCTTATCAAAAAAAAAAAAAAAAAACGACAACCAGAGTTAGGAGAACAAAAATAAGTACACCGAAACTGAATCTAACTTGCAGATTTTCTTTTTTCCTAACTTTTCTTGGCAACCAAACAGAGGATGAGTAAAAAAAAAAAATTATATATATATATATATATATCATAGGAATTGAGGAATTATTCTCAAATCTATCCATCTTGATCTAAAATGTGCAAACCACATGAAATTTTCAATCAAAAACAAATTCAAATTTTCCCAGAAAATACTTTCCCTCAGTACAAATTGTGCCCTAAAACAGAGCAAAATAGCAAATACACAACTGCCAAACTAAACCTAATCTAACGATTTTTCCCTTTCCCTAAATTTTCTCGGCAGCCAAACATAGGATTAGTAAAGAATTAAGAAAAATATAGGGTAATTACAAATTGGTAAGCGGATTTGAGTGTCTGAATCAGAGCACGACGTTTTGGATCCCTCCAATGTCGCTTTTGACGGCATGGAATCTGAATCATAGTCCAATGATTTGCCAACGATTTTCATTCTATGATTTCCTTCTTTCTGTGTGAGTGAGTGAGGTTTTGTGGTGTGTTCTATAGGACAGAGTCGAAGAGAGAGGGTTTAGATTCTGTTTGTTTGGTATTTGAGAAAATGTCCAAGAAAATGAAGGAGAAAAGTTCCTGTTAAATGCAAGAAGTGGAGAAAGTGGCGGCTGGTTAGCATGTTTTTATTTTTATTTTTTAGGTTTTACGTTTTAGGCTTTTAGCTGTTTTTTGTAAGGATTAAACTTTAAATTACCCATTTGGATCTGCCTTATCCATTAAATCCAAATTGGATTAGGTTAAGACTTATTGAAATTAAGTGAATTATTGGATAAAATGTAATTTCTCAAAAAATTATCTATTCCCTAGTTTAATTTATTTCAAAAGTCAAATTCATTTATTTCAAAAGTCAAACATTGCTGCTTCGTCTCCGTGTTAAAACATAATACATCCAAATAATTTCATTTTATGTATTGAAGAATAAATTGGTATATTTAAGAAAGACAGGACACTGCACAAAGTAATGCTTATTACAATAAAGTAGGACTTACCGATAACTTATGCCAACAATCTTTGAGAATCTTAAGGTATTGTGCCTAGCATTGACTTGAATTCTTCAGTACTTGGAACACTTTCAAGTAAATTCTGCAAAGTCAATATATACAATGATAAGACAAATGCTAGATAGGTACACAAGGAAAGAGGACAGTTAGGAATAGAATTTTGATGGAAGCATACTCTCTGTTTCTTTAGACTTTCCTCTAATAAGCTGCTATAGGCAGTTTCAAACATTCCTTTTACATCACCATCAGCATTCAGAGTATACTTGTGTAGAAAAAGTGGTACGAACTTTAAAAACCTGAAATATTTTACAGATATTATGAAGTGGTATATGTGCGTGTATAGGCAAAAAGCAATTTACCAATCATAGTTACCTCATTAAAAAATTGATGCCATTTGTACAACTATTCTCCGCTAACTTTGTAGATGTGCTGCAGAAATTGTCATCTTTGAATATCCCCTCCAATTTTCTGTATTTGAATTGATCTTGTAGAAAATTTGATTCCACTGTCTGCAATAAGGAAGAACACTAATACTCAACTCTTCCAACGGTGAATGACAGGGTCAATTTTGTTTAGTGGAGTTCCACTGGTGGTTGACTGGATTGTTCATTTATATTCTATCAATGGCATTTTGCTAGAGCTGATCTAATTAATGTAGGATATGACTGGCAACAAAAATAAGAGATGATTAAGCTTGATGGGAGGTTTACTTCGATACAAGAAGAAATTAATAGAAGACTTTTGGAATAAGAACTAATAGGATGTATTTGGCATGATATGGTTTGATGCTTCTCATAGGGCCAAGGTGGACCAATCATATGCTAGATGAGAAATTGCTATGCAAAATGAGTTGGCCCATATGAAACAACGTTAAATCTAGACCCATAATTTGAGCTTCAGTAGTCAATGGGATGAACTTACTTTAATTTGTTCCTTGATCGTGTTCACAAGACTTGAAATGGCTACGCCTTTATCAGCCTTCATAACTGTCATATAGATATAGATAGAGTTCGAATAATCAATGCAAACTGACCTAAAGGATTTCATACACCAAAATGAATAGATATAGATAGAGTCTACTTCTAGCTTTTACTATTTGTCATATAAGTTCAAAGTTCAAACACCTGGTGAAGGAAGATTAATGAAGCAAACCATAATAAACTCACTTCTGTTTGTTTTCTATAATAACTTGTTACATAGCTTTTTCCTTCCTAATTTTGTCATTTTCCCAGTAGGCCATTTTGGGTTAAAAGATTACTTAAATGTCATTGCATCTTTCTCACTTCAAAGAGGATGTTTTACATGGCACACACACCACAAAGTATCATCAAGAGATGAACTACCAATAAGTCTACCATACCTATAAGGGAGAAAAATGATCTGCAAATTTTCAAGAAATGCTCTGTTGCCAAATCGTCATTTTCCAAGATGCAAAGCTTCAAAGTAGCTCCCAAATGGATCTGATGGATTTAACACCTTATTAATTTTGTTCTTCCAACAGTGGGTACATTTATCTATTTACTAGGAAGGTATTCTTCAAGAGACCATATATATTACAAAACACTTTTCATACACATATAAATCTACAAATATTGAATCATGTTTTTTACAATTAATTATGAGAACACTTACTTGTGTTGATCCTAAACATCTATTCCCTCACAAATCATAAGTGAGAACAATCTTGTCCACAAATCTGGGAAGAAATACCTCAACTTTTTCCCAACTTCCTCTTCAGTTCTCTGTAACAATATAAACAAATTGCAGTGCATAGTATTTATAAAGTGATAAACACACATTAAAAAATGATAAAAAATATTTTTACTAAAAATAGTCTAAGTATAGATAATTCTTTTATGATTATTCTATTCCATTCCCTTATGAACTCCCAAATGAAGCCTTATTACAACCCTTCCACACGCTCCCAAATCAACCTGGACATCTCTTGGAAATTTGATAAGCATTCTATCTACTTTTGTCATAAGCAAACCAATATATATATATATATATTTGAAGAACTTCTCTCACTCTCATTGCCACATGTAATATTAAACTATCATATGACTTCTAAAAAAGAAATTGCTGAAAGAAAAGTTAAAGTACGACAATCATATAATATGCATTTAGTTAATAATAACAAAAAATTTGAAGAACTTCTCTCACTCTCGCTGCCACATGTAATATTAAACTACATATGACTTCTATAAAAGAAAGTTAAAGGGTAATAATCAACTAATATTCATTTAATAATAATAATAAAAATAAAAAAGATAGATAGATATATAAGAGTACATACACATTGTCCATCATCATTAATGTGTACTATGACATTCCGAGAGAAATAAATCTGGCTTGATGCAGTATTTGGGTAAAATCTATACCCGTACACTTCCTTATATTCTTGATCTTTCTCAACTTTTGTTGCTATGTAATTAACTTCACTGTTTGGGTCACCTTCGACCTTGTACACCACATTATATTCTTGATCTTTCTTCTTAAGTCTTTTCGCTTTCTGAACTTCTTCATCTTCATATTGATCATCATATTTAGTTTTCCATTTTGACAATTTTTTCTCAGAATTTAGCAACCGAAGTAATGATACTGGGAATTGCAATCTCTCTTTAGACGTCAACAATATCGGATGATTTCTCAAATGAATAAGTTTGGACCTTTAAAAAGTAAAAGGTAAAAATAATCAGAAAAGAAATTGACTTAAACATTGAAAACATAATTTTATGCACATGAGAAAAACTATTTGTTTCAACATAAAATATTTCCCTTCAAAAAAGTTTTCAACTAAAATTTTATGAGGAAAATAAGTTATTTGCTTATTTTCAAGTGGAAGAAGAGTTTTAATTAGTTGATTTTGTTTGGTTGAAAAATTTTACAACTTGAAGATAAAAGATCACTATCTAAAAAAAATGTATTACCATTTTCTAAGATTTTATTGGTGTTTTCAATTAATCCTAAAAATGTTTTTGTTGACTATGATTTTCAGTCTATTAAATATTGAAAAATAAGAAAACTATTTTCAAGAGAATACTTTATACAAAGCCAAACGAGTTTGAATGTAAATGAGTACTTACATTGGCATTGTTTTCATATGAGAGTAGAAATCGATCTACTTCTCATTGTTAGAATAATTTCCCAATAAGCCTTCTAATAGATTTCGTAATTGGTCCCTTGGCTTACTCACTCCAAGTTCATTTGAGATTCTCATCAATTTGGCACGTCCATTTATAATGGCAATGTCCTGAATCTTTAGTTCTCCAGTATATGCTTGATTCACCAATTGATTAACAGCAGCAATAATGTCCCTTCAAATATGAAATTAAAAAAAAGTGATCAATAAATCATTATATGACATGATAATTTTACAAAGATCATGAAAATAAATTATAAACTATTTTCATACCTTACAATGATCTTGTATTTATTATCCAATAGATAATCACAAGACCAAATCCCGATATTTTTCTCTTTAAATAGGTCCAACGTGGAATCTATTTTCTCCATCACTAGCCAAACTTTGGGATTACTTATAACCATGAGGGGATAAACAAATTCACCACTTCTAAGTCCTTGGAGAAGGCTTTTGCTCATTTGAGCTTTTTCACTATTATTAAATCGAATAAATGATACACAAGCACCACTCAAGAAGCCATGACAAATATCTCCACTAGAGTCTAAAATTTCGTACTCAAGTTTTGCTATACTTTTTTCCTGTAGTAAATAGAGAAGAATACCCTACTTTCAATTTAAAATAGAAAGCAAAGCAACAATTTAGGGAGGTGTAGTGAATACAAGATAAGTTAATCAATTATCAATATGCATTTAAAGAATGATTTATTATGATTTTTTTAGATATGCATTTTGGTTTAATTAGTATGATTAGAAATATAGATCAATATGATGGACAGCCATATGAAAGTGGTCTAAATTTGAGTTACAAACATGTGCGCGCATTTCCAAAAAAAACTTTACCAAGATGAAGAAAAAACTACTATTTCATTTCAGGATTTTGATGTATTATAGTAAGAATGAATGTAAAATCACACACATGCATAAAAGAAGTGTAATTTAAGAATAAGAAAAAAGTGGGGGGACTGTGAAAATGTCAACTATAAAATTTAAGATAATTCTCAAAGTTACCAAAAAAACAAAGTTAGAATTTTTTTATTTTAGTACTTTTGTAATTTATTTGTATATGCTAGCAGTTATGGAAGCATCAGTTACGTTAACTGTAATAGGAAAATCAAAATCAATCATATCAGCAGGTAGTTACAATATATGTGCAAGGTTGAATTTAATCAACCATCTTATTGGCTTTATTCCGTGACCAATTTGCTTGTAATTTAGCACTTAGTAATTCTGTATTTAGATGGAAAACTTGTAAGGATAGTGTGTGAGAAGATGTGAAGAAATGCTCAACAGTGTGCAAGAAAACAGAGTCTTGCGACTGGATCTTGCGGGTGAGTCATGGCTTGCAAGTCGCCCAATGCATGCACACGTGCCAAGCATGCCAGAAGCTGAAGAGTTGCGCCAGCTGTCGCATTACAGGACAAAAGTCCCAGGCTGGCCAAGCCGTTAGCTCGTAGCTTGAACTCGCGACTTGACCCAGTCCCGAGGTCAAATTGCCAAAATGCCTTGTTTAGCAAAAACTGACGTTTTGCATTCCTTTCTCACCCTACTATATATATACACTTATACCCACCATATTGAAAGAGCTTCTAGAGAGAATTTTGTGAGAGAAACTCTAGAGAAATACAAGATTGATTCATCCATAATCTTTACCTTAGAGACTCTACAAATTCCTCTTCTCTCTTCCTCTCCATTGTTATACCTTTGAGAGGCATTTTACCAAATCCTTATCTCACCACACCCATGTCTGTGAGAAGGTTCATTTGGTGCTGTTGGGAAGCAGTTAAGAAGGAACCAATCTACATTGGTTGATGCTATAGTCTAGTAGCGGAATCCAGTAAGCTAGAAAAGAAAAAGGTTCGGCGCAACCTCGTTGGAGCAAGAAGCTTGGAGGGCTTAGGTACCTAAGTAGATTAGGCTTGGAGGGTCTATTGCTATTCATATATCCCAACTACATTTTCTAGTGGATTATTTGACCGTTTGGAGGGTGGCGGAGAGGTTTTACGCCGAGAGCTTCGGTTTCCTTTTCGATAACACATCGTGTGTTGTCCGAGTGTTTGCATCTTCCTTCCTTTATCTTTGCCTTATATTTACTGCTGTGGATGTGTTTATATTTGTCTTGGATCGTTATCAATTCTGTTATAAGCTTGTTATCATATTCCGCACATTAACTGTTTGATATAAAGTTTGAATTGGTAATTTTATATTTGGGGTCTAAACGTTCAAGGGTGTTGTATACCCATTTTGAACTTTCAATTGGTATCAGAGCGGGTGCACTTGCTGTGGTTTTAATACCTAAGTGTGATCCTAGACCCCTTGGTGTGTTTTTGAAAAGTGATTTTGTTAAAACCAACATGAAGGAAAGTAAAGATGTTTGTGAAAAAAACTCTATGAGTATTTTTGAAGATTGTTCTAGTAATGTGTTTTTAGAGCTATTTAAGTCAAAGAAACATGCTAGAATCTTCTGTCACATGCTGAAATCTCTAGTTCATAGAAACCATGATATTCATAACAGCTTATGTGAGTCAAAGTCCTTAGTCTATGAGTATGAAAGGAGGAATAGAAATTTGTGTGATAAACTCGATCGCCTAAAAAGAGAACTTCACTCATCCTTGAATGAAATAAAGGAAAATGAGTCCTGCTTCGAGGGTCAAGAATGTCTCTCTCATGCATGTCTGTTTGTTCATACCGCTTTGAAATTATTTAATTCGTGTTTGTGGTACCTTGACAGCGGTTGTTCAAAGCATATGACTGGAGATAAGTCTCTATTCAAAACTATTAAAGAGAAGGAAGATGGCTTTGTGACATTTGGAGATGGTAGTCATTCACAAGTTCTTGGAAAGGGAATGGTGGACATTCTGGGACAGCCACTGTTGACAGACGTGCTGTATATTAAGGGATTGAAGGTGAACTTGCTGAGTATTACTCAGATTTGTGATGACGACTTCTTAGTTCAATTCTCAAAGAAAGGATGTTTAATCTTGAATGAAGAAGGTGTTTAAGTTCTGAAGGGACTTAGGACCACCGATAATTGTTATGGGGTCATTCCCAAACCAAGTATAGCATGTCAGAGTGCCCGGGTAAATCTCTTGGAGTTGTGGCATCAACGACTTAGACATGCCAATTATAAACAAGTGGCCAAAGTCTCGAAACTTGAAGCAGTGGTTGGTTTACCAAAGTTTGGGAAAATAGAGAAGAATGTTTGTGGTTCATGTCAATTAGGAAAACAGACAAAGTCAAGCCATCCGAAAGTGAATGTGGTTGCAACCTCTCGCCCCTTATAGTTACTGCATGTGGATCTCATGGGTCCAACAAGAACAGAAAGCATGGGTGGAAAACGTTATATTATGGTGGTGGTTAACGACTTCTCAAGGTATTCTTGGGTGGACTTTCTTAGAGAGAAATTAGAGGCATGTGACAAGATGGAGAAATTGTGCAAGAGACTGATTAATGAAAAAGGAGTACCTATCATCAAAATCAGGAGTGACCATGGGAAAGAGTTTGAAAATGCAAAGTTTGAAACATTTTGCAATGAACACGGTATCAAGAAGCAATTCTCAGCCCCAAAGACTCCACAGCAGAATGGAGTAGTTGAAAGGAAGAACCTGGTGATTCAAGAAATGGCTTGAGTAATGTTACTTAACAAAAACCTTCCACAGAAGTTTTGGGCTGAAACTGTGAACACTTCATGTCACATTGGGAATAGGATTTATTTCCGAGCAGGAACGAAGAAGACATCGTATGAAATTTGGAGAGAAAGGAAGCTGAGAGTGAAGTATTTCTGAATATTTGGGAGCAAATGTTATATTCTCAATGATAGAGAGAATCCCGAAAAATTTGATGCTAAAAGTGATGAAGGGATATTCCTAGGCTATTCATTAAATAGTCGAGTGTATAGGGTGTTCAATAAGCACACTAAGACCGTAATGGAGTCTATAAATATGGTGATTGATGACACCATATCTGAAAAAGAAAGTGATAATGATGAAGGGTCGAACTTGAAGAAGGGGGAGGTTGAGGACTACATGTCACAAGATGAGGATATTGAGAAAGGATCACCGGAAAAAGAGTCCACACCCCCTATACCAAGAAGGGAGACTAGATCGACACAAGGAACTTCTAGTCCTCTCACTCCTCAAGAAGTTCATCCTCTCATTTCTTGGAATGATGATGTCTCCACATCAAAGAAGCCATCATCAAGAGTGATTAAGAACCATGCGGATAGTAACATCGTTGGATCATTGGATGAAGGTCTTCGCCTCAGAAAAGGAAACGTACTCCTGGCTAATCATGTCACATACCACTGCTACCTTGCCCAATTCGAGCCAAAAAGGGTAGAAGAAGCTCTCCAGGATGAAAATTCGGTAGAGTCAATGCATGAAGAGCTGAACCAATTTGTGAGAAATGATGTATGGGAACTTGCACCAAGACCTAAAAATGTTCATGTCATCGGCACCAAATGGATATTCAAAAACAAGACAGATGAAGATAGAGAAATTATTAGGAATAAGTCTCGGTTAGTGGCTCAAGGATACACTCAAGTAGAAGGAGTAGACTTTGATGAATCCTTTGCACCTGTTGCTAGAGTTGAGTCCATTCGAATTCTTATGTCTATTGCCTGCAGTATGAACTTCAAATTCTATCAAATGAATGTTAAATGTGCGTTTCTAAATGGATATCTGAATGAGGAAGTGTTCGTTGAACAATCTAAAGGCTTTGAGGATCCTCACTTCCCTGACCATGTGTTGAGATTGAAGAAATCCCTTTATGGCTTAAAACAAGCTCCTAGAGCTTGGTATGATTGGCTCACCCATTACCTTTTGAAAAGAGGTTTCAATAGAGGTTATGCTGATCGAACTCTGTTTGTCAAGAATGATGAAGACTACTTACTGGTGGCTCAGGTGTATGTTGACGACATAGTATTCGGTGCTACCGCTGATGAACAAGCCATAGAGTTTTTTGAAGAGATGAAGAAAGAATTTGAGATGAGTATGGTGGGAGAACTTACCTTCTTCTTAGACCTTCAAGTCAAACAAAAGAAGGAAGGCATATTTGTTTCACAAGAGAAATATGCTAGAAATATTGTCAAAAAGTTCGGACTAGACTCCAAGAAGCATGCCTCCACTCCTATGAGTTTGTCCACAAAACTGAATGTTGATTCTTCCGGGGAGGAAGTGAGTCCAACCTTGTATAGGAGTATTATCGGGAGCTTACTCTATCTTATTGCAAGTAGACCGGATATTGCATTCAGCGTCAGTGTTTGTGCTAGATATCAAACCGTTCCCAAGCAATCTCACCTGACAGTGGTAAAAAGAATTATACGTTACATCAGTGGTTCTCCAGATTATGGATTGTGGTATTCCAAGGACTCAAATGCTTGTCTTGCCGGGTATTCAGATGCAGACTAGGCTGGGAGTATAGATGATCGAAAGAGTACTTCAGGAGGTTGCTTCTACCTTGGTAACAATCTTGTCTCTTGGATGAGCAAGAAACAAAACTCAGTGTCTCTTTCTACAACTGAAGCGGAGTACATAGCCACTGGAAGTTGCTGCACACAACTTCTTTGGATGAAGAAACTTCTTCATGATTATGGGATTCCTCAAGATACTATGTGTGTTTTCTGTGATAACACCAGTGCTATAAATCTCTCAAAAAATCCTGTTCAGCTTTCAAAGTCAAAACACATAGAGATATGTTATCATTTTATTTGTGATTTGGTGGAAGAAAAAGTTGTCTGTCTTGAATTTATACACACTGATAATCAAAAGGCAGATATCTTCACCAAGCCTCTCGATGGTCCTTAGTTTGAATCCCTCTGCAAGACCATTGGTGTTGGTACAATCCCTTGAAACTCATGTGTGCCATGTGCTTTATCTCTTTATATTGAGCTACCATATTTGTAGGGCACACATTCTCTTATGGCCTTTTATGCATTGCATTCATTGATTCAAATGTTTTTACATTCCTTTTGTTTGTTTTTGATCTATTCTTTATTGCTTTTGTGTCAAAAATTCAAAAACACATAAAAAGTAAAAAAATCCAAAAAGTTGGATCAACTTTGTTGAGTTTTGTCTCAAATCATATTTTGCTCTGTACCTTTGTACTAATGGCTTTGTGCATCTACGAGTTTAGCTTGTCTTCTATGCACTCATATCATTGTGGGAGAAATTCTGAAATCTATGTGACTGTTGTAAATAGATTTTCAACCTTGTCATGAATGATTAGTGAATGGTTTTGTTGATCTTGAGACTTGCATAGACTCATGCCTATATATCTTCCCACTCTTTATTTTTGTTTTTGCTTAAAAGAGCTCTCTAAATGTAAAAATCCAAATGAAAAGAGATATAGAGCTGCAAAAGCCTGTCGCACATACTAGTATTTGACTAGAAAAAAGGGAAAGCGATCAATATAAAATGTTTGATGCCCAAAAAGCCAAAGGCTAACTCATAAATTGAAATATCAAAAATTTCAGGCATCTTTCTCATAATGAGATTTTCTTTGCTCAAAAAGTGCAAATGATATGTTAAAAATGGAACCAAATGAAAAGTTTCAAAGAATGTAATCAAGTTCTTGTGGGAAGTCATATATGCATGTTTCTATAATTGAGATAGGTCACATGATCTAGTGCTAGTTGTGTATGTCTTGATTGAATTGATCATTGAAGCTTCACATTGGACTAAGGACGATCTCATTTTTGATATCCACACATAACACACAAGTCTTTGTTTAATGAATGCCATATTCATTTGTGTGATTGTACTTGATTAAATGTGTTTTCACATGCTCAATCTTTGTTTGATCAAACACAAAAATATTTTTGAGTGTTTTTAGTTGTTTTTGGAATGTACTTTGTTTTTACAAAAATGTCAAAAATTTCAAAAATAGTGTTGTCCTGTTTTGGTGACTAAGTCGCGGGTTGGCCCAGTCGCAAGTTCCAGTCGCGAGGGCCACTCAGAGATTATTCGTGGCTCACTGGCGAGTCAATAACCAAGTCGCGAAAAAGACTTAGAAAATTTTTCAAAATTTGAGTTTTGCATTTTTCGCGTTTCAGATTGGTGACTTGTTTGCGGGTGGAAGGTCTAATCGCGAGGGGCACTCAGAGATTTTCACGGCTCAGCTCGCGACTCCTTCGTGGGTAGACTTTCCAGTCACGAAAAACACTTTGAGAAATTTTCAAATTTCTTACCTTCACAGTGTTTCGCGGCTTACTCTAGCGACTTATTGGCGACTTAACCAAGTCGTGAAAAACGCGTGTTTTGCGTTTTAAAGTCAGTTTTCAAAAACTTTTAAGTTTTTTCCCTCGTACTTTGTGACTGTTCATTGGCTTCCCCATTTCTCTCTCTAAAACTCACTGAGAAACTTTTTGAAAACCTTCATTTCTGCATCAATCTCACTTCACTCTTCAAGAGAAAGGTATGAGTTTTCATATTTTCACTTCATTATTCATGATTTGAACATTTTTGAGCTGTTGACATGTAATTTTTGAAATGGATCTGTGCTGTTGATATAATTTCCTTTCGCATTTGAGTCTCAGTTTGTGTAGTGGCATTTGTCTTTGAGCCTATTTTGTTTTACTACTCTTATGAGTTCATTATGTCTCTATTGACACCCACACACACTCATTGTCATACTTGGACCCAAAATTCTCAAATTCTTAGGGTTTCTCCACATACACATGCTTTGATTCTAACCCTATTCTAATAGTGGTCTGGATTTTTGTTGGGTGTTTCCTTTTTGATAATCCATGTTGCAAAGTGGATATGTCACCATTCAAGACTTCAGCTGTGAAAGGTGGCAACAACAAAGGGAAAGAACCAATCATTGATGTTGATGAAGATTCTCCTATACCAAAGAGAGCTCATTTTCAAACAAGAATGTTTGATCCTAACTTGTTTAGGTCTTATGCTGCTTTTGAATCCTTTTAGAACCATTTTCAGGATGCTACCTTGTTGGCTGAAAGAGCTGTTGATCAGTCATCTCTGTTAGATACCAAAATTCCTATATGGTTTGCCACAAAAGACTAGAATTTTCTTCTCTCCGATCTTGAAGATGCCTATGAGAACATGGTGAAAGAGTTCTATGCCAATGCTATTGTAGAAGGAGAAGTGATCAAGTGCTGGGTTAGAGGAAAGCAGTTCTCGGTAACTCCAGTTTATCTTTCTGAAATTCTTCACATCAACCGGCCTATACTTCCTATCTCACCTGTCTATGATGATTTGATTCCAAATGAGGGCACACTTCGGAGAGCATTAGGAGCTGATTTGGAATTCTCTTCCAGTGGATCGTCAATCAATGTGGCATCACTTTTTCCAGAATTAAGGCTTATGTCAACAATTATGTGCAACAATCTCTATCCATTGTCAAGCACAGGTTACATCAACCTTGGACGAGCACTATTTCTTCATGATCTGGTATATGATGTGGAAATTGATGTATGCTCCCACATCGTTCACATTTTGGCTAAGACAGTTAACCGAACTACTTCAAGGAATTGTATTTTGTTTCCTCGTCTCATATCTCGGATTCTAAAGCTCAAGGGCGTCCGTCCCTCTACTAATGAGTGCCCTCACTCCAGGCCAAGTCCAATTAATGATTGTACTCTTCAAGCAAGTATGAGTCACACCAAAAAGATTGTTAAGCAAGAACATCATCCTCCTCAAGGAAGCTTAAGTTCTACCTCTCCTTTCAGGACTTACTCAGATCATGTACTACCAACACTCTAGTCTTGATAAACAGTTAACATCTCTCGAAACTCAAATGGATGAAATTCATCAGAAGCTAGAAGAGAATGACAACTAGCTATTCCATGACAAAAAGGGGGAGATGATGTCATTGGCACGGGGAGTGCAATGATAGGGGGAGTGCAGTGATAAGGGGAGAAGTAGCAAGAAGTCTATGTTTTTTAGAACTGCTTATTTAAGTCTACTGCTTTTGGTTTTAAGCTTTGATACTCTGATGTTATTCAATTATTTCAGCATATGTTTTATGTGTTTTGTACCCATGTTGTTTATGTAAGCTTTAAGGGTTTGATTATGCAATTTGTAGGCTTTTATGGTCTGTGCCATGTATTTACAATACTTTGTTTATGCAGCCTTTATGCATTGTGCTTTAGTACTTGTTAATGCTTTGTATTATCTTAAGTACAACACCTTGTGCCCTTGTAGAATTGTTCCTAGATGCATACATATTTGTATGAATTGGTTGAGTGTTGGTCATTCAAGTGATGTGCCTTGTGTTTGTCATCTTGAATGTCCAGATGTTCATTCCAAGTGTGAATGAGCATTGTGATCACTTGGTTATAGTGATTACTTGTTTTGGTCTTGCCATGGTCTATTAATTTATTCCATTTTGCTTGATCATGATATTTTTGCTCCATATGCATATCAAGTTTTCTGCATACAATGATATTGCTATGCTATTGTGTTTCAGGAGTTATTTATTCATATGTTCAAAAGCTTTACAGAATCTAGAGTTAGGTGTGAGTGAGTTTTGTTCAACTGTTCTCAACTCACGTTTTAAGTCTAGAGTCTGTTGTAGGGTTTTGTCACGGAATAGCTAAAGGAGGAGATTGTAAGGTTGAATTTAATCAACCATCTTATTGGCTTTATTCCGTAACCAATTTGCTTGTAATTTAGCACTTAGTAACTCTGTATTTAGGTGAAAAATTGTAAGGGTAGTGTGTGAGAAGATGTAAAGAAATGCTCAAGAATGTGCAAGAAAACAGAGTCTCGCTACTGGATTTCGCGGGTGAGTCGCGGCTTGCAAGTCGCCAAATGCATGCACACGTGCCAAGCATGCCAGAAACTGAAGAGTCGCGCCAGCTGTCGCACTACAGGACAAAAGTCCCAGGCTGGCCAGGCCGTTAGCTCGTGGCTTGAATTCGCGACTTGACTCAGTCACGAGGTCAAGTCGCCAAAATGCCCTGTTTGGCAAAAACTGACGTTTTGCATTCCTTTCTCACCCTATGATATATATACCCTTATACCCACCATATTGAGAGAGCTTCCAAAGAGAATTTTGTAAAAGAAATCCTAGAGAAATACAAGATTGATTCATCCACAATCTTTACCTTAGAGACTCTACAAATTTCTCTTTTCTCTTCTTCTCCATTGTTATACCTTTGAGGGGCATTTTACCAAATCCTTATCTCACTACACCTACGTCTGTGAGAAGGTTCATTTGGTGCTGTTGGGAAGCAGTTAAGAAGGAATCAATCTACATTGATTGATGCTATGGTCTAGTAGCGGAATCCGGTAAGCTAGAAAAGAAAAAGGTTCGGTGCAACCTCGTTGGAGCAAGAAGCTTGGAGGGCTTAGGTACTTAGGTAGATTAGGCTTGAAGGGTCTATTGCTGTTCATGTATCCCAACTACATTTTCTAGTGGATTATTTGACCGCTTGGAGGGCGGCGGAGAGGTTTTACACCGAGAGCTTCGATTTCCTCTTCGATAACACATTGTGTGTTGTCCGAGTGTTTGCATCTTCCTTCCTTTATCTTTACCTTATATTTACTGCTATGGATGTGTTTATATTTGGCTTAGATCGTTATCAATTCTGTTATAAGCTTGTTATCATATTCTGCACATTAACTGTTTGATATAAAGCTTGAATTTGTAATTTTATATTTGGGGTCTAAACGTTCAAGGGTGTTGTATACCCATTTTGAACTTTCAATATGAAATCTACCTAAATAAATACTCCCTTCTCAAAAAAAAAAACCCATAGTAACTCCTTTTTTTTTTTTTAAGCACACCCATGTATTATATATATATATATATATCGTTTCTAACAAGATCATTATGCTAATCATATCCCATGAATTTTGTTTGTAATAAATGGAGCATAAAAAGAAATCTTGCCATTTGGGGTTCTTTCAATGAACTCTTTGGTAAACCTGTCCAACAAAAAAGGAAAAAAAAAGAAAAAGAAAAAAAAGAGTCAAGTTTTGTATAAAGCAATTATAATTGAAAATAAATAAAGTAGTGATCGAAGCATGGAAAATGAGCCAGAGCTTACAGGAAAATCCGGCTGGAAAAGGAAAACAAAACTTCTGCAATGGTGGAAATTCATAATTCTTATTTTCATCACCTTGCACTCTCACGCTTGGAGTTGGAGAGCTTGATGTAGAATCCTCTTTTTGGGAACTCGAAACATTTTTAAGTCTCATTTTTGGGTGCCGCTTTGCAGTTGTTTCAGAAGAGGGCTGGAGATTTGGTGAACTTTAACGTGCTCGTTTGCAAAAAATATCATGGGCATGGAGGGATAGGGTTTAATTCGTAAATAGATTTGTAAATCCGTAAATATATTATTAAATATGACTCATTGACTCTTACAATAGGATAGTGGGACCCTATCTACACTGTTCCCGTTTCGAGTGCTCTCCTCGGATTAAAGTATTTTGTCTTTTTCTTTTTCAGTCTTTTAATGTTTAATCAAGACTGAAGATTAATTTCCTATTAAAAAAAAAGACTGAAGATTAACAATGCCTTTCCTGTTCCAAATTTCCAATATTTTTCTGCAACTTGTCGATGAATTTTTTATTTTCTTTGCGTGTTGAAATCAAAATGCGTAATATTACTGGGATTATTTTATTTCATTGACCGTTTAGTTCAATCGGCTTTATTTTTTTTTCAGCAAAAAAAAAAAAAAAAAAAAAATCGGCTTTATTTTTTATTTTTTATTTTTATTTTTTAGTATTGTTTTTGACTTTGGGATTTAATGGAGGAATTGTGTCTTTGTTTACATATTCAATATGTGCAATTCAGAATTGAAGATGAGCATGGCCATGGCGATCCGATGGTCTCCCCTTCCTTACAGAACACACAACCGCCTCCAAAATTCTTCTCTCCTAACCCCACCAAGTATATTATTATAAGAGAAACAAAAAATATATAATAGTGTTGCATGTTTCTGTTGACTCTTAAGGGAGAGAAACAGAAAAAAAAAAACAGGTTTCTTTTTTATTTTTATTATTTATTTTTTGGGGGGTGGGGGAGGTCTGGATCGGTGGATCCACAAGTAAATTTATAGATTGGAACTGGAGAGAGAAGATAACTATATTTTCTTTTTCATTGTTGACTGGAACTGAATGTCTCTATATTGCCAATCATCTAGAAGCTACACCAAAGTTTCAGTACATTGCCAACCAAACTGAACTTGCTTTTGCATTTGTTAAGGATGTGATACCTGATGTTATGTTCATTTATTTCACATGAGAATCCATGCACAAGTGCATTTGAGCCTGTTTTTTTCTTTCCCAATCAAAGTTTGTAAAGTCAGTCAACAAGCTTTACTTACCACATTAAGCTGACTCTCTCATCTTTTATTCTTTTGGAGGATCTTTTCTTCACGTGTTGAAACATTGAAACACGATCGCTTTCTGATAGCCTGTTATATCCTTCCCTACCCTCCTTTTCTCTCTCTCTCCAATGCAAGTAGCTCAATCCAACACCTATCTTCTTTTTATCAAAACCCTCCGCCTATCTATTGCCTTCCCATTAAGGGGAAGAGGTGCCACTGGGGTGCAAGTGCTTGTGGCAGGTCAAACCAGCACTAGTTTTCTCCATGCTTGTGCTAGGTACCACTGCCCCTAAAACAGAACTGATGTTACAATTAAGTTTTCTGCCTTTCATTTCTAGTTTTCTCAATTGTTCTCGTGATAAATTACTTGCATTTAAAGGCATAATATTATGGGTTTTATTATGCAATTAGCTAGGTTCAGCTTGATGGTTTTGTATTAGGGTTTTTGGGGTTAATTTATTTCATTGTCTGTTTAGTTTAATTGGCTTTATTTTTTACGACTCTTTTTGATTTGGGATTTTTGAATTTTAGGGTTTTGATTGGAGGAATTGCGATTGCCATCATTAGGAGTGGATCTTAGCAAGCCTCTGTACGTTTGTGTCTCTGTGTACAAGGGCATTTCCTCTTATATCATCAATTCCATCAAATTGAGTGATATACTACCATCCTGCAATGCACCAACATCAACATTAACCCAATGCCATATCAATTAGAAAAGCTGAGATTTGGATTTGGATCTCTCATATATGTATTAGTTAGTTAAAATGGTTAATCTATGATTCTTTGATCAGAATATTTCGTTTTTGGAAATTGGGTTTGTTTGTTTTTGTCATTGGTATCATATTCACCATGTTTTTTTTCAGTTACTGCTGAGGTCAATGGGTTCTTGAATTTGGGCATTCATAAATCAATATACTCTGTGTATGTGAAAGCTATACTTTTTGTAGTGTTGTCAATTTCTTGTTGTGCTGGAATTGTGATTAATATTAGGTCGATTATTCCTATAATTTTTTTTTTTAATGAAAAATGAAACCTAAGCCATTGTCTATCACATATAATTTGTTGAAAATTCAAACCCAAGTGTGATTGTTTGGAGGTAGTTGCTGTTAGTATGGACAATGATCTGTTGCTATAGTGGTGGACTGGAAAGCATCGACGCGGCTCCAAGGTTGCCGCACCGGAGTCCGACGCGGCCCGATGCGGTGTCTCGCGTCCGACTCGCCAACTCTTCCCTTTTTTTTTTTTTTTTTGATTCGCTCCTACTCGCGCCGACTCGGCCAGATTCACGCCGAATCGGCCAGATTCGCGCCGATTCGGGCCAAAACAGGCCGATTCCAGTGAGAACGGGAACCAATACGGCCATCGAAACATGCCGATACGGCCGATTCCGGCCAAAACGGCCACTGGAACAAGTCGATATGGCAGATTCTGGCCTAAACAGCCGCCGAAACAGGCCGAAATGGGCAGTGGCTGCCATTCTTTTGCTTCATCTGGCCTTGTGAGAGGAAAAAAAAAAAAAGAAAAGAAGGAAGAAGAAGATGAGAAGACACCAAAAAATAAAAAAGGATGGAAGAAGAATGGTACGTAACAAAAGATTTTTTTTTTTTGGAAACTGAAACTGAAAAGAATATATTAAGGAGGTGGAAAAGTCAATTATTTAACGTGGATGGGTTTGGGAATTGAAAAATGATTAAAGTAATCTTCTTGAAATGTGGTTTTTTTTGTTTACAATTACCAAAAATATTGATTTTATTAAAAACAAATTATAAATAATTATTTTTTAATAATAAATTCTACCATTTATTTGAATTTTTAATATAAAAATATTAAATTCACTATATAAAAATATTTTAAATAATTTTTTAATCGCCGAGTCCTGCCGCACCCGCACCCACCTTTTTCAAAAATTGCCCAATCTCGCACCCGCACCCACACCCGAGTCTCGAAACGCACCCGTGCTTCATAGGTGGTGGAAAGTGTGGTGCATATTTTTTTAATTAAATCATATGAAATATAGGATGTGTGATATCTCAAATGTAATATGATTGTTGAACACACTAGTACCATGATTATTATTTGACTTATTGAACACACTTCTTTGAGATTTTAATTTGTCATGGGACTACTTATCCAATAAAAAAAAAAAAAAATGTCATGGTACTAACATACTAGTGGCTTATTTTTTAAGAGAATGTCTAAGAACAAAGCAGGAATTGTATAGATGTAAAAGGGTTTTAAATGCTTCTGAAGCGCTTAACACGCCAAATTCTTAATTTGTCAGTGCAATGCTCATCTCTCTCTCTCTCTCTCTCTCTCAATGCTTTTATTGGAGTTCTGTTTTCTCATAGGAAGTTATCTGATTAAATTTCTAATTGATATATCCATATCGAATAAAGATGGTTTTCCGATACAAATGATAATCTAGTTCGTTGATTTTGTAGTATGCAGCAATGTCTTTTCATTTCTATATATAGAATCACTTAAGGGGAAGAAACTTTACTATAGTGGAGTGGTGTTGTGTGTGTCGGTGTAGTGGAGAGGCAGTGGATCACTTGTTGGTTCACTGCAAGGTTGCGTACCAATTGTGGAGTTTTGCTGTGAGATCTTTTTGTGTCTCTTGTTTTACCTGAGGGAGTGGTTGACCTTTTGTTTGGGTGGTGCAATTGGTTGGGGAAGCGCTCCTCAGGTATTAGGAACTTGGTGCCATTATGCTTGATGTGAACAATCTGGAGGAACGAAACAGGCGTACGTTTGAGGATTTGGAGAGTATGGGGGACAAGCTCATTGCCTCATTTATAGACACTTTGTTTGATTGGTCTCATGCATACGGATTCACATCTAGTGACTCAATTCCCATGTTTTTAGAGTCTCTTTCTTGTTGTACATAGCTTCTGTTTTTTTGGCATAATTATTTTGGCTACTTTATGCTTTCTTTTTTTAAATAAAGTATTCTTGTCTATCAAAAAAATAATTGTTGAGATGGGATCTTTTTTGGTATATTAGAAAATTGATCTGCTTTCTCCATGTTACATGTGGTTGTGAAGGATCTTAAGTACCTTGACTCTCATGAGTGGGTGAAAGTTGAGGGGAATTCTGCTGCTGTTGGTGTAACCGACCATGCTCAGGATCATTTAGGTGATGTTGTCTACATTGAATTACCGGAAGTGGGAGCTCCAGTATCACAGGGCGACAGCTTTGGTGTGGTTGAAATTGTCAAGGCTACTAATGATATTAATTCTCCCATTTCAGGGAAAGTGGTTGAAGTAAACAAAGAGCTCAATGACTCCCCTGGTCTGGTAAATCTCCTTTTCTAATTAGAGTTTCAGTGTTGTATGTTTCTTGGTTTTTTTTGTTTTTTTGTTTTGTTTTGTTTTTTTTTTTTTTTTTTTGGTGTATTGGGTCTGGATCAACAAGTAAAGTCATAGATTGGAACAGGAAAGAAATGATAACCGTATTTTCTCATGGTTGACTGAAACTGAATGTCTCAAAATTGAATTTTGTACTAATGCACTTAAGAGTTAAGATTTTGGGGGAGGAGTGGTTATGAACTGATTTGAACCATGTCCAATCTTCATCTTTTGACATCAATGCATAAACGAAACATGTCAGAAGCTCAAATTTTGTCTCCTGAATTGTGTGCTAGCGATTATAGCTGGGCATATTTTACTATTTCTCTTTGTTCTCTTCATCTTGCCCTGCATGTCTTGTCGCCATGTCGCTTTTTGTCTGGTGTTGCATGGTTCTTCTTTCCTTTTGGGTAGGGCTTCTAAGTCAAGTTTCCTTCTTCTTCCTTATTATTATTTTTTTTTTTAGTTACCTTAAATGGCCTAAAGAAAAATATAGTTCCTTCTAGTATGCAAGTTGTTAGGCAATGTCCCTAGTAGCCAATATTTGGAACACAATCAAGAGCAGAATAGACCATAAGGGAAACTCTCATGCTACTAAACTTATTGAGCATAAGGTTGATGCTGGTAGTCATCTGAATAAATTTATGTCTCTGAAAATGTTGGTTAACCACCTTCATTGTGTTTAAAAATTCATTCACAATTCCAGTTTCCTTTAATTGGTGAAGTTTGACATATTTTCTGCCATCAAGAATATGTTTCTTCCTTCATTTCTTTTATGCTTATTTCTGATGTATCTGTCTTGATGTGGATTAACTCAAGCCCATATGACAAAGGATAGATAATTAAGGTTGAGGTGAGCGATAGTGGTGAATTGAAGAGCTTGATGGATGCAGATAAGTACACCAAGTTCTGTGAAGAAGATGATATTCACTGTGTGACTACGGCCACGAAGAACTTTGGGCAATTTTCATGTAGGGGTTGTTCATGGATAATCACGATAAATTACACAATCCTTGAAGTGTGTGGTGCACATATCTTTCTTTCTATTTTTATCCAAACATGTGCTTCCACTGTTTTTCTTTTGTTACCTAAGAGCTATAAATTTAGTGGATATCCTAAGCAAATAATCATTCTCGGTTTTAGTTTCATCTATTAGTGCTGTTTAGGCAGGTTTGTGGCTTGAGAACCATTTTCATAATATTCGTTTGAGTCAAATACTTATTCAACGTATGGGATCTCATTTTCTTGATGCATGGAGAATGCTTTCTTATTCACTTTCACTTGTTAGTTACATGAAAATCAGAGGGTGGATGTCAAGGGATGCTAAAGACGAAATTTATATTCTTTGGAATTAAATCATTATGGCTAAATATCATCATTCACTAATTGCAACTTGTATTTCCATTTTACTATCATTCACCCAAATTTGGTGTTAGGTTTTAATGACCAAATCACATTAATTTATTCAATTATTCCATTTCCATCTACTTCTTTTTCCAAATTTGGTGTTAGTTTGAATCTTGTCTCTATTTTACCTCTTGTTCAAAAATTAAAAATTTCGCATATTAGGTCTCACTTAGTGAGGGAAGCTTATATCCACATGTGAGGGAGTATTAAAACAATGATTTGTGATTAAATTCATACTTTTTATCAAGCTTTAGGGATTGGCGATACTCCCCATTTTAAGTACTCCCCATTTTAAGTATTAGTCCTTATTTATTTTTTTTACTAGATTGCATATTCATATTGAGCTTAAAATAAAAGTAAATAAAAACAAAGCTAAAAATACAAACGAAAGTAAATATAGATATAAATGTGGAAGAGAGAGCCTTGGCGCATTGAATAATCTCTTCACTGTTAGAACAAATGCACAAGGAGAAAGTAATGTAGAAATAATACTCATAAGTTAATCACTTACTGAAACTATACCTTTTTAAGAGTACCAACACGTACACATATAATCCACGGAACACTTATTTAAAAGTTCAAAAGCATTAAGCTCCTAATTTTAAGAGTAATTTGGAGCTCGCATAAATTTGTGATTCACTCTAGTCAACACATTTGTTTTATTATTGACTTGGTAGGACATCAAAACTTTATTTAAGGAACCAACTTAGTTTTAATTTTGTAGTCATATTGAGACATTGCATCCTAATCTTCAAATTGATACTCGATCAACAAGCATTAAAGTGACACACTCTACCATCATTCCTCCAGCTGTGTGTATGCATATTCATCTTTGTAAGGTAGATCCATGACTCGTGCAAAATTGACAACATGTGTGAGGAAAGGTACTGGCACTTTAGTAGGTTTAATGCACTCTTTGTTTATATCCTTCCATGATTTCACAATTTGTTTCTGAAATTTGGCATGCACCTCTTGCTTTGAGACATTATATTGCTTCTTGTAGCATTAGATGCCTAAGGTAACATGCTCTCTCTTTTGCTCAAACTGTAAAAAAAAAATAAAAAAAAAAGTTCCAAAATATATAATGAGTGTCAATTTTTTCTAGGCCCAAATGGATTTGTGGGTCCATTTGAAATGAATCCATTTCATGTTTTAAATAGTATAAATTAAAGGTGCATCTAATAACATGTTATTTAAAATTTTAAAATACACTACACTCTATACAATATTAGATTCAATAAAGTAAAAATTGAACCATGAAATGAGTCCATAGACAAGGATTGTATTCCTTGTAGTACTAAACTAATGTCTCATATACCTTGTTGAAGTAAAGATACTAGGAAAAGATAGAAGATAATTATTATGACTGAATTTGTATATCCACTATATTATATATAATTTTAGTACGTGTGGCGCTGACAAGACTGCATGTGAAGAATCTCTTAATTGGAATAAAATTTTGTGTTGTATAGGGTTTCGCTGAGTCCCACATCAAGCATATATTGGGTTAATCTAAGATTCATTAACAACTACAAAAAGCTCCAATTGTGATTAGACTATTCTTTTTAAATTACAACATAGGTATGACTAACTTTTTTCCTCGAGTCAACAATTAATGTTCCTTGATTTTAGTCACAATCAAGAGCTAACATGTGCTCAATAAGATCCACTAACAATATATGCTAAATAACATTTGTGAAATTTGAGAGTATGATACACTAACATACCTCATTGGAAACAATGTCATCCATTAGCCTGTTTATGATTGATGCTGCAATAACAATCTTTGGCTCCTTGAAGACCCACTCTAACACTTCCTTGGTCACTATATCTCCCTTGCCAACAAAAGATTTGGTGCTAAGCATGGGGTGACCACAGGATATTAGTGCATTACTCATATATTCCTCCATTGTGGGAATATATTTTTCTTTCAACCATATGGCTTCTTCAAAGTAGGCTTTAACAAGTTTTTTCATCTAGTTACATTAAAACATAAAATTTAATGACTATAAAATGAACATATATGGTGAACGTATAATTTTCCTTCTCTGCACATCTTTTCCTCAGTTTCTTCAATAACATCCAAGACTGCTTTATAACACAACTTCATGTAATCTCTGAGTTGGTCCATGCAATTGATATACCACCTATAATTTAAACATTGGAATGAAGTGTAATGTTGACTTGAACCCCACGATCCCCCCCCCCCCCTCCCCTCCCAAATATAAAAACATGATATTCCCCAGTTAACCTGAAATTGAGAGAATCTTTGTCACAGTTAATACTTTTTTTTCTTGATCTGCCAGTATGTATAGAATGCCACATCAATGAAAATTTTAAATGACATGTTATTAGATACATCTTTAAATTTATAATATTTAGAATGAATCATGACATGAATCCATTTCAAATGAAGAGAATCATATATGCTTTTACTAAACCTTTTAATTGTATCTGTGAAGAGCTCGAGTTCTTCATGTGTGCCATGTACATCATATATGTCATCTATAATTGATTTCATGCAAATTGTTTTAGTTAGTATCCTCCTAGCAAGAGAGTATTGAGATTCAAAGTACACTCCCAAAATCCAGAAGTATAACTCCACCACCTTATCTAGTGCAAAAGATAGGTTTGTTGTAACATTTGTACTTTTACACCACATAAATTATAATTTTAACAAAACTTGTCTGGTCAAATCATGTCCTATGAAAGTGATGATCATGAAATATATACAATAAATACTCTCATATTTGCATATTTAGCTGCACATTTATATTAATTTGTTGTTGATTATAAGTTGTCTTTGATTTATAAGTAATAAAGGCTTTACATACAAAGTGAGACCAGGCCAATTGTCAAGCTAACTGAAGACCTAGATGTGAAGCACGAAGGAAAGATTCAGCCCAAAGTAAAGATCCAGCTCAAGCGTGAATTCAAGGGAAGACCAAAAACAAAGAAAGAAAAAAAGAAACAAGAGAAAGAAGCCCAAGATTCAATCCAACGTGGATGAAGTGTGCAAGGAAACGAAACTCAAATCAAGCAATTTTTACACAGTCAATGTGGTGGGCTTTAGGGTCCAAATTAGTAATTGTATTGTTGCTGTGGGCCTCTTGATTTTTTCACCAAAACATCTGCTTAGGAAGTACTTACTTTTGGGCCACGTTGGATTTAATAATGAGCTTTTAGGTCTTAGCCACTTATGGAAATGTGAGTATAAACAGAGGGAAATAAGAAATATTGGGGCGGCTAGAGGGGAGCTGAAACGTAGGCTAGAATAAAGCTGAAACAGAGGACTGCGAAGGCTAAAACGCAGTAGCCTTTTTCTTCACCCTTTCTCTATGCTAGTGCTGTAATTTTTCTCTTTTATTTTAGTTAGCAATATAATTGTCTAGTTTAATGTTCAATATTTATTTTTTGTGTTTTATTTCAACTACCAAGAGTAGCTAAATTTTCAATTAAGGTTGAAGATGAAACCTTCTTAAAGATTATCAGTTTTATTTATGTGATTTGATTTTTTCCAAAATAGTTGTTCTTTAATGATTTAAATTGTTCTTGCTTCATTACAATTAACTAAGATAGGATTCTTAATATGAGTTCAATCATATTTTTCTCATGATTTTGGATTTATCTTAATTAATTGAATACTCGGTTTATTATTGCTTGATTATAAAATTGGATATCTTTTGTGATTTGTTTGGCTACGGATACAATTAATGATTTAATTTTATACTTAGGAAGCGAAGAAAAGCATGCTTTAGATTTTTAAAATAAGAATTTTAATGAGATATTTCCCATGATAGTAAGAATGATTTCTAGATTATCATGTTATAGTTGGGAAAAATTAATGATCATAAATATATACTGATATGATTTACAATGCGGATTCCGAAACCTTAATTCATTTCTCTAGATTGTTTAATCTTTTTACTGCTTTTGTATTATATCTTTTCCTTAGTTTAATTATTTACTTAGCATTATTTAATTTCAAAACAAACAATTTTTATTAAATTAGATTAGGATTAATTTGGTTAAGATTTGATTAATTTTCTTACGTTTATACAAGTCTCTATGGGTTCGACCTCGCTCTGATCGAACTATACTTCGGTATGGTTCGTACAATTGCGAGTACTTTAAAATTTCACAATAGGAAGCTTAATTACAACACCAATATAGTGAGATATAGCTAATGAACTTACCTTGAGATATGGCTAAGTTTCTTCTGGTGTTGTTTTTGCAACATGTTAAAATCCAATTTTGCCAAGTTTAGTAAAACTTTATTACGTGAAGCAATTTCTTCGTAGATAGAAAAGTAATGTCTTGCCTCTACCCTTAGCAAGGATTTTAGAATGGGTCGATTTAAGGCACAACTTACTTGTGTGGCAAAAGTAGGGCTTAAATTAATCACCATCGATTCGAGTTGAGTGGTAGTAAACTTAAGTGTTTCATCAAGCATATCTTCTCCATGCACCCTCATGTGTGTAGCTTCATACAAGCTTAACATTCCTTGCACATCTTTAATAAGAGATTCCTTGAAGTTTACCCTATTGTCCTTGAATTTATTGACATCTACTTTATCACCCCACACAAGACATGCACTAACCATTAGTAGACGATATAAAACATGTTTTTTATTTTTGAAAGCGTAGAGTTTGATTAAACACTTGGCTTCATTTATCAACTGATAATGGTTTTAGGATTTTTTTTTTTTTTTTTTTTCTAAGGGGGCCAGTAAGAAAATGAATCTTAGGTTAGAGATATATAAATTTTACAGTATATGTGGTTTTCTTATTACAAATTTTTCCATAGGATGTACTAGCAAGAGAATAAGAGATAAACTAGAAGTTCATTAAGCATATTGTTTCTTAATACAATGACTATATTGATTATTGTTACTAAAAATTAAATTAATCATATTAGTTTAGGACCATTATATGTTTACATTGTACTATCAATGTAAAGTAAGATTTACATTGTATATTAAGTAAATGTGTACAATTTTGTACACGATTGCATAAAAGTGTACAATGTTATACATATTTGTTTAGAGGCAATGTAAATTTTACATTGATAATACAATGTAAATTAAGAATTTTCTATTAGTTTATTTTAAATTTGTTAAGATTTAAATGAGTTTTTTCTAAGTTTTAAGATGAACAAATTCTACTTTTATTGTTGGCTTACTATTTTCATCTTGATCAATCTTTAAGTGTCAACATACATGTTCTACATCATTGCGCACCTTTGGTGCAGTGGTCACTCCACAAGTATAAGAGCTTGTAGGGTGTGAGGGAAAAAGGCAGGGTTTAAGTCTCCCGAATAGAGCTTCACACATATATACACTTAAGTTAGACTAAAGTAGTATTCTATCTATCTCAAAAATAAATGTACATGTGCTAGGATATTGATAAGGGAGTTTTTGGTAATAAAATTAGGGCCCATAGGAGAATTAAGAGGCCGACAGCTTCAAAGAAACCATTAGCCCTATAGAAACCATCGACTTCCTTAGGAACCGACAGCCATGAGGATAGTTCAAAAACAAAGCCAACGGTGCATCTCCCTGCTTGACCGACGGAGGATCCCCTAATTGTATGAATCACCTAGTTGATGGGGATGAACACCAACAGGTCCCACATGGCCTTGTAAGGCCTTACACGGCCCTACATGGTCTACACACATTCATATATGGAAACATCTTGCGCATCACGCACAAAGACTCTACCACATGATTTTCACCTTCCCATAATGGATAATATCCCTGAGATTTCGATAGCATTAACTTCACCCTCTCCCCATAAGGAAAATCCCCCTATTCTTGGGATTTAGGGCTCTGCCCCACCACTATATAAACAACAGTTCTCTTCCTTTCTAAGATACACGGAAAATCTCTAGCTCTCTCACTATAGAGTTCTTAGAGATTTTTCATTCACTAACTTAACATTTAGAGGATCTTTGGCTAGTACCACACCAGTGCCTTCTGTTTGGTTATTGTTTTCTTATTCTACAGGTATCCATCAGTGTGATCTGAAGCCATCAAATCACAAATGATTTTCGTTTATCATTAGATACGTTACATTTCTAATTAAGTTTTGAAAGTGTTGTTGCCAATGCTTCATGATTCACTTCGCCATTGATGACTTTTGTACTTGTTAATTAGCTAGTTAGTCAAATTTCCAATTTTCATGACTAGATTCACAAGTTTAGATCATTAACAATTTAAAAAAAAAAAAATCACATGCTTAATGTTAAAAAGATTACAAGAAACAATGAAATGTTGTGAATGTAGTTTTTAGTGACGGAATCACGTTAATTTCTTCACTGATTCCTTTTCATCTACTTTTTTTTCCTCAATATTTCATTATTATGTCAAAGCAATGATGTTGAGTTGAATCTTGTCTCTATTCTACCTCTTACTCAAAATTAAAAAAGTCATAATTTAGGCCTCACTTAGTGCGGAGAGTTTAAATCGACATTGGTGAGGAGCTATTAGAATAAAGAATAAGTGAATAAAATAACTTTTTTTATCACCTTAGGTTTTTGGGATTTTCAATATCTACAATTAAAAGAATTAATCCTTCTTTTTTCTAAATTGCATATTGAAATCCAGAGATCAAATATAAACTAAATAAAACAAGTTTAAAACTTCCACAAAAAAAAAAAAAAAAGATAAATATTAATATGTAGAAGAGACAGAGTGCGTTGTCGCATTGAATAATTTGTTCATTGTTAGAACACATGCACAAGAAACATATATTAATTATTGCAGATTAACAAAGCAGAGTTCTACAAAATGGAATAGTATGAGAAAAGTAATGTAGAAATAATTCTCACACATTAATCACCTATTGAAACAATATTTATTCTGAAAAAACATTGGGCTCCTAATTTTTAGAGTAATTTGGAGTTCAAGTAAAAATTTCACTCTAGACACTTACACATTCATTTTATATTGACTTCGTAGGACAGTTGATCAAATCTTTATTTAAGGAACCGACTTAGTTGTAATTTTGTGCTCATAATGAGCACTGGCATCAATATCTTCAAACTGGTACTAGATCAACAAGCATTGAGGTGATACCCTCTACCATCACTCCTCCAAGATGTGTGTATGCATCTTCATCCTTGTAGAGTAAATCCATAACTCGTGCAAGATTGACAACACGTGTAAGGAGAGGTACTGGCACTTCAGTAGGTCTAATACACTCTTTGTTTATATCCTTCCACGCATTCACGATTTGCTTTCGAAATTCGTCATATGCCTCTTGCTTTGAGACACCATATTGCTTCATGTAACACTCGATGCTCGAGACAACATGCCCTCTCTCTTTCTCAAACTGTAAAAAAATAAATTCCCAAAATATGTAATGAGTGTCATTTTTTGTTAGGCCTAAATGGATTTGTGGATCCATTTGAAATGAACCAATTTCTTGCTTTAAATAATAAAAATTTACAGGTGTATCTAATATGGTGTTATTTAATATTTTAAAAGACCTAACAATTTATACACTATTTACTAGATTCAAAAACAAAATTTGAACCATGCCATCAATTCGTAGACACGGATCTAATTCCTTGTAGTACTAAACTAGTCTCTCATATACATTATTGAAATAAAAATACTAGAAAAAGAAAGAAAATAGTCATTACGAGTGAATTTGTATATTCTCTATATTTTCTAAAATTTTTGTACATATTGCATGTAGGAGGATCTTTTAATTGGATTAAAATTGTGATGCTTGATTGGATATTGATTAAGTATGTGTTGTGCAGGTGTGTGTTGAGTTCAACATTGGACATATATTGGGTTGACCAGGGATTTATAATAACTACAAGAAACATAATAATGACTAGACTAATTGTTTTAAGGTGTAGCACAAATGTAGCTTAACGATTTTTCTTAGGTTTTTAAAGAAATAAAGAATAATTAACGTCCCTTGATTTTAGTCACAATGCTAAATAAGATCCACTAATAATATGTGCTATATAACATTTGCTAAATGTACCTCATTGGAAACAATATCATCCATTAGCCTGTTTATGATTGATACTACTCTAACAATCTTTGGCTCCTTGATGACCCATTCCAATGCTTCCTTGGGCACGATATCTCCCATGCAAATAAAGGATATGATGCTAAGCGTGAGGTAACCACAAGATATTAGTGCATTACTTATATATTCCTCCATTGTTGGAATATATTTTTTCTTTCAACCATACGGCTTCTTCAAAGTAGGCTTGAACAAGTTTTTCCATCTAGTTACATTAAAATATAAAATATTGTTGGCTATAAAATGTGAAATGGGGAAAAAAAAATAGAGTGGTTTCAAGTGAATTAATAGTCATACTGCAACTTTTGTATAGTAAACACAGTATAATCTTCTATCCTTGCACATCTCTTCTTCAATTTCTTCATAAACATCCAAGAGTACTTTATAACACAACTTCATGTATTTTGGGAGTTGGTCTATGCAACTTATATCCCACCTGAAATTTAAACATTTGAATCATGTTTGCAATGTTGACTTTAACCCCAAAATTTTAAAAATAAGTCAGGGCTGGCTTCATATATATATATATATATATATCAATTATGTAATAAATTTTAATATAAAATTATTCTACTTGCTTCTTTAATTAGATGAAAAATTATGAATTAAAATTTTTTATTCAAGTTTTCTAACATCTATTTTTAAATTGATAATATAGTTAAATCACTTAAACTTTCTTAAAATGTTATATTTATTAACTAGTAATTAAATATATATATACATATATATATATATATTTAATTAATTTTTTTTCACAAAATTTATTTTTAAATTTGTCAACAACTACTCTATCTATCTATCTATCTATCTATCTATCTATATATATATATATATATATATTCCCCCACCATAAAACTCATGCTACATCACCCCCCCCCCCCCCCAAACTATGAATGGCTGAATGGGCTATGTCAAAAATAGTGAATGATGAATATAATAAATATGAAATGTGTAAAAGCTTAATGCTAAGCTAAACATGAGTGAGTGAATACATCCATTTTATCAGGATAAAACATTGGTCTCTTTCTTTGTTTCCTACCACTACCAAGGGTAAAACAAACACAAAGTAACAGATCTCCTATAAAAACAAGGAGAGAGAGAGAGAGAGAGAGAGAGAGAGAGAGAGAGAGAGAGAGAGAGAGAGAGAGAGAGAGAGAGAGAGAGAGAGGAGTTTTAATAGAAATTTGAAGCAGAGCCAAACTTGAAAGGAACAAAAAAGAAGGTCCAACGTAGCTACAAAGAAGCTTAAATTACTTTTTATGCTTTAAATGGAGAGAGTGGCAAGATTTCCAGCAATATGTACCCTAAAAAAGAAGAAGAGAGATTTGAGAATTTTTTTTATTTTATTTTAAATTTGCAGATTTCAATTTTGGTTTGTTGAGAGAGAGAGAGAGAGAGAGAGAGAGAGAGAGTGATTTTCTAGCTTTTGTGTGTGGAATACTATGAGTTCTATACTCTAAAACTCTCACATGAATAAAACCAATAGTCAGTTATACATTAAAAGAAGATAATTTTCTTTTTTATTAATAAAAGTTGTAATAGTTTTAGCATTTTAATTTTTTAAAAACATTATTTTTTATCTATTGGCTAATATGGGCTTAATTAATATTTTTAAAAGTAACGATACATACTTATTGGTTAATATTTGGGGGCCTAAGGCAATTGCCTCACTTGCCTCTATAGTAGAGCCGACCTTGAAAAATCGTATTCTCCATTTTACTAGAAATTGAGAAAATCCATTTCAAGGTTATGATTTTATATTCTTGATTTGATAGTGTATAGAGTATTCCGTCATTTAAAATTTTAAGTGATATCGTATTGGATACATCTTTATATTTACAATATTTAATTTGAACCATGATAATGATCCATTTCAAATGGAAATGAAGAGGATCCTAGATGCTTGTATTAAACCTTTAATTACGTCCGTGAAGAGCTCGAGTTCTTCATGTGTGCCATATGCATCATATATGTTATCTATGATTGATGTCATGCACATTATTTTGGTTAGTATCTTCCTAGTAAGAGAGCATTGGGGTTCAAAGTATACTCCCAAAACCTAGAAGTATAACTCCACCATCCTATCTTGTGCAAAAGATAGGTTTGTTGCAACATCTATACCTTTCCACCGCCTAAATTACAATTTCAACAAAAATTGGGCGGTCAAAGAATGTCTTATGAAAGCTTAAGTACAACACCAATGTAGTGAGATATAGTTAATGAACTTACCTTGAGATATGGCTAAGTTCCTTTTGGTGTTGTTTTTGCAACATGTTAAAATCCAATTTTGCAAAGTTTAGTAGAACTTCATTATGTGAAGCATATTCTTGGTAGATAGAAAAGTATTGCCTAGCCTCTATCCTTGGCAAGCACTTTCAAATAGGTCGATTTAAAGCATGGCTTACTTGTGTGGCAAGAGGAGGGCTCAAATTAATCACCATTGATTCTAGGTGAGTGGTAGTAAAATTAAGTGCTTCATCAAGTATATCTTCTCCCTGCACCCTCATATGTGTAGCTTCATAAAAGCTTAACATTCCTTTCACATCGTTAATAAGTGATTCCTTGAAGTTTTCCATATTGTCTTTGAATTTGTTGAAGATATCTACTTTACCACCCATCATAAGACATGCGTGAGCCGTTAGTAGATGATATGAAAATAATGATGGAAGTGAATGCTTGATCATGAAAATTAACTTTTAGCTTGTTTAAGGATATGTTTGGAATGAAAAAAGATGGAGGGAGAGGTGAGGAGAATAGAGGGGAAGGATTTAAGGAAGCCAGAATATATTAAAATTTAGCAAATTCCAATCACTTCCCTTCTCTCATCTCCCTCCATCCAAACATGGAGTAAGTTTTCTTAAATAAACAGATAGCCAACCAAAAGAGTGCTTATTGCTTAGAATGTTATAACCTTGTTGTCTAAGTAATCGAAAATGAAGTGCAACGGTGTAAAGAGCATCATCACTTTCTTGGACATCGCACGTATAATGATACTTGTGAATTTGTTGTAATACTTCATCAATCTCACTTTCAAAATGGTAAGACACACCTAAACGTTGGATTGCATCAATCAACTCCAACTTTTCTAGAAGATTATTGATGGAAGCCATCAACATTCTTTGCACTTCTTGCTTCAACCCTTGGACTTGCTCCGAGTCATCAATGGTTTCCTAAAATTGGAAATCGAAATAAAAAAAAATAACGTGTTACCACTATTTATAAGCATCATTTGTAATTTAAAGATGATGTATTTTAAGACCATGAAATTTGAATATTGGCTATGAAATGAATCACAATTTATATTAGAATATAAATTTTATTATGTAGCCTAACATGTCAGGTGAAAGACATATAAACCTCAAATTTATTAGAATAAGAGAGGAAATGGTCTCCCCAAAAGCTTGGACGATAATTTGCTGAGCAGCGATGTACATTAGCATCTGGATTTTGGGTTTGAGCAGTAGCCATGGAAATTTGGTGAGACATTTTGGGAGGTGAGAGAAAAACCTTAGTGTTGAAATGGTGCAATTAGCAATAGCTTTAATGTATGCTTGATTGGCATGATAGGAAGAGCTTATGTGCTTAGGTATTTATAGATATAGCTAAGGCATGCACTTTGGTTACGTTTGGTAAGTCTATTTGAGAATGCATTCCTTCATTTTTTTTTTAATTTTTTTTTAATAGATTATCTTTGGTGTTATTTTGGAACTTTTAATGAAGGTTGATTTTTTTTTTTCAACCTTTAAACAAGGAAGTCAATACTGTACCAAAGGCCGTATAGGTTTGGCCAACGGTACGATATATTTCGAGTATTGGTCAATACTGATGTACCGTTTCGGGTTTATCGCTATTATTATTATTATTATTATTATTATTATTATTATTATTATAGACATACTTGGTTATTTATTTAGAATTATTTATAAATCTATATAAGAATCCTTAAATTTATAATAGCATATTTCTCTAAATTAATTACTTATTTTTAATATGATTATTTCTTGCTCAAATATCAACCCATTAATATAACATGACATACTAGATTGTAATAATAATGAAAAGATACAAAGATGATATTAATTATTAAAAAAAAAAAAACATAAAATTACTTAACAAATGTGAGTAGCAGCCAGCCAAAAGTCCAAGCATATTTGAAATTTGAACTCATTAGAGTTCACGTGGGGTGTCAGAACTCACACAAAACAATTAAACAAGAGCCCCACACACACAACTAAAAAAAAGGCACAAGAAAACAATTAAACAATAGCCACACACACGCAACTAAAACAAAAGGCTTTAAGTAGGTATCTTGCATTAATTAACCATAGCTATAAAGCTTTATAATGATCCAATTGACTATTGTATTTTTTTTATTTTCTAGAAGCATGTGAGCAAAACTTATGGCAATAAAATTGTGGTTGATATGATATTTGGAAGAGATTTTTTCAATTTTTCTTGGACTAAAAGAAAAATGAACAAACATATATCAGTGACAGCTCCTCCCCTGTTCTCTTCTATCTTTGAGTTGAGAATCATAGTTTTCTCCTTTTTGATGTCATCTGAATGATATATGTGAAGATGATTTACATGAATTTCATACTAAACTAAGTTAGTATAGGAATTTGAATGTAAAGATGTTAGAATTATTGCAAATAGCTTAAACTTTTCAGATGATGGATAAATTAACATGGTACTAAAACAAGAGAGTCTTGAGTTCGATTCATTTTTTTACTCTACAATCGGTAATTTGTCGTAAGGTATATACCTTATCTTGTTATTTTATCCAAAAACACAAGCAACTGTTAAATTGTTAATAAGCCTATTTTACATTCTCAAAAAAAAAAAAAAAAGCCTATTTTACATATGTACTTAATTAATGATAATTTTTCACGTAATATATATATACACACACCTCGGAGCCATTAGAATAAGAGAGGAAATGGTCTCCCCATAATGTTTGGAAATGGAGCAGAGGCTTAACTTAAGCCTTATTAATGTGTGCCTCTTGTCCTACAAAGTTCAAACACTAGCATGAACGAAAGAGATTATGCGCTTAGGTACTTATAGATACAGCTGCGGCACGTAATTAGAACCTCCCCTTCATAGACCTTTTTTTTGGTGCTAATTAATTAATTACCTCCATATAGAATGCAAATTAGATAAGCTTCCTGTAGACGACTAATTTTCTTGGTTCGAAATAAATCAAACAAGTAAAATAGTTTCACAAATGAGAATTTATATTGATGATTGTGCGGTACACTTCTCTGTGATTACAAAAGTGTGATCCTCTGATTCGATCTCCTTGCAAGACTTATTGATTTGGATTTGTGGTAATATGATTATGACTTGAACACAAAATATCCTTCAATTTGGTTGAGGAATGGATCGAAGATTGCTAAAACAGAATTACAATGAATTTCTGGCTATGAGCTTGTTAGAAATCCTTTGTTCTTCCCGTTCTTCGTGTTCTTCGTGTGTTCTTCGTGTTCTTGGATTTGTGGTGGAAGTTCTTCGGAGCTTTAGAGGCTTGAATCCGTAGAGCTTCACTGATTTGTGGTTTGTTGATGTTTTCGGACACTTTAGGCTTGATTCCCGCAAACTTTTGGATCTAGGCAGATAGTTTGGATGATTCTGCTTCGAATGTTCTTCGATTTGAAGGTTGAAGTTCTTGAAGTTCTTGGAGGCTTCGAGGCTTGATTCCTGCAGAGCTTCTCTACTTCTGTGCTTCAGATGGCTTTTTTGTTCCTCCTAAATGACTTAGGAAGGCTTCTATTTATAGGAGTTTGGAGGTGGATGAGCGACACGTGGCGGCGTCTGATTGGTGACACATGTCACAGTCTGATTGGTTCGCCTGCGTCATCGCTTACACGTGCGAGGTTGCTTGGGTCATCGCTTACACGTGCGAGGTTGCTTGGGTCATCGCTTACACGTGCGCTGATGCATGATTGGTTTTTTGCATGACACTTGGCAAATTTTCATTAGCTTCTGAATAGTAATAGTAAACCCTAGCAACAATACGTAGCACTTTGTAATTAACTGTATTTTGTGGACTTAGTAGTGTGACGTGTCAGCTTATGATAGGTCGGGAATTTTCCCTCTCTACAAATGCCCCCTCGAGACTCGTTCATGCACACAGTTTCAGAATGTGATGTAGGAATGAGTTTCGAAAACAGACCTTTGCACTTGACTCTTCAAATGAAGTAATTGAAGGTGGTGGAGCTTTCAGCAGGATGAGATAATTTCCGAGGAATGGACCCACCCATATGAAAGGTTTTGATGAGGCCGAAAAGGGGTCTGCCAGCATTTGAATGTACTTGCATGACTGAGCCTTCTCAGCAGAGGTTAAGTTGAAGTAACTTCAGAAGAATATTTTGGATCGCTGGCGGCGATCACAGGGTGTAGAAGATGGGGAGGATGCGAGGATGGTGGCTGGGTACAGCATGCAGAGTCATGGGGCTAGCCTCGTGTTTTTAAGAACTTCTGGTGAAGTTATTTCAGAAGGGTATACTTTGGATTACAACGAGGACATGTGGGAAAGTGGTTGAATGCGCATGTGTAATTGCATCATTCAAGTTAAGTTGAGGTAATTTCAGAAGCTTAGGGATTTTGGGGATCTTGATGGTTTATGAGAAGAAGACGATGGAGATGATGTGGAGATGGTGACTATGTGAAGAAGATGGGGATGAAGCAAAGTGAATGGGTGAAACACACGCCACCATGGCCCTGGCCCTGTACGTTGGGGATCCTCTGGTGTAGATGTTTATGGGAAGTACAACTTGGGATCCGGGACTGATTGCATGCTGGATGAGGTCCGGCGGCAAGTCATCGAATGTGCATGTGTGATGGGACCATGCCGACGGACGTTAAGTTGAAGTAATTTCAGAAGAGTATTTTCTGAAATACTTCAAGTTGAATTTAAGTTGGAGTAATTCCAGAAAGTGTGTTTTAAGGTACCAGCAACGATGACCTTTGGATCCCACTGTGGTTGGGACATGGAATAAGGCTTTGGTGACCATTTACCGGCTCCAAAGGCTGAATTCTGATGAGCTGGTGCCTTGGAGGTTGTTTCAAGTGTTGGATGGAAGACAATTTGTAGGATACCCCAACACTTTTTACCATCTTCATTCACTGTTTCTTGTTGGAAAGGCACAAAAGAATGAAAGATGGAGCTAACTTGTGATTCTGGTCTTAGAAACCAGCCAAGTTGCTGTTTGTTCCGAACCGTTGCCTCTGCTGGAAGACCAAGCAATTGGAAAGAGACTACGGGAGACCTGAGGTTAGGAACAGGTGCTTCTGCTGGATTTGGATGCCCTGGCCAACCAAGTCCGAGGAAGCATGGAACCACAATGCAGACCGTGTTATGAGTAATTTTATGGACAAATGTGGTCGTTAAGTGAAGAAGCAAAATTTGTTTGGATCTCAAAACTACAATGATGTTGTGAAGAGGGTTTCTACCGAACCATGAAAGGGTAGGTTCCAAACAGATTATGAAGCAATATTGGTTGCTAAGTGTTGAGAATGATGAGGCCATAGTGAAGAATAACTGTGAGAAGGAGGACTTGAAAATCTGAAAGAAGTAAATCTTCATTTCATGATTCAGTATGTTTTTTTTTTTCTTTCTGTTTTTTTGTTTTGATGAGGGTTTTTTTTTTATGAACCCGGCCCTTCTATTTATAGTGGAGAAACGAAGAATGGTAGGCGGGTAGTTAAGAATAACGGTTGAGAAATTTTGGTGAGAATGGTAGATTCTTGACTGGTAGGTATTGAACGGTAGGTAGGAATGGTAGGCACCGAAGAAGAATGGTAGGTTGGAGACTGGTAGATACCAAATGGGAATGGTAGGTTGAGCTAGTGATCCAGTGTAATTTCAAGTTCAAGACATACGTGTGAGAGTTCATTTGTACTTTGGAAGGGAAGCCTTGTCAAAGTCTGTAGAATAACCCCGAGGGAATCTAGACCAAGTGGATGAATTTTAAATTTTGATTTTGGGAGATTAATTTTTGGACATTGCTAGTACTTCGGAGAAGTAGGTCACATCGGTGGTTTCCAAGTCCAAAACAAATAAGCAGATTTCAAAATCAGAGTCTATGCGAAAATTTGAATAAGACAAACTTTGCTTGGACATCTTGATTCTTGGTCAAAGTTCATATTAAAGCCAACAACTGTGGAATCACAAGATTTGAGCAATTTCGGATTCTCAAATGAAGAAACAGACCCCAAAATCGAAATCTACGCGAAAAATTAGGCAAGATGGGTCCTTCTTGAAAATTTTGACTTTTGGTTATGATTTGTACAAAAGTCAACCTTCTGGAAATTGGACAGTTTGCACAATTTTCGAATCTTGAACGAAGAAATGGGTCCCAAAATTGGAATGTACGCGAAAAATTGAGTGGGACAGGCTTCTTTGAAAAATTTTGACTTTTTGGTCAAAGTCCAAGGTCAAACTTGGTCAAAGAATTTTCTCACAATTTTTTTTTTTTTTTAGGCGGTTTGGACCGGGTCAGATTTCTGGGTCGGTCCGGGTCAAACCGGGTCTGCTAGACAAACGGGTCAGACCGGGGTAGTGGAGGATGACGTCATTGATGACGTCATGCTCTGAGGCTGGCGCGTGCAAGCGTGCGACAAACGCGCCGGCGCGTGAAAGCGCGTGAAGAAGACTGGAGGCGTGTGTAAGCACGTGTTGCTGAAGCAGCCACTACTGGCGGCGCGTGGCGGCGCGTGCTGCATTTTCTGGGCCTGAAATTTTCAGGTTTTGTAGTTCCAAGGCCGTACAAGACCCCTGTAGTGTTAGTTTCGTGAAATTGTGAACATATTTGCACAGTTTTGAGAAACTAAACCGTTGCTCATCGAGAGTTTGTGGCAGCGCGTGGCGGCGCGTGGTGGCTCTGTGGTTGATGACCTTTCTGGGTTTTTTAGATCGCAGTCCGTTTAAGGTCCCTGTGGGTTTAGTTTTGTGAAATCATGAACAGATTTGCACAGTTTTGAAAGACTACTCCGTTGGTCACTGTGAGTTAGGTGCCGCGCATGGGAGCACGTGGATAGTCTATTGAGTTTGATTTTTCCTGGGTCTTTGTAGCTTGAAGTCCCTAGAAGATTTCTGTGGTTTGAATTTTGTGAACCCCTGTCAGAAGTTTTAGAAATCTGGACAGCAGATATTGTTGATTTTGCCGGCATTTTGGTCTTCTCTGGCGTTGGCTATTCTGACAACATTGACAACCCAGGCTAAGAGTAGTTCCAGGCTATCCACTGAGTGTCTCTGCTGTTCTCAATAGTTGGTGACACAGTGAAACAAGCTACTCCTCTTTGCAGGCCTATAAGCATTTTTTCCTGAAGTCTAGTGCAGTATTTTTTTGACTTTGAGTGCATTTGAGTTGCAAAGTCTGACTTCAAACATCACCTATTTGGTGTCAGCATTTAATGGCTTGCCAGCTCTCCTTTTTCTTTTTGTTTGTTATCCAAGAAGTTCTCTATATAAAGCCACCCAAGGCATGCACTAATCTGTACAAGCAGTCTTCAGTGGATAGCATGATACGTAGAGAAATTATGCTTCTTTTTTTTTTTTTTTTTTTTTTTTTTTTTTTTCACATGCTTGGTTTGTACTAACTTCTCCCTTTTTTTTTCACAGGCTAGAGATTACAATTAAAGCTCTCTCTTTCTCTGATTTTTTTTTTTTTCTTCTTTCTTTTTTTTTTTTATTTAGACGTGCCATGAGATTTTCTTCTGACAAGTTCTTTGTTATTGCTCATTTTTGTTATGCAGCAGGCTTTCCTTTATTCTTTGGGCTTTAACATCAAGCTTTACACCAACGTTCTTATAGCAACAGTCATCTAGGCAACAATGTTATCAAAGGTGTTCATGATTCAATGATGCTATTTCTAGTACTTGACCTTTGTCTTGGCAATTAAGCTGTACCAACACTTGTCTTTTTAACGTAGCCATCTCAACGGTCCTTGCAACGTAGCCACGTCAAATGTTTTTACCATGAAGCCATGCTAGTATTTGTCCTTGTATGGAAGCCATATTAACATTTGCCTTCACAATGAAGCTGCATCCATATTTTTCTTCGCCATGAAGCCATGTCAACATTTCATTTTGCATTGAAGTTGCACCAACGTTCATCTTTGCCGTGAAGCCATGTCAACACTCCATATTAACACTGAAGTCATATTGAAGTTGCATCAATATTTCCACTGAAGTTGTGCCAACATTCATCTTTGCTTTGAAGCAATATTTCCATTGAAGCCATGCCAGCATCCATCTTTATCATGAAGCCACGTTAACACTTCATTCGCACCAAAGCTGTGTCGACATCCATTTTTGCCATGAAACCATGACAACACTCCCCATTAGCACTGAAGTTATGCCAACATCCATCTTTGCCATGAAGCCTTGACAACACTCCACATTAGCACTTGCACTCGCATTGAAGTTGCACCAACATTGACCTTTATAATAAAGCTACAACAACACCAATTTTCAGAGGCAACATAGCTTAGACATCAAAGGTGCATAGCACTGTAGCCAGACATAAAGATTTCAGAGATGCCAACAAGACGTTGAAGATGCAAGGAGTTCCTATCAAGACTTTGAAGATGCAAGGAAATGCCAACAAAACCTTGAAGATGAGGGAAAGAATGATGCCAATACTTTGAAGATGTCAGAACATGCCACCAAGAATTCGACACTGCATGAACATGCCCATAGAGGAGAGATGATGCAACACCGACTTCGGATATATAATCTATCATCATTCTGGAGGAAGTTGACGTCATCCAAATTTCAGAGACATGATGTAAAATGACACCACTCAGCAGGGAGATGATGTGGTTCGAATTTCAGAGCTATGAAGTGGCTTAACTTAGAAGAGAGAGGATGTAGCTTAGACTTGCAAGGTACAAGAAGATGCCCCCAGGAGATAAGTGATGCAAAGTATACTTCAGAAATGTAGGAGAATGTCCATAGAAGATGGGCAATGCCATGCAGACTTCATTTCTTGCAAAAGATGTTGAAGATTTTATTTTGCTCCACAACCAAGAATCAACTTATGTTTATCATCATTTCAAGGAAAGCTAAGCATCGTCAACGCCTTACAGTCTTTATCTTCAACTACAATGATCTTCGATCATCCTATTGAGCATTTGACTACCTTTAAGCAATGTCTTGCCATCCAAAAGAACCTTAAAAGAATATTGATGACCGTCAGAAAATTCTTCAAGCTAGACTGGCAATCCTTTTTCTTTTCATGTGACTGAACTTAGTGACAAGTACTAAGCTGCCTACGTACCCCGAAGAGGGATCAAGTCATCACGTAGTTCAACAGATTTTTTTTTTGTTTGATAGTTTCTTTTTGGATGATTTCTTCGTTATTTTATTTTATTATTATTATTTTTTTTTTGATATTTTTGTTTCTTTTTTTTTTTTTTTGTTTCTTGTTATTTTTTTGTTTTTTTTTTTTTGTTTTTTTGTTTTTTTGTTTTTTTTTTTTTGAATGCGTGACTGAACTTAGCAAAAGATACTAAGTTGCCTACGTACCCTGGAGAGGGATCAAGTCATCACGTAGTTCCAAAAAGTTTTTTGTTGTTGTTGTTGTTGTTGTTTTTTTTTTTTTTTTTTTTTTTTTTTTTTTTTTTTTAATTTTGCAAAAAGGGGGGCTCAGTGTGTAATAGTGGGTATCACCACTAATCGAACCCGAGACCTCTCAAGGGTGACTTGGGCATCCAACCACTACGCCACACTAGCAATTGGTGACATAGAGTGGGATTAATTTCTCTTTATTGGTATGCTTTCAAAGGTAATGGGAAGACATCATGTACCCTTGCAGCATTACAGTGGGTAGTTTAAGCTCTTACCGAGGAGCCATCCTCGATTTTCAAGCATAGAAGCGTTTGAGGAACTTCCCATTGATGGGGCCAATCCTTACACCATCATTATCAATCAACTTATAAGCTCCATTGGTGTAGACTTCTTGCACAACATAAGGTCCATCCCATTTTGAAGTGAACTTATTGCCTGTACGATGAGTTGTGATGATAGGTCTTCGAACGGCAAGGACTAAGTCACCAACTTGGAATGATCGTGGTTTAACTCTTTTATTAAAGGCGCTTGAAAGACGAGCTTGATAGCACTCAAGGCGTTGTTGGGCCTCAAGTCTTTTCTCATCAAGTGCCTCTAATTCTTGCAGTCTGAGCTTGGCATTTTCTTCTCCAGTCAATCCTTCTTGAATGGCAATCCGTAATGATGGGATTTGACGTTCCAAAGGAAGGACGGCTTCCACTCCATAAACAAGAGCATATGGTGTTGCTTGAGTAGGCGTTCGAAATGTTGTTCGATATGCCCATAATGCTTCTCCGATTCTTTCATGCCAGTCCCTCTTTGTTTTGGATACCACCTTCTTTAACAAACTACCAAGCGTTTTGTTGAATGCTTCAGCTAGTCCATTTGCCGGGGCATTATACATGGAGGAGTTGTATTGTTTAAACTCAAACTTCTCGCATAATTCCGTCATCAATCTATTGTAGAACGGCTTTCCATTATCAGTTATGATGTACCGCGGGACACCATACCGATAGATTAAATGAGTTCGAATGAAATTGACCACCGTCTCTTTTTTCACTTCCCTAAGGGGCACAGCTTCCGCCCACTTTGAGAAATAATCAGTTGCGGCCAAGATGTACAAATGGCCACCGGATGACTTTGGTAATGGTCCTATTGCGTCAAGCCCCCATGCATCAAAAGGCCAAGAAGCTACAGTTGGGTGTAGAGGTTCTGGCGGCTGGTGGATGAAGTTTGCATGATACTGACAAGCTTCGCATTTCTTAGCGCACTCCATGGAATCTTGTACTATTGTAGGCCAATAGTAACCCATTCGTTTGATCCTATAGTGTAACTTAGGACCTGACTGATGTGCGCTGCATATTCCAGAATGAGCCTCCTCTAAGGCTTGTTTAGCCTCCTCCTCTCCTAAGCAACGGAGAAACAATCCATCAAATGAACGGCGGAAGAGAGTGTCTTTATAGTAAATGAATCGAGCTGCCCTTCGCCGAACTTCACTCCTATGGCGTTTATCATCTGGGAGTTTTCCATGTTGAAGGTATTCAATGATCACTTGTCGCCAATCTTCTTTTTCAACAAGGCATACCGAAATGATGTTGGCTTGCTCTTCTTCTTCTTCTTCGATCACGAGAGGTACCACCCACCTTTGGGAAATAGCAACTTTGGTGGTCTCTTCTTGGGATAATGCCAAGGCGGTAGCCAAATTAGCTAAAGCATCGGCTTGTCTATTCTCCTTTCTTGGTATATGCTCCAATGTGATGGCCTCAAAATTTGTTAGCAATTTCTTCGCATATTTGCAATAGGGGATGAGGTCTTCCTTCTTGACGTCATACTGCTCCAAGACTTGGTTGATAATTAATTTGGAATCCCCAAAGATCTCAAGTTGCGATATGCTCATCTCAATGGCCATTTGTAGACCAATAATCAATGCTTGATATTCGGCTACGTTGTTAGAGCAAAGTTCGCTTAATGAGAACGAGTACAGAAGTATTTGCCGTTGTGGAGAAACAAAGACTACACCTGCCCCCGCTCCTTCTCGACGTGCAGCCCCATCGAAAAACATCATCCATGGTGGCATTACTTCAATGTAAAACACGTCTTCATCTGGAAAATCATCGGAGAACTCCCAATCAGATGGAACTGGATGATCAGCTAAGAAATCTGCCAATGCTTGTCCTTTGATAGCCTTTTGTGGCACATACGCGATGTCATATTGTTGTAGCAGGACCGCCCATCGAGCTATACGACCCGAAACCACTGGCCTAGAGAGGACATACTTAATTGGGTCCGCCTTTGCTATTAAACGAACTGTATATGCTTGCATGTAGTGCTCCAGTTTGTCTATGGCAAAGAAAAGAGCGAGACACATCTTTTCAATAGGAGAATAATTTAATTCAGCCCCATTGAGAGTTCGACTTAGATAGTAAAGGGCTCTTTCTTTCCCCTCTTTATTTTCTTGTGCCATAAGAGCACCTAAAGACTTTTCTTGTGCCGCGATGTACAGCACCAAAGGCTTTCCTGGGATAGGAGCACCTAAGACTGGAGGATTAAGCAGGTATTTTTTGATGCGTGCAAAAGCATTGCTACAAGCCTCATCCCATTCAAAGTGCACATCCTTCTTCATCAATCTATTGAAAGGTTGACATCGACCAGCCAAGTTCGAAATAAATCGTCGTATGTAGGCTAGTTTTCCCTGCAAGCCTCTAAGTTCTCGCAGATTCTTGGGCTCCGGCATTTTCTGGATAGCTTCAATTTTGGATTGGTCAATTTCAATGTCACGATGTCTCACAATGAAACCAAGAAATCTCCCAGATGTTACGCCAAAAGCACATTTGCGGGGGTTCATCTTAAGCTGATACTTTCTTAGGCGATTGAACACAGATCGCAGATCTACCAGATGGTCCTCCCTCCTTTTTGTTTTCACCACCAGATCATCGACATAACACTCCACATATTTGTGAAGTACATTATCAAAGATCTTTTGCATGGCCCGTTGATAAGTAGCACCAGCGTTCTTTAGTCCGAAAGGCATTACTTTGTAACAGTAAATGCCCTTAGGGGTACGAAAAGCTGTGAGCTCTTCATCCTTAGGGTTCATTCGAATTTGGTTGTAGCCTGAAGAGCCATCCATGAAAGATAAAGCTTCATGACCAGTAGTGGCGTCAACCATGACCTCAGTGATGGGTAATGGAAAATCATCCTTGGGACATGCACTGTTCAAATCACGGAAGTCAACACACACCCGGATTTGTCCATTCTTCTTTTTGACAGGGACTATGTTAGCGATCCATTCTGGGTACTGTACTTCACGAATGAAGCCCGCCTCAATTAGCTTATTGACCTCAGTTTCTATTTGAGGGATAAGTTCTGGCCGAAAGCGTCTTTGGGCTTGTTTAACTGGGCGCACACCTTTCTTTACTGCCAAATGGTGTAGAGCAATACTTGGATTGAGCCCGGGCATTTCCTTGTAAGTCCAAGCAAACACATCTTTGTATTCTGCTAGGAGCTTGAGGTACCCTTCTTCTTCTTCAAGGGTAAGAAGCGAACTGATGAAAGTTGGCCGAGGTTCTTCAGCAGTTCCTAAATTGATCTCTTTAAGTTCATCAACTGTAGCTTGTCCTCCATCTTCCAAGGCTGGAGGAGCTTCATCTACCTCTTCATTGGCTGTTTCAGCATCTGAAAGTGTATCTTCTTCTATTGTAATGTGAAACGAGGATGATACCTCTTCAATTTGCTCATTGTGGATGAGTGACTGTCTTGTGTGCACAATCGTTCGTCTTTTGACTCTGAGCGATCCTTCAGTGCTGATATCTAGGGTAGAGTTACGTTTCATGCGTGAAGGAATGCTACTGCGGATCTCATCATTAGCTTTCTTCTCCCCTTGAACCTCAAAGTTTATTGAATTTTGAGACTGACTATCAACAGGCCTTTTTGTTGCCCCCAATCTATCAAAGACTGATCTATAAGTAAGAGTGTCACGATTTTGTGTTAAGCAAGTTGTATTTAACCTGTCGAACACTGTAACTCGTGATGATGATGCCTTGATGCGATCAAACACTGAGACACGCGATGAAGAGTGATCTTTTCTTTGATTCGGACTCTCGCCGACCTCCACTGTTATGTATTGGGAACTTGAAGCACTGGTTCTCCTCTTGATCCATACCTGAGCTGGTTGTTCTGGAGTATAACCTAATCCGGTCTTTGGGATAGGAATCTTATGCCCTTCAAGCCGCATTTTCCTTTGTGTTTTGCTAAGGCCGTGCATCTTTTCTCCAGTGGCTTCTGGAATTAGTTCCCCTAAGTCGCCTGGTTTTGAGGAATCGTAGCCTGCTTTGGCTAATAGTCTATATGCCTTTGGGTCGAACCATTCTTTCGTCCGCTCACTTGGTAGAATACCATGCTCTGTCAGACTTTGTGAAGACCTCACGAATCCATTTAGTGGCTTCGAGGGCAAAGGATTCGTGGATGAAGTTAAAGGCATGACATGATTTTCTTTCAATATAACTACATCCTCCATTGTGAGCTTTGCAGGAGGCCTTCCCATGTCTTCTGTAGATTGAAGGCATTCTGCGAATGGTGATTGTCCATTCTTGCGGCGTGATAATGGTACATACTGAAGGAATGGCAGGTTATTGGAAGGCGTTGAAATTTCCGCTCTCACTGCATTATTGGTAGATTCCCTAGAATGATCATTCCCATATTCTAGACCTTTCTTTGAGGAAGGATTATCCTTTTCAGTGATGAATCTAGCATGCTTCTTTTCATTCTGCTTGCTTGCCATAGACGGGATCTCAACTGAGAGAACTTCACTAGCAATGTTATCTTCTACATAAAATTTTGCGTCAGCAAAATGAGCTTCAGTCTCAGCAAAAGGCTTTAAGTCGGCATTGACCTTCTTTATTCCACCTTGAAGATACTTGAAACATTGATGCAAAGTTGATGGCACTATTCCATTTCCATGGATCCATGGACGTCCTAACAACATGTTGTAAGTTGTCTTGGCATCGATGACATGAAACAAAATGTTACTTGTCAATTCTCCAATAATTAATTCCAAGTGTATCATGCCGATTGCGCGTTGTCCTCCTTGGTTAAAACCTTGAATGACCAAACGACTATACGATAATTCCTCCATAGCAAGACCAAGTCGTCTCATCGTCATTTTTGGTAGTATATTAACAGCTGAACCTCCGTCAATGAGAATACGATCGATCTTTTGTTCACGAGTATAACCAGAGACGTAAAGTGGACGATTGTGGGGCTTAGAGCCTAACAACAGATCTTCATCAGTGAAAGTTAAGTCTGGAGAACACTCGTAACATTCTTGGGTTTGTTGAAGCGTGTTGGTAGGAAGAGTGTATATCTCTGGCTTTTCAAGTGCTTGAGTGAGTGCTTCTTTTGATGAAATGGAGAATTGCAAGGGTTCAACTTCATCAACTTGAGATGGGAGTTCCTCCGCAGATGGCAAAGTCTCATTTAGACTACCATGGTCAACATCCTCCCTTTCATCCTGAATTTCGCAACGGGAGACTGTGTGAACGGCCTCGGCTGAGTCATTTTGAAAGAATTTTCTGGGGAAGAATTCTTCTAATGTGATGAGATTTCGAAGTTTTTGGGTTTGTGTTGAATTGTTAGACATTTTCGTTCCCAGTCTTTCTTGCCTTTTATCACTCCTTCTTCTTGACCAAGGTTGAATCTGGTTTTGCGCTTTTCTAGACTCTTGGGAAATCAAATGAAGAGGGAATGTACGTCTCTTCTTCCATCTCCTACGAGTAACCACCGTCCAGCCTTCTTCCTCATCCATTGTTGACTTTTTATCATCATTTGGATTATAATCAGATGCTTTTTGTGAGAGCTGGACTTGAACAGGTTCTAGAGAACCAAACTGGACGAGAGTGGTATTTGCCCCCTGCTTAACAGTTGGAGACATGCAACTAGGCAATCCACAGGCAAATGTTGCAATGTTTGCTTGAGCAACATCATTAAAATCTAGGTCGATTTTCCTTTCCTTGGCAAGCTTCATGATGAGTTCTTTAAGAACAAAGCATTTTTGGATTGGATGGCTTATGATGCGATGGTATTTGCAATAGTTTGGGTTATCAATTTTTCCCATCTCTTCCGGTCGTTTGCATTCTGGCAATTCAATTAATTTCAACTTGAGCAGTTGTTCTAGCATTTCTGGCATATCGGCATCTAAGAAAGGATACACCTTTTGTTCCCATTCCTTAAGTGATGAGCGTCGCGTCTCACGCTGTTGGCCTACCTCGGGCCTCCTCTCATTGGTCTTCACATTTCTTGTTGAAATTTTGACTGGGGCAGGGTTGACATTCATTGAGTCTTTGACATTACTTTTCGGATTCCTGTCATTTTTTCTTATTTCCCGTCTTTCTTTCCTTTCCTCAGGTACGGGAGGTTTTGTATTTCCATGGCTAGAGATACTCAATTCCATGTCATGTGCACGAGTTGCCAACTCTTCAAATGTTCGGGGCTTTATCCCTTGAAGGATGTAAAGAAGTCCCCAATGCATGCCTTGGATGCACATCTCTACAGCAGATATTTCAGAAAGTCTATCCTTGCAATCTAGACTCAAGGAACGCCACCGATTAATGTAATCAACAATGGGCTCATCTTTCCACTGTTTGGTATTGGTAAGCTCTATCATGCTCACTGTGCGACGCGTGCTATAGAATCGGTTGAGAAACTCTCTTTCAAGTTGTTCCCAACTATCGATTGACTCGGGTTCTAAATCTGTATACCAATCAAAGGCATTCCCTTTTAGTGAACGGACAAACTGCTTTACAAAGAGGCCTCCTTGGGTCCCTGCATTCTCACAAGTTTCTACAAAATGAGCCACGTGTTGCTTAGGGTTTCCCTTGCCATCAAATTGCAAGAACTTGGGGGGTTGATACCCATTTGGCATCCTCATATTATCGATGCGCTTTGTATAGGGCTTCGAATATATGAGAGAACTCGTAGAAGAACCTCCATATTGTGCTCGAATGGTGTTCGTTATCATGTCTTGCAATTGTTGGACAGATATTGAGGCCATTGAGGTGGAATGTCCATGTTGAGAAGGGCCTTCACCTCCTTTTCCTTTATCACCCCTGGGGTTTTCTCTTCCAAAGGTAAAGCCAGGTGGTTGTTCAGGGCCATGACTTGATTCACCTGAATCATGTACCTCCAGCTTATTCATTAGGGTAGCAATTTTGACGTCCTTTTCTTCAAGTGCTTTGGTGAGAAGGATGACCCTTTGTTCCATTTCAGCCATCTTTTCTTCCATGGTAGAGGTGTTAGTCATCATCACTGGCATGACCTCTAGATATGATGGAGAAAATGATGAAACAGGATAAGTCAAAGGTACTTCATTTCTTAAGTTTCTCATCACGGGTGAAGAATTGATAGAAAAGGTCTTTGTTGGGGATGATTCATTATTGATCTCCAAATCTTTCGAGCCAGATGAATCCTTAGTGGTAGCTTTCCTATTTGCAAGGAAGTCTAGAGAGATAGTAGTATGATGCTTGCCCTCTTTGGTTGGTTGAGGCTGAAGAGCTTTGGATCGACTGCGAGTGATTGGGCCGACATAATCATCGGCATTGGAAGCATCAACTACTGATTTTTGGACATCCTTGCTAGAGGCCATTGAAGCTGGTAAAATGATGTCGAATTTCTTTTCTTTCGAAGGAGAAAGAGATGAGAGGCAGAGATGTCCCACCGGGCGTGCCAGAATTTGTAGACGACTAATTTTCTTGGTTCGAAATAAATCAAACAAGTAAAATAGTTTCACAAATGAGAATTTATATTGATGATTGTGCGGTACACTTCTCTGTGATTACAAAAGTGTGATCCTCTGATTCGATCTCCTTGCAAGACTTATTGATTTGGATTTGTGGTAATATGATTATGACTTGAACACAAAATATCCTTCAATTTGGTTGAGGAATGGATCGAAGATTGCTAAAACAGAATTACAATGAATTTCTGGCTATGAGCTTGTTAGAAATCCTTTGTTCTTCCCGTTCTTCGTGTTCTTCGTGTGTTCTTCGTGTTCTTGGATTTGTGGTGGAAGTTCTTCGGAGCTTTAGAGGCTTGAATCCGTAGAGCTTCACTGATTTGTGGTTTGTTGATGTTTTCGGACACTTTAGGCTTGATTCCCGCAAACTTTTGGATCTAGGCAGATAGTTTGGATGATTCTGCTTCGAATGTTCTTCGATTTGAAGGTTGAAGTTCTTGAAGTTCTTGGAGGCTTCGAGGCTTGATTCCTGCAGAGCTTCTCTACTTCTGTGCTTCAGATGGCTTTTTTGTTCCTCCTAAATGACTTAGGAAGGCTTCTATTTATAGGAGTTTAGAGGTGGATGAGCGACACGTGGCGGCGTCTGATTGGTGACACATGTCACAGTCTGATTGGTTCGCCTGCGTCATCGCTTACACGTGCGAGGTTGCTTGGGTCATCGCTTACACGTGCGAGGTTGCTTGGGTCATTGCTTACACGTGCGCTGATGCATGATTGGTTTTTTGCATGACACTTGGCAAATTTTCATTAGCTTCTGAATAGTAATAGTAAACCCTAGCAACAATGTTAAAGACATATTTTTATGTAGTTGGCTAATCCTTTGACAAAACGCACTTTACTTGTAATTGGGTAGATCTAGGATGTGTTTAATACTTCAAGAAACCATGTTTCAAGATCAAGTGTTGAAGTCATCAAGTCTGTCCAAGAAAAAGCAAGCTAAAGTGCATAGATTTTAAATCTCGACACCTTCTCGATAGCTACCTCGACACCTGGCTATCTGTCGAGATCTTAAGGTGTTTTCTTATCGCAATCTCGACACCTTCTCGATACCTGGTGGATCGATCGAGAAAGTTTCTGTCTCCTCGATACCTTCTCGATACCTGGTCGATCGATCGAGCTTCTATTCTAATTCAAGATTCATTAAATCTCGACACCTCCTCGACACCTCCTCGACACCTGCTATCTGTCGAGGTTACGGGAAATCAGAATTTTCAGCTTTTTGATTTTTGGGCCAGGCTTATATATTTGAGTAGGGTTTCTTTTCTCACAACCCTAGACCTATATAAGGCTTATTTTGGAGGCCGTATCACAAGAGAATAAGAGAATACAAGGTTTTAAACATATGAAAAAGATTATTCTCTCTGAAAGAAGCTACTGCGTCTTTTGCACCTTAGGGTTTTGTAACCAAGTGCTTCTTGATCTTCATTCTTGATGAAGTGAAGAACTTTGCAGCCAACATCTTCTTCTAGTTGGTGATTGAAGTCGCGTACTGGGATCCGCGCAATTGGTTAGTCACGTATTGGGATTCGTGCATCAAAGGGTGGCGTTCATATATTGAAGAGTTCAGAGGTTCTGAAGCGGTAGAAGGTTTCTGCTGTGAGTTCATCTACGGGGATTGTAGAGTCTAGGGACAAAGGTTTTGTACTAGATCTGAAACTTCTCTTTTCTATAGTGGATTGCTTTTTGGGAAGGTTTCCCCCCAGGTTTTTTACTGTGAAACTGGTTGGTTTCATTGGTTTTCCTGGGTCATCATATCTTGTCTTATTTACTTTTCCGCTGCATTCATTGTTGACATGATATTGATGTTTATTTGTTTTAACAAGTTTTATTGATAATAAATCTAATTAACAACTTGGATTTAAAACTTGTTAATTCTATCAATCGGGGTCTAAATTTCCTAACAAACAATACGTAGCACTTTGTAATTAACTGTATTTTGTGGACTTAGTAGTGTGACGTGTCAGCTTGTGATAGGTCGGGAATTTTCCCTCTCTACACTTCCTAACTCACCTAATACGTGTAAAAGAATAATTCACAAAAGCCATTCTCTCTTATCTAGAATCATATGCTCTTATGTGTTTTTCTCACAAATTGAAATGTCAAATCCCTACATGTCGGTGGACAAAACCATGCACAAAAGGACATATTGAGCAAGTGGGAGATGACAGCTGGTACATGTGCAATTTCACATTCAGAACAAATATTTTTCTCCCCCATTATTATAAATAAAAAATAAAAATCTAAGAGAGTTCATGTCAAGATGATCAATTTGATTTCTAAGTGTTAGTAATTGAGTCAGTTTGACCCAACCCATAGCGTCTGGTCCATTGATTACTTGATAAGTGAATTTAAATTTGAGTTGCAATCTAAGCTAATCTTGATATGAGTTTTCAAGATAACATGGTGGAGTTGGATTTTCAGATGAATATTAGAATTGATTAAATGTGGTTATACTTATTTTTTAATATATGATAAAATGACGTTATATGTTTAAATTGAAGGATATAAAATTTTAGTTTTACTCCACATTCTTATAGAATTTAAATTATTTAATCATTAGCATGAATTAAAGAGCTATGCGCTTATATGTACTGATATTTATAAGTTATAACTGATGAGGCACGTACTTAGATCTAGGGGTGTCCAGGAGACCTGGCGACCCGCTCAACCCGGTCAACCCGCCTGAGTCCGACGCGCCGCCACCCGATCTGACTACTCCGACGATCGGACGCAGGTTCCGAACCGTCAAACCCGATCCCCAGCGGGTCGGTTGGCAGTTTTGCATTTCAAAACCCGTGAAACTCGACCCAAACGATGCCTTTAACGTTTCCGGCGAAATATTACGCAACCCAAACCAATCTCCGATACCTTTAAACGTTTCCTGCAAAATATTAAGCAACCTAGACCAAATCTCCAATACTTTTAATGTTTCCGGCAAAATATTCAACATACCAGACCAAATCCGGCAAGATCTTGCCGTTATCCGACCAAATCTAGGCCAGATCTTGACGGATCCGGCAAGATTTCGGCCAAATCTCATCGGATCCGGCCAAAATCGGCTCCGGCGATGAAACCCAAAACCGACCCGATACAACCTGAAACCGAAAAAACCCGAACCGAAAAATCCGACCAAGTCGTTCGGGTCGGTTTCAGGTCATATTTTAATCCACCCGACTCAGTCGGGTTGGGTCCGGGTTGGGCACAAACCTGACCCGGCCCGACCCGTGGACACCCCCACTTAGAACCTCCCTGCATGGTTTTTTTTTTTTTGCTCTAATTAATTACCTTCCCACAATATTTTCCTTTCAGATTATCAAGTTGTATTTTCCTCCCACTCAGAACCCGTCAAACTCAAGCTTTGCCTCAATATTAATATTGGAAAAGAAAGGAAAACTAGAACCTAATTTTCATCTGGTAATCAGAACAACTATATCAAGTTAACGACAAAAATAAATGGTAATAATATTCTTATGAGTTTCAATCTCTCTTTAATTTCTTTTCCTTAAAAAAAAAAAAAAAAAAAGTCATTTTCTCTCTCTTGAAATTTTTTTCATCCACCTTAATAGGTATCTTGCATTAACCACAGCATGGTCCACAACTATAAAGCTTCATAATGTTATTTTTCTGACATTTTAGAATTATGTGAACATATATCACTTATGGCAATAAAATTGTGGTCGATATGGAACTTGGAAGATTTTTTCTCACAAATTGAAAGGTCATGGCCCTAGACGTGTACATAGACAAAAACCCATGCACAAAAGGACAGATGGCCTCCCAAATTATGTAAATCAGAGATGACAGGTTTACGTACACTTCCACAGGTGACTCTCACAGCATTTTGGGGGTGTAGATAAGGAGCAGTTGGCTTAAGCCTTTAATGGATGCCTCTTGTCCTTCAGACTCTAGCATGAAGGAAAAAGCTTATGAGCTTATATGTACTTATATTTACAACTGAGGCTCGTACTTATGAATAATTGGAACCTTGCCCCCTGCATGGACAATTTTTTAACGATAACGATTCAGTTGTATTTTTTGACTTTCCTGAAGCATGTGAGCAAAACTTATGGCAATACAATTGTGGTCCATATGGAACAAGAAAGAGAATTTTTAAAAATTTTAAAGCAAAATGAACAAACATATTTTGGAGTCAGCCCCTTCCCTTTTGTCTTCTATCTTTGAGTTGAGAATCATAGTTTTCTCCTTTTTGGTATCATCTTAATGATATATGAGAGGAGGGTTTACATAAATTTCATATTAAACCAAGTACAGAAATTTGGATGTAAAAGATATTAGTTATATATATTGTTAAATTATTGAATTCATTATTTTCTAATAATTTAAGTTTTTGGAACAATGTGTAATTCGATCTGGTATCAAAACAAGAGGATCTTGAGTTCAATTCCTATTTTCACTCTACATTCGGTAATTTATCAAAAGAGTTGTCAACTTTTTATGACATCTATTTGAGAAAAATGCTATTATTATCAAGTTCTCTAAAGGCATAAGTTAAGGTGCATTTAATATTTTATTAAATATATTTTTATTAAATTAAGTTAAATTGTACACAAATATCAAGAATAATATGTATGACTACAATAAATTTTTGCATACAAATTAAACCAATAAATTATTAACAAGTATATTTTTGTTTATAGTTGATTTCTCATCATTGTACATACAAGAGAAAGAGAAGAAAAGGGAGACGACAAGGGAGAGAAGATTTTACACACACACACATAAAGCATTAATTAAAATTTTTGAGGCTTAGTTGTCCAAGGTTAAAACTATGTAAAAAAAATTATATAAAAAAAAATAAAAATAAAAAAACCTCAAGACTTTGTTAATAGGGGTGTGCATGGGTTGGGTTGGTAAAATTCTCAACTCAACTCAATCCATCACATGTAGAAAGTAGAAACCAACCAAACCCTAGTTGGGTTGGGTTAGGGGTTGTGCATATATATTTTATGTGTTGTAAAAAATTGGGCATCAGTTTAGGTTAGTCTTGTCAAGTTGGTGGGTTTGATACCACCCTTATCTGTTAGCCAAAATTTGAGGTGGAGGTTGGTGGGTATGATACCACCCCTATCTGTTAGTCACATAATTTGAGGTGGATGTTCATCTTTGATCCCTTTCAGGTTGGCAAGGCCTTTTCTTACCACACCCCCCCCCCCCCCAAACACAAAAAAAGGTTCGTAAGAGATTCTCTACATTAATATAATTCTCATTACACCCGAAAAGCTCTTTGTCATATCGGATATAAACTAGAGAAAAATATATTAATTCTCTATCTCTATTGATGTTGCGTGCCACACTTTTGAAACAAGGGTTGGCAGGTTGTGTGCTTGTCCTAGACCAAACATAATTCCTTTTGAAACCAAGGGTTTGGTCGGCCAAGTATTAGTTTTTTACACAAAACTAATTCAGCCATTCGTGTAACGACTCTCCACCATAGGTCCTTAGCTTGAATTGGACCAAGGCCGATAAGCAATACTCAAATAACATTCCTCTCTCTCTCTCTCTCTCTCTCTCTCTCTATATATATATATATATATAAGTTTCATTCTCTTTTTTTTTTTTTTTTTGCATGAAGTGGATAGATTATTATTATATATAAAAAGGACACCGTACAACCTGACTTCACAAAGCAACTACAGACATCAACAAGACACTTGACTTACTGAAACATTGACACAACAACATAACCCAAACTTCAACACCAACCTAACAGACCAACAAACCCACTAAAACCAACAGCTGATAAAACAAAAAAACAAAATACAACAGACGCAGACTAGTGTTAACCCGCAACCCTCCTAGGTGAACCAAAACCCATTGAGTCCCAGTAAAGGCACTGCCACAAAAATCTGGGGCAAGTATCATAGAGAATTTCCCTCTCCGACAGAGACGCTCCCCGTTTAGCCAACATGTCTGCACAGCTATTGGTTTCCCGCCACACGTGTTCAACGTGAGCTTCCCACTCCCGCCTGAGGAGACACCTGCAATCCAAAACTAGGTTAGTAACTTCCACAGGAAAGTCAACCTCCGTAGATGTCCATTTGATAGCTAAAAGAGAATCAGTTTGTAGAAGAACCCGCCGGTGGCCCTTTTCCCATGCGAAATTCAAAGCTGTCCGAATCCCCCACAATTCTGCCACGGTGTTATTGGTAGACCCCAGGTTTAACGAAAAACCCCATAGCCAAGATCCATCATGGGTCCTAGCTAAGCCACCCGCTCCCGTTGGTCCTGGGTTACCACTAGAGCTCCCATCAGTGTTGATGGTGACAAAAGGGAAAGGAGCTGGACACCAACGAAGTAGCACATTCGATTTCCTTAGGGAGGGCGGGGTCGAGGTGGAGCTTAGGAAAAAGAACTCTGTTGCATGCGATATCGCATTGTGCTGTAAAGCCTGGCTGGGGATGGAGTGATTCGAAAAAATGAGAGAGTTTCTATCCAACCAAATTGCCCAGAGCATAAACGCAAATATCACCCCCCATGGCACATATCCTAGTAGAACATTTACTTTCGAGTTCTTCTTACACCATTGAAGAAGGTCAAGGTTAAAGAAATCTGGGAAAATGAACTCTGTGGGGAACGACATCCATATATCCTTCGCAAAAGCACAATCCCGGACCACATGGATGGGGGTTTCCACGTCCGTGCAGTGAGGACATCTAGTATTCACCTGATCCAGGTGGGAAAAAGGGGTCAATCTCGTTGGAATCCGGTTATTTCCAGATAAAAAGTTGAATCTTAGGCGGTATTTTGAGTTTCCACACCCAGCTCCAAGAGTGCCCCACCCTATTCTGGTACTGATGTCTTTTATCTAGCAGAAAGTGGTATGCCGATTTAACCGAACAGATACCAGAGTGATTATTCCAAGTCAGAATGTCAGAAAGGATAGGGGTCCCATTTAGCGGCAATGGTTGAGCCATGATATGTTGTATGACCAAATCCGATAGCACCATACTAAGTGGAGTAAGGTCCCAACGTCGGTTATTAACGATAAATCTGGCAACCTTGAAGTCATATTCATGAGCTAGTAGAGGTCCATGCACCAGCCCACGTATCGGTCTAATCGGCAGCCAATAGTCCAGCCAGAAATTAATATTTTGTCCTGATTGGACCACCCACCGCAATCCTTCCTTCAATAAGTCACGTCCGCGTAAGAGCGCCTTCCATGCATGTGAACCATTCGAAGAAGAGGTAAGAAGGAAATTTGAATTGCGATAGTGACGGTGCCGTAAGAATTTGGCTAACAGGGAATGCTCATTACGCCAAAGCCTCCATGCTTGGTTTAGGAGAAAAGCTTGATTACAACAAACTGCATCCCTGATACCTAGTCCTCCATAAAGTTTAGGCTTCGTGACTGTTTCCCAACTCAGAAGATGCACATATTTGTGTGTCTCCGTGTCACCCCATAAGAACCCACAAACCAATCTATCAATACTGTTAAGCACACCCTTAAGGAGAAACGTCGTTTGCATGGAGTAGTAAGTGAGGGGTGATAAAACTGATTTAATAAGTGTGATACGGCTGGCTTGGGAGAGTAGCTTCGACTGCTAAGATCGAATACGGCCCTGGATCCTATCCAGAAGGGGGTTAAAGCTCGAATTCGTTTTTCTTTTAAGGATTAAAGACATACCTAAGTACTTGCCCAGGTCAGACACCATGGGCATGTTAGTGAGAGAGGTAATATGACATTGTATATCCGTAGGCGTGTTGCGAGAAAAGAAAAGTTTGGATTTAGCTATGTTACAAACTTGGCCGGACAGTTGGCAGAATTGAGAGAATAAAAAGATGTCGTCTGCAAAAAGAATGTGGTTGAAAGTGATAGGCCGCCGACCCACTTGTATGGGGGAAAGTTGTTTAGAATGAAGTGCTTGATCCAACGCTAAGGACAGGTGGTTAAGGCAGAGAATGAAGATGTAGGGCGATAAGGGATCGCCCTGACGGATGCCTCTAGTTGGGCAGAAGGTGGGGCTAGTCTGCCTGTTCCATAAGATAGACACCGAAGAAGAGGAAATACAATTTAAAATGAGATCCACCACAGGTTCTGGAAAGTGGTAAAAGCGCAAGGTAAACTTAATAAATGACCAGTCCAATTTGTCATAGGCTTTGTCCAAGTCTATTTTGGCAGCCATTAAATTAGTCTTTCCCTTCTTTTTGTGAATGACATGAAGAATCTCTTGCGTGATAATATAACTATCAGTTGCCTGTCTGCCTGGCACAAAACCGGACTGAGCAGGGTGGATCATATATGGGAGAAAGGGTTTTAACTTGTTTACTAAAATTTTCGTGAGGAGTTTATACAAAGTATTGCATAAACTAATAGGACGGAGCTGAGAAACTGTTTCCGGATTAGATGTTTTTGGTATCAAAACTAGTTTGACCCGTGTCAAGTCCTCCGGGATGCGAGCAGTAATAAAAATAGTCTGAATGAACCTAGAAATATCTGCCCCCATAATATCCCAATTATGTTGATAGAAATGAGCATGAAACCCATCCGGCCCTGGGGCCTTGAGAGGGTGCATGGTTCTCAGAGTGGACCAAATCTCAGCTTGGTTCGAAAATCTCGAAAGAGAGTCCCGGAGCTCCTGAGGATTAAACTCCGAGGAAGAAAATAAGGTATCTGGTGTGGATGCCAGAGAATTGTTCACCCCGGATTGAAACAAGCGTTGAAAATGACCAGTCACATAATCATGCAGATCTTGCCCACGAATCCATTCATCCGAATCAGTTTTTAAAGTGGCAATAATTTGCCGAGCACGCCGCACTCTAGTTTGAACGTGGAAGAAGTGAGTATTCGCATCCCCATAGGACAGCCAAAGTATGCGAGATTTCATTTGCCATAGCAAAAATTCTTGGTAAAGGATAGTGTTGTAATCATTTATAAGTTTATGTTCAAGCTGGAGAAGAAACTGGGAAGGCCGGAGGCTTAACTCCCTTTGTATACCCACTAACCTAGCTCTAATACGTTTCTTGTTTTGGCCTACATGTCCGAACACGTGTTTATTCCAATTCGTAAGGCACCCTTGCAAGTGGTTGATTTTCCTATAGAAGTCATTAGTGAAATGAGGAAAGTGTAAGGCGTGTTGTTCATGAGACAGCCAACAAGAGAGGACCAGAGGACGAAAAGAGGCATGGGTCAGCCACATGGGCTGGTACAAAAACTGCCTATGAGGAGAAGGACGATCCTAACCCTCAGTTGACACTAGCATAGGATTATGATCAGAGTGGAGCCTAGGCAAAGTCAAACAGTGGGCGTTAGGAAAAAGTAATTGCCACGCGTCATTTTGGAAAGCCCTGTCTAGTTTTTCCCGAATATGGCGCTTCCAATCCCAATTCTTATTTGTCCAAGTACAGGTGGGCCCACTTGTTGCCAAATCAAAAAGGCCACACGTGTTCAAGCATGCATTAAATGCCTGAACCCGTGAAGATATTAAAGGCCGCCCCCTTAGCTTATCAGTGGACTCCAATAATTCGTTAAAATCTCCCATGACTAACCATGGGAGACTAAATTCAGAAGACAACAAAACTAAGTGATCCCATAATTGTAAACGTTTAGAAAGGGTAGGTGAGGCATATATTGCAGTAAAAAGCCAAGGCGAAGTTAAAGGCAGAGAGGGTACCCTAATGAGCATAGCCACGCTCTGCGCTGTCGCCCTGACCACGTCCAAATTGCACTTACGATCATTCCATAGGACCCAAAGCCCTCCCGACAAGCCTAATGGGTCCACTCGGAAATGCCACGGAAAGCCCACCTGACTGATCACCTGTTCAGCATGCTGGCCACCAATCTTTGGTTCAAGGATAACCAGAATATCAGGACTATAAAGGTTAACGAGGTCCTGCACATTCAAGCGAAAGCGAGCATTGCCCGCTCCTCTAAAATTCCAAATGGCGATTTTCATAAATGACGCATTGAGAGGGTGAGGCGTCATCTGAGTTGGAGTCTGTGGATTGGGTCCAGATTGCCTCCTTTGTGGTAAGGGCGATGGTGAGGGCTGAAATGTCGTCAGCGGATCGAAATACATTTTGTATTGTGGAGGCAAGACAACCCGACCAACGCAGGAGATGATGCTAGCAGCCAAGGTTTTTAGTGACTCTGAGCAATGCGTGATAACTAACTTTCGAAGCTGTACATCCATGGAAAACATAAGCTCCTCTTCTGTCAGAAGGTTGAAGGTTGGTGAGGGAAGCAGTTCGTTTCCCAAAACATGGTTTTCTAGTGTAGGTATGTCCGACCTTGGTGACGAGGCGGCCACTCTTCTTGTGGAACAACGGCGAGGCCGAACGTGCCAAGGACAGGGTGGTGAACCTGCGGGTGATTGAGGTGGAATGGGTGACTCCGTAGGTACCTGCGCCTGAGAGAAAAGGTTGTCCCTGCCCATGCGCGTAGGAATGGTTTGGGTCTGCCACTGGATCGGGGTATCCAGATGGAAGGCCACCTGAAGTATCGAGATGGGCTGGGGTGAATTCGGTGGATGGATAAGAGACATATGTGGGACGAGGTAATCCATTGTCGCTGCTGGGAAAAAGGGAGGAGCATCCGGGTTAAGTGAGCTGGAGTTGGAATTCAGGTGGGGGTGGAAAGGAGAAGTGAAGGGTGAGTCTGAGTCCAGGGAGTGAGGGAGTGAGTGTGCCATCGCTATCAGTGGCTAGAATAGGAGAAGGTTCAGTAGTGGTATGAGGGTGAATGGCATGGGACGTATCTAATATAGAGAGGGAGTTGCATGAAGTAGGAGAATTTGAAAGGGCTAAAGATGCCACGTGTGGACCCGTGTCCTCTGAGGTGGAACCTTCTGGGTTGATCTCCATCGAGTCGGTGCAATGGGTAGACTCCATTTCCAAAGTATCCTCGGGTAGGTCAGCTAAGTCTGTGAACCTATTTCTTAGGGGTGCCTCCATACGCGTACTGTCCTCCACACAAAAACTCTCGGATTGGTTCGAAGGGGCGGTTCGATGTGGGGCCTTAGCCAGCTCACTGGTTGAGTGGGTCAAGGTCATGATACGGGCTTCTGAGGATCGAGTGAGTTGGCTATCAAAAAGTCTAGCTGGACGTCCCTGCTTCCCCTTAGCATTCGCCCGGGGTTTCATATGTCGACGCGTTACTAGCAACCAAGGCCCGAAGTCCGAAGCAGGAAGCAGTGAGGGCCTGACAGGAGTCTCAAGGTTAGGTTGTGACCCCCCACCTACCATACCCGCCCTCTCCGATCCTAACTCAATGCATTTCTCCACTGTATGGCCAATTCGGTTGCAGGAGTAGCATAATGTGGGAATATTTTCATATTGGACACGTTGTATGAAGTTGCCTATAGTAATTTGGTGTCGTAGAGGGTTATCTAAATCAAGTTGGACACACAACCTCGCAAATCTACCCCTAGCAATAGTATTCGTTATAGTGTCAATCTTTATAAACCGGCCAATCTTATCCCCAACGGCACGAAGGATCTCAGGGTGGAAGAACTCAATGGGCAAATCTGGCAACCTGATCCAGGCCGCCAAAGAAGACACAGTAGCCTTGGCCGCCTGAAACTAAGGTTCCCATTTACGTACAGAAAGATAATTTTCGCCCACAAACCACAGACCTCTCTCCAACACGGACATAAAGTCCGACTCTAAACTAAATTTAACGAGAAAGAAATCATATCCCAAGTCGATTAAAGAAAGGTTAACTTTGGGGCGCCAAATACCTGTAAGCCGCATAAGCAAAGCTTTATATCCAAAAGATTTACCAACCACTTTAACAATAACGCTAGTTTTCCAAGGCGCGTAAATCTTCTCGTGGACATGAGAAGGTAACGAAATATTGGGCTCCATTAGCGCCAGCCTCCCCTCCTCCGTGTTGTCCATGAGCAAATCCTCCTCCTGAGTTGGCGAGGACACAGTATTCTTATCTTCAGGCATGTCGTGCAAGAGTGCAGCTGTGAAAAAAGGTGTAGGGACCATAGGTAATTCGTCATCCTTTGCGATGGGCAGGGGGAAGCATGCAGAAGGGGTATCTTTTTTACGTGTGAAATTAAGTAGGAAATGGTTCTCCGGCGAAGACCGGGGTAACGGGTTTTCGTCAAGAGGTTCCATTTTATAGCCTTGTTAGGATATTTTTTTTTCATTCTCTTTTTCTGTACACGTTAGAGATATATGTTAGCCTAGTAATTTAGGCCAAAGTCCAATTATACTTTGTGTGTAAGTCAAGTCTTATACTTCTACAGGCTCAAAAAAGAGTCTTATACTTCTATTACTAGTCAATTAATCATAGCTAATGTGTGGTTAATTAGTTTAGGATTTCGCCTATGATTATATTGGCTTCATTGTAACATATGAATTGTACTTTACTCATTTATCAAATATGTAGCCCTTAAGGGTTTTTTCTTTTTCCATGGACATATGTTATTAGACAAAGCGACATAACCCTCATTTAATTTGTTCTTATGTTACTCTTTTACGCTTCCACATCTACAATATTTCTATATCTCCTCCAATTTATTTAACATTTTCTTTGTTTAAAACTTTTTTAAATAGATATATTTGTCATAGTCACTTACCCTATTCCAATAAATCTAGAGGCATAAGTTTTTTCACAACAGTTAACGTGGTTTGTTGTAATAGATACATAATAAAAGTTGTGTTAGTGGTGGACCCATTTACAAGTAATGTCATTCCAATATAACTTATCACTTAGAAATTTGTAAAAAAAAAAATAAATTGTGGAAAAAAATTGTATTCCCTTCCTTCATTCACAAAATCTTTCTGCTTAAGTCAAGTTGCTTAGTTTCTCAAAGGAAAAATAAAATAAAATAAAATAAAAATAAAAAAATAAAGAGAGGTAATTATCCTATATTTGTTTCATAGAGTGTATCATGTAGTACTTTCCACTATAAGTTTAGCTTTTGAATGAATTAGTTTATGATATGCTTTTGTATTAAAACATTATCCACTCTTTGGTGTGTATTTCTTTTTTTTAAAAGTACTCATTTTTTTTTTCTCTAGTAAGTTGATAGTTAGAAGGGTGGATTTGAAAAAGTACTCATACCAATTGTAATATAAAAGATCAAGATTCCCAAGTTTCATGCAGTAACATTAAAATTTTAACACAATCATTAATTCATTTTGAATAAATTTAACATTGGGTACGTACATTCAGAATAACATTTTCCAATATCATTCAGTTGCTTCCTCTCCTTGAAGGATGCACAGAAACAGGATTTCTCCTTGAAAGGATAAAATCTTTTTTTTTAATCATTCTAGAATAAATTTAAAAAAAAAAAAAATCAAAAGCAAGTTGATACATAAAATTCAAACTAATATAGTATAAATATTGACCAAATATAAATAATAATGATAAAAAGACAAAATAATTGTTCTTAATACATTTCTATTCATGTATCAAAATAGGACTTGACTTTTTTATTAAATCCTTAAAACTATCCATGATTGATTTGCATTAAAATTCATGGCATCTTCCCTTTCTATATATATATATATATATCAAGATTCCATTAAAAAAAATATTTTTCATTTTTTTTGTAAAACTTATTTTGACAATATTTATGGTTAGAAAAATCTATAAACCAAATAAATGCTATATATCTTTCTAAGAAAAATAAAAATAAAATTTACATATATTATATCAGTATAAGTCCAACATTATTTTAATTAAATAAATAATTATTGTTTCCAAGTAAAAAAAAAAAAAAAATACACCAAAAAAAGTTTGAAACTATACAAATTCAATCGCTAAACATTATATTATAGGCGAAAACACCATTTTGGTCTCTACATTTTGGAATCACGGTCAATCTGGTCCCTACATTTTTGTAGCAGCCAATTTAGCCCATGTTATTTTGAACTTAATAAAGTGAATTTTGGTTCTTACCGTTAACTCACTAATGGAAAATGCCTACATGACTAGCGATGTGCTTTGTTGGTATATGCGTGGCAAATATATATATATATATATATAATCAAATATTTAACATTTAAAATGCCACATAAGCATTTCAATAGTCAGACCAAAAACTAATCTGGAAAAATTAATTTAAAAAAAAATAAAGAAAACGTTTTTTTTTTTATTCTCAATTTCTTTAATTTTCTTGTGTATTCTTGCACTTTCTTAGCTACCAAACACAACTAAACAATACACCAATCTGAAAATCCCAGCCAAAATTAAATATGGACATGGTTCAAAGCCCATAAATGGAGATTTTCTAGCAGCTACAATAAGCCCATTTTAGGTCCCACAAGCTCCATATATGTTCTGGGATCAAAAGAGATTTCCTTGTAGATTCCCAGAGCACGTAGGACTTGAGAGTGCTATTCTAGATGACATAAACCATAGCTGCAGCAGCTAGTTGATCAGAAAATGAAGTCCTAATGGATGAGAAACTCATCATAAACAATTAAAATTACTTAAACACTATCTAATTGGCTTAATTTCATATTGGCTTATACCAGCTCATGCCCCATAATTAGAGGGCAGCACTTCAATAAACAAGAGCGAATCCTGTGAAAAAGTAAAGGCTGAAACTCTGCTGAAATTTTACCAGAAAAGAGCAGTGTAGCTAAGAGATTTGTTAAAAGAAAGAAGTGAAACTAGAAGATTCTCTGTTAGTAGATTTTGGTTGGGATTTTCAGATTAGTGTATTCTTTGGCTGTGTTTGGTGGCTAAGAAAGTGCAAGAATACACAAGAAATTTAAAGAAATCTAGGATTAAAAAAAAAAAAAAAACGTTTTCTTTATTTTTTATAAATTAATTTTTCTAGTTTAGTTTTTGGTTTGACATGGCTTTTTTTTTTTTTGTTGTTATTGAAATGCTTATGTGGTCTTTTAAATGTTAAATATTTGATTTTATATATATTTTTTGCCACATGTATGCCAACAAAGCACACCGTTAGCCACATAGGCATTTTCCGGGTGAAAATGGCCAAATACCACCCTTTCATAAACTTTGTAGCAAAAAAACACTGTTTCGGAACTAAGTGGGAATCTACCACTTTTTACATACTCGAGCTTGATAAACTTGAGTTCTAAATGGTACTTGAGTTTATCAAACTCGAGTTCGTAATTTCTATTCCACCGTGGCACGTCTGACATGGCATCTGGGCATTTAAAAATTCCTCTTGGTACTCAAGTTTCTTGAACTTGAGTACTATGTTTGGATGTACTCGAGTTTCTATAACTCGAGTATGGCTCAGTTTAATACCCTCCACAATGCAGACTCAAACTTAAAACACTTTTTCAAACTTACCCGAGGTACTTAAAACACTTTTTCAAACTTACTCCCACAATCTTACTCTTTCAACTGGATAAAAAAAAGTCCTACTCTCTCATCACTCTCACTTTCTCAATCTCCCTCTCACCCCTCTCACTCTTTGAATCTCGCTCTCACTCTCCCACACACTCTCAATCTTCCTCTCAGTCATATCCCACACGCTCTCAACTCTCTCAAGGCTTGCTGAGCATGTTGGTGCCGGTGCTCCGGTTTTTCTCTCCGCTATGCTTGAATATCTTGCTGCTAAGGTAACTAAACGTTTTGGCTTTTTTTGGTGTTTTGTGGGATGGGAATTTTTGATTTTGGGGGTTTGGGTTTTTGGTTATTTGGGTATGGTTTTGATTGGTGGAATGAAAATATTAGGGTTTTTTTTTTATTATTATTTTTTTTCTTAATGATAAATTTGGTTTGTTTTGATTTGATGAATGTTGTTTGAATTTTCATTTTCAAAATTAGGGTGACGGATGTTGATGACTTGATGGGAATATTGATTTGATGAATGTTTTTTTGGGTGTGTGTGTAACTGTAACTTACTAATATTAAAAAAAAAAAAAAAAAACAATTTGTAACTCAACATACCATGTAAGCTCGGAATGCAGACATCTGCTATACCAAATATGAACCAAGTAGCTCAATTGGTTTTCTAATTAATTTCACAGTTTACCCCAATTAAACAGATCAGGGAAAGTGAAGTAAACAGATGTTGTGTTGTGTTTTTGATTAGCCAAATTTGGTGTACAGTAGCCCATGGTAATTGCATGATGGGGATTAGTCTAGGTTGAGGAAACAAAAGTTGATAAAGTGGGTAAGATGCAATTTTTTGATGGTGATAACATGCAATATTGATTCAGTAAAATACCCCATGGAAAATATAAAGGGAACTTGATGATTGCAATGGCGACAGATGCTAATAATAAGATTTATCCACTAGCTTTCGCTGTTGTCGAGAGCGAGAGCACAGAGACTTGCGGTTGGTTCTTGGCTTGTATAAGAAGATTTGTTACCGACCGGAGCAAGCTGTCTGTCATATCTGACTGACACCCTAGGATACAATCTGTCTTCAGAGACACTAATTGAGACTTTTTGCAGACTCCCATGATAGAAAATCATTACTGCCTTCGTCATGTATGTAGTAACGTCAACAGTAGATGGAACAATGAAACTTTAAAGAATCTAGTATGGATGGCAACAAGTGCCACCCAGGAGCGAAAGTTCAATGCCACCTTCGAATTAATTGAGAATGTCAATGGGGATGTGCACCAATATTTGAAGGAAATGCCCAAAGAGAAATGGGCTCTAACTTTTGATGAGGGTCTTAGATATGGGGCGATGATTACAAACGTCTTCGAGTGCTTAAATAGTGTTTTAAAGGGTGCTCACAGCCTGCCCATTACAGCAATGGTGAAATACACATGGTTTAAATTGAATGCTTACTTTGATGATCGTCGCAATAAGAGCATAGCGCAATTGAATTAGGGGAAAAAATGGTGTAAATATGCCTTGGATATCTTCATGAGAAATAAGGCGAAAGCGGAGCATCACAAGGTGACGAGATTGAGCACGCAACAACAATCATATCAAGTAGATACACCGCATAATCCAGGCACTGCTGGACATGGGGATCACACACATGGAGTTAATCTGCTGTGAAGAACTTGCACATGTCAAAAATGGAAACTGTACAAGATACCATGTTCACATGTCATTGCAGATTTTATTAAGTATCGACATGATGTAAAGCAGTACATTGACCCATGCTATAGCGTGGACGCACTGTTTCGAAGCTATGCTCCCATTTTCCCTGCATTGAAAGATAGATTATCATGACTGGATCCTAAAGAAACTTGAAGGGTCGTCCCTAACCCCCGATTGATCCGAGAAAAAGGTCGCCCTGTCTCAACACGAATCAGGAATGAGATGGACAAGGGCAGGAAACGGCCGAGAACCACAACATGGAAGGAGGGGGGGGTGGAAGGTGTAATGCAGGTTGTGTGACCAAGAGGTTCATAATCGAAGAACATGCCCTAAGCAGAACGAGGTACCGACGAGTGGTGGTCTCATGGACTAGGTACGCTAAGTTTGAACCGTGGCATCCTTCTAAATGCAACTTCAAACAAAATGCATGATATATGCCATTATATCAAAATGCAATATGCCATCCAATTATGTATTTTTAAAACTTAAGAAAAATTGGATAAAATTTTAAGGACCAAATATGAAATTTATACAATAAGCTACTTTCCCTATAGGATGCATACAAAAAGTCATTAGCATTGCGATTTGGAGTATTAGAAGGAAAATAAATAAATAAATAATAGGTTTTGAGATATCTTTTTTTCTCAATGAATTATTAAGCATATTCTTTTCTTTAAATTTTGCCAAGATGCAAAAAGACTTTTAGACAAGAAAGCAAGATCTGTTCACTTTAGTATATTTCATACTTATGTATGCAGAAGCCAAAACAGAAGTCACCTTTGGTACAAACAACTTGAAATTAATTATTTAAACATTGTGTCAATGATGCATGGTTTTTCTGCTTCTGTTTAATGCAAAGAATTATTGCTAGCTGCTTACTGCTTATGACAAACTCCTGGAAATGATTTTCGTTTTTGATATTACACATCAGTGATGGATGATGGAATATGGACCTTTGTGGCCTCACAAAGTTAAACACTGTATTTTATACTCTTAGTGGTTGGTAGGTTTGGGATCTTCCTTTCTTGATATTAAAGCTACTCCTTTCTTTGTCTATTAGGCAATGTTCCTCATTAGTTCACCAAAGATTAAACAATGCATTTTATCACCAACGAGTAATTGCCTACTTAATGTGATTGAAATTGGTTCCTAGCGGCTATATGCTAGTTTTGGATATCTTCATCTTTCATTTTACTCAAATCTTGAAGTAAAAATAAAAATCACTGTATGTTGGTTGAAGTTACTCTTGTACTTTTTGGAAATATCAAGTAATCCCAACGTACTATGGTATTCGTGAGATTTGAAACCAAAAAAATTGTTAATGAATATAATTGATTTTGCTATTTTCTGCATCTCTGTTCTGTTAAGAGGACATGTTGTAAGGTTGAGTTTAATCAACCATCTTGTTAGCTTTATTCCGTGTCAATTTGCTTGTAATTTAAGTACTTAGTAACCCTGTATTTAGGTGGGATTATTGTAAGGGTAGTGTGTGAGAAGATGTGAAGAAAAGCTCAAGTATGTGCAAGAAGGTAGAGATTCATGGCTAGGACTCGCGACTGGCAAGCCGCTAACTACAGGCATGTGAGATGCACACAGGGAAGCTGAAGGGTCGAGCCAGCTGTCGCATTACAGGATAAAAGTCCCAGGCTGGCCAGGCCGTTATCTCGCTGCTTGAACTTGCGACTCAGACCAGTCGCGAGGCCAAGCCGCCAATCAGCTCTGTTTGGGAAAAACTGACTCTTCGCATTCCTTTCTCACGCCACTATATATAGATCCTTATACCCACCAAATATAGAGAGCTTCTAGAGAGAATTTTGTGAGAGAAACCCTAGAGAAAAACAAAATTGATTTATCCACAATCTTTACTTTAGAGACTTTACAAATTCCTCTACTCTCTTCCTCTCCATTGTTATACCCTTGAGAGATTCTTAGCCAAATCATTTTCTCACCATACCCATATTCGTGAGAATGTTTATTTGGTGCTTTGGGAAGCAGTTAGGAAGGAACCAATCTATATTGGTTGATGCTATGGGTTACAGCGGAATCCAGTAAGCTAGAAAAGAAAAAGATTCGGCGCAACCTCGTTGGAGCAAGAAGCTTGGAAGGCTTAGGTACATCGAGTAGATTAGGCTTGGAGGGTCTATTACTGTTCATGTATCCCAACTACATTTTCTAGTGGATTATTGACCGCTTGGAGGGCGGTGGATAGGTTTTACGCCGAGGACTTCAGTTTCCTCTTCGATAACACATCGTGTGTTGTTCGTGTGTTTGCATCTTCCTTCCCTTTATCTTTGCCTTATATTTACTGCTGTGGATGTGTTTATATTTGACTTAGATTAGTTATCAATTCTGTGATTAGCTTATGTTCATTTTCTGCACATTAATTGTTTGATAATAAGCTTGAATTGATATTTTGTTATTTGGGGTCAAAACGTTCAAGGGCATTTCATACCCATATTGAACTTTCACATGTTATAAGATACTGCTAGATATAGTTTGAGTGACAATTGAGTAGGTTTCTTAAGCTTTTGCACACTTCCTTTATTATGTAACAAAAGGTGTTGTATAAGAAACTTTAGCGTGCATTATATATTGTTGCTGAAGTTTGTTTTTGGTTATCAGGAACTTGCAACTTCATGGCTGATTTTATCTGATGTTTTAAACTTTTAATAACTCTAACAGGTGATGGTGGACCCAGATCCAGTCCGACGTCCTTCTGAAAAAAGAATTGTTAGAAAATCCAATTTTTTACAAGGTCCTCCCACATGCAAAATCCTAAGTGCAGCCAGGATGATAGTTTGACAAGGACTTGAATGTTGTATGTGCAGCCTTTTACAACCCAGGAAGAAGGGCATAGGGTAGAATATTAATGCCCAATTGTGAGAATACTTTTCTTTAACATATGCTGTGTTTATGCACCAGTTTTCCCCCCAGGCTGCATATTTTGTAAAGTATGTAAAGGGGAAATCTTGAACAATGATGTATTATGATTTATGAACTGGAGGTATGCAATGCTAATGGAAAATTCCCTTTATTTTCAGTGTTTCAGTATCAATTTACTTGTTTATTGACTGCATTTCATTAGATATTGGAAGGCAAACTAGAAAGAAAGATTATCGACATTAGAATTTCAGACGCTGTTAATTAGTATATACCAGATTGAATAGATAAAACATTTATGCAAAATACGATTCTTATTTGAGAATTTTTTTTTTTTTTTTTATTTTTATTTTTTTGTGTATTATCACCAAGTTATTGCACAACACACTAAAGCCTCCCAAGAACATGAATATGAATTCCAAAACACAGAGATAGATCATTACAAACGGTACTCGAGTTTCACGGACTCGAGTATCAAACTCAAGAAATTGGGGCTTCCAATACAAATTGATACTCTAGTTTGCTGGACTCGGGTTCTGCTAACACAATACTTGAGTTTTATGTACTCGAGTATTAATGTGCATGATTTTTGCACTGAAGAAATTGGGGCCACATACAGATTAATACACGAGTTATAGAAACTCGAGTACATCCAAACACAATACTCGAGTTCAAGAAACTCGAGTACCAAGAGGAATTTTTAAATGCCCAGATGCCATGTTAGACGTGCCATGGTGGAATAGAAATTACGAACTCGAGTTTGATAAACTCGAGTACCATTTAGAACTCGAGTTTATCAAGCCATTGCACATAAAAAGTGGTAGATTCCCACTTAGTTCCGAAATAGTATTTTTTTTGCTACAAAGTTTATGAAAGGGTGGTATTTGGCTATTTTCACCCATTTTCTGTTAGTTAGTTAATGGTAGAGACCAAATTGACTCTAAGTTGAAAATAACAGAGACTAAATTGACTACTACAAAAATGTAGGGACCAAAATGGTGTTTTTGCCTATATTATATAACATGTCTAATATACTAATAACATGGTGCCAAGTTTTTTTTTTTTGGGGGGTGGGGGGGGGGGGGGGGGGGAGGGAAGATAGGATGAAGATCCTTCTTCTTTCTTATGGTGCATCTCATAGGTGTGTCGCGTGCATTGGCTATGCTCACGGTACTTGTGTGTGGTGTATGAGTGTATGAGAGAGTGCGGAATCATCAACAGTCATTGGAATTTCTAAAGATGTGATTGTTTATGTGAATTTTTTAAAACAATGATGGTTTTTTTTTTTTTAATTATGATAAATGTAGTTGCTTTAAGCTTAAATTAAATAAAATCGTGTCTTGAACCATAAAAAAAGTTTTAGGAGTTTAGTTACGTGTTAAAAGTATTCGCATCAATTCGTGCAAAAAATATAAGAGGTAATTTCAATCTATTTTAGCATAATATTTTTTTTGACTATTTTACATACTCACCTTTCAAAAAACATCACATCAAATTATTTATTTTAAACTATTTTCCATTAAAATATTAAGAGATCATTACACTCTCTTCCCTTAAGGTTTAGAGGAATGACAGTCCGCCCCAAACTTGAAAGGAAAAAGCACTCACCTCTCTTGAGGTTTGAAGAAATTAACACTTCCCCCCTCCCCCTTTTGTTTATACTAGTAATGAATTATTCTAAACTTTATTAAAATCTCTTTACAAAATTTTAATCATGGTTGTTAAAAAAATAACTAATAAATTTTGAATAAAAATTCAAAATTTATTAAGCACTAAAACATTTGCAACAAAAAATCTCTCCATAATCCATTTAAAAAGGGAAAAAATATATTAATAGGCAAAATTCACACTTAATAGTTTAAAATACACCTTAATTAAAAATTAAAAATTTTGAATTTTAATTATGAAATATGATAATTTGGTGAAAATGGCACTGTAGCACCTTTAGGCGAAATATGTGGAAATCTACTACTATTTCAAAAATAAGTAGCAATCTACCACTTTTTTGATACTCAAGTTCATGGAACTCAAGTTCCATAAAAATTTTTGAGATATTTTGAAGTCTATTTTTTCAAAGAATTCGAGTTCATGGAACTTGAGTATCATTTAGAACTCAATTTCCCTAGACTTGAGTACAAAAAAGTGGTAGATCCCTATATATTTCCAAAACAGTGATACATTCATATATATTTCCATAAACAGTGGTAGAAGGCCATTTTGGCCCAATAATTTTGGAAACCCACCCTTTACTAGTACACAACATTTTAATATTAATTTAAAAAATTTTGGTTAATCAAATGTCAAAGGGGAATATGTTTTTTCTTTTCATGTTTAGGGTGGAGTGTCATTTCCCCAATCCTCAAGGGAGGAGAGAGTAATTACCCCAAATATCAATTTTCCTTAATATTTTTTAATTGTTTCTCTTTATTCTTAAGACCATACCATATCGTACTAGCCGATACAACCAATATTTTCCGTTTCGATGACCAATCTGGTACAAGTACACCTCTATATTTTCTCGCTTCAGATACCAGATCATTCCAGCTTGTACCGGCCATTCCAACCAATTTCGGCTATTTCGACCGAAAAAATACATTTCGCCTAGAATAGAATCTTCGAGGAAAAAAAAAATGACAAGCAGCTCCAGCCCCCATAGACATCAATCCTTCACCATAACCAACCTTGGACAACCAAGCACTTTGGGTAGATCCCTTAGCCTAAATTGGAAACCATCTTTGTTTATCTCTCTTGTTGCTGATTTTTTTTTTTTTTTTTTCTCTTTTTTGAGGAAAAGTAGTTGAAACACGTTTGTTATGTGATATGAGACTAAGTGTGCGTTTGGGTAGAAATTATTTCTACCCATGTCTGTGTTTCCAGCATTTTACTCTTTTTTTTTTTTTTTTGGCATGTGTTTCAAGTCCTAAATTTCACTATTACGGCTATTGTTCATGCACTATTCATGAACAGTAGCAGTAATATTTGACTTTTCAGCCACTTTTTAGCACATCAGTGGATCCCGTGCACTGTTCACAGGACCCACAAACTTCAATTTTCAGTAACTTTTTCATTAAAAATCAGTCTCATAGTACTATTCATATATTTAAAAATTATTTTGCTATAATATTTTTAGCTGTATCCAAACGGACCCTAAAAGGCTAGGGTTTTGGAGTATTATATTATGTCTGCACTCTCTCTGGACAGTTGGATGAAACTTAAGGAGCATTCCCCGGCTGTAATTTTGTTTAGAACTTATTCTATTTTTTTCATGGTAGTTTGGGTTTATTAGTATTAGCACAAGTTGAATTGGGCTCTTGTGTGCGGAACTACCAACCAGCCCGCCAATTTTATTCTTATATAATAATAATAATAATAATAATAATAATAATAATAATAAATTTAACCTCCCAAAAATTAACAGTTAAGGAAAAGTTTTTTTTTTTTTTTTTTTTTTAAACTAACGAGAGAAAAAAAAAATGTTGTTTTGATTAACGATACTTCGAAAAGACATGCGTAAGGCTTGGGTTATTGTATGGGTAAAAATTAAAATAAGATTTTTTGATTGGTGCAAGAACTAAACAATTAAATGCATATATAAATATTATTTGAGGTTTTTAAAATGTTAGTGACAACTCCGAAACGGTATATCGGTATTAATTGGTATTGAAATATTTCGTTTTCTTGACCAAACCGAAACACCCTCCGGTACGGTATTAACTCCCTTACAATAACCACTATCCACTCTTCCTTCATTCTCAAGATACATAAAGAAAAAATAAACAACTAAATGCAATATGAATAGTGCTAGCATAAATTTACATAGTTATTATAGCAAACTTGTAAATTTACATAATCATATATGAACTAATATAAGTCATTTTTAAGCAAAATTGTGTAAATTGTACACATTTTTTTTTTCTATTATGCACATGCTGATGTGAATGCTCTTAATGTGTCAATACCTAATAATTTTGATTATTCCTTGAAAATGTGTGTTTCGTGATATAAATAATGGTCCAATCTTGAGGATATTTGTCTCATAATTACTTAGTGGCACATACAACAAATGGTTATCAAAGTTTTGGCTATCTCAAGTGGTTATCAAATGAATATTTGCCTCATAATTACTTGGTGGCACATAGTATTTTAGCATATTGTTTAAAAATTCATTCTTGTACTTTTGTTTTTCATTTTTTAGACCGGTTTTATTTGGCATTTTCAAGTAACCATATGGTGAATAATTTTTATATAAATACAATAGGATTAGAATACATGATAACTGATTCATGATGATTGCTTTTTATCATTAGGTCAACATACTGATGAGTTTCATTTTAGTGCAGGTGACATTCATCCCTAAATTTTTTATTCAAAATCATAAAATTTTACCAATTAAGATAATAGGAATACATTATATAACAGATATATATATATATATATATTCAAGAAAATAAGATTTATTTGTTAGAAAATTAGATATTGATCTAGATGGTTAGAAAAACAATTCACTAATTTTTCTATTATCAATCGATAGTTGATTGCTGAATTTTATAACTTATTGAGAATGAGATTAAAAAAATAAATCCATAATTTGGAGGAAAAATGAAAGGCTGGTTTGGGCTAGGTTTTGTAGGATGGCCTAAAATGGAAATCGGGGTCTGTGAGCCCAAACCCGTTCCAACGATGCAGCTAGTTCATGAGTTGACTCAGTTGAGTTGAGTTGAGTCACGTTAACTGGTCCGAGTCGTTACAATAAAACACTTTAAACCCAAAACCTTTGAAAATCCTCAGAAACCTGGCTTGTCTGTTGGTGAAAATGGCCAAGTACCACCAATTTGCAAAATTTGTAGAAAAAAGCATTGTTTCGGAAATTATTAGTGATGTACCACTTTTCTAGTACTTGAGCTCTACAAACTCGAGTTCCAAATGATACTCGACCACAGTAAACTCGAGTTCCCCCTAGTTTTGCCACTGTGGCACGTCTGACATGGCATTTGGACATTTAAAAATCCATTGGGTACTCGAGTTTCTTGGACTCGAGTACTGTATGTACCCAAGTCCATTAAACTCGAGTATGGCTTGGGAATATAAGTGAACTTATCCAGGTTCATACTCAAGTTTCATGGACTCAAGTACTGTGTTAGCAGTACCCGAGACCTTTAAACTCGAGTTTGGTCTTCAGATATGCATCATACTAACTACTAGTACTACTCAAAGATATTTGTGCTTCTTGAAACTAAGATCTTTGTTTCATTTTAGCAAACAAGTCCTGTTCCCCATCAATTTTGGTATTTTCCACTTTATAGCAGGTAAGTTCTTGTGCAAGTCCAAGGGAACAGCTTGAAGCCTTCGGTCTCGGAATTTGGTTTCTCCCACAGATACAGATGCCAAATTTTGAAGGGCAGTTATAATATCTGTACAAAGTTTACTTTGGACCCTTAAGGTGAATTTTCTCAAAACAAAATATTTAATAAAAATGGACATCCTTATCTTCTGAGTCAGCGGCAAAAGTAACAGTTGCATTGATATGTCTGCAAAAATAAATGTGCAGGATCCTTTCAGCAATTGAATTTTTAGACATTGAACTCTTGAACCACTTGTGAATAAATAGGATCCTAATTGTGCATCTGCAATTCTATGCTTCCACTATCTGATTTACGTGAATTGAACTTTTAGAAGCTTTTCTTTCTTTAACCTCAGGAAACTTTATAAATTAATCATGTTACCTTGCATGACAACTGATATACCTCATTATGTCAGATTGCTGATTAGGATCTTATTTCATTTTTTTTTAGCAGAGACATTACCACAACATTCCCAAGCTTTGTGTTCCGTTCACAAGTTGATGATACCTGAACTCGAGATTTGCGCTGAAATTCAGCAGATTTTGTCAAGTATGGTTGGTTCGCTTCAAGACATTATGGCCCTCTTATATGTTAGGGGGCCTAGAGAAAGGTTTTGCATCATTTTGGCTTTGGGTGTGAGGGTTTTTTGTCATGTGTATTTGTATTCAGTGACTAGATTCTCTCTTCTTTCTGGATGTATGAGGTATGTGGGATTTTATCATGGAGCTTGCAGATATAATGGTTTATGGTTGTGCTTTTCGGACAAAGATTTCAATGGTGTGAAAAAATTTGTAAGCAACAAACAGAATCCTTCAGGGGTTCTTCTGAAAAAAAAAAAGAATCCTTCAGGGGAAGAACTCTCTATTGGTGCAATTTTATTTATTCAGAGTATTGGATGAATGGCCAATGGAGAATGTTTACTTGCATGAAACCATACATGGCAATTCTAAACCATCTTCCACAAACCTGTCATAATTTAACCAAGACTAAAATGAATTTAATATTCGACCTTAAAATTTGAAAGGTGGAAATTCTGTACTCGGACAAATTTGAAAAGGTCCATCGGCAATGGAAAGATAGAGTTCATTTCTTTCAATTACTTTTTGAGATTGTAATTTAATTTTGAATGAGATGAGACCGTATATTTCAACCTGAATATAATGGCATGTTATACACTAATACTAATTGCAGCATCTAGAATTAAAATAAGCCAACAAGACATTCATAGACCTTATATTGAGCAAGTTAAAGAGAGCAGCTAGCAGTGATTGTCCTGTTTGTGGATTCTGGCAAAGGGGATGTTAGCCCCCGAATCAAGTTCCTAAACAAGGGTGTTAAGAGAATTTACTCGATAAAGAGATTCCATTCTATGTCAGTAAAGTGGAAAATTCCTGCAGCCTGGCTAGTAGTTACTATTTAGGGAAAAAGGACTGAACATTTGGAAAAGAAAACGGTCTGCCACTACCAAATCTTCCCAATTAGCAGTGGGAATAGATTCCAAGACATAACCCAACTTACCTATTGCCTTTGATTAACTCAGATTCTGAGTTCATTCCTTTAATTGCAAAAGAACATGCAAAGATAAGAACCTGATGAGTGTATACAGCAGAAATTAACATTCATGAACAAGAATGACTTACATTGCCATTCTTGACAATAACATGGATGTATTGTCAAACAGTGAAGGACCTATTTTTCTCATTTTCAAACCTTAACCAAAGTAGATTGTCCATAACAATAATTTGTAGATCACAAAAACCTAACAGATATCTTTGCTCATAAGCTCGTACCAACGACTAGTAAAATTCCAGTACTCTACCTTAGGTTTTCCAATTCAATTCAACCATGTGGCTGCATTGACCAATGAACCACGTGGCTGAATTTTATTAACCTCGGAAAAGATAACACTAGTTTTGCTACAATGATCGATAGTGGTTGAATTCAGTTGGAGAACCAATAGGTACAGAACCTAATGAATTGTACCTAAGTTTTGCCCAATACTAAATTATGTTTCTTAATTGTTCAAAAGGAAAGGAACAAAATATAATAGCTTGGTACTTAATTAATCCTAATCAAAACCTAATTTTATCAATACAGTGATATAAGCAAAACCCCACCAGGACAAAATATAATAGCTTAGTACTTAATTAATCATATGCTCGAGTACCATATCTATCTCTTTTATTATTATGCATGTTTGTCATACCACTTCGTGGCAATATATATCCAAATCCCAGAATGAAATAAACAAAAACAAAAACAAAAACAAAAACAAAAAAAAAAAAAAAAAAACTACAGAACATTTGCACAAAGACCACACTTTGTATTTCAAAATATAGATACAATAAGATTCTTTATGGCAGACTAAGGTTCTTCACCCATATTGTTGTTTACTGAGGCAAAACACACCAACAACATTACAAACATGAAAATAACCATGACAAAACGAACTTGTATATTCTCTCACACTCTCTCTAACCCTCTTAAGTTTCTCCCTAGCTTCAACATAAAGCTCGTGAGCTTCTCTTTCCCTTTGAATTTTACTGATGCATTGGTCTATTCAGGACTTGGATGCATAGGTCTGTTCTGGACTTGTGTCAAAATGCTTTTATCTTATTCTCCATATCTAACCATAGCCCTTTCTCAATATCTACAATGAAAAGTTGTTTCAATATAACCTAAATTATGCTCAGTTTGAACCAGAGAAATCACACATAACTAAAACTAAACTTCTTCACAAGCAAAGAAATCACTATAATAGAAGTAGAAAATTGAACTTCTTGCTGTCAGTAATAAATTTCATCCTCAATGCCAAATTCTATTGAACCAATCACAAAAATAGGTAATGCCAGTGGATAAACATACAAATCAAATAGTCTTATAGCAATTTTAAGATCTAAAAACGTTACCAAAGAGCCTTCTTAAAACTCATCAAGTACATATTTTTTGAGTAATACAGCTTGTAAATGGGAAGAAAAAAGCATCCATAAGGTTGCCTAAAGTAAAAGGAAGTTTCAGTTTTCAAGACATACTGATGACAAACAAACAAATTGATGAACATAAAGTGGTAAAACAACAAAAAACATACTTACAAGAAAGCAAGCTAAGGGATTTTGGCCAAAAACACAGGAAAAGGCCCAGACAAGCTATTGTTGTTCAGCCTCCTAGTCTTATAACATGACAAAAATAAACAGTATTAACTAAGATCATATAATTGATTACATAAAAATCCTAAAACATAAACTATACACAGTATATATATGGTAGGGCACTTGAAGATGATCATGTTAACAGAGGCCAAGTCAAAGTTGACACCCTTAATGGTAGGGTACTTGAAGATGATCATGCTAAGGAGAGTGCTTTCACAATTGTAAAATATGCAATCAGAGAAAACTTCTAAAATCCAATAGGTTAAAAGTGGAAAAGTGAAATAATGGCCAACCCACAAATGACCTAACACCCCTCAGAGAAAGAAAAAAATGAAAAACATTACATTACACATAGGGCAGTTACACATTACATTACATTAACCACTTAGTATGCAATTTTTGCGACAAACCAAATGGCAATGCTAATGACTTTTTGTATGCATCCTATAGGGAAAGTAGCTTATAGTATAAATGCCATATTTGGTCCTTAAAATGTTATCCAATTTTTCTTAAGTTTTAAAAATACATAATTGAATGGCATATAGCATGCATTTTGATCTAATGACATATATCATGCATTTTGTTTCAAGTTGCATTTAGAAGGATGCCACGATTCAAACTTAGAGTACCTAGTCCGCGAGACCACCACTCATCGATACCTCATTCCGCTTAAGGCATGTTCTTCGGTTATGTCCCTCTTAGTCACACAACCCGCATCGCACCTTCCTCCCGCCTCCTTCTATGGTATGGTTCTCGGCCATTTCCTGCTCTCGTCCATCTCATTCCTGATTCGTGTTGAGACAAGGCGACCTTTTTCTCTGATCAATCGGGGGTTAGGGACAACCCTTCAAGTTTCTTTAGGATCTAGCTATGATAATCTATCTTTCAACGCAGGGAAAACGGGAGAATAGCTGCGGAACAGTGCATTCAGGCTATAGCATTGGTCAATGTACTGCTCTGCATTATGTCGATGCCTAATACAAATTGCAATGACATGTGAACATGGTATCTTGTACAATTTTCATTTCTGACATGTGTAAGTTCTTTGCAGCACATTAACTCCATGTGTGTGATCCCCATGTCCAGCAGTGCCTGGATTATGCGGTGTATCTACTTGATATGATTATTGTTGTGCACTCAATCTTGTCACCCTATGATGCTTCGCCTTCGCCTTATTTCTCATGAAGATATCCAAGGCATATTTATACCATTTTTCCCCTAATTCAACTGCGCTATGCTCTTATTGCGACAATCATCGAAGTAAGCATTCAATTTGAACCATGTGTATTTCACCATTGCCATAATGGGCAGGCTACGAGCACCCTTTAAAACACTATTGAAGCACTCAGAGACATTTGTAGTCATTGCCCATATCTAAAGCCCTCGTTAAAAGTTAGAGCTTATTTCTCTTTGGGTAAATCCTTCAGATATTGTTGCGCATCTCGGTTGACATTCTTAATTAATTTGAAAGTGACATTAAACTTTTGCTCCTGGGTAGCACTTGCTGCCCTCCATACTAGATTCTTTAAAGTTTCATTGTTCCATCTACTGTTGACGTTACCGCATACATGACGAAGGCAATAACGATGTGCTGTCATGGGAGTCTACAAAAAGTTTCAATTAGTATCTTTGAAGATAGCTTGTATCACAAGGTGTCTGTCAGATATGACACACAGCTTTCTTCGGTTGGTAACATAGCTTCTTATACAAGCCAAAAACCAACCCTAAGTCTCTGTGCTCTCGCTCTCAACAATGGCGAAGGCTAGTGGATACCTCTTATTATTAGCATCTGTTACCATTGCAATCATCAATTTCCCTTTATATTTTCTATATAGGTGGGTTGCATTAATGCTAATCACTGGCCTACAGTGCTTGAACCCAATAATACATGGATGAAATGCCCAAAATACGGCCTTGAATGTATAAGTTCTTTGTTCATAATTATCGTCCACTAGTAACTTATACTTTGTACCCGAACTTGCATCCTTAAGTCTTGTCAAAAAACACGACAACTTTGCATAAGACTTCTTAAAATCCCCATATATAGCTGCAACGGCCTTTTATTTGGCAACCCATACCTTGTATATGAACCATAATGATTACGTTAGAAATGAATACAAGTTAAATAATTATAGTTGAAGAAAACAAATCAAGAGTCACTAGGCTATAAGATGAAGATAATATTTCTTTCTCTTTATTCCTTTTTTTTTTTTTTTCAATTTCATTTTTCATAATATAAGGTATTCATGGGTTTTGGGAAAAAATATTGTTGGAAATTTAGACCCCTTAAACCACAACCAGATTGCGTAGCCTAGATTAATTAGCCAAGTTGTTACTTAGTCAAATTAACAATTCTAGGTTAAAACAATCAAACAATCATATCATGCATGTAAAACATATAAAGCAGCGGAAATAATAAAGAACACACGATATGATCACCCAGGAAACCACACGGAAAAACCTGGGGAGGATTTGACCTACCGATCCTCAAAGCAAAACGGAATCCACTAAGAAAGAATTGAAGTTCTTACAAAATGACTTACAAGCTCCCCGCTTGACTTCCTAATGCTACCCACTAGTAAAACTTCCTGACACGACCACGCGTAGGCTCCGAGTCCACGGACTACTTCTTTCTTTGTATTCCTTCAATCAGGTACAAGCTCCCTGCTTGTTTATCTTTAAGCTTCAATGGCAGCAACCAAGTTGATCATCAAGATGTAGAAGAATCTCAATCTTGAAAACCCTAAGCTTTGTGTAAAGGAAAGCTCCTCTAGATCTCACAAGAGATTTACACAAAACCGCAATGTATGAGCAACAATACAACTTGTGCAACTCTCAAAACGTGGCTAGGGTTTTGCCTTATATACCTAGGGCAAAAACAGAAAACCCTAAACGTTTAAAAGAGTTTGGGCTGAGCTGGAATTTCTGCAAAATCGCATCTGGGCCGATTTTCGATTGATCGAGAATTACCTTCGATCGATCGAGCCAGGCCGAGAAGCCCCAATGCTTCTGCAGTCACTCGATTCCAACTTTACAAGATTTAACCAACTTTGAGCAAGCCTAAACAAGACTAAATACATTGTTTTGATCATGGTTTACCAACATTACAAATTAGAGTTCTAAATACACAAAATCCTAAGACCATAGAACCTAACAAACTCCCCCTTTGGCAATCCGTGACAAAACACAAATTAAAAGCTCAAAGTTTACAATTGAAAAGCCCTTTACATAAATAATGCTCATAAACTCAAATTCAAACCTAACTATTATCCATCGGTTGCAAGTGTAGACAGCAGCTTGTTGAATCAACCTGTATATTCCTGAAATACTCAACAAACACATAAACGCATGTGTGGCAGAAAATAGTATATAAACAGGTATAATATTCTTGTAAGATTCACACAACACATAATAAAGATATATATCAATGAATCAACTCATAAATATAAATCAATAAGCAGTGAATCATGAGATAACAAGAATCAAATAAACATGTATATCAATATATCAAAGTTACTCCCCCTAACATAAATATCCCCAAAAAAATGATATACAAGGTGAAGCACCTAGATACAATCTAATAAACTCCACAAAACAAAATCTCATGCCACAAAAAAATATTTCCCCCTAACTACAAAATCTCCTCAAAAAGTCAAAACTCCTCTACAGTCAGTATATCCACTCCCCCTTTTTGTGACGGAATGCCAAAGGGTAGTCAAGAGTCGCCATCAAAAGGTGGTGGTGAAGGTGAATGAAGACGCGCCAAATCTGCCTGCAAAGCTCGAATCTCATCGAACAAATCCATCAAAATCTGACCATGAGCCGCCTGAACGGTCATGACAGTCTCCAAAGTACGACGAACATCGAAGTCGGCCGAAGGAGGTGGAGGAACAGCAGCAGCAGCAGCATCAGAATCATCACCAATTGGATCAGGAATATCCTCACCAGCAGGACCTGTAGAAGACGAAGGAGAAGGAGGAGGAGGAGCGCTAGAAGATGGCTCAGACCTAGGGTGTTTAGAACCAGCTCGAAGATGAGCGGCCCTCTGTCTAAGAAAAGACGCACCTATAGGACCTATAACATGAACAGGCTCAGATGAGGGGAAGTCACTAAGAGCAAGATACAGCAAAATCCTATGAATGAAAATAGGATGAACAAGGGCATGAGCAGTAGATGAACTCCTATAAACTTCGTTCAAAGAACGAAGAAAAAGATGAGGAAAACTAATAGGAGCATCTGTGACTAAGGCGTACAAAAATACACACCTCTCGAGAGGAATGGTGTGAACATGAGAGATAGGCCAGAGGGAATGACAGGCTATCCTAAAGAAAAGATAATGTAACCGGAGAGCTCAGCAGAAGTGATCCTAGGATCAGAACCCCACTGGACAGTAGTCCCAGTAATGTAAGACAAAACATCGCTCAACTCGGGAGACTCAGAATAAGGATAGACAGGCTCACGAACCAACGGTACCCCTAGAGCATCAGCCACTACCTGAGGAGTAATGGAGTACTCTACGCCTCGTATCCAACTCCTAACAAGAGTGTTGGAATCATAGACGAGGATAGAGATGTTCAAGTAGAACTCTCTAATCAAGATAGCCGAAGGAGGAGGGTCAGACACATCTAACAAAGGCAACCATCCTCGACGCTCAAAGTTTGCCCTAATGGCAGGATCTAACTCATCTAGAATGACAGATCGCTCAGCCCAAATCTTCCTCTGAAGATTGAGCTTCTCATAGGTCTCTTGGTTTTTCTCGCTCGGAAACCTTTCATGGTCAAAGGAAGGGGGGGAAGGAGAACAAGAGGGAATGGTCCTACGAGCTCTAGTCTTCCTAGGCATGATGCTAAGGAAAGGACAAGGACACAAAGACAAAATCAAGAGAACAAAAACCAAGAAAAACTAAGGGCAGACTGCAAGTTAGCACAAAAACAATAGACTGACAAATCTATATGATGCATGAACAATAACAATGTTATGATGCATGTACTAATGCAGGAAACATAATTCAAATTAAGTTCAATTACACAAAATTGGCTTGAACATAGAGTTTCTTAACAAAAACCCTAAAAATTTGAAAACCACTTGATGGATTTTGCAACAAATTGATGAATTAATCATTACACAACGTTGAAAACAGATGATAATAACTAATTGCATCAATTACACAAGCCAATTTCATCAATTAAACTCAATTTCACAAAAAGCCCCAATTCGGATCAAATAGGAACCCTAGAATTTTCAATTTTTCATCAAACTCAAAATTGATCAAATTAATCATCAAGGAACTAGTATGTGATGTGTCCCCATCAAAACCCATTGATCAATTGCTAAAAATAAGTCTTGAATCAATCAAAAATCCCATAAAGAAAAGTCCGAAAATCTCCCTTCAATGCATGAAAAAATGCATGTAAATGTGAAAATAAATTGAAAAGGAAGGGCAAAATAGACTTATCGGCTTGAGGAAAGAGATTCCTTGCAAAAAATCCGGAGGAAAACGACAAAAAATTGACAGAGATGCTTGCCTCGTCGGAGAGAGAAAAGGAAAGTTTGAAAAAGTTTGAATAGTTCTTAGAAAAAGTCAAATTTCTTCCTTTTTAAAAAGCTTCTCCACAATCTTCGATCGATCGAAAAATACATTCGATCGATCGAATGTTCCAGTCATTTTAGAACAATCCAGCCCACTTTTTCGATTGATCGAAAAATACATTCAATCGATCGAAATGGGCAGAAACTCACAAAAATTTTGAGAAAAACACAGTTTTGAAAAATGCAAGTCCAATTTTAAAAATAACTCCTCAAAGCATTTGATTAAAGAAAAACAAAATGCATGAGTATGAAATGGAATGCTTTTTCAAAAACCCAAATTTTCAAACCCAATTTCATCAAAAACAAGATTCAATTGTCCTCCCATTTAATTTTCTCAAGCCAAATTATGTTGTGCACAAATCTCAAGATATTTTCAAACTTGGTTGGTCAAACCAAAAAACACACACACTAGCATGTACAGTGTTTAACAAAGAGAACTTGTGAAGTGTGTAAAACTAGCAAAAAAACTTGAGATACATGTGAGGTGATATGTGAATAGCAATCAACCACAAAGTCTACACAATTCATCACACAGAATTTAAAAGAGACTATCATCTAAAGAGTTACATCCTATAACTCCCACATCTCCTAGAACAAAAGCTTGCAATCATGTAAGTTTCTTGCATTTTTGCCTCTTATTTATGTGAAATGGCATTCAGCCTAATAGTACACACCGGTTTGAATTAAGTGAATTGGCATCAAGCCTAATAATACACACCAATTTTAATTTTAAATGAGGCTACACCTTATGTTCTTTTTGTGCATGTGCTACACTTTTTCAAGCACAAAATCTTATGATATGCACTAAGGTGTTCATGATTGGCTAGTGAACAGTGGTGAGATGGTTATTTATGCCTTTCTCAAAAGGATCAAGTCCGACAGTCAAAGAACATGTGACTACATGATTAAGGCAAAGTGATTAAAAACCACATACATCTTTCCCACACAACATGCACTACAAATTTTCAACTAGTCAAGTGCAGTAAATAAGCTCATCCAAGTTAAACAAGGTACACAGGACATGACATGTGTAAAAAGATTGACCAACCTTGTTTTTAGGAATCAAGAAAATAGTGTCAAAACATAGTTTTTGCTTTCTTCCTTTTTTTTTTTTTTTTTTTTAAAAAAAAAATTAAAAGAGAAAACAAATGAATCCTAGAATGAAATGCATGAATGTAATGCAATGCAAGTCCTAGAACAAAAAGACAAAAAAAATCAAAGAACAATGGTTACAAAGGATAGAGCAATGAAGCACAAGGACCATGTCAGAAAGACTCAATTAGTTCGAGTCTTTTGCATCCAAAACTTTTTAGATGCACCACGAGCATTGGAGTTCTTTTTCACTTTAGAGTGATTCCCAACTCCAGGATTGGAATAAAGGTTTAACGCCTTTACCAATTCACCAATTAGTGTCATAGGATCTTGTGCTTGAGGCACAGGCACTTTTGGTTTCTTAGCTCTTTTATCAGCTTGAAACTTGTAACAGTTAGGACGGATATGTCCAGACTTACCACAATAATGACAAACCCAAGCAGGTTTACCATGCATCTTGTCCTTGGATTTGGTAGGCTCCTTAGGTTTGGATTCCCTTAAGTCTACCCTAATCTTCTTAGGTGGTGAAACTTCTACCGGTTTAACAACCTCACTCACAGGGGGTTTAACAGTTTCACTCACACCCTCACTCACAGAAGGAATAGAAGAAGAAGCAAGAACAAAGACAGTGGAATGGGGTGCAGAATCAAAGATGCTTTCAACATATCCTATCCCAGATTTATCAGAAGAAAACTTTTGAACATTCAGCATGTGATCAAGTTTAGAACTAGCAGATCTAGCAACAGTTAAATCATGTTTCAAAGTTCTAACTTTATCAAGCAATAGCATGTTTTCAGATTTAACATTATTCAAAAGCTCATTTGCATCAAACAATTTAACAAGCAAGCTCTTCTTTTCAAGCTCAAGAGCATCAATTTTCTTTACGCCTAGATCAACTTTCATAGCATCCTTTGCAGCAATTTTGCAAAGTTTGTTGTAGGCCTCTTGAAGATCTGCATCTTTAGAGAGTTCCCCATCAGTAAGGTTCTCCTCAGCAGATATGCTTTCATTTACTTCAACAGTAGCAGTGAAAGCAATGAAGTTTCCATCCTCGTCACAACCGGACTCATTATCAGAAACCTCATTATCACTAAGGATTACAGCCATATCTTTACCCTTATTTCTCAAAAAAGTAGGACATTCAGATTTGACATGACCATACCCTTGACAACCAAAACACTGAGGACCCAAAGAATTATTTGAAGATTGACCTACTTGTTCTCTAGGTTTTTCAAAATTATTAACCTTAGTGTGATCATTCTTCCTAAAGTTTCTAGGTTCAACAGTGTTGGTATTCCTTGCCTTCCTATTAGTGTTTCTAAGGAAATTTCTAAAATTCTTGGCAAGGTAAGCTATCTCAGTAGGAGAGAGCTCATCATCAAATCCACCAGTCTCAACATCATCAACAGACTTTAGAGCCATTGATTTGGATTTGGTAGTCTTGGGTAAGTCAGACTCATAGGACTGAAGCGATCCTACAAGTTCATCCATAGGGATGGTGTCAACATCCTTACTTTCAGTAATGGCTGTCACTTTGGGTCTAAAGTTTTCAGTTAAGGATCTAAGAATCTTCCTAACAATCTTAGGTTGATCATAGACTTCACCCAAATTATAAGCAGAATTAACAATATCATTGAGTTTAGCATAAAACTCATCAAAGGTTTCATCATCAGACATTCTAATGCTTTCAAACCTAGAAGTTAATTGCTGCAATTTGTTTATCTTAACAGCCTTTGTGCCTTCATACATAGTTTGGAGGATTTTCCAAGCAGTATGAGCAACCTCAACATTAGAGATCCTCTTAAATTCCTCCATTGAAGCAGCATTAAAAATGGCATTCATAGCTTTGCTATTAAATGCAACTGCTTCTTTCTGAGAAGTTTGCCACTCATTCACAGGAGTAGTGGGCTTCTCCCAACCATATTCCACAGAGTTCCAAACTCTCTCATCAATAGATTTCAGGAATGCTTTCATCCCTACTTTCCAGTACGCATAGTTGTTCCCATCAAAGTGAGAAGGAACAAATAGAGAGTGTCCATGCTCCATGACAACTGGGGTCAAGGATCAGCTTAGAGATGAAAATCTCAAATACAAGAGCAACCCGCTCTGATACCACTTGTTGGAAATTTAGACCCCTTAAACCACAACCAGATTGCGTAGCCTAGATTAATTAGCCAAGTTGTTACTTAGTCAAATTAACAATTCTAGGTTAAAACAATCAAACAATTATATCATGCATGTAAAACATATAAAGCAGCGGAAATAATAAAGAACACACGATATGATCACCTAGGAAACCACACGGAAAAACCTGGGGAGGATTTGACCCACCGATCCTCAAGGCAAAACGGAATCCACTAAAAAAGAATTGAAGTTCTTACAAAAGGACTTACAAGCTCCCCGCTTGACTTCCTAATGCTACCCACCAGTAAAACTTCCTGACACGACCACGCGCAGGCTCCGAGTCCACGAACTACTTCTTTCTTTGTATTCCTTCAATCAGGTACAAGCTCCCTACTTGTTTATCTTTAAGCTTCAATGGCAGCAACCAAGTTGATCATCAAGATGTAGAAGAATCTCAATCTTGAAAACCCTAAGCTTTGTGTAAAGGAAAGCTCCTCTAGATCTCACAAGAGATTTACACAAAACCGCAATGTATGAGCAACAATACAACTTGTGCAACTCTCAAAACGTGGCTAGGGTTTTGCCTTATATACCTAGGGCAAAAACAGAAAACCCTAAACGTTTAAAAGAGTTTGGGCTGAGCTGGAAATTCTGCAGAATCGCATCTGAGCCGATTTTCGATCGATCGAGAATTACCTTCGATCGATCGAGCCAGGCCGAGAAGCCCCAATGCTTCTACAGTCACTCGATTCCAACTTTACAAGATTTAACCAACTTTAAGCAAGCCTAAACAAGACTAAATACATTGTTTTGATCATGGTTTGCCAACATTACAAATTAGAGTTCTAAATACACAAAATCCTAAGACCTTAGAACCTAACAAATATCATGCTTATACTTCCATGAAGACTGATGTCTCTACATTGTATTGAAAAAAGAATACAAGTTAAAGAATATCATGTAGTGAGATATTTCGTGTTTTAAGTCTGCCAAAGCAACGTGGCGTAAGTTCTTTATCTTATACATGGGGTCTTCTCGTATATAGCGCTCAATTACGTATGCTAGGAATGCCGAATCAATCATCCGACCATCATGAGCATTCTGAATTTTGTCCCACGTGTGAGGGCCCTTGCATTTTGTGATCTTCCAGACATTGTCTCCCTTGCAACAGATCGCACAGATAGACCATGGACAAGAATCATTTTCAGAACTCACCATAAGCCTCTTTGAGTCTAAATGCTCAGTTTTGAAGCTAAAATTCTCTCGCACTGCGTACCAAGTCAACGCATGTCGCACCACCAATTTAGTCGAGAATACCATCCCTTTCATTGGCTGCTCCCTAGGTGTCCAACTTGATACTTCCGCTTGCATAATCAGTAATGGATCAAACATATTATCCCAAGTATTTTTGGTGAACCATTCTGGTGTAGGATCGGGACCAGGGCCTGTATCTCTATTCTCTTCTACAACCACATCTTCGATATGATCAACATCCTCATGTTCACCCATGGTACCTAGGAGCTCCTCAAAGTCATCCCTAGTAACATTGATATGGTTGCATCATCACTAAGTCCGTGATCATCTTCATTTTCGGATGTGCCCCCATGTAGCTCATCATGAGATAAATGCTCTCCGTTATACATTTGTTGGGGGCCCTTCCTCCTCTTCAGTCAAGTTCACATGGGAAAATGTCTGCCACGATTCACTGCCATACCCATCTCCTGTGTTCTCTACACACCCTTGATAAGACTGTAATGGTATTGAGTTAATGTGCTCATCTACAGTTGCATCCAAAACAGTATGTTGTGAGCCCTCTCCAGCCTCTATTATGGAAGGCTCAACAGTGACATAGAGATCCGAAGCAACGAATCCTTTCACCACCATTTGTTCAACAACTTCCCACATCATCTTCACTTCGGCGCCACCTGATAACTGTAGTGAATTGTAGAAAACTTGGGTGTCTACAACCCATTGAGGTGCTTGATACATGATGAAAATCTTATGCCTAGAGTGGTCTAACCCCATCACCTTCAATATTCTTCATTGCAAGTTCATAAGGCCTATCCCACACTTCACCTTAACACATTTTTGCTTTTGGTTCGAGTCTTGGTATGACAACCCATACAACTTATAATAATACGTCTCTCCATAAAAGTGAAAATCCATCATCGACCTATTATTAACAATGTAAAAGTTGTCATAATCTATAACCACTTACATAAATTTGGCGAATGATAAAAACAATCTATATTCAAACTTAATCTCCTCGACTTTGTGTATAGACATATAAATAATTGAATCTTGATCATTCAAATAATTTATACACATAGACATAATATGCACTTAACCATATATATATATTTTATACACATATAAAATAATAAAAGGTCAACCATTTTGACTTTATTTTATTAAGCCAATTTCTTTGTTGAGTAATAAATTCATATTATTATGAACACCCTTATTACTATAAAAGTCAACAAAATATCATATTACCTCTATCTATCAACCCATGAGTTTTATACAATTAAGCCACACGTGAACTATACTTGTCATGAATTGGGAATTTAACTAACCTTTACTAGTTCTAGCACTTGCTTATTCTGAAAGCGTTGTTGGATTGAATATTTTCAAAGGATTTGCTACAATTTATTGTGTTTACACCACTACGTGTATGTGTGTAACTTACAAAATAATCTTACTATGCATGCTCTCTATTTGCTATCATACGGTCAAGCTTGATTCTTTTATATTTGTGTTCCATTTGTTTTGACAAAAAAGTTATGTGTGTGTGTATATATATATATATATATCAGCTGTTGTACATAGTTAATATTGCAAAAATCATTACATGAAATACACCTCATGCATAAAACTCTCATACGAACCACATGCAAACACAATCTAAAATTAAGCATTTAACTGTTACTTCTATGTACTGGTCATAACAGGGTTGACCCAAAGGTTAAATGGACAACATGTTGGTCTTGGATGGAGACACTGACATTGAGACTCAAGGACTTGTAGATGGTGACCCAATATATTAGTAAAGCTTCTGCTTCCAGTAAGTGTTCTGACTCATCACATGGACTTGGAAAATGAATGATTGAAAATAGCTGAAAGCTGGCAAGGGGTAATTTTGTTAAGAGGTACTCAAGTTCATAGAAATCGAGTACCATTCATTATGCATTCATTGCAGTGGTTGGTGTCGGAAAGTAGGTGTGTAATAAAAGTATGTCACTTGGTACTCAATTTTCTAGGACTTGAGTACTGTGTTAGAAGTACCTGGGTCTAGTAAACTCGAGTATGGCTTGGGTATAATTACGAAAATGAGTGAAACTCATACAGATTGATACTCGAGTTTCGTGAACTCGAGTACTGTGTTAGAAATATCCAAGTCCAGTAAACTCGAGTACGACTCGAGTATTAAGAAAACTAGTCACTAACCCATGCGATGCACAGGAAAATTAGAAAAATGTTCAAGAAATTCATTTTTTTTTTTAAATTCATCTTCCTCTAGATTGATGAAAGCTATAAGATTAATTCCTAATATTCATGTACTTAAACAACAAATTTAAATGGTTAAATGTTGCAAGTTTGATGAATCCATAATTATAACCTTTAAAAATACTTCATTCCAAACTTACAAAAGCAAATTAATGAATTTTTACTCCTCCTTTGGCAAGCACAATTATTTTCCAATTAAATCTCCTTTCAAATAGTGTTTCTTAGTATTGGTACATTTTGTAGTTGGAAAAGAGATAATGCAAGTCTAACATTTAGTTCATATTGCAAAGTTACATGCTACTTATAATTTGTTTCTAAATATTTGAAGATTGACATATTTAATGAGGCATGTTATACAAACTAAAAAAAAATTTCAAATGTTTTTTGATATTCACTTGGTTGAAAACACAATCGGTGGTATCTAACAAATTTCCACTTTGAATTCATCAAATTTTATTAAAATGCAAAACCCCATTTAAGACTAACGGGTATTTGCTAAAACTATCTAGCCCTGCAACTATATAAGTTGATAGTCTATATATTGTGTGTGGGAATGTGGATAAACAAAACACACAAAATTAAAATACAAATTTTTTGTTCCTACTTCTCTATAAAATCTAAAAGGGAATAAAAACCATCATCAAAGTTGAATAAAAATTGTATCTGAAAGCATAATGTAAAAAACATTTCTTATTAACTTATATCCCAAAATTTTAAGGAACATCTCAAGTGGTTTAGTAGCTAAACATAGCTTTTAGTAACTATAGCTTTCAGCAAGAACTTTCAATATCTAGCCTAATTTTGAATTTTTTTTTTCAATAAGTAACCTAATTTACATACATGACAACTTAGCAACTGAGAGAAGACTTCTACTGAAACTTCTATAATAGCATCAAACCCCAAACTTGTCAACATGTGCTAATCCAAAATGGTTCCTCTTTCCTTTGATTCATTTTGTCCACCATGTTCTATAATAAGTTACATACAATCATCACAGAACTCCTAATTATAACTTGAGGCAAGTTTTCAAGAACTCCATAGAACTCCAGTTTATGGTTTTCTTCCACTCTGTGTGAGAGTGCACCATCAGGTACACAATTCAATGTAAGCATTCGTCTCTAGTCTAGAAAAAAAAAATGAAAGAAGGTAAATAATCATCAGTTGAATTATTTCCATTTAAAACAGATTTTGGATGCATGTTTGATTCAATAACTCAGTAAAAAAAATAATTAATAGGAGTTTCTTTGAATATATTATGTTGAACCTATGACTTTAAATAGAATCTATATAAGATTTCAAAGAAACTATAACACATTTACAGCTTAATATAAAGGAAAAACAAAAACGTTGAGATAGAAGACAGGTAGCTCATTATCTTTGTTTAAGTCCCCCCACATCAGCATTCACATCCAGCAAATCAATACGAACTACAAAACACAAACATAGAAAACTCATAAAATGTTCCCTACAAGTAAAACTATAGTACAAATAAAAAATAAGTTTGTCACTGAATCCTTAACATTGAAACAGTAAGCAACGGAAATTAATAGATCAGAGAGAGCTTTAAAAAAGAGCATCAAGAACTCTCATTTCCATCTTCATGTTTGTATATTGAATTGATGTTAGTTGCATCGAAAACTATACATAAAATAAACTCTATAAAATAAGCAAATTTAAGACGAAGAGAGAGAGACTTATTGTGCACAAATTCCCTAAGAAACTCTAGCCCTGAGGAACTCATAGCTAAAAATTATAAAAATTGAAACCCAAAAGGGAAAAAAAAAAAAAAAAAAAGAAGAAGAAGAAGAAGTAAAAATCTCATTTAACCAAGCATAACATAATATTTAACTTCTCCAACTAACATGCTACATATATAGTAGTACATTCTTTTGAAGCAAACAAAAAAAAAAACATAAGAAAGAATGGAGGAAAAAAACTTCAAATGCAGTAATTAAATTATGCTTACTACTAAAAAAAAAAAAAAAATTAAACAATGAATAAAGAATCATATGTAACCCTTGCTTAATGATGTACAGCTACAAACATGAAAAAAAAATGCAAGCATCTGCAATGAAAGAAGAAGTTATTAAGGTGTTCATCTCTTTTTTGAATAACTCTTGGCCTTTTCTTTTAGTTTATCTACTCTATTATCAATTTATCATAGCTGAATGTAGCAATACCTAATTACGTGACAATTAAATCAATTAGACATTTAAATACATCCAATCAATGCAAAATCATCTATATAAAATAGGAAATTAGTATTATTGTTTAAGGTACGGATAAAGGCTTCTATACAATCCATAATGACCCTCCCACACAACACAACAAGTAGCAAAACTACCAAATTGACACAGAAGATAGATGTACATATAACAAAGTCACATATATTATGGCTACAATCTAAGGTTCAGATCATAAACTATCCACTATAGCGTGACAAGAATAATGTAAACCACATATGGAGATTGACCTGCAGGCTGCAGCTATCCAAAAACAATGAATCTTGATATGTTCTTTCTTCACAATGCCAGCCTGCACAAGGAAGGTGGAAATATTCTTCCTCTGACACCCTGAAGTTGTATAGCCTTAACTTGATATAAGCCTAATAAAAATAATCACAGATTGGGGTAATTTTCCTTACCCTAATTTCTGAGCCTTTCTCTACAGCCAACAACAACAACTAAAAATACAAAAATTGTAGACCATAAACTCAATACCCAAACAGGAAAACATAGAAGAATTAACCCTAGAAATTTTAAATATACATAGAAAATAAAATTTAAGTATACCTCGACGGCTAGTATAGAGGAGGCGGCTACCAACTCCTTGCCATTAAGGTTGATGGTGGCCTTGAACCTGGGCCTGTGGTCGGATCAATTTGCCTCTCGCAAAAGGATATGGATAGGAAACAAAGTATTGATTGAATTACTGAAACACAAAAGAGAGAGCAATGTGTCCAATAATTGATATTAGCAAAACCCACTACAAGGCTCCAAACCCATCAATCTAAGCAAATCATTCAGAAGAAACAGTCCCAAACGAAACATGAACAAAGGTGAAATACCTGAAGTGAATACCTGAAGTGAATCATCCATTCTGATCTCTTCTTTAAATATGCTATTTTTTGATTCAATTAAATGAGGAGTTTTGAAACCGTGAAAGATAGGAAGAGCAAAAGGACGGGAGATAGTAATGAGGTATGAAGGAGTTATTCCCTTAAATAAGGAGAGGAAGAGAAGGGAAGAGAGAGGTTGGAGTTAGAAAGCCAAAGGTCTGAAGCATTCAATCTATCTTTGGAAGAGAGAAAGGTTGGCGTTAGTCATGCTAAAGGTCTAAAGGAGAAGGAGAAAGGGTTGGCATTTAAAAGAATAAAGGGCTGGATTTGGGCTTAATGGTGGACAACAACGTAACATTCATTTTTGGGCTTTAAGGTTAACATAATTAAAGCTATTAAGATTGGGTTCTATGGTAGAGATATGGTTGGAAATCATTTTCTTCTTAATAGTGTTTTAAAATTAGGGAAAAATTTAGTAAAAATATTTTAAAATTATAGGAAAAATTCAGGGAAAAAAAAAAAAAGAAATGACATGGCGGCTGATGTGGCTCAACGGGAGCGTAGCAACATTAAATGCTATGCTTCAGTTTTTAGTAATATATAGATATAGATATAGATAAGTGAAAACTCATACAAGCACACCATAAATTCCCATAAATTAAAGGAAACAGATCTCCTTCAGATTATCCTCGACCGATTGATGCTCCGAATATTGCATTAACAAAGAAATCCCAAATGGGTCCGCACGACGAGGCCCAAAAATTAATGAAGGAACGAGCTTAAATAAGAATCCTATAAATAGTCCAGCCACAAACGAGCTTAAAAGGTTTCTAGGCGATCAACTCGTAAAGACCACATGTTACATACTAAGAAACACTACATACATGACACGCAAGGCAGATATAGCAACCACGTTTCCCATTACAATATTGCCATTATAGTTCTAAGAGGTTTTGGATGCTCATCTTGTATGACTTCTTAATAAACATGAAATGATTGCTATGAACAGCAAATTGATGAATACAAATCATATTAGTGGAGCATAAACTAGAACACAAAAAGTGAGATAGGATTTGTATTCATATGGTACACGATAGACTTGTTCCAATTACTATAGTGCCTTAAAACATAATTACAAGGATTGGGTTTCTCTTGGAGAAGTATTTGGAAGTAGAAGATTCCCTCTAGAGTAGCTTTCTTTGTATGGTTTGCTGCCTTAGGGAAATGCTTGACGATTGATAATTTGCAAAAAAGGAAGGTGTGGATTTTGGATTGGTGCTTCATGTGCAAGAGTAATGGTGAATCGGTTGACCATCTCTTCCTTCATTGTCCCGTTGCTATGGATCTTTGGTCTATGGTTTTGGGTTTATTTGGAGTATCTTGGGTTATGCCTCATACTGTTTTGGGGCTGTTAGGGTGTTGACAAGGCAGCTTTGGTCGTCATCGAAATGGTTATATTTGGTCCATCGTCCCTCATGGCTTAATGTGGTGTCTTTGGAGGGAGAGGAATAGTCGTTGTTTTGAAGATACTGAGAGATCTATTCCGGACCTCAAGCTTTTCTTTTTTAGAACTTTGTTGGATTGGTTGTTTGCTTTGCAAAACAAATCTTTCCCTTCTCTTTTTGTTTTCCTTGATTCTTGCAATTTTTGTTTTTGATTTGTTGGCTCCTTGTTCACTCCCTATGTACTAGGGTGTTTCCCTTTTGATATCAATATATCTTATTACTTATCAAAAAAAAAAAAAAAATTTCAACGTAATAATCAATGCCTAATTGCCCTACAAACTACAAACTACTCTGTAAATTAACATGGTGCAAAGCTAAACATTCTTGAGGAATAAAAAGAAAGAAACAAATAGAGAAGCATTCATTCTCCCCATGCATGAAACCATTATATTTCCATATCTACAACTAGACATTTTAATTGGGAGAAAGCTACCGATATCATGGAATCATTTGCAGTGTATATCCTTAATTACAACAAAAACAAAATCTGTGAGCACCAACCAGCATCTGAATTTGAGGTTAATCTAATATTTTGGAAATTAACTTGGATGGTGGAAGAACATTACAAATTAATCGAATAATTGTATTGTATTTCCATATCTCAAGTTAATTTAAGCCTGTTAGAAATACTGAATGAATAATTGTATTGTATTTCTCAAAAGAAAGAATATACACGAGTGCCTTTATATATGAGGCATATGAGTGTAGTGCAAGTAAGAGTGTAATACAAGAATGTATATTATACAAGTAATCTGGTTGGGCCTAAAGCCCACAATACTATACACTTTAACAGCCCCCCTCAAACTCAAGGTGGATGTGAGACCAATTTGAGGTTGTCAACCAAAGTACGAAAACGCCCCTTAGGATGTGACTTGGTGAAAATATCTACAAATTGATCTTTAGATGAGACTGAGATCAACTTGAGAGCACCATGGACAAGATGATAATGGATAAAATGATAGTCGATCTCGATGTGTTTAGTCTGTTCATGAAAGACATCATTGTGAGTAATATGAATGGCACTCTAGTTGTCACAATAAAGAGGAGTAGCAAAGAATGTAGACACACCTAAGTATTTGAGAAGCCATCATAGCCAAAGAAGCTCAGATGTGGTATCAACAAGGGCACAATATTCTGCTTCAGTACTAGAGCGAGCCATATGAGTTTGTTTCTTACTTCACCAAGAAATCAGAGAAGAACCAAGAAGAAAGCAATAACTAGTGGTGGACCTGCGATCAGTGGGATCTCCTGCCCAATCAGCATTAGAAAATGCACGGAAGTCATTACTAGTTATGATCATATCATCCACATACAAGAGAAGTAAAATAGTGCCTTTGTCAGTGCGACGAAGAAATAAGGCAGAATCATAATAATTAGCCATGTAACCCAAGTGAGAGATGGTAGAGCTGAATTTGACAAACCAAGCTCGTGGAGCTTGTTTGAGGCCATAAAGTCCACGTCGAAGATGACAAACCTTGTTTGAGTCAACAGAGAGACCAGGAGGAGGTTGCATATACACTTCTTCACTTAAATCCCCATTAAGGAATGCATTTTTGACATCCATCTGAAAAATGTCCCATTTACTGGTAGCAGCAACAGCTAAGAGGGCACGAACAGATGAGATATGAGCAACCGGAGCAAAGGTCTCTTCATAATCAATCCCATACTCTTATGTAAAACCTTTTGCAACAAGACGAGCTTTGTAGCGCTCAAAAGACCTACCAGAGCGAGTCTTAATCTTGTAGATCCACTTACAACCGACCACAGATTTCTTGGGAGGAAGTGTCACCAAATCCCAAGTATGATTTTTAGATAATGCATCTAGTTCCTCTTTCATTGCAATCTGCCATAAAGGCTCAGTGGAAGCCTCATGATAGGTGTGAGGCTTGTGTAGTGTAGCAAGGGCAGTATAACAATGATAGTCAAGTAAATGTGCAGGAATAGATCTTACCCGAGTTGAGTGACGAGGTGGAATATCTTGTGCAAGATCTTCAGGCAGAGCAAGAACAGGGGACCCAAGCTCAAGATTAGGGTTGGGTAACTCGTCTTCAACCTGTTCATCTTCCACCTGTTCATTAAAGGGTGAACTAGGAAAGGGATCAGTGATATTTGGTGGTTGGACAGAGAAGTCTACAGGAGAATCAGGAACAACTACAGGAGGATCAAGAGCAGCTACAGAAGGAATATGTGCCTCATCTGGAAAAAGATCTAAGACAGAGGAGGAAGACAGGGAGGCACGAAAGTAAGAGAGCTCGACAAAGAGACGATGTTCCCAAAAGACAACATTGCGAGAGATACAAAGATGATGAGAGACAAGATCATAACACCTATACCCCTTTTGAGTTTTGCCATAGCCAAGAATACAACAAAGTCTTGATCGAGGCTCAAGTTTGTTATGCTCATGTGGCTAAAGAAGAAAGAAACAAGCAGAACCGAAGGAGCGATGATGGTGATAGTCTAAAGGTGACCCAAAAATGTGCTCATATGGAGTTTGATTTTGGATAACAGGACTCGGAATGCGATTAATAGTATGAACAGCATGAAGAGCAACTTCACCTTGGCAGAGAGAAGGAGAGCATGAACAGTGTCAAGAATATGATGAAATTTTCGTTCGGCTCTATCATTTTGCTGAGAGGTACCTGGACAAGTTAGTTAATGAACAGTGCCATAGGAATGCAAAACAGCTTGGAAAGCATATTGAGTGTATTCAAGAGCATTATCAGATCGAAAATTTTTTATGCGTCTGGAAAATTGAGTTTCAACCATTTTTGCAAAATTAGAATATACTTCCAATAATTCAGAACGTTGTTTCATTTTAAAAATCCAGCTATAGCGAGAGTAATCATCAATAAAGACAACAAAATATCTAGACCCACCAATATTCGAGACAGAGGAAGGCTCCCAAACATCAGAAAGAATAAGGTCAAAGATATCAGTGGATATTGATTCACTAGTATTGAAAGGCAAAGCTGGTTGTTTTCCTAACTGACATGAAACACAATCAAAACTTTCTGTAGACACTGAACTTAACAAACCTCTAGAAGCCAATTGTTGTACCTGAGAGGAAGATGCGTGACCAAGTCGAGCATGCCAAAGTGCAAGGGAAGGAATGGAAGAAACTGCAGCAGCTGCAGTAATAAAAATAGGAGCAACAAGTAGAAGACGAAGGTTGTCCACGAGAAACATACGCCCAACTCTAGGACCGGTCCCAAGCTCCTGTCCCGTCCTAGGATCCTGCACAATGCACCTAGAATAATCAAAGGTAATGCGATAACCCAACTCAGCTAATTGTCCCACAGAAAATAAATTATAAGAAAGGTCAGGGACATTAAAGACTCTAGAAACTGAAAGGTTGGAGGTTGAAATTGAACCTATATTATGACCAGACATTATGGAACCATCTGCTGTGTAAATATTAAGAGGGTGCGATGCAGGTTTAAGATCAGAAAATATGGACGAGTGAGGTGTCATGTGATTGCAACAAGCAGAATCCATAAGCCAAAAGGTAGGAGACGTACCAGATAAAGCTGAGAGAGAAGAAGAACAAGATGCATTACCAACCATACAAATAACATTGGTTATGATATTTATAAGGTCATCTCTGGAAATGGAGAAAGTGGATCTAGAAGACTGAAACTGTGTAGAGACGGGAGCCATGGGTTGGACACTCTTAGTGTTAGTAACTGTAGCAGCAGAAATAGAAGTAGCTGATTCGTTGCATTGATAGCAAGTCTCAATATTATGGCCAAAACGCTTGCAAAAATTGCAAAAACGTTTGTTGGATTGTTGGTGACGATTGTTGCAAAAGAAAGAAGACTTGTCCTTATTCTTCATTTAGAAGCAAAATATGTAAAAATGGACTGCAAAAATGAAATCTACGCGAAAAACTGGATAAGGAGCACCTGGACTGCAAAAAGTCAACTTTGGCCGAAAGTCAACAGTCAAACCTGGTCAAAGTCAACCCATCAACAGCAACGGTCAACGGATGACGTCAGCAGCCTGACTATGATGACGTCAGCAGATGTGTCGCTGATGTAAGCAGGTGACATCAGCTAGGGCTGAAGTGGCAGTGATAATGTCAGAAATGACGTCAGCAGGTGTCCCAATGGCGTGTGTAGCGCATGAGGCATGTGGATCAACTTCGCCAAAACTTTTGGTGGCGCATGAGAGCGCATGGACTATCTAATGAAGGTGATTCTTTGTCGAAGATGCAAATTGGAGAAGGACGATTCTGATGGTGTAAGCGGAAACAAGATTGGAGAAGCCTTGGTGGCGCATGGAGCACGTGGAAGTATTGGTCGAAACGTTGACCGGCTTGTGGCAGCGCATGGATGGTCAGATGTGGTTGTTTCTGGCAGCGATGTGTAGTTCAAGTGAATAGCTACACGTTAATATGTCGCATGTCCTAATCGGAGGTCAGAGGTGACAGATCTGATGATGGTAGTGGTTTTGGCAGTGGAGGAGTAGCTTCTGGTGGTGGAGATTCAATCCTGAGGACCTCTGATGGTGGGGAGCAGTCGAGTGAGGGCACTGAAAGGGTTTACTGACCACAGAAGTTGAGGCAGCGGAAAATACCGACAAAACAAGACTGCAAGACACAAGAAAATTAAAGTAGTAGTTCTGATATCATGTTAGAAATACTGAATGAATAATTGTATTGTATTTCTAAAAAAAACGAACATACATGAGTGCCTTTATATAGGAGGCATATGAGTGCAGTATAAGTAAGAGTGTAATACAAGAATGTGTACTATGCAAGTAATCTAGTTGGGCTTAAAGCCCACAACACTATACACCTTAACAAAGCCTCATGCTCCTTTCTAGTTTTTGGAAGCACAAACTTCAAACTCAACAGAAACTGAAGAACAAAGTCTAAAAGGTGGGTCTGTGGAACTCTCACTATATTTTGCCACGAGATCACACAAGTGCAACATCAAAAGTATGAAAAATTATGTATTTGAACTGCTATATGTTAAAACAATATTTCACCTCATCACACCTATGGCTAATCTACATGATTCAGCAAAACGGGACAAAATGAAATTTTAGAAAGATTATACTTGCAGCTTTCACTATTTATAGGATACAGCATAATTACAGTTTTAGATTTCCAAACCATGCTGTCTTACAGAATTCAAAATAAAACAGAAAACCCCACAATTGGCTAACGAATGCATAGATCTTCTCAAACTCATAAGATAATTTTACCTCCAGCACTTGAAGCTCAACAGAAGCTTGACTCAAAGGATCCAGTACAACCTCAGAATTCTCAGAAACTGGTGAAAAAATTGAACAGAATTCTAAATGTGTTAATTCAGTAAAATTAAAAATAAAGTTTAATTTAACCCCAAAAAAAAAAAAACAAAGCAAGGGCAGGAAAAATAGGCATCCCTAATGAACAAAATGTTGCACCACACTGTTTATCTTCAAAAGCATTGTGATTAGTATTCTGTGTGAAGTATATAAACAGCTAAAAGAATAATTTGTGTAAACTATATAATGCTACATGAGTGATAGACCAATTGTATTAATAGTCCCACAGCCCTGAAAAGCAGAACCTGTGACGGAGTTGGCAAAATTGACCTGACCTGTCAATTGCATTTAGAAACAGCAGAGTTTTATTTGATCACACAACTTTTTTTTTTTTTTTTTTAATTCATAAGTTACACATGTACCAGTGGGTCTTGAGAATCCATGACCTCACCCTCCATCCCATTAATAATACTAGTAATGATACTCCTACATGCATTTAAAGATGAGGGTACGTGCACATTAATTGACATGAAATTAACAAAAGATCTTCAGTGTGTTTCAGTCCTTTTTTAAATAGGTAATTAAAAAACTTGTTAAAGGTCGAAAAAGATACTCCCCATGTACACAGACAGTGTACATGGGGATGCTACAACAGTCATCTAAACTTACATAATTCTAGAAAATGTTCCAATGAAAAAAGGAGTGACAACTCAAAGCAGTCATTTAATCACAAATGGAACATAATAAAAACAGTTTTAGCTCCACAAACCAATGCTCAACCCCTTATAAGGAAATATGTACGTTGGTTTCATTCTCTCCAAATAGTCCACATAACAGTGGAATAACCCCCATGAATCAGCACAATGATGTTTACTAAATCCCCCCTTCCAACAAGCCAGCAAATCCACCATCCACTTGGGCATATCCCAATGGACTACAAACAAACAACAAAACCCATAGACTCGCGCATAATCACACTGAAGGAGCAAATGGGCCGCAGGCTTCCAATTGTTCTTGCACATGCAACACCACTCGACAATACAAATATTTCTCTTTCGCAGATTATTCATAGTAAGAATCTTTCCTCTAGTTGTTTATGTCCATTGTATGACAACAAACTTCATATCCGTCGTGTGACATCTTTGACTTTGTCTAGGTCATAAAAACTTCACACTTGAAATCATTCAACAAGTAATCATGTACCCCTATTTTATTTGGGGAAGATGAAAAAAAAACAGTTGTTAATGCTTCAAAAACCTCATAGGTAGCTTTTATTACCTTTACTAGCAACTATTACAATTTACTGGAGACTAAATCGTATTTGTAAGGCCAAGAGCCTTGTGGCTTAATGCACTACCTGGTTCTAGGTTCAAGTCCCCCTCTCCTACTTGTTGTAACTTGTAAGCCAAAACAGAAATCATATTTGAATGATAGTATGTGTTTTAATGCAAAGTTCAAACAAAGCTTAATATAGTTATCTAGAAAAAATCAAATTGGCAACCAAAGTAATCGTGAAGATGAAATTCAATATCTAACTTAGAGCATAAAAAGTAATCAAAGTTATAACCATTCAAACACATAATATATCAGTTCTCCAAATTTTATCAAGAATGGTTAAAAAAAAAGGTGGGGGTGTGGGGGGAGGAAGGTGGTTCTTAACCGCTTTGATGTTTTAAATTAAAAGCAGAAAGACCTAACTTACCTGAAGAGCTTGGATCAGAGAGGTAGCATTTTGCTTCTGCAATATAGGCTCGAGCACGGAGCTCCAAACCTCCATGACCAAGAATCATAGGAAGAGCCCCCTGTATAAGACTTAAAGCTCTTTTTGCATGGTTTGATCCAAGTGAGAACCACAACTCAGCCAGTGTGAGAGTGGCTGATGCTTTGAGAAGATCCAAATTAAATGATTGGCAAAAGGAGAGACTTGCCAATGCATATGGTAGACCTAAAACAGCATTTCCTGATCACTTACAAAAAGAAATTAAGAAATGTTTTACCCGTAGAGAACTCAAACACAAAAGAAATTAGAAGAGAAAAATCATAGTAAAATATAAGATTGACAAATAACTCCAGAGCCACAAGGCCGAGAGGAGAGAGGTGAAAACACCATGATTGATCAAATCATTAAGATTTGTTAATACAATATAAATTCTAGGAAGCCCCAATACCAACACAAAACATGGATACAATACAACACATGATACAGTGGAGAGACATTAATTACTTGAAATATATTATTTGGTATAATTCCAGTCGCTTTTAACTTAGAAAAATAAATAAAAAGCATCAAAATGTTGAAAATGTGCCTAAAAGTATTTTATAGGCAATAATAAGTAGCAAAAAAATATGCTTATCTTGATTTAAAATAAAGAAAATACGCAATACAGTAAAGAATGATGTTTGTACTACTTATTTAACATTATCTTACACTTCCACAGAATAATGTTGGTGGGCAATGGGCTCTAATCAACAAACATTAGCAGGGCTGCCAAGTTACTTTGTTAAGTTTTATTATTATTAAATTTACATATATATGCAATTTTGGTTGGGCTGCTTGTGCAGTTCACTATTCAAAAATTGGTTGTGCTTTTATTCATTTGCATGTGTGACAACAGGAAACAGATTTTAAAAAATAGTAAGCTTGTTTTTGCCAAGTAATAGTGAGCTTATTTAATCTGCCTTAACCTCCAAGGGATTTAGTCAAATGTAGCAGTGTACCTTGTGGACTTCAGCAAGGAAAAGAAGAACAGTGGCATTCTCAACCTGTAGATTAAATTTGTAACACATGCAAAACAGGGAGTGTGCTACTGCTGCTGCCTGCAAATAGCATTGTATTAAACAGATAAGAACCCTGGGTAAAAAAAAAAAAACAAATACATTAAACCCCAGGCCTCAATCAAATATGTACATCAATAGATCATGCAGGATTATTAATTTTCATGCTAGGCTGTGCAATTTAGTTATTCACCAAACCAAGCATCAATTTGCCCATACATTGGTTTGACTCGCATCATCTTGACAAGACTAGATATCCAGAAACTCTAACCAACATCTCTATTTGTTTGAATAGTATTTTTATGTCTACCATAACTCTACCTTACATACTTATACTGGACATTCTATTACTTATAGCTCTACCTTACATACTTATACTGGACATACTATTACTTGGTAATTATACCAAGGTCATTCCTAATTTGTATTTTGCAATATACAACACGTCCAGCTTTTCAATTGGTCTCCCTACTAGACTTGATGTTTAGAATCTAATACAAGCTACAGAAAAATTTGTTATAGGTTGCATTATAAAAAGAAGCTCTACTATAAATAAGGTAGATGGACCACACAAGCCCATGAAAATAAGTTAGGTGTATTGAAATACTAAACCTCACTATACTGGTTTGCAGCAAGCAATGTACGAGCATGGCGAAGGCTTGCTTCTGTCTTCAGCTCCATGTCCGCACCAGTGACAGATGATGCCAAAACTCCAAGTTCATCACATACTTGTTGCGCCAGCTTCAGATGTCCTCTACATGAGTGTAAAATTAAACTTATATCAAATATCATGTCATATGTGAACAATTAGCATGCAGTATGTAAATTGAAAAATCATGAAAACAATGCACATCGTAAACTTACCGATGAAAAGCACGCTCATGGAGCAGCTGCAATTTTAGTATCAAGATTGGTGATTTTGATACAGACAAAAACTTCTCCTCTGCTATTTTCAGTGCAGCAAAGGCCTCTAGAAATATAGAGAAACAAAAAATATAGTTCATCAAGGATGAAAAGTACTTATATGCTCACATGTCTATGCATGTAAGAGAGTTGCTACTCACACAAGAAACAGCCTTACAAATAAATAAATATAGCAAAAATAGAAGAAAATTTGAACAAGGTCCAATACAAGTAAATTTACCAACTTTAAAAAGAAAATTAACAGTATGAATAATATAAAGTGTGAGAGCTAATAATGGCTGTACAGTTTCAGTAAGTTGAATTCTAAAAGCTTTGACTGGTCTCACCTTTTTTGTTCCACCCATGCCAATTGACCATTGAAAATCATCCCTGTTTTCTTCTCTTCATTGGTTCCTTGACTGGTCTTACCTTGCCTGAAAAGAACATAAGCAAATACTAATATGCAAATCATTTAACTATAAAGAGATGTATCTGTAATCGGTATTAAATTGAAGTATAGTAACATGTCCACTCCCACAGTCAGGAGGATGTGTCCGAGTCCGTTGCGGCCTTCGCGGCCGATCCTCAAGGTGTGAAGCCTTTGGTGGGGAGGTGGGTATCTCTATCTAGATAAACTCGATATGCACAAACTCAAGGGGGACAACACCAGGGGTGGGTCACCCAGGGGTGGGCATGAATCTCATCTCATCTCTATCACGTACATCTGCGTGGGTAGTGCCGATAGTCGGTGGGGGAGACGTACGGGTGGTGGGAAACAGAGATGTAGTAGAGGATGTGGGTGGGTAGGTATCATCGTGAACCATGGATGGGGACAAAGATGTGTCCTCATGGGTAAATGTATGGGATGGACCCGCATCATTGTGTACCATGGAGCCCATGTCATAACCAGTGTCCAAACACATCTCATTTGCTGTCTGACTTGCCTCCTCCATGGTGTGGTCATGCACGGGTGTGTGACGCCCACCGGATGTGCAATACCAACTAGTTGTGGGACTTAGTAATTTTTCAAAAGAGATGTCAACTTTTATGACATTTATTTGAGAAAAAGGCTATTATTATCAAGTTCTTTAAAGGCATAAGTTAAGATGCAGTTAATATTTTATTAAATTAAGTTAAATTGTATACAAATATCAAGAATAATATGTACGACTACAATAAATTTGTGCATACAAATTAAACCAATAAATTATTAACAAGTGAATTTTTGTTTATAATTGATTTCTCATCATTGTACATACAAGAGAAAGAGAAGAAGAGGGAGATGACAAGGGAGAGAAGATTTTATATACATACATACATACATACATACATATATATATATATATATATAAAGCATAAATTAAAATTTTTGAGGCTTAGTTGTCCAAGGTTAAAACTATGTGTTATAAAAAAAAAAAAAAAAAAAAAAAAACCTCAAGATTTTGTTAATAGGGGTGTGCATGAGTTGGGTTGGTAAAATTTTTAACACAACTCAATCCATCACGTGTAGAAAGTAGAAGCCAACCAAACCCTAGTTGGGTTGGGTTAAGGGTTGTGCATACATGTTTTATGCGTTGTAAAAAAATTGGGCATCAGTTTAGGTTAGTCTTGTCAAGCTGGTGGGTTTGATACTGCCCTTATCTGTTGGCCACATAATTTGAGGTGGAGGTTGGTGGGTGTGATACCACCCCTATCTGTTAGCCACATAATTTGAACCTCTATTTTAAATCTCATAAAACTCAAAACCTAAATACATCCAAAAAGCTCTTTGTCACATAGGATATAAGCTAGAGAAAAATATATTAATTCTCTATCTCTATTGATGTTGCATGCCACACTTTTGAAACAAGGGTTGGCAGCCTGTGTGCTTGTCCTAGACCAAATATAATTCCTTTTGAAACCAAGGGTTTCGTCGGCAAGTATTAATTTTTTTCACAAAACTAATTCAGCCATTCGTGTTACGATTCTCCACCATAGGTCCTTAGCTTGAATTGGACCAAGGCCGATAAGCAATACTCAAATAACATTCCTCTCTCTCTCTCTAACTCTCTCTCTCTCTCTCTCTCTTTATATATATATATATATATATAGAGAGAGAGAGAGAGAGAGAGAGAGAGAGAGAGAGAGAGATAAGTTTCATTCTCTTTTTCTGTACATGTTAGAGATATATGTTAGCCTAATAATTTAGGCCAAAGTCCAATTATGCTTTATGTGTAAGTCAAGTCTTATACTTCTATTACTAGTCAATTAATCATAGCTAATGTGTGGTTAATTAGTTTAGGATTTTGCCTATGATTATATTGGCTTCATTGTAACATATGAATTTTGCTTTACTCATTTGTCAAATATGTAGCACTTAAGGGTTTTTTCTTTTTCCATGGACATTTGTTGTTAGACAAAGCCACGTAACCCTCGTGTGTTCTTATGTTACTCTTTTACGTTTCCGCATCTACAATATTTCTATATCTCCTCCAATTTATTTAACATTTTCTTTGTTTAAAACTTTTTAAAAAGATATATTTGTCATAGTCACTTACCTTATTCCAATAAATCAAGAAGCATAAGTTTTTTCACAATAGTTAATATGGTTTGTTGTATTTGATACATAATAAAAGTTGTATTAGTGGTGGACCAATTTACAAGTAATGTTAATCCAATATAACTTACCACTTAGAAATTTGTAAAAAAAATAAAATAAATTGTGGGAAAAAATTGTATCCCCTCCCTTCATTCACTAAATCTTTTCTGCTTAAGTCAAGTTGCTTAGTTTCTCAAAGGAAAAATAAAATAAAATAAAAAATAAATAAATAAAGAGAGGTAATTATCCTATATTTGTTTAATAGAGTGTATCACCTAGTACTTTCCACTATAAGTTTGACTTTTGAGTGAAGTTTATGATATGCTTTTATGTTAAAACATTATCCACTCTTTGGTGTGTATTTCTTTCTTAAACAGTACTCATTTTCTTTTTCTAGTAAGTCGATAATTAGATGGGTGGATTTGAAAAGGTACTCATACCATTAGTAATATAAAAGATAAAAGATTCCCAAGTTTCATGCAATAACATTAAAATTTTAACACAATCAATAATTCATTTTGAATAAATTTAACATTGGGTACATTCAGAATAACATTTTCCAAGATCAATCAGTTGCTTCCTCTCCTTTAAGGATGCACAGAAATAGGATTTCTCCTTGAGAGGATAAAAACTTTTTTTTAATCATTCTAGAATAAATTTAAAAAAAAAAAATCAAAAGCAAGTTGATACATAAAATTCAAACTAATATAGTATAAATATTAATCAAATATAAATAATAATAAAAAAGACAAAATAATTGTTCTTAATACATTTCTATTCATGTATCAAAATAGGATTTGACTTTTTTATTAAATCCTTAAAACTATCTATGATTGATTTGCATTAAAATTCACGACAACTTCCCTTTTTATCCATCTATATATATAGAGAGAGAGAGAGAGAGTCCATTAAAAAATATTTTTCGTTTTTTTGTAAAACATATTTTTGACAATATTTATGGTTAGAAAAATCTATAAACCAAATAAATGCTATGTATCTTTCTAAGAAAAATAAAAATAAAATGTACATATATCATATCAGTATAAATCCAACATTATTTTAAATAAATAAATAATAATTGTTTCCAAGTAAAAAAAAATACACCAAAAAAAGTTTGAAATTATACAAATTCAGTCGCTGAACATTATATTATATAATATGTCTAATATACTAATAACATGGTACCTAGTTTTAGGGAGGGGTGACCCCTGTTGACACCCTAGGACTGGAAATAGTTAGCATACCTGTGAGATTTTAATGACGAATTTTAAGGTGAGACGGTGTTCATGGGGAAGATAGGATGACGATCCTTCTTTCTCACAATGCATCTCGTGGCTGTGTCGCTTGCACTGGCTATGCTCACAGTACTTGTGTGTGGGGTATGAGTGTATGAGAGAGTGTGGAATCATCAACAATTATTGGGAATTCTAAAAATGTGATTGGTTACGTGAATTTTTTAAAATAATAATGGTTTTTTTTATTACTATAAATGTAGTTCCTCTAAGCTTAAATAAAATAAAATCATGTCTTGAACCATAAAAAAGTTTTAGGGGTTTAGTTACGTGAGCATTCTCACCAGCTCTCTCATAAAAAATGTCATTTTGACACACCAAAAACCTATTTTATCATTTTAACTCGTCATTTTACAATATGTCATTTATCAGATGTTCTATTTTTTTATTACTTCATTTAAATATTATTTCTTAACTCTTTTTAATTCTTATTTTATTCTTTTTTTTTATTATTGTTTCTAACAGCCATATTCTTGTTCTCAACGGTAACATTCTTGTTCAAATATTTTTGTTCTTAATACATACCAACTGCCTCTCTCCCCATGCCAATGGCCAAGCCCCATTGTAACACCTCTCAGACTTCTTGACAGTCTCAAGCCATTGGTCTATAAACACGTTTCCTTTCATTTTTATTTCTAAAATTACTCAATGCACCTAAGAACCAGCAAAGCATGCACATCAACAACTCAGGAGAGTCAAAACCGCTACCTCCTCAGCAAAGCATGCACATAAAAAAAATAATCAATAAAAATAAAAACAAAAACTTAAAACCTGTCATCTTCAAAAAAAAAAAAAAAACAGAACCTGTCACGTTCCAAAAAAAAAAAAAAAAACCTTAAACCTGTCAAGACTCATCAAAAGCCAGAAACATATTTATATAAATGCAATCCAAAAGCCAACTTGTCAAGTTGAAGTTGTTTCAATTGAACTAAACTACCAATGTAGCCCATAGAAAACTTACACACATAACTCATATCCAATAACATCAACTCAAACTTACACACATAATTCATATCCAATAACATCAACTCACACAGAAAACCCATTGAATTAAACAGAGTTGAGCTTGCCACTTCCTTGATCACAAATGGTACTTAATTTAACACAACAAAACAATTGGCTAGTACTTAAACTTAACACAACAAAACAACATAGCCAATGAGTTTTTAATGGCAGCTTCATAAACAAAATGAAACAAATAAACCAAATCAAAAGTTTTAATAGCAACTCCATAAATAGCAAAGAAGAGAAATAAACAAAATCAAAAGTTATCACAACTCTCCTCGTAATTGCCATAAGTGTTCAACGAGATTCCTTTGGAGTTGAGAATGAACTTCTTTATCCCTAATGCGTTGATGAACTTGAATGAACTCCGTAAATTCATTTGTCGGCTCACGTGACATTGGTGTACATGAAATCTCATCAATTTGTTCATAATCGAAGTCCACTGCTTCAGCTTCATCTCGCTCATCTTCAATAATCATGTTATGAAGAATTACACATGCTTTCATAATGTCTTGTAGTGTTTCATGATAGAAAAACCGTGCAGGTCCACGTACAATTGCAAATCGTGCTTGAAGCACTCCAAATGCACGCTCTACATCCTTCCTATATGCCTCCTGAGCTTTTGCAAATAATTTTCTTTTATCTCCTAGTGGATGTGGGATTGTCTTCACAAATGTTGACCATTTTGGATATATGCCATCGGCAAAATAGTATCCCATTGTATAATCATGACCATTGATTGAGTAATTAACTGCAGGAGCACATCCTTATGCAAGTTCAGAAAATACATGAGACCGCTCCAACACGTTAATATCATTATGTGATCCAGGTAATCCAAAAAATGAGTGTCATATCCACAAATCATATGAAGCCACTGCTTCCAAAATAATAGTTGGCTGACGAATATGACCACAATACATCCCTTTCCATGCAGTTGGACAATTTTTCCATTTCCAATGCGTGCAATCAATACTTCCCAACATGCCTGGAAATCCACGATTTTGGCCATGGGCTAACAATCTAGCAATATCTTCATTGTTTGGTGACCTCAAGTATTGCTCTAAGAAAATAGCAACCACTGCTGCAACAAATTTTTTTAGACTTGTCATTGCAGTGCTTTCAGCTATTCTTACATATTCATCCAAAAAATCAGCTATTACTCCATAAGTAAGCATCCTAAGTGCAGCGGTCATCTTTTGAAGGGGAGATAGACCAAGCTTTTTGGCATTATTTCTTTTTTGGATAAAATAAGGTTCGTGAGCTTCTACCTTAGATAGGATTCGAAGAAAAAGAGAACATCTCATTCGAAATCTCCTTTGAAATACTTTGGGAGGATATACAGGTTCTTCGGCAAAATAGTCATCATAAAGCCTTTTATGGCCTGCCAAATGATTACGGTCGATATATCGACGACGCTTACGTTGTGATGTCTCACCCATGAGAAGTTTTATAATTATCTCATCTTCATCTGAGTCATCATCAAGCAATTCACGAAAAAAAGAACAACCCATGGAGATAAACTAAAATAAAACATTGGAAAGCAATTATCAATATAGATGCAAGAAACATAAAATGAAATGAAATCGATAACAATTAGAAAAGCCCAACAGTCAAGACAAGCATAGAAACTACAAGAAAATATTGGAAAGCTTTTTGACTGCTCACTAACAACTCAGTAGTTAGTCACAGGCCCATATGAATTATTATATGTGCTATCAGCAAATTAGTTATAGGTATATACAACACCAAAGTAGAATCAAGGCACTTACACACTGGCCTCTCAGCCCAACTAGTAGCGTCAATAGCACAGCACAACACCAACATTAAGCATGATAGTAATATAAATTCTATAGTAATATAAAATCAAACATAGAAAATACACGACATTTTATATAAGCTAAAATGTTAGGATTACTTAATATATAACAGAGTCTAGACCTTTTGCTAAGATTACAAAATACATATCAAGGTCTAAAATTAGCTACACCAAAAAAAGGTCACAAAATACATATCAAGGCCTACAATAAGTTCCTACAAAAAAAAAAAAAAAAGGCCTACAATAAGTTCCTACAAAAAAAAAAAAGGCCTAAAATAAGTTACTACCAAAATAAGGTTGAAACTAGACATCACCAACATCATCTCAACCCAACGAATGACTTGATCTTTGTTTTGCAAGGATTTCCTTTTTGAGTCCATCATAAAATGTTCTTTGGTCTTCGTTCATGCCACTTGTGTCTAGCATCATAATTCTTTCATTCTCTTTCAACTCTTTCAAGCGAAACTTTTTCGTTTTGATGCGTACTTTCTCTTTTTCTTGTGCATAAGATTCTTCATACGTTTTCATTTTCTTTTTCAAATATTCTGTTGCAACATCTTTCCCATCATCTTTTCTCTTTCGACTAGCCTTTTCAGCTTTTCTACCTATTGGCCACTCGAAATCCATAGTGTCACCAACCCCCCCTCCTTGATCTATTGAATTTGGAGTTTGAGGCATTTCTTTTCTTGAATCTTCCCTAGGCATAGTAGATGCCCACTTGGGAAAATTCTTCAAGATTTGCCAACAATGTTCATATAGAAAAAAGTAACCGTATAGTTCTTTAAACAATTCCTTTGCTTTCTCAATCTAAAAAGAATTAAATAAATATAACATAATTAGTTTCTTCAAACATTTTATTTGCGTTGTAAATCTTAAAAACTTAAAGACCATTGCAAAATTTATACCTTCATATCAGCAGTGGTTCCACTTTCATTCTTTGCTTCAATTTTAGCTAAGGAACCACAAAATTTAACTGTTTCCCTATTAATCACTCCCCATCGGCTTGTTAGGGATGAAATACTACGCGTAGAGTCAGCCTTGTGGTCCTTGAAGTATTTTGCTACTTTGCCATAAAATGTAGCTTTATGTTGCTCATTACCATACACAAGATCGACACTGGTATTGAGCCATGCTGCTACAAGCAACTTGTCTTCCTCAGAATTGAAGCCAATACCACGTGTTGTTTTTTTCTTAGAAGGAGCAACTTCATCATTCAGTGGAGAATCTTGGACTAACACAGGACTACTTTCAAATAAACCAACAAGACTACTTTCAGATAAACCAACAGCACTACTTTCAGATAAACCAAAAAGTTCATCCTGAAGATTAATATTCCCCTGTAAGACATCAGTGAACGATGAATAATGTCTTGAGTCCATGCTCTAAATGCTGGAATTAGAATTTAGAATTTAGGATTTAGCCTAAATGCTGGAATTAGAATTTAGAGCATGGACTATTAGAATTTCGTAGTGTTTCATAGCCTAAATGCTAGAATTAGAATTTAGAATCCGTAGTGTCTCATAGTTTGCATCCAAGTAATCATTCGGTAGTGCAAAAGAATTGAATAAATAAATAAATAAATAACACAGCACACAGCACACAGAACATATGAACTAATGAAGACAGAGAGAATAGAAGTAAACACCGAAATACCAAGAAAATCACAGAGAAGATGGAGAACTTACCTGTACGTAGTAGACGTAGAACGAATAGATGAAACCTTCAGCTTGAATCGGCGAGACTGAGATTGAATTGCGAATCGGCGACTCTGAGATGAACTTGTCTGATTCGGTGTATTAGATCATAGAACAGAAAGGAGAGATCGAAAAATAGGGGGAAAAAGGGGGAAAAATGACCAATGAACTTGATTTTATAGATCAGTGATGGTGGAAATTGTGAGACGGTGGAGAGGCAATCGGTGGTGGCTGAGATTGAAATGCGAATCGGTGACTCTGAGATGAACTCATCCGATTCGATGTATCAGATCATAGAACAGAGAGGAGAGATCGAAAAAAAGGGGAAAAAAGGGGGGAAAAAAACCGGTGAACCTGATTTTATAGATCAGTGATGGTGGAAATAGTGAGATGGTAGAGAGGCAATCGGTGGTGGCTGAGATTGAATTGCGAATCGGCGACTTTTAGATGAACTTGTCTGATTCGGTGTATCAGATCATAGAACAGAGAGGAGCGATTGAAAAAAAGGGAAAAAAGGGGGAAAAAAACCGGTGAACATGATTTTATAGATCAATGATGGATGTCTTTGTGAGATGGTAGAGATGAAATCTGTAGTGGCTCATGATTCATTCCGGAAAAGAGAAAGCAAAAGGGAGAAGAAAAGAGAATGGGAGAGTGGAAACGGTGAAGCAGAAAAGGAGTGGCTGAATGTGTAAATGAAATTATATTTTAATCAGGAGGTGAGAGAATGATGAATAAAAAAGTAATAAAAGGAAATAGCATTTTCATCCGTACGCTCTCAAAAATGAGAGCGTACTGTAGCATGTTTCATATTTTTAGCATATTTAGCACGCCTTATGATGCTCTATTTTTGGTGTTTGGTGTGCTAAATGTGCAAAATATTTGGCATTTGGCACATTTAGCACACCTGATGAGAATGCTCTTGAGGATTTGCATCAAATTGTCTATTTTAAACTATATTTTATTAAAATATCAATTTTCTTTGATTTTTTTAATTGTTTCTCTTTATTCACACACAATAACTACTATCTACTCTATTCTTTCATTCTCGAGATGTATAAAAAAAGAATAAATAACTAAATGCAAAATGAATAGTGTTAGTGTAAACCTACATTTACTTTAGCAAACTTATAAATTTACATAGTTACTTTAGTAAACTTGTAAATTTACACAATTAGACATGAACTAATATAAGTTATTTTTATGCAAAATTGTGTAAATTCTACACATTTTTTTTATTATACACAGACTAATGTGAATACTCTTAATGTGTTAGGTGCCTCACCACGTTCAACCATCATCAGTACCTAATTTTGATTATTCCTTAAAAATATTTGTTACGCGATATAAATAATTGTCTAATCTTGAGGATGTTTGCCTCATAATTATTTGGTGGCACATACAACAAATGATTATCAAATTTTTGGCTATCTTGACACATAGTCTTTTAGCATATTGTTTAAAAATTCATTCTTTGTACTTTTGTTTTTCATTTTTTAGACCAGTTTTTATTTGGCATTTTCTAGTAACTGTATGGCGAATAATTTTTATATAAATACAAATAGGAATAGAATATATGATAACTGATTCATGATGATTGTTTTTTTTTTTTTTTTGGTTAAGTCAACATACTAATGTGTTTCTTTTTTTTATGTAGGCGAGATTCATCCCTAAATTCTTTATTCAAAAACATAAAAACTTACGAATTAAGATAATTGGAATACATTATATAGCATATATATTCAAGAAAATAAGATTTATATGTTAGAAAATTAGATATTGAGCTAGATGGTTAGAAAAATAATTCACTAATTTTTCCATTACCAATCGGTAGTTGATTGCTGAATTTTATAACTCTCTGAGAATGAGATTCCATAATTTGGAGGAAAAGTGAAAGGCTGGTTTGTCCTAGGTTTAATAGGATGGCCCAAAAAGGTAATCGGGTCCAAGCCCAAACCCGCTCCAACGATGCAGCTAGTTCATGAGTTGACTCAGTTGAGTTGAGTTGAGTCACGTTAACTGGTCCGAGTTTATACTAAAACCCCCGAAACCCAAAACCTTTGAAAATCCTCAGAAACCTGTCTGTCATTGTTCTGCTTCTAATTTCAAAACCAAAGCCCAAAGCAAAACCATTTCTTCGTCTTCTTCTTCTACAACTATTATAGTTTATTATAGGGATATGTCTGTTTCCTTCTCTTCCCTTCAGTTCTTCCATCAAAAACCTCTCTTTTCTGTAAGTACTCTCTCTCTCTCTCTCTGTATGTCTTTCTCTTTGTATTATTTTGTGTTTGAAGTAATGGGTTATTGTTGCAGAGCCTTTATTGGAACCAAAGGGCAACTGGGTTGTGGAGAAGCACAAAATTTGTGAGGAGTATTGCTGTTAAGGCAGGCCCAAAGAGGGTATCTTTTGGTAAAGAATGCAGGGAGGCCTTGCAAGATGGGATTGATAAGCTGGCTGATGCTGTTTCTCTCACCTTAGTACCTAGAGGTATCTGGGTATTCTTCATTTCTGTTTGTTTTGATAGCTTTTTTAGGTTGCTACCATTATGTACCGTCTCTTACTCTCTTTATGCTTTAGTTTTTGAGAACAAGAGGGATTATTTCATTTTCTATCTATGCTTATATTGGTGAAGGGATCAATGATAAGCCTACAGGTTAAAAAATATCTTGTTGGTGATTCTTGCTATATCATTTGCAATGCATACGGTAGTTTCAATTGGATGATTGTCATTTGGTAATAGTTTGCAAAGTTTAATTTGTTTTGTTTATGTAGTGGCAGTAGTAATGAGAAATGTGCTGGAGGCTACACATTAAATTAATTTCATCTATTTCAGTGAATTGAGCCAGCTAGAGATTTGACTTTGTCTTATCAAGTTGTGAAATTTTTCAGTGCATGGTGTAGTTGAGCCACCCAACAAAATTAGGTTAATGGAAGATTGCAGTGCCAGTTGCAAGACTTCAATTTGCAAGGTCACTGCAAATTTTATTTATTTCGCATTTGCATGAGATTGTGGTTTAGCTTGCATTTCTAATGTGTAAATTCTATTTGGTCTGAGAAGTTGTACTAAATTTTATTTATATTATCATTTTAATTTTTCTCTCCCCTTTTCTTTTCCCCTAGGGAGGATTTTGGGGGGGGGGGGGGGGGGGGGGGGGGTTTGGGGAGAGGGCTGGTAAAGATGTGAGTTGTTCTAAGACTATATGGAGTTTGAGGAAAATTCTATACCATTTGGGAAGAGTTCAGAATAGCAATGCTTGAATTTATGTGTATTTGCTATTTTCTATCATGAAAATTTTCTTCATGAACTTTTTGAATCTAGGACGAAATTGTATCATGAGATTCATTCTCACTGAATGGCAGAGTGTTTATTGGAGTAGGTGAATTTGAAATATTGAGAATTGTTGCATTTTTATTTTTGGGGTGGAGGGGGGGGATTGCCATCCCTGTGAAGGTTAGGAAGCAAAATGAAACAGGTTCATCCTGGTTTTTGCACATTGCAGCTGAATATTAACGAGATCAAGTACATATACTTGAACTGTAGCTGTTATGGGACTTGCAACTTGCACATTGGGGTCTGTCAATGTCAAGACTTAAGGATATTATTTAAGGGCCTTGGCCCATTGAAGCCTCAAATAGAGAAGATAAATTGTAAGTGTAATCCTGATTATATTCTTTGCAAGTGAGCTAGATGGTGGATTGAGATTATTTTCAAATGCTTCTAACACCATAATTATAAGGAAGAACCCCAAAAAATGCCATTAATTGTGTAACTTGTGTTAATGCCATTGATGGGGACTGGTTGGAGCCTAATATAGTAAGATTGTAGGTATGAGGTCTTGGCTTTTCATGGTGTCAGTGGCATGTCTATTAAAAATAATAATAATAACAAAGTAAAAAAGGCTGTTGAAGGGGAAGCTAGCTCTGCTTGTCATGAATATGGCATAAGATCAGTTGAAGCCTTGAAGGCTTCTAACTGCTTTGCCTGAAGAGATATTAATTTATTTATGACGAGATATTTATTTGCTTATTTTCTTAATAAGATTCAGCCAGCTAGGGTGGCCTCACTTTGGCTATGTAAAATAGTTACACTTGAGAACTTCTATTTTTCAATTTATGGGGTTGGTTCTGTTACGGCATAAGCCTTTATGACTTTTCTGACACTTTAAAAAAGCTATAATATGCTAGATGTAACACATACTGAAATATTCAGAAGAGAATATAAGTATTTTTTTAATTAAATTATTAAATTTCATGCTGCTAATTTGATAGAGGTATTGATTTTAAGTGAAAATATGCAGGCCATAATGTTATTCTTTCTGAGTCTGGATCACTTAGAGTAATTAATGATGGTGTTACAATTGCTTGATCTATAGAGCTTTCAGATGCAATTGAGAATGCAGGAGCAATGCTAATCCAAGAGGTCATTCATGGTTGCTAGATAATTCTCTCCCCTGTTGTTTTATTGATGTTTTATTGATGTTTTTTGAGACAAAAGTAATCATAGATATGTAAGTCTTCATATCCTGCTTGCAGGTTGCAACTAAAATGAATGATTTGGCTGGTGATGGTACAACTATTGCAATTGTTTTGGCTCGAGCAATGATCAAATCTGGGATGCTGGCAGTTGCTTCTGGGGCTAACCCGGTTTCTTGGAAGAAAGGAATGGATAAGACTGAAAGAATTGGTCAAGGTCTTGAAGAAGAAAAGTGTGCCAGTAAGAGGAAGAGATGATATAAAAGGTATTGCTTTCCTTTGCATTTTGTTAGTAAAAATCGGAGTCAGAAATATCTAGAGCATGTCTTGTGAATTAGGTTTGTGCCCCTCTTTGCACTTTTTTTAATAAAAGATTAAAATTACTTGTCAAAAACAAAATCTTGAAAGTGTCTTTTGCCACATTGCAGCTGTGGCCACAATTTCTTCTGGAAATGATGAATTTGTTGGGAACTTAATTGCTGAAGCCGTAGAAAAGATTGGCCCTGATGGAGTTATCTCTATTGAGTCATCTTCATCATTTGAGACCTCTGTAATAATAGAAGAAGGAATGAAGGTAGGTCATTAAAGATGATTTTTAATTGAAAAGATTCACAACCATCTCAAAGAAAGGAAAATTTAATTTGAAAGGAACGAAAATGGGTTAGAATGTAATTTGAATTGAACCATAATTTTAGAATGAAAATAAACTTTATAAATCAGCAATGACCTAATTACCCCACTGCTTTTTTTTTTTTTTTTTTTTGGTTGAAAATGAACGGACTAAAGAAAACCAACATCAAAATTATAGTCTCAATCTATTCGTTCCTTAAGGCACAGATAAATAAAACTCATAAAAGGTTGTACCCAGTTCAGAAAGCTCCCAATTCTGTGGAGTCATGACACAAATAGATACAATTGAAAAATTGTTGTATTCATTCCTCAGCTCACAAGTAGACACTACTACTTTTAACCATGTTAATAAGTATTTCTTTTTATTTCTACATTTTCTTAGCAACAGAATGTATCATAAACTGAACAAGGACTACGTGCATATAACTGACACCACCCTTTGGCCAACCTCAAAACCAAGAGATAACACAACCCCAAACTTCCACAACAAGCCCTAAACCACTACCTCTGGCTTAGATCTGACACCTAGAGCTTCGGATTTGCCACCTCCACAACCCCAAAACACCACCCTTTGGCCACCACATTTTTTCTAATCCAAATCCCTCCTATTTTTTGTCAAATCTTTGCCCATGTGTGCCAGATTTTGTAGTGGTAAATTGTGGTGGTTCTTGGCTGCCGGAGATGGCAGTGTGGTTGTGTGTTGGCAGGAATGAGAGAGGAAGAAGCAGATTAAGATAAGGGAGAAAAGAAAAGGAAAATAAAATTAAAATGGTTTTTTTTTTATAGTAAATTTTACTTTAATGCATGCACTTGACAACATTTTCCTTCCATTGAGCCATCAGAAGTAAGACGGAAGGACCAATTTGGCAGTTTCCCAAACTTCTGTGGTTAAAACTTGATATTAGAACATCAGAGGTCTGTTTTATTTGGACCTAAGTTGGAGAGGTCCTTTTGCATTTTTCCCTTTATCTTTGATTCCGTGTGTGTGTGTGTGTTTTTTTTCCCTCTCATTTCCCTTTCTTGTAATTCTATTAGATCTTTCTGGACAGATTGACAAGGGTTACATGTCACCCCATTTCATACAAACCACGACAAATCTATAGTGGAGTTTGACAATGCCAAAGGCCTAGTAACTGATCAGAAGATTTCAACTGTCAAAGAAATTGTTCTTTTACTAGAAAAGACTACCCAACTGATTGTCCCACTGCTAATCATTGCAGAGGATATCTCCAGGCAAGTACTAGAAACGCTAGTGGTGAACAAAATGCAAGGTTTACTAATTGTTGCTGTTGTCAAATGTCCAGGATTTTTAGAAGGAAAGAAAGCTCTTTTGCAGGATATTACATTGTTGACAGGTCAAATTATGTACTGCATGCCAAACTTTATTTGCTTAATTATTTAATTTTTCCATGACATATGCTAATAATAAGATAATGTTTATTCTGAATCAGTGGCTGTTATGATGTTAAGAAAATATCATGACTATGACCTGCTTTTCATTCACTATATTTCTTAATTTGTTGCTTTGCAATACAGTCCAACTCATTCCCACTTTGCTTTATATTAATATCTTTACATCTCAAAATAATGAGATAGTTCACTTTGCAGCCAGATGTTCACTGACATTTTTTATTTCCTAGTTTGTTGGCCCTCATAGTCATGTAAAGAACCTCAGTGCTAGTTATGATAGTGGTTAATTCAAACTGAGCTCAAGTGTCTAATAATTGATGTAGAACATTAGTGAATTTCCTGAATTCAAAAAAAAAATATATATATATATATATATATGTAAAGAGAGTACTGTTGTGATGTTTCTTTTTCAGGATCTCAATGAAGGCTCCTTTTATTGATGTGCTTTTCCTGTTAAATACACAATTTGGTAAAACTCAAGCTATTTTGTGTGAACTTTTGTGCCAAAATGTTGTTCAAGTGCATTTATTTAACCTATTTGCTATCAGCTGTTAACCTCTGTTTTCTTGTTGGGAATGAGGGAACGGAGACAAAATCTTAGTACATTAAGATTTTCAAAACACTTTTCTTACCCTGTATTTTTTGGTGAAAAAGGGAATACAGAGATTTCAGAAAATGTGACTTTCTTTTCCAGCCCTGTTGAGTTTAACAACTTCTATAGGTTTGGTCATTTGGTGCATCTTCTAAATAACATTCAAAAGGACAATACATCTGTAACATATTACATGTAAACACTACGCATGCTCTCTCTGTCACTACTTCTTTATGTGAGTGTAAGCTATGGATGGAAACATATCTCAAACGTCACTATCTGCCTTTTTCTGAACTTTTAAAATATAAACATCATCATCATTTGTGTTTCCGGAAGCTGTATTACATTTTTCATATAATTGTATTTTTTGTGATGAGATTGCTATTTCAGCTTCAGTTTCTCATTGAGATAATTTTAACGTCAATAGGTGCTGATTTTCTCTCTGGAGATTTGGGTCTGACACTTGAAGGTGCAACTTCAGATCAGCTTGGTATTGCACGAAAAGTTACCATAACCTGTAATTCAATGACCATTGTTGCTGACCCTACTACTAAAGCTGAAAAACGGGCAAGAATTTTGCAAATCAAGAAGGATCTAGCTGAAACAGATAATGAATCCTTGTCAAGAAAGCTCTCTGAAAGAATTGCTAAACTATCTGGCAGTGTGGCTGTGATTAAGGTCTGCAATTTTAAAAAAGTGCTATTTCTTAAAGATTGTTAATGAAATCTTGTATAACTCTTCCTGGATGTTGGCTTCAATCAATATCTGTCTTGTCAAAAGTGAACAAGGCTTTTCCAGCCACACAGAGAGAGAGAGAGAGAGAAAAGAAAAAGTGAACGAGGCTTTATCTTTGTTTTTTATGTAAATTTTGAAACTTTAATTTTTTTGTTGATCATGACTGATATTCAAAACCTTTGGTCGTAATTTTTTTACCTTCCCTTTTATTTATCTTTCTATTATTTTAGGTAGGAGCACACACTGAGGTGGAGCTTGAAGATCAGAAACTCAGATTGAAGATGCTAAAATGCCACATTTGCTGCCATGGCTGAAGGAATAGTCCCTGGTGGTGGTGCCACGTACATTCATCTCTCAGAATTGATTCCCATCATAAAGAATTCTATGGAAGATCTGGATGAGCAGAGTGGTGCAGATATTGTGGCAAAGGTGTGGTATACTTGAGTGCAAAGGCCTCCTAAGCCTTGCACCTTATAGAAGTAAAATGCATTCTGTAAAAATTAACATAGTAAATTTTAAAAATTAAAAATATGACCATCAATTGATAAGCTAATCATATATATATATATATATATATATTTTTTTTTTTGATAGGATCTAATCATATAAAAATTTAACCTAGCATTTTATATAAAGCCCTATGAACTTTAAATACAGCTGCAGAAGTTATTAGTTATCACTATACAACTAGGTGGTGAAGGCTAGACTGTCCTGCATCAAAAACAATATATATATATATATATATATATTTTAATGAAAAAAAGGATACGGTTTCAGGAGAGACAGGAGGTAGAAAGACTGGTTAAAAAAAGGGGAGAAGAAGTAGCCATTGGTTCAAGAGGAAAGAGAAAGGGGTTATATTATATAGATAGTGCATCACACCACACGATTAGTATTGCATAACAAATCAAGGGCTCATATAAATAGTATTAAGATTTGAAGGTTATGTTTAATGTATTTATCTTTTTAAACAAAAAATAGTGCAAAAAGTACACTTTGAGCTTTGCAGGAAAGTGAAAAAAGTGCACTTTTTGAAACATATTTTGCTTTAGGTGTGAAAGGGGCTAACCCTTGGCAGTTTGCACTTTAAGCAGACTTCTACTAGCAGTCAGATGACAAGATCTGACCAGGAACTTTCTAAGGTGGCCTGCATGTAATATCTTGTGTTATTTTCTTCCTCAAATCTTGAGAGACCTGTTCTCAGAGGGTAGAGAAATTTAAAATAAAAAATAAAAAAATAGTACAGGACCTTTTTTCTTTTATTAATCTCCTTGCATTATTGTAATTTCATCAAATCATCAACAATAATATAAGAGATGCCTTAAGAATGAATTGCTGCAAGATCAGCTTCTGAAAAATTCTGTTAGTGGGCCTATTTAATTGAGTTCTATAGACCTTTTTACGAATCTGTTAGGCTCAATGATTATTTAATTTAGATACTGAACCAGTAAACCCTTAAATCTATGATGTATATACACAATCAAATTTTCCTCATTTGTTATAACAGACAAGATCCCTTATCACCATACTGATATTTTGTTTTGGGAGGAGTAATTAATTAAAATGTTTTTAAAGATCACTGGTGCCGTGTTACATAAATTGGATATAGCCCTGAACAGAGATTGCCTGATAAAATTGTCAGAAAAGTTGTTTAATTCTATGGATTGGGTCCGCATGTGTCAACAACAAACTGGCAGTAGTTATACTACCAGCAATTGGTAAGAAATAGTAAGCATATTTGCTACTGCAAATGACAGTGAGTGAAAGATCTCATCCCTCATCTATGGCCTCCCCTTTTCTTAAATTGTTTCTTGGGTGTTTTTACTTTTTATTTATTTGTTAGTTCAGAATTCAGTCAGATAATGTAAAATTTAGATTCTTATGCTTTAAATTTGAAACTGTTAATTTCCATTTTTCATCTTTTGGTTTTTTAACATCTTTTAGGACCTTCATTTTGTGGACATTTACTTCTCTGGTCATAGAAACTGTTGCTAATGTTGAATTGCAGGCTCTCCTTGCACCTGCAAAATCAATTGCTTCTAATGCTGGAGTCGATGGAGAAATTGTTGTAGAGAAGACTAGAACTTGTAATTGGCAAACTGGATACAATGCAATGACAGGCAGATACGAAGATCTTCTCAGTGCTGGAGTTGCAGATCCTTGTCCTGTTTCAAGGTGTGCACTTCAAAATGCAGTGTCAATTGCGGGTGTAATTCTAACCACTCAAGCTGTGTTGGTGGAAAAGATAAAGAAGCCTGAGCCAGCTATCCCTCATGTTCCAGGCATAACTCCTTAAAGAAAAGATGGGAAGAGATTAGTTGGAAAGCTAGTTGAAAGCTGAGAAAGTCTCGTATGTGTCACATTGGTTTGAAACAAGCAATTTGAATTTTCTTGGTTTAGACTTGAGATGATGATTAAAGAAGCTTTAGAAGCTGTCGAGAGGACGGACAAGTCAGCTTTCAATCTGACTTTTGGATTGTGAGAGTATTAAAAGCCATACATGAAAAAAGGGATTGCATGTCCAGTAGCAGTCAGCCTATTAATCTTTGTAATCTCATTCAACATGTAAGATTCCTTTTTTTTTTTTTTTTTTTTTGCTTTTGGGAACTCTTTTTTTGGACTTCGTATATACTGCAATAATAATGAGCGTATCTTAAATAAATTTCTTTGTTGTTCTTCCTTAATCTTTTGTTCAGAAATCTCCAAAACCTGTTTCTGATTCTGTCCATATTTATGCTTCAACTTTGCTGTAGAAGTTATCACTAAGAACATTGCACAACTGGTCTACTAGGTATTGTTACAGATGTGGCAGTAAAATTAATTTTGGAATTGAAGCAATATACTTCCTCCTCTATAAACCCAATTGCCTGCCAGTGTTGCAGCATCATCCAGAATATTGCGTCTGTATATACACAGCATACAAGTGATTTTATGCCTAGTTTGTTGATTTGAGTGTTATTCTAGATAGTTAATTCTGTCAAAATGAAGTTTTAAGTGAATTCTAACACAATCTCACATCCAAGAGGGTGTAATCAATCATGCATTTACAATGCTTTGCTTGCATCTTATTTCATTGTTCCAAATACATAAGCTAAGTAAGGACTTGTCTTTCACAGTATTATGTCATGAAGTACAACCTACAGTAATAGTTGAGAATGCTCGAAAATCAAGTTTCAACCTATACTATTGAAGAATTTTGACCAAGCCACATTTGTGTGTATTTCTTTTACAATCTCAACTATTTTTTTGGCAAAGTTGTCAATTATATATGTTTAAATTGTGTATGTATATTTTGAAAAGAAAAAAGAAAAATCTTCAACTTCCCATACAAATATCAAGCAAATATAGGATTTAAGGTAACTAAAAAAGGACAGACATTTTTGCAAGTTCACATTGTATATGATCAAGATGTGAAAACTGAAAACTTATCAGACAATGCCAATGATCTTGAACATAATAATCAAGTGGTATAAGACAAGAAAGACTATAGATTCCATAAAAATGATAAATATATAGTAAAAATAACAATAAATTAATCCAGAATGTGTTTGATCGATTACAAAAAATATTTAACATATAATATAGTAAAAATAACAATAAATTAATCCAGAATGTGTTTGATCGATTACAAAAAATATTTAACATATATCTAAAGTCATACGAAATTTGCTTAGTACTGTTTTTTACTTTGGAATTCTTTGTTCAAAGAAATATATTCTATTGGATATTTTTTACTAAGGTCTCCTCTTACCCATAGTCCTTTCTCTCTTTCTTTGATGTCCTACTCTTTATCTTGCTGCAAGCCTCTTGCGAACTGCAAGCCTCTTGAGATCTGGTATCTTCTAGGCCATTCTCCAATGCCTTAACCAGATTCTCAAAGTAATTCCCTGTCACTGTGGTAAGACGGGATAGCTTTGCTCTGAAATTTTTGAATTCTTCTTCTGGACACTCTTTGTTGAGGTAGTTATGTTTATCCTTCTCTATACAATGATGAAGCCTTTCCAAATTAGACTCTGCCTCACCTTGCAAGTACTCAAAGAACCCCTTTTTAGATTTTGCTTTCTTGTCTCCATCCTGAGGGAGGTAATACCCATATGCATATATCCACTTAAGCACTCTCCTACATTCAATTATCTGCAACCAAGCCTCTGTAATGAACTTGAGCTCGGCCTCAGTTGCCCCCCTTAGGTCACTAAGTCTTACCATGTAGTCATTTTGCATTTGCTTTAAATCCTTAACAGCTTGTTTCCTTGATGATTCATTACCTGCCCATCTCTCGTAATAATGAGTATACTTTTCCAAATGCTTCTCAGCTCTTTTTCTGATATCTTCATCCTCATTATACTTACCCTCTTCCTTATTCTTCTGGAATGTATTACAAGCATAGAACCCACCTGTTCTCACAACATGCTCCTTCCATGTTCCAAGGCACATCCAGCAAAACTCATGTCCACAAGGTTTCCGGCATGTCATGTGCATGCACCCTTGGTTCTTCTCAATGGCTTTTCCACACTTTGGACATGGCTTTGTATTGACCAACAACCATGCTGTATTCTCAGCCTCAAAACTATTCTTCAATTGCCATTTAGCCAGAGTCTCACAATCCACTGGCCTATGCGCATCATCCATACAATTCCAACAAAACCCATTGTTACAATGGCAACAAACATCATAGCACTCTTCCTCACCTCCCTCACAAAATTCCATTGCGTACTCACAATCCGCACCCGAACACCACTTATACTTTTTATTACTCTTAATATAAGACCTTATCAAATACAGCGAATACCTCTCCTTATCTTCCTTTTTAGCAAACAAATCAATTGAATCACGATCCACCACCGCGTTACAGCGTGGTTCGGGACATCTCAATGTCAAACATCCAACCACATCCTCAATCGCCACACTCACATACTTTTCCCAACAATCCCTACAAAAGGGATGGCCACAACTAACCCAACCCATCATAGAAACACGGACATTCTCATAACATACAGAACAAGTTAGTTCAACTTTTCCAAGTTTATTGGGCAGCAAGAAAATCGGTTTTTCAAACAAACATACTTTTTTTTTTTTTCTAATTCTCTCTTCATCAGCAAACCACTCATCTTGAACGTCACACGCTCTCCAATTGTAATATAGGAGAAGCACCGTCACAGCAGCTTTTGATATGGAAAGAACATTGGATACCTGTGATAACACCTGGTGAAGGAAGATTAATCAAGCAAACCATAATAAACTCAATTTTGTGTGTTTTCTATAATAACTTGTTACATACCTTTGTCCTTCCTAATTTTGTCATTTTCCTAGTAGGCCATTTTGGGTTAAAAAGATTACATAAATGTCATTGCATCTTTCTCACTTCAAAGAGAATGTCTTACATGGCACACACACACACCACAAAGTATCATCAAGAGATGAACTACCATACCTATAAGGGAGAGAAATGCTCTGCAAATTTTCAAGAAATACTCTGTTGCCAAATCATCATTTTCCAAGACGCAAAGCTGCAAAGTAGCTCTCCAATGGCTGAGTATATCTCCTCCATACTTCTCACTAATATATTAATGTACAATTATCAATTAATTAGTACAAGAAAGCAAATGCTTTTTATTAAAGAATATCTCATAACTCAATCTGATTGATTTAACACCTTATTAATTTTGTTCTTCCAACAGTGGGTATATTTATCTATCTCCTAGGAAGGTATTCTTCAAGAGATCTTACATATTACAAAACACTTTTGATACACATATAAATCTACAAATATTGAATCATGTTTCCTACAATTAATTAGAGAACACTTGCATTGATCCCAAATATCTATTCCCTCACAAATCATAAGTGAGATCAATCTCGTCCACAAATCTGGAAATAAAAATTTCAACTTTTTCCCAACTTCTTCACCAGTTCTCTGTAACAATATAAACAAACTTCAATGTATAGTATTTATAAAGTGATAAACACGCATTAAAAAATGATAAAAAATATTATTACTAAAAATAGTCTGAAGTATATATCATTCTTTTATGGTCATTTCATTTCATTTCCTTATGAACTCTCGAATTAAGCTTTATTACAACCCTTCCACACGCACCCAAATCAACTTGGACATCTCTTGAAAATTTGATAAGAATTCTATCTATTTTGTCATCAGCAAACAAAAATAAAAAAATAAAAAATTTGAAGAACTTCTCTCACTCTCACTCTCAGTGCCACATGTAATATTAATCTATCATATGACTTCTACAAAAGAAATTGCTGAAAGAAAGTTAAAGGACAATCATATAATTTGCATTTAGTTAATAATAATAAAAAATTGGAAGAACTTCTCTCAGTGTCACTGGCATATGTAATATTAACCTACATATGACTTCTATAAAAGAAATTGATAAAAGAAAGTTAAAGGGTAATCAACTAATATTCATTTAATAATAATAAAAAAAAGATAGATAGATTTATAAGAGTACATACACATTTCCCATCATCATTAATGTGTATAATGAAACTCCGAGATAAAACAATCTGGCTTGATGCAGTATTTGGGTAAAATCTGTACTTGTTCACGTTCTTATATTCTTGATCTTTCTCAACTTTTGTTGCTATGTAATTAACTTCCCTCTTTTGGTCACTTTTGTACTCATACACCACCTTATATTCTTGATCTTTCTCAAGTCTTTTCGCTTTCTTAACTTCTTCATCTCTGTATTGACGATCATAGTTAGCTTTCCAATTTGACGATTTTTTCTCATAATTTAGCAACTGAAGTAACAATACTGGGAATTGCAATCTCTCCTGAGACGTCAACAATATCGGATGATTTCTCAAATGAATGAATTTGCACCTTCAAAAAGTAAAAGGTAAACATAATCAGAAAAGAAATTGACTTGAGACATTGAAAACATAGTTTTATGCACATAAGAAAAACTATTTGTTTCTACATAAAATATTTCCCTTCAAAAAAAGTTTTCAACTAAAATTTTATTGATTTGATTTTAAGTGCAAGAAGAGTTTTAGTTGATTTTGTTTGGCTGAACAATTTTACAACATGAAGATAAAAGATCACTATCTAAAAAAAAAATGTATTACCATTTTCTAAGATTTTATTGGTGTTTTCAATTAATCCTAAAAATGTTTTTGTTGGCTTTGATTTTCAGTGTATTAAATATTGAAAAATAAGAAAACCATTTTCAAGAAAATAATTTATACAAAGCCAAACAGGTTTGAATGTAAAAGAGTACTTACATGGGCATTGTTTTCATACGAGAGTAGAAATCAATCAACTCATTGTTAGGATCATTTCCCAATAAGCCTTCTAATAGATTTTGTAATTGGTCCCTTGGTTTACTCACTCCAAGTTCATTTGAGATTCTCATCAATTTGGCACGTCCATTTATAATGGCAATGTCCTGAATCTTTGGTTCTCCAGTATATGCTTGATTCACCAATTGATTAACAGCGGCAATAATGTCCCTTCAAATATGAAATTAAAAAAGAGTGATCAAATAAATCATTAGATCACATGATAATTTTACAAAGATCATGAAAATAAATTAAAAGCTATTTTCATACCTTACAATGATCTTGTACTTATCATCCAATTGATAACAAGACCAAATCCTAGTATTTTTCTTTTTAAATTGGTCTAACGTGGAATCTATTTTCTCCATCACTAGCCAAACTTGGGGATTACTTATAACCATGAGGGGATAAACAAATTCACCACTTCTAAGTCCTTGGAGATGGCTTTTGCTCATTTGAGCTTTTTCACTATTATCAAATCGAATAAATGATACACAGGCACCACTTAAGAAGCCATGACAAACATCTCCACCAGAGTCTGAAATTTCGTACTCAAGTTCTGCTATACCTTTTTCCTGTAGTAAATAGAGAAGAATACCCAACTTTCAATTTAAAATAGAAAGCAAAGCAACAATTTAGGGAGGTGTAGTGAATACAAGATAAGTTAATCAATTATCAATTTGCATTTAAAGAATGATTTATTATGATTTTTTTAGATATGCATTTTGGTTTAATTAGTATGATTAGAAATATAGATCAATATGGTGGACAGTCATATGAAAGTGGTCTAAATTTGAGTTACAAACATGTGCATTTCCAAAAAACACTTTACCAAGATGAAGAAAAAACTACCATTTCATTTCAGGATTTTGATTTATAGTAAGAATGAAAGTAAAATCACACACATGCATATAAGAAGTGTAATTTAAGAATAAGAAAAAGGTGGAGGGACTGTGAAAATATCAACTATAAAATTTAAGATAATTCTCAAATTTATCAAAAAAAAACTAAGATATTATTTTGTTTAATACTTTGTACTAAAAAAAGACTCCACTAATGCTCATGTTTCTAATTGATTTCATTTATTATCTTTTATTTAATAAATTTTATACTTGTTTTTAAACCCAAAAAAAAAAAAAAAACCTATACGCTCTCTCTCTTCTAAGGACGTGATACCTGAATACCGAGGGAATGGGCAGATTAGCTGTGGGTTGGGCAAGTATATAGTAAGTTAGGCACGTTTGGAAAGAAAATTGAAAAGTAGCATCTCGAGTTTTAGAAACTCGAGATCTACATAGAAAATCGAGTCTAAAAGACTCGATTTCAGTCTGTTCGTGCTGCTGACTTGGAGAAGTGATACACCTGGAACTCGAGTTTATAAGACTCGAGTTCCACTGTGCAAAAAAAAAAAAATTTTCAACGTGTGGAACGCGAGGAGTTCCACTATGCAAAGAAAAAAAAAAAATTTTCAATGTGTAGAACTCGAGTCTTATAGACTCGAGTTCTACTGTGCAAAAAATTCAATGTGTGAAACGCGAAGAGGCTATGCAAAAAAAAAAAAAAAAAAAATTTTCAATGTGTGGAACTCGAGTCTATAAGACTCGAGTTCCACTGTGCAAAAAAAAAAATTCAACATGTGGAACTCGAGTCTTATAGACTCGAGTTCCACTGTGAAAAAAAAAAAATTCAACCAGTGGAACTCGAGTCTATAAGACTCGAGTTCCACTGGGCAAAAAACAAAAATTTTTCAACGCGTAGTCCATATGTGAAAAAAAAAAACCACATAGGATTGTGAAAATTTCAATGAACTCGAGTCTATAAGACTCGATTTCAATTGTGCATAATAAATTTAAGTAACACTTAAGCCCGTATAACAGAAGTGCTCACAGAACTACACAGCCTTCCCACCCAAAAACAGAGCATTCTCTCTAAGTCTCTCAGCCTCACTAACTATCACTCATCCATAACTCTCACACCACATTGCCTCTCACTCTCACTCCCACTCTCACTCCCACTCTCACTCTCACTCCCACTCTCACTCTCTCACTGCTCTTTCCTCTCAACAAATTCATATCTCAGGTATGGGTTTGCATAATTTGATTGTTATTGTAGTTGGGTATTAGTTGTCTATGGGTGTGGGTTGAGTTTAACTATTTATTTTGTAAATAGTTGACATAACTTAGTTAATTTTCCGATATTGTGAATTATAGAACTTTGTTTTGTCAGTATTAATTTTTTGAGTCTTTTTTTGCCCATTTTGTTATCAAAATTTTATTCATCATTTCTAGGCTTTTATTTTTATCATGATCTTACAAGTTTTTTTGACTTTGTTCATCATTATTTTGGGTATGAAATGGGTAGTGAATGAATGTAATTCTTAAAATGCACTGACCTATACAATGCTGTATAAGGAATTGATTATTATAAAAATAAAAGTATAAGAATTGGTCATTTTGGAAACAATTTGGTATCTGGTAATGACATTTAAGCCTTAAGGATATGGAATACTTTCTTTTTGTGAATTTAATATGTTTTGTTAATGCTACATCATCTTTGTAAAGTCTCTCCTCTTGTTCTATGTATTCTTTAAATATATATATATATATATATTTTTTCCATACCTTTTATTTTTTGGGGTTGCTCCACTAGATATGTTTCAAATTTTGCTCTGAAGCCAAACTTAGAACCATGGGTACCACAAGTTACATAATGGCTATAAAACTAGTAATTACCTATGAAAATTCTGGCTTGAATATGTTCTGCCTTAAGATCACATTACTTTTTTTTCCCCCAGTTTACGACTATGTGATTTAACTAACATGGTAACTTGACTTTAACAGGTTCACAATGCCTGAAATTGATATAATCCTATACCACGGTGGTTCGCTGAAGAATGCCAATGCGAACAAGGGATTGCCATTTGAAGGGCTGGGTATAAAGAGCTATTATACCCAAATTGATCGTAGGTTCAAGACCCTTGACGAATTGAAGATGATGGTTATGGAAGAGTTGGGTGAGAATCCTGCTGTGCACAACATAAAAATGACTTATCGTATGCCAAATGAAATCCTGAAGCACCGAATTAATTACAAGTACATGGCAATAGAAACAGACAAACATGTGAAGATTATGTTTGACAAGTTGGAGAGAATACCTGAAGTAACTAACATTGAGTTGTACATACAGTTGGAGCCGCGTGCAGAAGTTGGTATCGACGAAATCCAACAAACACAAACAAGTTTACATGTTACAGTTCCGGATGCTCAATATGAGTATTTTACACATGTAGAGCATGATAATGTTCATGCCGATAATCGGCCTGATGATGATGAGGATGAGGATGAGAATGAGAATGATGATGAGTATGAGGATGACGATGATGATGACGACTATGTTGATGGGAGTACTGCCATTGACGATGAAGATGAGATTGAAGAGAGGATTGAGAGAGGGGACTTTAGGGACTTTGAGAGGGACATTGATGATTATGAGACATTGGACGATAGTGAACCTAATGCAGACAATGTTCTTACTGTCCAAAACATTACGGACACAATCTCTGCCTACACACCTCCTGCTTTGTCATTTTCTGCAAATACTTGGGAGAATATAGTTGATCCTTCACATATGGAGATACCATTTGTGTCTACTTGGAGAGAGGGGATGAATTTGTACAAAGGCTTGACTTTTGCCAATAAAGTGGAGGTGCAGCGTGTATTAACACTGTGTGCCCTGAAGGAAAACAAACAGTATGTGATTAGTAGGTCGACAACGACAAAACTTTGTGCAAAATGCGTGGATGAGTCATGCAAGTGGTATGTCTGCGCAGTCATGAAGCCCAATCTCCAGAGACTATGGATGGTCACCGTGTACAAGGGTCCTCACACATGTATACGGACTGGGGTGCGAAATGATGGTAGAATGATGAATTGTAATTTTATTGCATCAGACATCCTTAAGAAGTTAAGTGAGGATCACACTACCCCAATTAAGCATCTTAGATCTATGATAGAGTCAAAATATGAAGGCCATAAGCCTTCTTACTACAAGGTTTGGGATGCGAAACAAAAGGCGATTGGGAAGCTGTTTGGGAATTGGGAAGAGTCTTACCAGAGGTTGCAAAAGTTGCTTATGGCATATATTGATATGGATCCGACTACCCAGGTGTTCTACCGTACGACATCCACCGATGAAGATGACACCGTATTATTGAATTATGTGTTTTGGTCTTTCGGTCCAAGCATTGATGGATTCAAATATTGCAAGCCGGTTATCAGTATTGATGGGACCCATCTGTATGGTAAATATCAGGGAAAGCTCTTGGTTGCAATGGCAACCGATGCTAACAACAAGGTATTCCCTCTTGCCTTTGCTGTTGTGGATTGTGAGTCAGGGTCCAGTTGGAGGTGGTTTTTACAATGCCTCAGAGATACGATTGGCCACGTGATACCTGAGGAAGGCATTTGCATAATTTCTGACCGACATCTTGGTATAAAAAATGCCATTGCAAACTGGCCTAAAAGGGATGATGGAAGAACACAGGTATTTCATAGATATTGCCTTCGACATGTTGCTAGCAACTTCAACACACATTTTCAGAACTCGACTCTAAAGTCAGCTTGCTTGCAAGCAGGATATGCTACTCAGGTAGTTAAATTTGATACCATAATGGAGTCCATTAAGCAGGTGGAAATTGAGGCCATTCGGAATAAGAAGAAGGTGACGGGGAAGGATGGGAAGGAAAAGAATCAAGATTATCTTCCATACACATACCTAACGAGCGAGTCTGTGGATATGTGGACCCAATCACATGATGGTGGAAGACGTTTTGGGGCAATGACAACCAATATATCAGAGTGCTTCAATGGTGTACTGAAAGGTGCACGGGGCCTTCCTATTGCCGCGTTGGTTGAGTTCACTTGGTCCAAACTTGTTCAATATTTCCACGACCGGCACAAAGAATACCTTAATCGCCTATCAGAGGGTAAGAAATGGAGTCAATATGCCTTTGACAAGTGGGAAGCAAATAAGCTTAAATCTGAGAAACACTATCTCAAGCCATTTAACAGTGAACAGATGGTATATCAGATAGTTACTTCATTCACTTGTAGCGCAGGAGGGGGAAACCACAGTTATGAAGTTCGGATACGGGAAAGAACATGTAGTTGTGGGAAATGGCAAAACATAGGGATCCCGTGTTCACATGCAATTAGAGTATGTGACTATTTAAATATTGATTCGACCGCATATATTCACCCATGTTATGGTTTGGACAATGCCCTTAGCACTTATCAGCATGCATTTGTGATTCCCAAGTCACAATCATTGTGGAGGGATCCCATGGGGCCAAAGTGGTTGCCTAATCCAGCATTGTTGCGGGCCAAAGGTCGACCAGTGAAGTCAAGAATAAGGAATGAGATGGATGGAGTGAGGAATAAGGATCGAGGGTCGGGATGGCGGAGGGAGGATGCAGATTTGATAGAGACTCAACCCAAGCAAACATGTGGATTGTGTCATGCTTCCGGGCATAATCGTAGAAAATGTCCGCAGGCCCGTGGCGCTTCCACAAGTAGTAATGTTCCACAGTAGGTACGTAGATGGGAAAATATTATGCATTGGTTAAATATAATTGTTGTTCATTCTACCATTAACTAATGTTTTTACTTTCTTGTCTCCTAACGTGATTAGTCTACGTTTTGCAGGCATGCTTCCATGGACGCCGTTTTTGTTGTGCGAACTGCTGATCTTAGGAAAAGTGACTACGTTGTATTGGCACATTGAACTTTTTGGCTTTTGTTGAATGTACTTATAATTCTCTATCCAATGTACCTCTATGAAGATTGTGATTTGAGTAATACGGTTAGAATTGCAAATTAAGCATGGTTGCGCATGTTTACAATGTTGATATATTGGGAATGCCTTTTTGTTGTGATGCAAATGTAATTGCATTGTAAAACTATATTTATGAATAGAGCGTAACAGTTTCTATAGCTTGGTGTAAGAACGCCTTTTGATGTAATGGTTGTGCATTTACATTCTGAACTTCTCTGCCTCTCAATGAGTGTTAGATTACATTCTGAGCTTCTTTATCTATGTTTCTCAGCAGGTGCATGTACACATTTCAATTCTTGATTTGCCTGTATGTGCAGGAAAAAAAAAAGGGCAACAATCTGCCTGAACAGGGGATTTGACCAAGTAAAAAAAAAAAAAATTTCCCAGTAAAACTCGAGTTTATAAAACTCGAGTTCCACTGGAAAAAACAGAGCAAACAGGGCAACCCCTTCTGCCTGAACAGGGGATTTCCCCAAGTGAAAAAAAAAAAAAAATTTCCAGTGGAACTCGAGTTTCTAAAACTCGAGTTCCACTGGGAAAAACAGGGGAAAAAATAGCACCCTTCTGCCTGAACAGGGGATTTCCCCAAGTGAAAAAAAAAAAAAAATTTCCAGTGGAACTCGAGTTTCTAAAACTCGAGTTCCACTGGGAAAAACAGGGGAAAAAATAGCACCCTTCTGCCTGAACAGGGGATTTCCCCAAGTGAAAAAAAAAAAAATTTCCAGTGGAACTCGAGTTTCTAAAACTCGAGTTCCACTGGGAAAAACAGGGGATAAAAAAGCACCCTTCTGCCTGAACAGGGGATTTCCCCAATTGAAAAAAAAAAAAAAAAATTCCAGTGGAACTCGAGTTTCTAAAACTCGAGTTGCACTGGGAAAAACAGGGGAGAAACAAGCACCCTTCTGCCTGAACAGGGGATTTCCCCAAGCGAAAAAAAAAAAAAAAAAAATTTTCCCAGTGGAACTCGAGTTTTAGAAACTCGAGTTCCACACAAAAAAAAAAATTTCCCCAATGGAACTCGAGTTTTATAAACTCGAGTTCCACTGGCAAAATTTTTTTTTTTTTTCTTGGCCACATCCCCTGATAGAGTAACATAATTTTATAAATGTCACGCTTTACATTAAACGTTTTTTTTTTTAAATCACTCGTACATTTAGTTATTTCTACTTTTAATTTGACTTTTGAGGAAAAAAATATTGCTTTATTATAAGATCATTGATTTTAGATTCTAGTCAACTAAATTATTAAAATAATTTGTCATCACATAAGGGACCTAAGTTTAAATGGCTGTCTATACCAAAAGCATAACAATAAAAACTAAAAAATAATCACTATGGAATAAACATGAATGAATAATTGAATACTTGGTGAATACAACAAGAAGACTTAATCCCAAAATTTTGGGATTGACTACAAATTCTCAACAGAGTAATCAGGGAATTGTATCTCAAGATTTTGTATGACTATAGGGTTGGTGTTGAATCCATGATCTCCTTCTTCACTGCTCTTGAGATTCAATGGTAGCAAGTTTCTTCCGCAATGCCACCAACTCTTCCCCAGCATCACATATAAATGCAGAAGCTTGCCTGCCAGACAATTGCTCGTTCTGACTACATGAGTGCATGACATGACACAAGAAAACAGACGAGCTGCAAATTGCATCTGATAGAACGTTAATTGCAGGATTAGAAAAACAACATTTCAGCAAATTTAAATTACCCACCAAACATCACATAGCGACCACTTTCCAATCACAAGATAAACTAAGATAATTGTAATATGTGCATAATAAGAATTCGGTCAAGAGTAGCATTAAACTTACACTGGCACACGAGTGTGGTAAGACATAACTATGGGGACACACAATAGTTTTGCAATGGCGAGAGCTCCAAATACCTACAATACAGTCAATAAATGTCACCCACCAGCAAAGCAATATTCTTTCTTTATTACTTCAAAACACCCCCATTTGCAACAAAAAATTAAAGAAACAAGAAGACGACAAAAAATTCTAGCAAGAATTGAAAATTTACCATTATTCCTGGTGATGAAGCATGAATTATATCGGGCTTAAATCGGGCAACCTCTGAAATTATTCTAGGACTGAGTGCCAGGGAAAGTGGCACTTTCTGGTACCAGGGACATGGAAAGCTGAAAAAATAAATAAATATATGAGAAAATTAGGCAGACAGATAATGCTTTCACACCTACATCATTAACCAAAACAATTTTTCTTGTTTGCAAGTCAAACACTTCATCCAAAAAATTAGACGCTCAAATGGTCAAAGTGGATTGACTTAGAAATATGCAAGAAAGTATACGGAGTTGAAGAGTGGCAATATGATGAAACCTAGAATAAGGAACGAATGAATTTGTTATACAAGTATCTTGGATGCATAGGTATGTGTGACTAATTGATTTATGATGAAGGCATGAAAGGACAAAGGACTGCCTTAAATAAAGAAATGAGGTATGGAGAAAACATGTGATTGCCAAGGACTTAGCAATGGCTGCCTGAAAATGATTCAAGAAAAAAAAATCTCTTGTAGCTTAGATGCAACCTCGGGCTAATCTGAATAGGAGTAAGGGGTCAAGCTGTGGAAAGCAAACTGATTAGAAATCTGATGGTTCAGCTCTTGTAAAATTTAAGAATTGAACCTTAACTTTAAAAACCTTAGAACGTAGGATGAAGGGGCAACCCACAACACAATCAAATACTTTTTTTGTAATAAGAAAGGATAACTAGATTTACTTATATTTGGCTATTATTTTGTTTGCCCAGTTTATAATTTTAATGAGCTCAATAAATATTATCAAATGATTTTTCTCGAAGACAAGTAATCACCTAACTTGACACTGCTATGGAATTTGAATACCTTAGATTAGTAAGTACCTAGTGATCTATGATTTAAATAGTTTGTTTTGCCTTAATTACACTATAAATTGCAAGTTATTTATCAACAAAATAAAACAGCTTATATTCAATGTGACAGAAGTTAAAGAGCAATTAGGTATGATGAGGAGATAGTTATAAGGACAAAGCATTTCAAATTAAGTAGTAAGAGCAACCTCCGTGATCCAATCAATTTTGCTCCATAAAATTCCTGGGGCACTCCTTCATGTGTGGTCACAACCATCACCTACATCATGAATAAGATGTCAGTTAATCAAAGAAGCACATTTAGAATCTAAAGCAAACTTTATGTTAAACTTCCACAGGGTTTTTTTTTTTTTAAAGACAAAGGCAACTTCCATGGGGGGTTTTATATAAGCCAATCTAATATCAATTTGACTAGATATTGCTAATACAAGAACAAGCTCAAGTTCAGTTGAGCTTGATGAGGATGGTTTTTTTGATAGACTGGTAGTAAAATGCATATCTAAATTATCTGATTTAATTTTAATCAAAATCAGCACCAGGAAAATAAACATTTAATAAATACAACTTCAGGAAACAAGATGCTCAAGTATGATACCCTGCATAATTTGCAATGAGGCACAGGTTAAGTTTGCATGGCTTAAAATTAAAAAGTTTGGTCAAGGACACCCCTAGACAAACAAAAAACATAGCTGCAGAGATATAAATAACGTACCTCATCCCCCATTTCACGTAAATTTCTAATAAAATTCTGGAACCGGTTTTTATACCCTGATACATATCTACAAGTGAAACAGAGAACAGACATCTTTCAGTAAAAATCCATCTTTGATATAAAGAAACACAATACAATTTATTGTGGCTCACCATATGATTCTACACTAACCAAATTGCTTATTTATAATATGACTGAACCACATTTATCCCAAAAAATACTACTACAAATCATGCATTTGTGTCAAACATTCTTAACATTTATTTAAAACCACGATGCAGATGAAACATATTCATAATAGCATCTAAAATAACTGGCATTCTCCTCTTAAGAATGTTTGAACAGATTGTAGTGCTTGAAACCAATTTCATGTCATATGGACTCTCTACCACTTAAGGTATCCTAAGAAACAGACATTGAACTGATTAATATTACCTGGAACTTTCTAATCATGAATCCATTAGTGCATAAATCTGCATACTGATAACACACATGATACCTTTATTTTGTTTGATGCTTCAAATCCATCCAGCTGGTTGAGAAGCTCCAACATAGTCCGCTGCACTTCACTGTCACCATTGCCACTACCAGATTCCATTCGAGCAGATCCAATACTGTTTATTTCATCCATAAATATGATTGATGGAGCATGTTTCCCGCCAAAGAAAAAGAGAGAAGCACATAACTGTCATTACGGAGAGCAACTATTGTTGATGGAGTTATCTTGGTGATATCAATATTTTTATCAATGTCAACAACATATTTCCCTTCAGGATGAACCTGGGAAACAAGATGAAACATTACATACAAATGTATTCAAACTGTTATCAAACCATCTGTTATTAACAAAAAGGCACTCCTTGTGCATGTAGTAGTCTATTCCCTTGCTAAAATATCATTACTTTTCAAGAAAAGAAATAGTTAAAGCGCAGCTGCAAATTTACAATTGAGTGCATTCATATAGGAATATGAAGTTACCTTAACTAATACCGTATTCTTCCCCATTACTTTGACAACTTCACCAACATATGATCCAGGCTCCTGGAGTAGCTGTAATTCTTCCCTAAGCATTCTCACTGCCAATTTTGTAGATAATGTCATTGACCAAATCCTAACCAAAACTCAAGAAACTAAAAAATATATATCTAGAAACATAAAACAAAATTACTGCAATTGATTAGATGCAAACTTTATGCAATCAACTTTAAATAAATCCATCAATCTTAATGACTAGCCACCCATCCAAATTCCTAAATGAAGAGAATGATAAAAAAAGAAATGAAAAAGAAGTTAGTGTTTAGCATCCCATGACAACCATATCCACCCATTACAATGCCATGACATTTGAGGCAAAACATTGATTAAATTACATCCTGATAATTGAATAGAAGTTGCAGACTCACCATAAAGCACTTAACTTTCTGATATAGGAATTTTTCAACTCTATGTCAAAAAAGGGTGTGATAAATTAACAAGTAATATAATTACACTGGGAAATATTATCCCAAGCAAAAAATTACATTGGGAAATCAAAGAAACTCAAGCAACGTATGACGCTTCATGAATTGGCTCCTTAAAAAGGAAGCAAAACCTTTTTCTAATTGGATTGTTATTATCACTTGCTGTTTTTATGACATTGTTGGCAACCTTCCTCTTGACATAAAAAATATTGCCTCGGTGTCTATTATGCCAGTGTGCTGTGTTTCACATTGCCCATAATTGAAAATAGCACAATACTATGAGTGAAGGCAGATCTATTCAATCAAGCAAGTAGTTTGGGTGCCTAACACCTTTTTAATCATATTTCAAAGTCCACACTTTTGATGTATGTGTTAGTTTAAATTAATTAAAACTCGCCCTTTTTTTAATAAATCAATATAATATTAAATGAATACCGATTTTTGCATATAAAATGAATCTTGATATATATATATATATATATATATTTTTTTTGGTGAGAAACAAAAATGATTAGGTTTGATCTTGTTTAAAAAAATTCAATTAATCAGGCTTGTTCATTTTAACCATCAAAAAGTCAAGTTGCAGAAGGCTCTTCCATCAAAAAGTCACTCAAAGTCAACTAGAGTTAAGCTACAGTATAAACACCAACCACTATGTAGAAGAAACTAAGCAACCTAAACCACCATATACAACCTTTGCCAAACCAACACAATTTAGCATAGTTGAAATGAGAACATCACAGTAAGATTCTAACATGTACTATAAATGACACTATCCAAGACACGAACCAGAAAGCAAAGAAAAAAAATTACCTTCAGAGTGTGAGTTCTCATTAGTATCTGAATCGTGGGAGTTTGCAGTCTCAGCAAATGAATTAACATGAGCTCCTTCATCAATATCCTGTAAGCCTACAGCAAAAGCTGCAGCCCAAATTTTTCCCATCTCCTGCACAACTCTTACTGCCATATGAAGTACTGGCCTAGAGAAACTACGGAACGAACTCTCCGACCTGAATCAAGCAACAACCAGAAAAAAAAAAAAAAAAATTCAAATTTAAAAACCCATAAATAAGACAAGCACTGACAAAACATTTAACTGAACTTGAGAACTTCAAATAATCCACCACCTGAAGAACCTCACAGAATAAATTTTCTAATACCAGAGAGAGAAAGAGAGAGATGTTTCTACCTTCTCATTACAAGTTTAATAAGGGGTTGTGGACGCTTTGCCTTTTCAGATTTTTCTTTGGAAGCTTCCTTTGATGATACAGATGGTGCTTCTGGCAACTTAAGAATCTCTTGCGTTGAACGATACCACCCAGCAGCTCGCTCTTCAGTCCTACAGTATGTAAATGTAAGGAAAACTGTATCCCAGCAAATTATCAAAGAAGTGACACTAAACTACTTGCCATGTAATTGTAACCCTGTAGAAGATGAGAATATAATAAGAAAGAAGTGCAGATACAAAAGTTAACAAAACAAACCTCACAGTTAAAATAAGTTCTATGACTGTCAATCAGTTTCACTTCACATCCCAGCTAGAGACACAATGGAGGTTTTCATAATTGAGACCGTTTGGTACAGCTTATTTTTCAGCTTTTTGAAAATGGAGTAGTTTGAAAAGACTGTAACTAGAAAAAAGTGAATAAACAAAGTTGTACCACCAAAAATTGCTCATCAACAAATGAATAGCATAGCCCCACTAATCATAAGAATAAATGGAAATCATTCATTGACAACCATGTATTGCCTCCTAATTCAGTAGATATATATTACAAAACTGGAACACCCCTCCCTTCCCCCCAAAAAAACCTAGGTCAAGATAAACCTCTCATGTCTTTAATTACAATTTTCTTTTATCACAAGGCACATTTCTATACCAAAGTGTGGCCTAGGGCTATAAACTTTATAGGCCAGAGCATCAGCTACGCTATTAGCATCCAGAATAAGAAAATAATATTTCTTGTGATGTGACTACTGCATAAATTATGATATATCACCGTGTAAGCAAGATAAATTTTTTATTAAAAAAAAAAAGAAGGATTAAAGAGTTATCATAACATTATTGCACACCTTTCTTGTCCTCACTATGTCCTTTAGCCATAGCAAGAAGATCCTTTCTATTTTTTCCAACAACATGAGACATGTCCTACAAAAAGAATATGTTCCACAACTTATTTGCTCTCTAAAAAGTTGCAATTCGGAAGATAATTGAGTCATTGATTTTGTTAAAGATGTCATACCGGAAGAGGGAAGTATGGGGAGTTCTTATATTTGTTGGTTCACTATACATTGTTCTTTACTCTTAGTCCCCACATGCTCAGCAACTTCTGCCCAGTTACCCATGCCATACATTTCAATACCCTGAAATAAGAATTTTAATAATACAAAAGTCAAAATAGACTCCTCCAGGCCAGGTACCAAATATAGTGCTGAAAAAAATAATTAGGATCAGTCAACTCCATTGTAGGGATAAAAAAGGAGATTGAAAGTACCTCTAGAAGCAGTATTTCATCATCTGCATTCCAATCAGGGCAAATAAGAGGGAAGGATAAATTGTCCTGTTGAAGTGAAAACACACGAGTATTAGCACAATTTATGGGCTTACATTCTTATGTCCACACTCTCTATTATCAGCAGCAGCATGTCATGCTGAAACAGGCACAAAGTTACATCCACATTATAAAGACATGAAAAGCGGCTTCTATAGATAAATTAACACAATGAAAAACTCTACAAGTCTGCATGGTATCCACAGGAGAAATAATTTATTAACAGTATTACTAACCATAACCCTGTAAGGGTGATTGCTCTTATGCGGTTGCACCTCAGCTCCAACAGAAAAACACTCTATACATAGGTCAAAATCAGGGCAATTGAAACACTTGATACGGATCTTCCCTGTAATGTCTTTGTTGCAATAATTACAGTGGTATAAAGCCCTTTTCCCTTCACTTGTTCCTTGACCTGACTCAAAGATAAAAGAAGAAAGAAAAACACACACACACAAAGAGAGAGAAAAAGAAAGGATCAGGGAAAAAAGAAAGAAAGTTAAAGCACATAGACAAAACAGTAGCACTAACAATGATGGCTTGGTTAGGAGAAAAAACGCACAATCATTTTCCTATAGAAGCTTCTACAAGATACACATTTCTAACCATCCATCAGAGGACTTTACAATGTCTAAATCATTTTTCTGAGGCAACCCTGTATCTTTAACAATAGCCTACATAAAGGCTTTATTGCAGTCCATAAAATTAGTAGTGTGATTGATTTTACTAAAATTCCAACAGCTTATTTTAAATTTGAGCTTTGAGAGTGTGGTTGCCTTCTCCTACTTAAGTGTGATTGCCTAGTGTTATTTCATGTTCTATTCATTGTTTTAAAACCAAACAGCTATTAACATATTCAAGATTCGATATTTTCTTTACCTAAACCCTTAAACATCAATCCTTATTCAAGAACTCTTCAAGATCTCATCAAGATATCTAATTTAGTGCTGAATTCTTAAAGATCCTACATCAAAAATTGGTATCACAGCCCATTAAGGCTTCCATCATGCATCAACCAAGTACCAACATCAGCCAGGACTTAACAAAATTTTTTTTTTTTTTTAAATGGATAACACCTGTGCCCAGGCAGAACCTTGATCAAAGGACCAAATAACAAATATAAAATTTATGTCATGTAAAAGTACCTGCAGCTGCAGATTCTGAAGTTTCACCACTGTTAGCATTCTTTTTTCTCCTTGATCTGCATAGAAAGTTTTGGTATTTAGAAATAAAACTTATAGTAATGTGCCAACTGAATGTTCCATTTATTCACAACTCCTCAGCAAGCATGAATTTGTCTTAAAGAGCTAGGAACTTCTAAGAAAAACTCATGCCATAGGAATATAATGTTTAAGGAAAAAGTGTGAAGGAAGAATATGCTCTAACCAACCTCATTCCCGCCATCCCCACTGAAAGATGCACCATCACAGTAACGGATCTTGACTCTGTTCCAGTTAAAAAAATCTGAAAGCACAAGAAGCTCATGCATATGAACACGCTCAGCCAAACTAACAACAGTAGCCACAAAAAGAAAAGTTATTTCACATAGATAGAGAAAGCATCAAGGCTTGGAAATAAACCAGGGCTTTCTTCAGGTTTATTGCTCAATATTCCTGTGAATGGTAATTCCTTTTCCATATATTTTGATGAACCGCGTCGAGTAGTTTTGCGGTAAACACAGTTTCTTATTGTATTACACCAACCCCCTCCCTGGACCATGACATTATGAAGTAAAGCCATAAGCATTAGCTAAAACATAGTATTTAAGAAATAGAACGCAATACCAATTTTTCATGTGAAAGCCACATATCATTTACATCTAAAAACCAGTTCATGGTATACAAGCAATCAAAATGGCATTCACTAGAAAATTTTAAATGAATAAATAATAGGATCAGCCTTCTTTAGAAACCTAGAATTTCAATACTTCAATGTTGTGTTACACACCTCTAATTGAACGAGCCAGCTATCTGCACCAGATTCATAACCACGATGCAGATGGTAACCAGGCAGCGTCCCATCCAAGCAAACTGTTGCAATTTAAGACAACAAACAGATAACTCAGTACCCAAAAACTCAGTTCACCATAATTTAATGTTAGCTTTTAGAATGTGGGCTAAATTTTTGTGTCAAAACAAAATATTGCAAGGATTGTAATTGATTCAAGCTTAATTTGTATTAAGTCCAGTCAAGTATAAGAATGAAGAATTCAAGTTTCAAAAGACTCACTGGATTGCATGATCTCATAATAGGAATAGCAATGGGCCTTTAGCTATATTTCTTAATACGGTTCTATCTTAGCCCCTTTACCTATTGATTTAAGGGCTCCCATTGAACTTCTTTTAAGGTCCTCTATGGAATCATTTGTATGGGGTATGTTATAACTACCCCATTTTGAGATTTTAGATTCGAAAGATCATGATAAATTCCCCTTTACTTGATATTATATTAGAAAAACGCTAGTTCCCCTACAACTAGTATAGTATAGCACAGCATAGCAAAGCAATCAGCTTCAAAGAATCAAAGCTTACCTATTATTAGAGAAAGGGGCAAGCTAGTGCTTTAATAATAAATAATATAATAGAAAGGTTAGGGGGCTAATAAGCTATTGCAGATAGATAGTTTGCTTGACCATTGCTAGACCGAAACTTAAACAGAATGTTTGCAAGACTTTCGCTTTGCTCAAGACTTACTCTACCAAAACGCACTAGAATGGTAAACCAACATCCTATGCAGTTTATTTAACTTTTCTCTAATATAAACCAATCCTTGCTACAGAGAGAGCTGCTACCATACAAGAACAAATCCATGAACCAAACCTTCTTGAGCCTAAAGAGTTCTAAATTCCGCTCCCTATAGTGTTTCTCCTTATGAGACATTTTCAAAGTTTTTCTTTAAGGGTTGCTCGTCATGAGCCTTGACCATGAAATAAAACACCAAGAGTGTTGTTCATCGAAATTACACAAAACCTAAACCTCTGTCAGTGCGTTCATTGGTAGAAAACCTCCTAAGAATTCTTTGAAGCACCAAAGTTCCTGGTTTATTGTAACAGTTTCTTCTATAGTGGATTTTCTATAGGTTTGGATTCTAAGGCTTTTTTTTTTTTTAATGATTTTATTCATTGGTTTTCCACTTTCTCACTAAAATTTTTGTATTTGCTGCTTTTATTGTTATTGTTTTTAGATTTGGAGATTGATAACTGTGATTGAACTCTGTTTGGGGTCCATATTAATCAATTAATAACTCAACTATTAAAGTATTAATCTTATATATATATATATATATATATGAGACTATTTAATCAATTAATCCATTTCTTAAGGACTTTGGGATCCATATCAGGTATTTTCAGGTATAAATCGTGAAATATATTTCATGTTACTCAAATTTCATCAACAAAACAAACATCTCAAACAAGTTTATGTCTTGATATAGACTTACATACATAGACAAATATGTATTAATTTGGTAGACTTACATACATACATAGACAAATATGTATTAATTTGGTAGACTTACATACATACATAGACAAATATGTATTAATAGAGATAAATTTTCAAAACTCAAAATCCATCATATTTCTCAAAAACCAATTGAATTCAACAGACAAAAACTATGACATTTGAGAATTTACTATGACATATATCACACGTGCACCATCCATAACACAGTAATTTGCTGCATGCATCTTTAACAAACCTCTTTTTCAAGGTTCACCAATTTTGCGTTTTTTAGCCCTCGTGTAATGTTTGGGCGAGGGAGGAGGCTGCGGGGCATCAGCCTTAGGCGCATCATCGTGCTGCAAAGACATTAGATGCATACAATCAATATTCGGTGCAATGATAAGAGTAAATAGAATATTGCAAAATAGACGTAAACATCGTAATTAATGTTATCGTACCATAGAGCTGTCTTTGTGTCCTATTTTGTGTCCACCTGTCCCACAAGTGGGTGCTCTTCTAGCACGTTGCGGTCTACCTCGTGGGGGTGACGGCTGATGAGGGGGATGCTCGTCTGGTACATCAATATCTGGCTGTAGCGTGTCAATCCCAACCGGAGGTCCTAGAGGGTCGGATGAGGATGAGGTCTGTGGGTAATGATGCTCTATGTATAGGCCAGGAGTGGAGATCATTGTCATGGATTCAGTACGGGGTGGGTCCATGGGCAAAGTGAGTGCACTGGAGCTAGTGGGTGGGTATAAGGGTGTCTCAGGGTGCATAGGAGGGGTAAAGGGACTGGGCTGCGAAGGTGGGGTGGGTGAAGGGACCTCAGCCTGGGGAGATACATCTACCATGGACGGAGGGACCTCAGACTGAGGAGATGCAACTGGGATGGATGGAGAGACCTCAGGCTGGGGAGATACATGCGGGGTGGGAGCATGTATCTCAGGACTACTTACAACCCTAGGGGTTGTTGCACACCGACCACGGCCCCTAGCTGCACGTGTGCTTGGGCTTGCTGTAGCTGGCCGACCACGGCCCCTAGCTGCACTTGTGCTTGGGCTTACTGTGGCAGGCCGACCACGGCCCCTCGTTGCACTTGTGCTTGGGCTTACTGTAGCAGGCCGACCACGGCCCCTAGCTGCGCTTGTGCTTGGGCTTGCTGTATCACGGCGACCACGGGTCGGTGTAGTTACGGGCGCTGCACTTGTGCTTGGGGCTGCAGTAGTTGCTAATTCAATCTGGGTATGGTTGTTTGCCTGCCCAGTGGTTGCAGGATCAGTACCAAGCCCAGCCACATTATATAGGATGCGCCGAACATGGTTGTGTTCTCGGCTGCCTGCAGGAAGCCAATTCAACAACGCTACATGGCTTTCAATCTGAAACAAAGAAAGAACTAGTACAATCAAAATTTGTCACATTTATGTTACAATTATAGAATGCATAATATAGTACTTATTACTCTACTTAAATACTCATCTAAACTAAGAACAGAAAGTTTTATTATGAGTCATGCAACAGAAAATCCTTTTAAATGGATGTCAGTCATATCAAACCAAATTTGTTGACAGAAGAAATCAATTGATTCTACGTTCGTACATGTACTAAATAAAAAACAAAGCAAGCAATAAAATATAATTAGAACACATTACCAACTGATGTAATCTAGCGCTGTTGCGGTCGACATACTTTACAGTGACCGGACGATACCATTGGTAATAGTCATGATCGTGGTCCATCTCACCAATCTGAAGAGGTGCTTGGCAAAGTTGTCGTTCTCTGCTATTCCATGAAATGATATACGGTTCATGCTCCTGCCTCCAATTCTTTTCCACCTTCCCACGCAAGTCTATTCTATGCAGCCTTTCATTGTACACAACATCGTCAGGCCGCCCTTGCGCCAACCCAAACTGTCGAAGGACACGGTCCGGGTGGTGTGGCTCCACTATGGAAAAACACATAAGCGGCACCCTTGCTGTCCACGTACCCCTCCCTGCAACGCAGAAGTCAGGAAGGTGGACGAAATGTGCCTCGTATGGCTGCCACACAATCTACAATAGAAACAAAAAACAATTATCACAGCATCTAAAAATGTGAAACAAGGAAGAATACATAGATACAAGAAAAAACAAAAATTAAAACGGAAGATATGTTAAAATATGAAGCAATGATATTCTTAAGGAAAATTAACATAACCGAACAGAATATTTTAATATTATTACCTGATTCGGCTTCATTGTAACTAATTGCTCACGATAGTAGACCAAGGTCATCCCGGATGGCCTACTCTTCAAGCCTAGCACCCGCACCCACCTACAGTTACGAGTGAATAACATAAGATAAGTAGCTACTTAGTTACTAAGAAGAGTACATTGCATACCACACTAAATATCAAAAAAATACTTACTTAAAGGCAAGTGGAGCATACGGCCACGGGCCGTAATCACATCCAGGTGGGGGCTCTATCCTCGGGCACAAGAATGGCAACCTTGCCCATGCCCAATACTGGACCAAGGTGCACGCCCCACCAATCTGCGATGCACCTTTCTCGCTTGCTCGACACAACTCTCTATACAACCAGGCCAAGCAACCACTGCCCCAGCTATACTGTGGCGGATCATTCAGGTTCCGCAGTTGCTCCAAAAATATCAGATGCACCCTATCTCCCGATTTGTCCATAAAAATCTTATCTCCTAATAGCGCTAAAATATAGCACCGGGCATACTCGTGTATCTGAATTTCCGTTGCGTCATCAGGCAGTGGCGCTGCAACGGCCTGAAGAAGGCGCCTGATCAGAATTCTTTGCCCCAGCAAAGTTTTGTTGTCATTTGCCGGAGTAAAACCAAGAAACTCCCTGCAAACAGTGCTCCAAGTTCCTTCAATCACAGCAGTCGGCCCAACCAAGACCTCACCGTCTATTGGAAGTCCGAAAATGACCTCCACATCTTGTAGGGTGATTGACATCTCACCGTGTGGAAGATGGAACGTATGAGTCTCCGGCCGCCATCGCTCAACGAGGGCCGTTATGAGGGAATTATCTATCTCTCTGGAAGGGGCCCTAAACAATCCTTCAAGCCTTAGCAACTTGATAATGTCAATCACCCGATTATCTCGCATTTGAACGTTTGGCATCTCCTTAGTACGACCACGGCACGTAAGTAGGCCTGGGTCCTGCAAAATCAATAAAAATTATAGCAGTTGTTAGAACTATAAATATAACTTTGAAAGAACTTGCTAACTAAAAGTCAAAGATAACGTAAAAATTAAAAATTAAAGCAGTTGTTAGAACTAGATATTTCACCTCGCCATTCCAAATGTCCTCTGATCGATGGTGTGATTGTCGCGTCAACAATGACCGAATACTAGGACCAGGCTCCAAGATCTGTGGCTCCTCATCAATCGGAGGCTCCATACTGCAAAGAGTGCTACATATTTAATTAATTAAGTAAATAAATAAAAATTTTAATTATTTAATTAAATAAATAAAATAAGAGAGGATAGCACTACCAAATATGAACAAAGGATACAGATCAAGATGACACTCTAGATGCAAATTCCTAACGCTTTCAATTGAAAGAATAAGAGAACAGCAGGGATAAACTTAAAGAACAACACATAAAATACTATACTTAAGTTTGTCCTATTCCTTATAACCCATATTTCAAGCTATATTTAACACTTTTCATGCAGCCCACCGTTAAACAACAAGACTTTTTTTTTTTTTTTTTTTTGGGAGTTCATTTAAACAACAAGACTAGTAATATTTGATTAAAAAAAAAAAAAAATACAAAACAAAACTAGTACTGTGATACAAATTTGTCACCAAACTGCCAAATTTTAACATTGATGACTTATAAGGTAAGGGATATGGTACTAGTGCACAGTAAGAATACCACGACAGTTAAAATCAACTATTCAAAAAAGTTCAAATCAGATAAACAGATTACATTCAATGAATCAACATAGAAAGTTATCAAAAGTGTAGTAATCATTTGGTATTTAGCAGTATAAGGAAATTGTATTATCTTCTCTCATATTATAGTAAAATTTACTAATTAAATTCATAACAAAATCTGCCATGTATATGAGAAGGTGGAATATCACCTAATTGACATTTTCCATAAAATTTATGACTAATATTAAATTCGGGTAGTCTCAACTAATAAATAAACTAATACTTTTTAATTGAATACTAATAACAAATTATAAATTTTAAGGCTAGTTTTCTACAATTGAAAATAGTAACAAAAATTGACCTAACTCTAGTAAAACACCAAAAATTATAGTACATCAATCCTTTAATATATATATATATATATCAATTTATTTTCGGTGAATAAGACTTATCATTAAAAGAAAACGAACCTAGAAGAGAAAGTACAAAAGCAGGGAACAAAATCATCCCAATCATGAATCCTTAGGGAAAATTCAGGGATGGACTATATGAGGATTTTTCTTTCAAAGTTACACAATACAATGGGCAACAAAACCAGCTTTTTCTAAATAGCATGTGATTAACATGACCATTCAACAAAAGAATCTAAAACAATTATAGTTCTAGACTTCTAGTAGTAATAGTACTATTTTCAATGACCCATTGTGGGGAAGTCGATGTGATTTGAAATTCTTGAATCACATTTAGTGCATCTCCTTCACAAATAACACATTTACCCACTAGTTCTACTATCCTTAGCAAAATAAATACAACCCAGAATACTTTTAGTGAGCTACCTAATGGAGTCTATGAATTATTATATGGTTTTACTAACAATCTTACTTATAAATGGAGTCTATGAACCATTGGCTATAACCAAAAATTACTATAAACCAATTTTAAACAAAACCCAAATGGGCATGGGCATGTATCAAAAGCAACTGAAAACCCAAGTAAATCCACAACCCACAAACAAAAACAACAGCAGCAACAACTCCTTCAGTCAAAATAAGTTCTAACATTTACATTTCTAAGAATGTGTAACCCACCATGCAAAAAGCCTAATTTTATAACATAAATTCAGCAAAGGAGGATCGGAGAACTACCTAGCAACCGAGATGAAGAACGACGGCAGCGAGATGAAGAACGACGGCGAGATGAAGAACAACGGCGAGATGAAGAACGACGGCAGCTACATGAAGAACGACGGCAGCTACATGAAGAACGACGGCGAGATGAAGAACGACGGCGACGGCGAGATGAAGAACGACGGCTAGATGAAGAACGACGGCGACGGCGAGATGAAGAACGACGGCTAGATGAAGAACGACGGCGACGGCTAGATGAAGAACGACGGCGAGATGAAGAACGACGGCGAGGTGAAGAACGACGGCGAGATGAAGAGCGACGGCGAGGTGAAGGGCGAGATGAAGAACAAATCAGCTAGAGAGCACAGGGAACCTGATTTCGGAGTGAGAGGGAGTGGGATTTTGAAATTTTGAAAGTCTGGGAGTGAAAGTGTGTGTATAAATGAGAGTGTGTGTATAAATGAGAGTGTTTCTGAAATTCCAGGTGAAAATGTTAAACAGAACTCGAGTTTTAGAAACTCGAGTTCCTAAGATTTCCCACGTGGTCAGCTCTGTCCAGATCAGCAAATGAGGAACCCCAAAAACGAGTTTAAGAAACTCGATTTTTATTTGGATCTCGAGTTTAAAAAACTCGAGATGCTATTTTTATATATTCTTTCTGATCCGGCCAACTAACTAAATTCTTTGTAAATTATAGTTATTTAGCAAGGGTGTTCCCTGAATACCTGATGTTAATGTTCGTCTATTTTACATGAGAATCCTTGCACAAGTGCTCTTGAGCCTGTCTTTTTCTTCCCCAGGCAAAGTTTGTAGAGTCAGTCAGCAAGCTTTACTTACCACAATAAGCTGCTGACTCTCTCATCTTTTATTCTTTTGGAGGTTCTTCTTTTCTTCGCATGTGTTGAAACCTTGATTCCTTGAAACATGGTCGCTTTCTGATAGCCTGTTATTTCTTTCCCTACGCCTCCTTGTCTCTCTCTCTCTCTCCAATGAAAATGCTTGTGGCAGGTCAAACCAGCACTAGTTTTCTCCATGATTGTGCTAGGTACCACTGCCCCTAAAACAGAACTAATGTTACAATTAAGTTTTCTGCCTTTCGTTTCTAGTTTTCTCAATTGTTCTCGTGATAAATTACTTGCAGTTAAAGCCATAATATTATGGGTTTTATTATGCAATTGGGTTCAGCTTGATGGTTTTGTATTAGGGTTTCTGGGGTTGATTTATTTCATTGACTGTTTAGTTTAATTGGCTTTATTTTTTATGACTCTTTTTGATTTTGAGATTTTTGAATTTTAGGGTTTTATTGGAGGAATTGCAATTGCCATCATTAGGAGTAGATCTTAGCAAGCCTCTGTACGTTTGTGTCTCTGTGTACAAGGGCATTTCCTCTTATATCATCTATTCCATCAAATTGATTGATATACTACCATCCTGCAATGCACCAACATCAACATTAGCCCAATGCCTAAGCAAAAGTTGTTCTGCAAAGGATGTTCTGATTCAGAATTGAAGAGAACCTCACACATTGAGGGTCATGCTCTCCCCTTCCTTATAGAACATTCTAAACTACCCAAAATACTCAACTGGCTCCAAAGTTCTTCTCGCTGGTGGCTTAAAAATATAGCGATTGGAAGTTTGGAACACCCCCACCAACTCTCCAAACCCCACCTTGTATTATTAGAATTTATAAGAGAAACAAATATTTGTGTAGCGTGTTTTGTGTGTTGAGGGAGAGAGAAACAGAAAGGGCAGTGTTTTTTGTTTTTGGGTTTAAAGTTTCCAACATGGCTTCAAGGTTGTTGTGGGCTTCAAGGGCCGCCTCATACCTCAGGATCTCAGCGTTCCACGGAGGGTTTGCTTCTGGTATATATCAGACTTTGCTCTGATGGATTGTTCTTTATTTTCCTTTTATATGTATATGTTAAAATGTGGATTTGGATCACTCATTTATGTGTTAGTTAGTTAAAATGGTTGATCTGTGATTCTTTGATGAGAATATTGGTTTTTGGAAATGGGGTCTGTTTTATTTTTTTCATTGGTATCATATTTAGTTACCAAGTTTTGGTTTTTATTACTGCTGAGATGATGGGTTCTTGAATTTCGGAAATGGGGTTTGTTTGTCGTTGTGATTGGTATCATATTTTCAAAGTTTTGGACTTTTTTACAGCATAGATCAATAAGTTCTTGAATCTGGGCATTCTTATATCAATTCACTGTGTGTGTGTGTGAAAGCTATACTTTTTATAGTTTGATCATTTTTTTGTTGTTCTGGAATTGTGATTAATGTTAGGCCAATTATTTCTATAATTTTTATTTTTATTTTTAATGAAAATGAAATCTAAGCCATTGTCTGTCACATATAATTTGTCAAAAATTCAAACCCGAGTCTGAATGTTTTGAAGTAGTTGCTGTCAGTATGGACCATGATCTGTGCTACGGTGGAGGAAAGTTGGTTGATATAGTGTGATATTTGGACTGTCAATTTGTGAGAATCTAATGTATTCTGTTCATTTTCATTTTGTTGCATGATGTCACATTCACAAACAAATACAAGTATAGAACAACATAGAATAACCTTTAGGCGTACCATTATAAGAGACAGTTATATTTATCAGTGATGTGGAAATTGTTTACTCTACCATTGTTGAAGTTTAAAATTTTGCTGAAGGAATTTAAGCTTCAATTTTTATGTCCAGAGTTTAAAAATTTGAAAGAGTACGAGCAGTTGTAGATATCCTTTTATTCACATAAAAATCAGTTGTGAATTTTGGGTCCAAATTTTATAATTGTAATTACCTTCACTGGAAAGTGTATAGAATATTACTGCCAGTACAAATCTAAGCTTTACCTTAAAGTAATGCACTTTACAGGGTTTACTGTTATTATTTACTGACAATTGATATGGACGAGACTAGTACACTCTTAGAGTCTTTGTAAGAAAGATGATGATGGTTATGAAATATGACCAAATTCAGAATGTTAATTTGGCTTGTCAGTGGAGAAATATATTGATTAGTTATTAAAAAGTTTCAACTATTAAAGGTTGTTCAAAATGATGTACTAAATCTGAATTTTTTATCTTAAATATTATTTTCCTATCAATGCATTTTTTGTTCATTAGAAATGGATGCTGGCATGCATTGTACTTGTTATTGTTATTGTTATTGTTATCTATGATTCTGTACGAAAAATGTAGTTGAATTTTCCTGTACAGGTTGTTATGCAAGAAAACCATAAAGATGTAATTTTTCTGATAATCATCTCTACCCCCATTTCAACTCGTTCACAGATTCCTCTGTTTCTCTAAATTTAAATGGTCCTCACCAAGGCAAAATTGGTGCTTGCAGCAATATTTTCCTTTATTTTCTACGTTCAGCTATTTTTCAACTCTTTATTAATTTTTTCCCTACACTTTGAAAAAAGTAGGAGTTATATTTTCTTTTGGCACAATGAACTCTAGCCCAAATGACACCTTCTTCCCTTTGTAAAATCATGGTGGAGGGTAAGTTTGTGGGTTTAAGACCCACTGAGTGTGTTCGTAACTTGTCAATAAAATTAATATGTTGAACAATGTGCTTACAATATGGTTTGTCTCACTTCATCATTTGCAAACGCATGTGTTTGTACAAAGTTCTGTAAAGTCAATAGGCTGTTATTTTTTAGGTGGTCAAACTCTGATTTCAAGTACCTCTCTCCATTTCAATTTAAGCAGAAAATTGCTAGGACCACAAGAAATGACACAACTTGCCCACTTGGACAGTTGTGAGTGGCGGAGAAAAAATGGTGGGTCTATGTGGGTCCAGAACTTGCCACTCACAATTTGCCATGTGGGCAAGTTGTGGCAAAAGTTGTGCCACCTATTGTGGCACTAGCATCTTTCATTCAAGTATGTACTTATAGAAAAAGCAGCTTATTTAATGAAAATGTAACCATAAACACGCCCCAACAGCATGTGGGGTGTCAAGAGTATTGCAAAGAAAATGTAAAGGGTTTTGAATGCTTCTGCAAGGTTAACAAAAAAAATTCTTAATTTGTAAGTGCATTGCTCAGCACTCTCTCTCAAATTTTTTTTAATTTTTTTAATCGGAGTTTTGTTATCTTATATGAAGTTATCCAATCAAATTTCTAATCGATGTATCCATATGGAATGAAGATGGTTCTAATCTTTTCATTTCTAGATACAGAATCACTTTAGTTAATATTGATTTTGGTAATTGTGGAAATCAGATCTTTCTTGGATTCTTAGAAAATTGTTGTGCCTATTGTGCTTATACTTTTCTTTTCCATTTTGCACGCAGTTGTTAAGGATCTTAAGTATCTTGACTCTCATGAGTGGGTGAAAGTTGAGGGGAATTCTGCTACTGTTGGTATAATCGACCATGCTCAGGATCATTTAGGTGATCTTGTCTATGTTGAATTACTGGAAGTGGGGGCTCCTGCATCACATGGCAGCAGCTTTGGTGCGGTTGAAGTGTTAAGGCTACTAGTGATATTGATTCTCCCATTTCAGGGAAATTGGTTGAAGTAATGAAGAGCTCAATGATTCCCCTGGTCTGGTGAGTCTCCTTTTCTAATTTGAGTTTCAGTGCCTTATGTTATGTAGGTTATTTATTTTTTTGGGTCCGGATTCACAAGTAAACTCATACATTGGAACAAGAGAGAAAAGATAACCATATTTTCTTTTTCATGGTTGACTGAAACTGAATGACTCTTTATTGCCAATCATCTAGGAGCTATGCTAGAGTTTTAGTACATTGCCAGCCAATCTGAACTTGCTTTTGCATTTGTTAAGGATGTGATAGCCTATGTTCGTTTATTTTACATGAGATCCCAAGCACAAGTGCTCTAGAGACTTTTTCTTCCACAATAAAAGATTGTAGAGTCAGTCAACAAGCTTTACTTACCACATTAAGCTGACTCTCTCGTTATCTCTCTCTCTCTCTCTCATCTTTTATTCTTTGGGAGGTTCATTGTTTCTTAGCATGTGTTGAAACTTTGATACACAGTTGCTTTCTGATAGCCTGTTATTTCTTCCCCCACTCTCTCTCTCTATTCAATGCAAGTAGCTCATTCCAATACCTATCTTCTTTTTATCAATACCCTCCGCTTATCTATAGCCTTCCCATTAAGGGGATTATTCCTTAGGTCGATTATTGTGATTAATCTTAGGTTGATTATTTGTCTGTCAGATACAATTTGTTGAAAATTCAAACCCAAGTGTGTTTGTTTGGAGGTAGTTGCTGTCAGTATGGACAATGATCTGTTGCTACAGTGGTGGAAAGTGTGGTGCATATTTTTTTTAATTAAATCATATGAAATATAGGATGTGTGATATCTCAAATGTAATATGATTGTTGAACACACTATTACCATGATTATTATTTGACTTATTGAACACACTTCTTTGAGATTTAAATTTGTCATGGGACTACTTATCAAAAAAAAAAAAAATGTCATGGGACTAAGATACTAGTGGCTCATTTTTTAAGAGAATTTCTAAGGACAAAGAAGGAATTTTATAGATGTAAAAGGGTTTTAAATGCTTCTGAAGCCTAACACGCCAAATTCTTAATTTGTCAGTGCATTGCTCATCTCTCTCTCTCTCTCTCTCTCTCTCTCAATTCTTTTATTGGTGTCCTGTTTTCTCATAGGAAGTTATCTGATTAAATTTCTAATTGATATATCCGAATGGAATAAAGATGGTTCTCCAATACAAATGATAATCTAGTTCATTGATTTTGTAGCATGCAGCAATATCTGTTCGTTTCTAGATATAGAATCACTTAAGGGGAAGAGGCTTAACTATAGTGGAGTGGTGTTGTGTGTGTCGGTGTAGTGGAGAGGCAGCGGATCACTTGTTGGTTCACTGCAAGGTTGTGTACCAATTGCGGAGTTTTGCTTTGAGATCTTTTTGTGTCTCTTGTTTTACCTGAGAGAGTGTTTGACCTTTTGTTTGGGTGGTGCAATTGGTTGGGGAAGCACTCCTTGGGTATTAGGAACTTGGTGCCATTATGCTTGATGTGGACAATCTGGAGGAACAAAACAAGCTTACGTTTGAGGATTTGGAGAGTATGGGGGACAAGCTCATTGCCTCATTTGTAGACACTTTGTTTGATTGGTCTCATGCTTAGGGATTCACATCTAGTGACTCCATTCCCATGTTTTTAGAGCCTCTTTCTTGCTGTACATAGCTCCTGTTTTTTTGGCATAATTATTTTGGCTACTTTATGCTTTCTTTTTTTAAATAAAGTATTCTTGTCTATCAAAAAAATAATTGTTGAGATGGGATCCTTTTTGGATTATTAGAAAATTGATCTGCTTTCTCCATGTTACATGTGGTTGTGAAGGATCTTAAGTACCTTGACTCTCATGGGTGGGGGAAAGTTGAGGGGAATTCTGCTACTGTTGGTATAACCGACCATGCTCAGGATCATTTAGGTGATGTTGTCTACATTGAACTACTGGAAGTGGGAGCTCCAGTATCACAGGGCGACAGCTTTGGTGAGGTTGAAAGTGTCAAGGCTACTAATGATATTAATTCTCCCATTTCAGGGAAAGTGGTTGAAGTAAACGAAGAGCTCAGTGACTCCCCTGTTCTGGTGAGTCTCCTTTTCTAATTTGAGTTTCAGTGCTGTATGTTTTTTCTTCTTTTATTTTTTTGTTTTTTTTTTTTTTTTGTTTTGTTTTTTTCATTTTGTTTGTTTTGCTTCTTCTTCTTCTTCTTTTTTTGGTGTGTGTGTGTATTGGGTCTGGATCAACAAGTAAAGTCATAGATTGGAACAGTAGAGAAATGATAACCGTATTTTCTTTTTCTTTTAGTATGTGTGTGCTAATGCACTTAGAGTTAAGATTTTGGGGGAGTAGTGATTATGAACTGATTTGAACCGTGTCCAATCTTCATCTTTTGACATCAATGCATAAACCAAACATGTCAGAGGCTCAAATTTTGTCTCTGTTTATTTAAATGCTCTGAATTCAGAGAGGTCTGACTATGAACAAATTTTGCCTCCTGAATTGTGTGCTAGCCATTATAGCTGGGCATATTTTACCGTTTCTCTTTGTTGTTTTCATCTTGCCCTGAATGTCTTGTCCCCATGTCGCTTTTTGTCTGGTGTTGCATGGTTCTTCTTTCCCTTTCTTTTGGGTAGGGCTTCTAAGTCAAGTTTCCTTCTTCTTCCTTAATTATTTTTTTAGTTACCTTAAATGGCCTATAGTTAAATATAGTTCCTTCTAGTATGCAAGTTGTTAGGCAATGTCCCTAGTGGCCAATATTTGGAACACAATCAAGAGCAGAATAGACCATAAGGGAAACTCTCATGCTACTAAACTTATTGAGCTTAAGGTTGATGCTGGTAGTCATCTGAATAAATTTATGTCTCTGAAAATGTTGGTTAACCACCTTCATTGTGTTAAAAAATTCATTCACAATTCCAGTTTCCTTTAATTGGTGAAGTTTGACATATTTTCTGCCATCAAGAATATGTTTCTTCCTTCATTTCTTTTATGCTTATTTCTGATGTACCTATCTTGATATGGATTAACTCAAGCCCATATGATAACGTATGGATGATTAAGGTTGAGTTGAGCGATAGTGGTGAATTGAAGAGCTTGATGGATGCAGATAAGTACACCAAGTTTTGTAAAGAAGATGATATTCACTGAGTGACTATGGGAGTATTAAAACAATGATTTGTGATTAAATTCGGACTTTTTATCAAGCTTTTGGGATTGGCGATACTTCCCATTTAAAGAATTAATCCTTTTTTTTTTTTTTTATACTAGAATGCATATTCATATTGAGCTTAAAATAAAAGTAAATAAAAACAAAGCTAAAACTACAAACAAAAATAAATATAGATATAAATATATGGAAGAGAGAGCCTTGGCGCATTGAATAATGCCTTCACTGTTAGAACTTAGAACAAATGCACAAGTGGAAAGTAATGTAGAAATAATACTCGTAAGTTAATCACTCATTGAAACTATACTTTTTTTAAAGTACCAACACATACATATATAATCCATGGAACACTTATTTAAAAGTTCAAAAGCATTGAGCTCATAATTTTAAGAGTAATTTGGAGCTCACATAAATTTGTAATTCACTCTAGTCACACATTTATTTTATTATTGACTTGGTAGGACATCAAACCTTTATTTAAGAAACCAGCTTAGTTATAATTTTGTAGTCATATTGAGACATTGCATCAATATCTTCAAATTGATACTGGATCAACAAGCATTAAAGTGACACTCTACCATCATTCCTCCAAGTAATGTGTGTGCATATTCATCTTTGTAAAGTAGATCTATGACTCGTGCGAAATTGACAACATGTGTGAGGAGAGGTACTGGCACTTTAGTAGGTCTAATGCACTCTTTGTTTATATCTTTCCATGCATTCACAATTTGTTTCTAAAATTTGGCATGCACCTCTTGCTTTGAGACATTATATTGCTTCTTGTAGCATTAGATGCCTGAGGTAAGGTTCTCTCTCTTTTGCTCAAATTGTAAAAAAAATAAATTCCAAAATATATAATGAGTGTCATTTTTTCCAGGTCCAAATGGATTTGTGGGTCCATTTGAAATGAATCCATTTCATATTTTAAATAGTATAAATTAAAGGTGTATCTAATAACATGTTATTTAAAATTTTAAAATACACTACACTCTATACACTATTAAATTCAATAAATTTAAAACTGAACCATGAAATGAGTCCATAGACAAGGATCGTATTCCTTGTTATCCTAAATTAATCTCTCATATACCTTGTTGAAGTAAAGATACTGGGAAAAGAAAGAAGATAATTATTTTGACTGAATTTGTATATCCTCTATATTATATATAATTTCAGTACATGTGGCACTAACAAGATTGCATATGAAGAATCTCTTAATTGGAATAAAATTATGTGCTGTATAGGGTCTTGCTGAGTCCCACATCAAGGATATATTGGGTTAATCTGAGATTCATTAACAATTATAAAGAGCCTCAATTGTGATTAGACTAGTCCTTTTAGAGTACAACGTATATGTGACTAGCTTTTTTCTTTGGATCAACAATTAATGTTCCTTGATTTTAGTCACAATCAAGAGCTAACATGTGTTTAATAAGATCCACTAATAATATATGCTAAAAAACATTTGTGAAATATGAGTGTATGATACACTAACATACCTCATTGGAAACAATGTCATTCATTAGCCTATTTATGATTGATGCTGTAATAAAAATCTTTGGCTCCTTGAAGACCCACTCCAACACTTGCTTGGTCACGATATCTCCCATGCCAACAAAAGATTTGGTGCTAAGCATTGGGTAACCACAGGATATTAGTGCATTACTCATATATTCCTCCATTGTGGGAATATATTTTTCTTTTAACCATATGGCTTCTTCAAAGTAGGCTTTAACAAGTTTTTTCATCTAGTTTCATAAAACATAGAATATAATGACTTTAAAATGAACATATATGAGGAAAAAATGGTTTCAAGTGAATTAATAGTGTCATACCGCAACTTTTGCATAGTGAACATATAATTTTCCTTCTTTGCACATCTTTTCCTCAATTTCTTCAAAAACATCCAAGACTGCTTTATAACACAACTTCATGTAATCTCTGAGTTGGTCTATGCAATTGATATCCCACCTATAATTTAAATGTTGGAATGACGTGTGTAATGTTGACTCCCCCCCCCCCCCCCCCCCCCCCCTTCCCAAATATAAAAACATGATATTCCCTAGTTAACTTGAAATTGAGAGAATCTTTGTCACAATTAATACTTTATTTTCTTGATTTGGCAATATGTATAGAATGCCACATCAATGAAAATTTTAAATGACATGGTACTGGATACATCCAAAAGTTTATAATATTTAGAATGAACCATGACATGAATCCATTTCAAATTAAGAGAATCATATATGCTTTTACTAAACCTTTTAATTGCATCTGTGAAGAGCTTGAGTTCTTCATGTGTGCCATGTACATCATATATGTCATCTATAATTGATGTCATGCAAATTGTTTTAGTTAGTATCCTCCTAACAAGAAAGTATTGGGATTCAAAGTACACTTCCACAATTCAGAAGTATAACTCCACCACCTTATCTAGTACAAAAGATAGGTTTGTCGCAACATCTAAACCTTTACACCACCTAAATTATAATTTCAACAAAAATTTTCTAGTCAAATCATATCTTATGAAAGTGATGATCATGAAATATTTACAATAAAATACTCTCATATTTGCATATTTAGCTGCACTTTTATACTAATTTGTGGCTGATTATAAGTTGTCTTTGATTTATAGGTAATAAAGGCGTTACATACAAAGTGAGACCAGGCCAATTGTCAAGCTAACTTAAGACCCAGATGTGAAGCACGAAGGAAAGATACAGCCCAAAGTAAAGATCCAGCTCAAGCGTGAATTCAAGAGAAGACCAAAAACAAAGAAAGAAAAAAAGAAAAAGAAAAAGAAGCCCAAGATTCAATCCATTGTGGATGAAGTGTGCAAGGAAACAAAACTCAAATCAAGCAATTCTTACACAGTCAACGTGGTTTTAATAATGAGCTTTTAGGTCTCAGTTGCTTATAGGAATGTAAGTATAAATAGAGGGAAATAAGAAATATTGGGGGCGGCTAGAGGAGAGCTGAAACGCAGGCTAGAAGAAAGCTAAAATAGAGGACGGAGAAGGCTGAAACGCAGGAGCCGCATATGGCTTTTTTCTTCACCCTTTCTATATGTTAGCACTGTAACTTTTCTCTTTCATTCTAGTTGACAGTTTAATTGTCTAGTTTAATGTTCAATTTTTATTTTGTGTGTTTAATTTCAGCTACCATGAGTAGCTAAATTTTCAATTAAGGTTGAGGATGAAACATTCTTAAAGATTATCAATTTTATTTATGTGATTTGATTTTTTTCAAAATAGTTGTTTTTTAATGATTTAAATTGTTCTTGCTTCATTACAATCAGCTAATATAGGATTCTTAATATGAGTTCAATGATGTTTTTCTTTTGATTTTAGATTTATCTTAATAAATTGAATGCTTGGTTTATTATTGCTTGATTATAAAATTGGATATCTTTTGTGATTTGTTTAACTACAGATGTAATTGATGATTTGATTTTATACTTAGTAAGCAACAAAGAGCATGCTTTAGATTTTTAAAATAAGAATTTTAATGAGAATATTTTCTATGATAGTAAGATTAATTTCTAGATTATCATGCAGTAGTTGGAAAAAATTAATGATCATAAATATATGCTGATATGACTTATAAGGCGAATTCCAAAATCTTAAATCATTTCTTTAGATTGTTTAATCTCTTTACTGCTCTTGTGTTATATCTTTTACTTAGTTTAATCATTTATTTAGCTTTATTTAATTTTAAAACAATCAATTTTTATTAAACTAGATTAGGATTAATTTGGTTAAGATTTGATTAATTTTTCTACTTTCATATAAGTCTCTGTGGGTTCAACCTTATTTTTGTCAAACTATATTTCAGTACGGTTGGTACACTTGCGAATACTTTAAAATTTCACAACAAAAAGCTTAATCATAAAACCATCATAGTGAGATATAGCTAATGAACTTACCTTGAAATATGGTGTGGGGCCCGAGAATTTGGCAACCATGGCCCACTAAATATCGGGCCCAAGGCCTATGCCGAGGACAATGCAGTGTCCGAGGATGAGCGGAGAAAACCCAAATTGTCAAGAAGCATCATCGGGGACGACCATGTCCTCGGCCAGCCGAGGACAAAGAGGGGAGGGTCGGCACACCCTCAACAACACCCCCTCAAAGCATCCCAAAGAGGAGGATAATTATACTAGGTCAGCCGTGGGAATACGACGGAGGAGCAATTTGAAGGAAAGCTATCACCCATATATTAAATAATGTATGCAGCTGATACTCTGGCCGCATTAATGAAGAAATGACCTCTGAACAGTGCTGCCTCGGTTACAGCATCTAACAGAAAGTCTGGAAAGGCAGCTAATGGGATAAGCCCTCAGGCATAGGCCCGGATGATTAACAAGTAGAAGGTAGGGATCAACTAAAGGGGACTATATAATAAGAGGAATCCCCATAAAAAGGGGGGAGGACTTCTGCAACGACCCCCATTCAGGAGTAATCAAGGAAGAGGTCCTTGGACTGGGTCGAGAACGAACTTCCTCTTGGAAAACTTAGCTAAATCTCACTTGATGATCTTGTAAACCCACATCAACCGTTGTATCATTCACTAATGCCTAGTCTTTCTACCCACTCTCTACAAATTCATTGTATAGGGTTAATTGAGCTTGAGTCTACTCATCCCCAGGAGGGAAGTGCTCGAACTCGGTCTCTACAATTGGCGCCGTCTGTGGGAAGGACTTGGTCGTTGGTGAATGCAACGGTTGATGGTAGGGGGTTAGACCCAAGCCTTCAGCGAGGGTCATTTCGGTGGTATAAAATCCGCAGAAGAATGATCAAGCAAGAGTTTTAAAAAAAAAAAAAAAAACAACGGCAACCTACTCATTCAGAAGGTAGTCATCACAAAGAAATGAAAGATTCAAGAAGTAAAGTAAACGAAATGTGGCTAATTCTTTATTAAGTAAAGAAAAGTTACATTGGGCAATAAATACTTAGGCAGGCTTGTTCTAAAACTAACTATAAAGGTGAATGCTTAGGCAGGCTTATTCTAAGGCTAAGTAAAAAAAAAAAACAGAGGCCTGGCAGGCTTGTTTTAAAGCTAAGCTAAGCATGGAGGGAGAGGTGGAGACAGGCTTGTTCTAAGACCGTCCACAGCTCCAGAGCCAGCATGGGCGGCACTGGTGATGAAAAAGTAGAGGAAGCCATGGCGCATGATGGTCCCACCTCAAAGTGTTCCCTTGATTCTCCCCTAGTCCCACAACGATCGGGTACTGGCGAATCACTACCAGCTTGGAGGGCTGGCAGATCCGCGCGCGGAGGAGAGATGTTATGTTTCTTCCGGATTTTCCTCTGGACTGCAAGAAGGGTCCTTTTTTTGGCTAGGTTGAAAAGAAGGAGGGTCTTTGGCCTCTGCTTATTTCGCCTCCATTGTGTCGTCTAAGATCGGGGTGGCATTCTCGGCTCCTGAAGAGGGCTCGGCTTCCTTGTCCTTGCCCTTTTTTAGGGCCACTCCATCATCTCGAGCCCAAGTCACTGTTTTGACAAGGCCCTTGAAAGTGCTCAGAAAACGGAGAGCCTTGAGCCCTTATTGAACACAGGTGTTTGTAAAATTTGAAGAAAAGATTATCCCAAAATGCCTTATATAGAGGGCAAAAGTTAGTGAAAACCAGCCTGTACAGAATCCTAAGGAAGAATTACTGGAGGTATTAACTCCGCCCCATTTCCAAAGAGCTTATCAGCCGCTGGATCCTCGTAAATCCGCAAGGATATTAATAAGGATGCACCTCACGCACCAAAACGCCAAGCGCGTTACTCGAATGGCCTAAAAGACGCCTCGTAATTGGAAGTGGCGCGCCGGGCCAAGGAGCTAGACCAAGGAAAGGTCCTCCCCTTCGGCAAAGCAAGCTCAAGGTCATTATCACTATAAGGGCGGGCTCCCCAACGTTGAGGATGAGTCCCCTCACTCCAAGCAATAAAGAAAGCTCAAAGTGCTAGACTGAACCAAGGTCTTGCATGGCCCTCGGACTCAAACCTATGGGGAAACTAGTTACTTCAGAAAACAAGTGTTAGACAGAACCAAGGCCTTGCATGGTCCTCAAACTCAAGCCTATAGGGAAACTAATTACTTCAAGAACTAAGTGCTAGACAAAACTAAGGCTTTGCATGGTCCTTGGACTCAAGCCTATGGGGAAACTAGTCACTTAAGAATAACTAAGTGCTAGACAGAACCAAGGTCTTGCATGGTCCTCGAACTCAAACCTATGGGGAAACTAGTTACTTCAGAAGACAAGTGCTAGACAGAACTAAGGTCTTACATGATTCTCGGACTTAAACATATGGGGGAAACTAGCTACTCCAAGAAAACAAGTGTTAAATAGAATGAAGGTCTTGCATGGTTCTCAGACTCAAACCTATGGGGAAACTAGCTACTCCTAGAAAACAAGTGTTAGACAGAACTAAGGCCTTGCAGGGTCCTCGGACTCAAGCCTATGGGGAAACTAATTACTTCAAGAACTAAGTGCTAGACAGAACCAAGGCCTTGCATGGTCCTCGGACTCAAGTCTATAGGGAAACTAGTCACTCAAGAAGAACTAAGTGTTAGACAGAACCAAGGTCTTGCATGGTCCTCAGACTCAAACCTATGAGGAAACTAGTTACTTTAGAAGACAAGTGCTAGATAGAACTAAAGTCTTGCATGGTCTTCGGACTCAAACCTATGGGGAAATTAGTTACTTCAAAAGACAAATGCTTGACAGAACCAAGGTCTTGCATGGTCCTCGGACTCAAACCTATGGGGAAACTAACTACTCCAAGAAAACAAGTGTTAGACACAACCAAGGCCTTGCATGGTCCTCAGACTCAAGCCTATGGGGAAACTAACTACTTCAAGAAGACGAAGTGCTAGACAGAACCAAGGTCTTGCATAGTCCTCAGACTCAAACCTATGGGGAAACTAGCTACTCTAAGAAAACAAGTGTTAGACAGAACCAAGGCTTTGCATGGTCCTCAGACTCAAGCCTATGGGGAAACTAACTACTTCAAGAATACGAAGTGCTAGACAGAACTAAGGTCTTGCATGGTCCTCGAACTCAAACCTATGGGGAAACTATCTACTCTAAGAAAACAAGTGTTAGACAGATCCAAGGCCTTACATGGTCCTCGGACTGAAGCTTATGTGGAAACTAACTACTTTAAGAACTAAGTGCTGGACAGAACCAAGGCCTTGCATGGTTTTCGGACTCAAGCCTACGGGGAAACTAGTCACTCAAGAAGAACTAAGTGCTAGACAGAACCAAGGTCTTGCATGGTCCTCAGACTCAAACCTTTGGGAAACCTAGTTACTTCAGAAGACAAGTGCTAGACAGAACCAAGGTCTTGCATAGTCCTCGGACTCAAACCTATGGGGAAACTAGTTACTTTAGAAGACAAGTGCTTGACAGAACCAAGGTGTTGCATGGTTCTCGGACTCAAACTTATGGGGAAACTATTCACTCAAGAAAGACCAAGTGTTATGTTGAGCCAAGGTCTTGCATGGTCCTCGACGTCAAACCTATAGGGAAGCTAGTTGCTTCAAGGGAATCTAAGTACTAGACAGAACTAAGATCTTGCATGGTCCATGGACTCAAACCTATGGGGAAACTAGTCACTTCAAGAGGATCTAAGCACTAGATAGAACCAAGGTCTTGTATTGTCCGTGGACCCAAACTTGTGGCGAGGCTAACCACTTTGGTGCTAGTAATGAGCACTGCAGAGGATGCTGACCTTTCCTACGACGGGATCTCAAGACCAAGCCCATGAGCATCACTTAAAGCATTTTAGGGTTTGATAGACTTAGTCCTAATCCGACTTATATCTAGAAAGTTCCCCTGTTTCCATAACTTTAAACGCTTACTAAAGAATTGAAGGGTCTAGTGACCTTGGCCTACCTCAGTTCTAAATTAAAAATAAGAGAAAGGATTATGTAGGTAAAAAAAAAATATAATAATAATACAGACAGGACAAATAAGAGAAAATAAAATATGCACTTCATTAAGTCCTTAAGAGTTACACAAGGCAAAAATGTCATTACAATGCTTAAAGAACAAACAAACAAAGCAAAGGCACCATGGAAGATCATTCCTTCGGCTTCATCTCAATTCCTTCTTCAGGGGGCTGGGCAGAAGAGGCCTTAGGGTCCTCGTGACCCTCGCTTGGGATTACAACCTGAGGAAGGTCAGCTAAAAGAGGTGTCTCCTCAACATGAGAGTCCTGGACATCATTTAGGGGGTTCACAGCCTCCTAGAGAGCATTCGCGTTGGGTCCCTTGCTTATTTCAACTGCCCCGAGAGGACCAGCTCCCTTTGCAGGCTCATCCGAAGTGGTGACAGTCGGGGCATCGTCGTCAGGAATAGCACCAACTCCCTCTAAAGTCACCTCAGCCTCAGAGCTGGGAGGAGCAGCCCCACGAATGGCAGGAGGCTAGTACGCATTCTCCGTTTTCCATAAGTCGGATGAAACCTCAACTCCGATTCGTTTCAAGGCTTTATTCCAAACATGGGAACAGTAGAGTCTGCATACCCCAGGCACTTGAGCTTTGAGGATGGCTTCTGTTTTAGATACCCCTGACTCATAGGCCTCTTGCTCGGCCTTACCTTTGGAAGCCTCAGCCTCAGTCTCAGTCTTGGCAGACTCAGCCTCTTTCTTGGCTTTCAAGGCCCCATCCCTGGTGAATTCTGCAACGCCTCTGGCTTTCTCTGCCTCGAGCACCCTCTTTTTCAAGGTCGCGATCTCCTCTTTGGCGACCCTCAGCTGATCCTCTGCCTTAAGAAGGCGCTTCGTTTGACCTAGGGCCTACTTTTGGGCGCCAGCAAGGCTTGATTCGGCGGTGTCTCGAGCCCTCTTCATCTCCTCCAACTTCTCCCTCGCCTTTGAAAGATCGGCCTTGGAGACTTTGAGGGTCCGTGCAGCATCTAGCAGGTTGTCACGCTCCAAGTATGCGGCCCTACTTTGACTACTAACTATACCCTTCAACTTAAAGGTAGCTTGGATAGCCTGCCAATCAAAACCAATGCGCAATAAGTAAGGAGCCAAAAGGAAAGAAGTCAAAAGAATCACAAGTTACCAGAAAGCTCACCATGCCCAAGTCTCGTGTGAGGCTGAGGAAGACCTCCTTGCTCCTCAAAACCTCTAACTGAGCCATATCCGCGGGGAGTAGCAGGGACCACCCCAATGCGTCAGCCACATACTCACCCTCGCCCCCTTGAAGGTCCCTGAGGGAGGCATCGTTTATCAAGGGCTCCCTATGGAGCACAAGGGCAGGGAGCCAAACCTAGGCCCTAAGTTGGACGGTGGTCTGCTTGTCCTGACCTCGGTGCCCGGCTCTCAGCTACTTTGAGGGCCGCCAAGCGTCGTCATTGCCTTGGGAAGGATCAGACTCTTCGTCTCCCCTAGGCCTTTTTCCTTTGTCTTTCTTCTGCTTAGGATTAGTGGACTTGGACCCAAATGGCGAACTCTGTTAGGGTGGAGGAGGAGGAAGCTTGGGAGGAGACTTTCCCAGCGCATCCTTCCCCGGCTGCCCCTCAATCAGGGCCAGCAGACTTGTTTGAGGTCGTTTCTTGAAACTCATCTTCAACTGAAGAGAGGTCTCTTTGGATAAAAAGTCAGCTTCAGCTAAGCTGGGGTCACCCAAATCACCAGGAGGGTCCCTGGGCAGTGGAATTGGTTGGACACGTCAAACTTGTCCTCGGATGGACTTGAGTCAGCCACTTCTTCTTCTCCTGGCTCTCCCCCTTCGGCCTCCGCAACTTGAGGTGATGAAGAAGGACCTACTAACGGTATGCCTTCCAGAATAGGGGATCCTTTGAGGATCATAAATCCTTGCTCGACTACGGTGATCTTGTGCAAACGAGGATCTTTAGCTCGGATCACATACTTTGGCGCTGAGAACGATTTCTGAGTGGGGTCGTATCCCAAGATCTTGTGGGCAGCCCTAACTTGGTTGTCGACTTCATTCACAAAAATCTCTGACCTCAGTACGGTTTGCAAATCCTCATTGTTGACTAAGCCGAAGTGACGCTCAAAAGTGCGTGGATCTGCATAAAAGAAAACAAGTTCCTGTTAACAACCAAGCAAAGCAAAGCACGAAGAATAAAAAATATATATATATATAGACCCCTTCTACTCTAGGTACCCCACCTGGTGTCCCCTTCGCAGTCGGACAATGAGTGCCGTTGTGCCACTCCTAGGACAGGAGGAGGAAAATCCTTATTTAGCCCCTTGCTAGACTCAGGAAGGCATTGGATAAGTCAGACCCTATCGTCCCTCGTCTTCATGTAATAAGACTTTCCCTTAAGTCACTGGAGGTTGTAGCACTAGTTTACATTGTAGTGGGTCAACCCCAGCCCCATCTTCTCATTCAGGGCATCCATACAACCTAAGATCCTGAACACATTGATGGCACACTGGGTGGGAGCTAAGCCGAAGTGCCTAAGATAATCCCTGATCACTGGTCCCATGGGGATCCTCATACCACCCTCCAGAAAGGCGATTATGGGAATCGCCACCTCACCCTCTTTTCTCCTAATGCCCCACTCCCCATCTCCACAGTACCTCAAACCCACAGTATCGGGGATCCTATAGTTAGCAACTAATTTTTTCATCACCTCCTCAGACTCAACTAACTTCTTAAACCTACCCATCCTAAAGAACTAACGAGGGGTTCAGGGAAAAATGAAGGAGAGAGAGAGAGGGGAATAAGAGGACAAGGAACTCAGGTGGAAAAGTATGAACCGGAAAGAGAAGAGAACTTACAGAAATGAGGAAAGGCTCCTTGGCAGGCTTTTTATGTTGAAAGGAGACGTAAGGTCGGTTGGAGGCTTGACCAAGTTCGGCGTATGTGCATAAGAGCTCTTGAATGCAAAAGTGAAGGGGCAAATCGGTTCGATTGTGTATTTATACCCCCAATTAAAAGTAACCGTATGGGCTTTCCCGCCTATTAAGTCAAAGGTATCCCTACCGTTAATTCATCATCACACTGTTGAACGTGGAGGAAACAGAGCTGCCGAAATTTAATGAAAGAGTGCTCCAAGTATCGAAACGCCAAGAGCGTTCCTTAAGCAGTTTGAAGGATTTTGGCACTGACAGAAAGACAAGATTTGCCAGACCATGACAAGGACCTGAGGACATCAAAATCCTCCTCCCCGCCCGAGGAGCTGGGCAGCAGAATTTTGAGGGGCTATTGTGAGGCCTGAGAATTTGGCAACCATGGCCCACTACATATCGGGCCCAAGGCCCATGTCGAGGACAATACAGTGTCCGAGGATGAGCAGAGAAGGCCCAAATTGTCAAGAAGTATCACCAGGGACGACCATGTCTTCGGCTAGCCGAGGACAAAGAGGGGAGGGTTGGCACACCTTTAACAGCACCCCCTCAGAGCATCCCAAAGAGGAGGATGATTATACTAGGTCAGCCGTGGGAATACGACGGAGGAGTAATTTGAAGGGAAGCTGTCACCCACATATTAAATGTATGCAGCTGACACTCTGGCCGCATTAATGAAGAAATGACCTCTGAGCAGTGCTGCCTCGGTTATAGCATCTAATAGAAAGTCTGGAAAGGCAGTTGATGGGACAAGCCCTCAGGCATGGACCCGGATGATTAACAAGTGGAAGGTAGGGATCAACTAAAAGGGACTATATAATAAGAGGAACCCCCATAAAAAGGGGGGAGGACTCTGCAACGACCCCCATTTAGGAGTAATCAAGGAAGAGGTCTTCGAATTGGGCCAAGGACGAACTTCCTCTTGGAAAACTTAGCTAAATCTCACTTGATGACCTTGTAAACCCACATCAACCGTTGTATCATTCACTAATACCTAGTCCTTCTATCCACTCTCTACAAATTCATTGTATAAGGTTAATTGGGCTTGAGTCCACTCATCCCCAGGAGGGAAATGCTCAAACCCGGTCCCTACATATGGCTAAGTTCCTTTTGGTGTTGTTTTTGCAACATGTTAAAATCCAATTTTGCCAAGTTTAGTAGAACTTCATTACGTGAAGCAATTTGTTGGTAGATAGAAAAGTAATGTCTTGCCTCTACCCTTGGCAAGGATTTTCAAATAGGCCAATTTAAGGCACGACTTACTTGTGTGGCAAAAGGAGGGCTTAAATTAATCACCATCGATTCGAGGTGAGTGGTAGTAAACTTAAGTGTTTCATTAAGAATATCTTCTCCATGCACTGTCATATGGCTTCATACAAGCTTAACATTCCTCGCACATCTTTAATAAGAGATTCCTTGAAGTTTTCCATATTGTCGTTGAATTTATTGAAGACATCTACTTTACCACCCCCACAACATGCACTAACCATTAGTAGATGATATAAAACATGTTTTATATTTTTGAAAGCGAAGAGTTCAATTAAACACTAGGCTTCATTTATCAATTAATAGCGATTCTAGGATTTTTTTTTTCTAAGGGGGCCACTAAGAAAATGAATCTTAGGTTAGAGATATATAAATTTTACAGTCTATGTGGTTTTCTTATTACAAATTTCTCTATAGGATGTACTAGCAAGAGAATAATAGATAAACTACAAGTTCATTAAGCATATTATTTCTTAATACAATGACTATACTGATTATTGTTACTAAAAATTTAATTAATCATATTAGTTTAGGACAATTATATGTTTACATTGTACTATAATGTAAGATTTACATTATAGATTAAATAAATGGGTACAATTTTTTACACATTTGCAAAAAGTGTACAATATTATACACATTTACATAAAAGTGTACAAAGTTATATGTATTTTTTTAGAGGCAATGTAATTTTACATTGATCATACAATGTAAATTAAGAATTTTTCATTAGTTTATTTCAAATTTGTTAAGACTTAAATGATTTTTTTTCTAAGTTTTAAGATGAACAAATTTCAAATTTTATTGTTGGCTTACTATTTTTTATCCTCTAGATTTTAGACAAAATTGATTTGTTGTTGGAATTTTTATTTTGCGTTTAAAAAGACCAAGATATTATTAAGAGGATCATATAATTTAAGCTTATTTCAATTAGGCTTAAAAAAATTTAAGGCCAGGATATTAAAATTTTTATTTTATAAGGGTAAAATAAAAGTAAATAAATAAATTATATATTTAAAAAAACAATTGCCAGCCCAAGGGTTCATTTGAACCCCTAAACAATACATAGCACCGTCCATTCAATCATATCGATCAATCTCTAAGTGTCAACGTACATGTGCAACACCATTGCACACCCTTGGTGTGGTGGTCATTTCACAAGTATAAGTGCATGTAGGGTGTGAAGGGCAAGGGCAGGATTTAGGCTCTGCTTGAGAGTTCATAAGGGAAGGGAATGGAATGGAATGGAATGGAATGATCATAAGGAAATAAAAAAGAATGGAATGGAATAGAATTAAGTAACCTTGATTGGATATTTTAAAATAAAGGAATGGAAATGAATGAAAATGAATGGAATGTAAGTAATTTTATTTGGAAATAACATGGAGGGAATGGAATGGAATCATTTTATGACAATATTACTATTAGACCCCTATTTTAAAATAAAGAGTTGAATATATAGGAGTATTTTGGGAGTTTTAGTAAAAAAATCATTAAATTTAATTCCATTCCCTCCCATTCCTCCCAATTTCGGGGGGGAATGAAAATTTGAGGTTTTAAGAGAATAGAGAGAAATGAGTGTTCCCTCCTACCTATTCCATTTCCTCCCACTTAAACTCCCAAATAAGGGAATAGAAAACTCTTTATTTTAAAATAAGCGTCTAATAGTAATATTGTCATAAAATGATTCCATTCCATTCCTTCCATACTGCTCCCAAACAAGATTACTTACATTCCATTCCATTCATTTTCATTCATTTATTTTAAAATATCCAATCAAGGTTACTTAATTCTATTCCATTCCATTCTTTTCCTTTACTTAAATACATTCCATTCCATTCCATTCTATTTTTTTCCATTCCCTTATGATCATTCCATTCCCTTCCATTCCCTTATGAACTCCTAAGTGGCACCTAAGTCTTCCGAAAGGTGCTTCATACACATATACACTTAGATTAGACTAAAGTAAAATTCTATCTATCCCAAAAATAAATGTACATTTGCTACGGATATGTTACATTTCTAATTTAGTTTGGAAAGTGTTGTTATCAATGCTTCATGATTCACTTTGCCATTGATGACTTTTATACTTGTTAATTAGCTAGTTAGTCGAATTTCCAATTTTTATGACCAGATTCACATGTTTATATCATTAACAAAAAAAAAAAAAAAAAAAAATCACATGCTTAATGTTAAAAAGATTACATGAAACAATGAAATGTTGTGAACGTAGTTTTTAGTGACCGAATCACGTTAATTTCTTCAATGATTCCTTTTCATCTACCTTTTTTCCCTGATATTTCATTATTATGTCAAAGCAATGATGTTGAGTTGAATCTTGTCTCTATTCTACCTCCTACTCAAAAATTAAAAATTTCATAATTTAGGTCTCACTTAGTGCGGAGCAGTGGCGGCTCCAAGATATATTTTTAGGGGGTCAATAAGAAGATGCATTTTGGGTAAAAAAAAAAAATTAATCTTGTGGTTTACATGATTTCTTTATTACAAATTTGTCCATAATACGTACTAACAAGAGAATAAAAGATGAGAAGTGTTATGTCCACAATATTTTCACAACACTTTCCCAACAAATTTTTGGTGATAAGTTGTTATTAGTTCTAATTTAAACTTACTACTGAAATTACTATTTTGCCAACATATAACAGCCAATAATAATTTGTCACTTAGGATTTGTTATGAAAGTGCTATAAATATATCGTTTCTCATATAAGGTAAAATATAAATCATTACATATTGTTTATTAATACAATGAAGATACTAATTATTGTTATTAATATTAAATCTTGGAAATCATCTATTGTTTTTAAATATAATAAACATATTGATTATTGTTATAAAGTGACTAAAATTACTATTTTGCCAACATATAACAGTCAGTAACAATTTGCCACTTAAGATTTGTTATGAAAATGCTGTAAACATATCGTTTCTCATATATAAGATAAAATATAAGTTCATTACATATTGTTTATTAATACAATGAAGATACTAATTATTGTCGCTAAGATTAAATCTTGGAAATCATCTATCGTTTTTAAATATAATAAACATATTGATTATTGTTATAAAGTGAACTCCAAGCGAGATCTAAATACAATAAAATTTTATGTATTAGTTTATTTCAAATTTGTTAAGATCTAAAAGGATTTTTTTTTTTAGATTTAAGATGAAAAAATTTATACTTTTGTTGTTAGCCTTACTATTCCCCCCCCCCCCCCCCCCCCAAAAATATTTTAGATCAAGTTGATTTGTTATGAGTTTTTTTTTTTTTTTTTTTTGGTCAAGATGGTAATATTCAAGTTTATTTCAACTGGGTTTAAAAAAAATAATAAACATAGGGTGTTCAAAATTTTATTTTAAGAGGGTTCAAATAAAACAAATTAGAAAATTATATATAAAATTATTTTTTGGCCCAGCTCATGGAGTACATTTGAACCCTTTGGGCTGTACCTAGAGCTGCCCATGGTGTGGAGAGTTTAAATCCACATTTGTGAGGAGCTATTAGAATAATGATTAAGTGAATAAAGTAACTTTTTTTTATCACCTTAGGTTTTTAGGATTTTCAATATCTACAATTAAAGAATTAATCCTTATTTTTTCTAAATTGCATATTGAAATTCAGAGCTCAAATATAAACTAAATAAAAGCAAGTTTAAAACTACAAAAAAAAAAAAAAAAAACGATAAATATTAATATGTAGAAGAGACAGAGTGTGTTGTTGCATTGAATAATTTGTTTATTGTTAGAACACATGCACACCACCGCACACCCTTGGTACGATGATCACTCCACAAGTATAAGTGCTTGTGGTGTGGGGAGCAAGAGTCGAGGTTCAAGTCTTCAGAAGGGAGTTTCACACACATATACACTTAGATTAGGTTAGAGTAAAATTCTATCTTGTATCAAAAAAGAAAAGAAAAAAAGAACACATGCATAAGAAACATATATTAAATATTGCGGATTAACAAAGCAGACTTCTACAAAATGGAACCATATGAGAAAAGTAATGTAGAAATAATTCTCACACATTAATCACCTATTGAAACAACATTTATTCTGAAAAAAACATTGGGCTCCTAATTTTTAGAGTAATTTGGAGTTCAAGTAAAATTTTCACTCTAGACACTTACACATTCATTTTTTATTGACTTCATAGGGCAGTTTATCAAATCTTTATTTAAGGAACCAACTTAGTTATAATTTTGTGCTCATAATGAGCACTAGCATCAATATCTTCAAACTGGTACTAGATCAACAAGCATTGAGGTGATACCCTCTACCATCACTCCTCCAAGATGTGTGTATGCATCTTCATCCTTGTAGAGTAAATCCATAACTCGTGCAAGATTGACAACACGTGTAAGGAGAGGTTCTGGCACTTCAATAGGTCTAAGACACTCTTCGTTTATATCCTTCCATGCATTCATGATTTGCTTTCGAAATTCGTCATGTACCTCTTGCTTTGAGACACCATATTGCTTCATGTAACACTCGATGCCCGAGACAACATGCCCTCTCTCTTGCTCAAACTGTAAAAAAATAAATTCCCAAAATATGTAATGAGTATCATTTTTTGATAGGCCTAAATGGATTTGTGGATCCATTTGAAATGAATCAATTTCTTGCTTTAAGTAGTAAAAATTTACAGGTGTATCTAATACCACGTTATTTAAGACCTAACAATACGTACACTATTATTTACTAGATTCAAAAACAAAATTTGAACCATGTCATAAATCTGTAGACGTGGATCTAATTCTTTGTAGTACTAAACTAGCCTCTCATATATACTGTTGAAGTAAAAATACTAAAAAAAGAAAGAAGATAGTTATTACGAGTGAATTTGTATATTCTCTATCTATTTTTATAATTTTTGTACATATTGCATGTAGGAGGATCTTTTAATTGGACTAAAATTGTGATGCCCTAAATTGATTGAATATTAATTATGTGTTGTGCAAGTGTGTGTTGAGTCCCACATTAGACATACATATTGGGTTAATCTGAAATTTATAATAATAACAAAAAACTCAATTGTGACTAGACTAATTATTTTAAGGTGTAGCACAAATGTGACTTAACGATTTTTCTCAAGTTTTTTATTTTTATTTATTTTTATTTTTATTTATATATATATATATATATATATAGAATAATTAATGTCCCTTAATTTTAGTCACAATGCTCAATAAGATCCACTAATAATATGTGTTGTATATAACATTTGCTAAATGTACCTCATTGGAAACAATATCATCCATTAGCCTGTTTATGATTGATGCTGCTCTAACAATCTTTGGCTTCTTGATGACCCATTCCAATGCTTCCTTGGTCACGATATCTCCCATGCCAATAAAAGATATGGTGCTAAGCGTGAGGTAACCACAAGATATTAATGCATTACTCATATATTCCTCCATTGTGGGAATATATTTTTCTTTCAACCATACGGCTTCTTCAAAGTAGGCTTGAACAAGTTTTTTCATCTAGTTACATTAACATATAAAATATTGATAACTATAAAATGAGAATTAATGGGAAAAAAATAGAGTGGTTTTAAGTAAATTAATAGTGTCTTACTGCAACTTTTGCGTAGTAAACACAATAAAATCTTCCATCCTTGCACATCTCTTCTTCAATTTCTTCAAAAACATCCAAGAGTACTTTATAACACAACTTCATGTATTTTGGGAGTTGGTCTATGCAACTTATATCCCACCTGAAATTTAAATGTTTGAATTATGTTTTCAATGTTGACTTATACCCCAAAATTTTAAAAATACGGCATGGCCGGTTTCATGTATTTTGGGGCTTAAGGCAATAACTAAATTGATATATATGTGTGTGTGGGTGTGTGTGCGTGTGTACACACACACACACACACACACACACACACACACATATATCAATTAAGTAATAATTTTTTAATATAAAATTATTCTACTTGCTTGTTTAATTAGATGAAAAACTATGAATTAAATTGTTTTACACACACACACACACATATATATCAATTAAGTAATAATTTTTTAATATAAAATTATTCTACTTGATTGTTTAATTAGATGAAAAATTATGAATTAAGTTGTTTTATTCAATTTTTCTAACATCTATTTTTAAATTAATAATATAGTTAAATCACTTAATCTTTCTTAAAATGTCATATTTAATTGATTTTTTTTCACAAAATTAGTTATTAAATTTCTCAACAACTACTATGAAACTCATGCTACATCACCCCCAAAACTATGAATGGCTGAATGGGCTATGTCAAAAACAGTGAATGATGAACAATATAATAAATATGGATTGTGTAAAAGCTTAAAGCTAAGCTAAACAAGAGTGACTGAATAAATTTATTTTATCAGGATAAAACTTTGGTCTCTTTCTTTATCTCCTACCACTACCAAGGGTAAAACAAACACAAAGTAACATATCTCCTATAAAAACAAGGAGAGAGAGAGAGAGATTTGAAGCTGAGCCAAACTTGAAAGGAACAAAAAAGAAGGTCCAATGTAGCTACAAATAAGCTTAAATTACTTTTTATTCTTTAAATACGAAGAGAGTGGCAAAATTCCCAGCAATATGTACTAAAAAAAAATGAGGTTTGAGATTTTTTTTTTTTAATTTGCAAATTTCAATTTTGTTTTGTTGACAAAGAAAGAGAGAGTAAGTGATTTTCTAGCTTCTATGTGTGGAACACTATGAGTTCTATACTCTAAAACTTTCACATGAATAAAACCAGCAATCAGTTATATATTAAAAGAAGATAATTACTTTTATAAAAGTGGTAATAGTTTTAGTGTTTTAATTTTTAAAAACATTATTTTTCATCTATTGGTTAATATGGGATTAATTAATATTTTTACAAGTAAAGATACATCCTTATTGGTAAAGATACGACCTTGAAAAATGATATTCTCCATTCTAATAGAAATTGAGAAAATCCATTTCATGGTTACGATTTTACTCTTTTAATTTGATAGTGCATAGAGTACTCCATCATTTAAAATCTTAAGTGATGTTGTATTGGATACATCTTTAGATTTATAATATTTAATTTGAATCATGATATCAATCAATTTCAAATAGAGATGAAGATGATCCTATATGCTTGCATTAAACCTTTTAATTGCGTCTGTGAAGAGCTCAAGTTCTTCATGTGTGCCATATACATCATAAATGTCATCTATGATTGATGCCATGCAAATTGTTTTGGTAAGTATCCTTCGAGCAAGAGAGTATTGGGGTTCAAAGTACACTCCCAAAATCCAGAAGTATAACTCCACCACCCTATCTCGTGCAAAAGATAGGTTTGTCGCAACATCTATATCTTTCCACCACCTAAATTACAATTTCAACAAAAACTGGCTGGTCAAATCATGTCTAATGAAAGCTTAATTACCACACCAATGTAGTGAGATATAGTTAATGAACTTACCTTGAGATATGGCTGAGTTCCTTCTGGTGTTGTTTTTGCAACATGTTAAAATCCAATTTTGCAAAGTTTAGTAGAACTTCATTATGTGAAGCATTTTCTTGGTAGATAGAAAAGTATTGCCTAGCCTCTACCCTTGGCAAGCACTTTCGAATAGGTCGATTTAAAGCATGGCTTACTTGTGTGGCAAGAGGAGGGCTCAAATTAATCATCATTGATTCAAGGTGAGTGGTAGTAAATTTAAGTGCTTCATCAAGTATATCTTCTCCATGCACCCTCATATGTGTAGCTTCATAAAAGCTTAACATTCCTTTCACATCGTTAGTAAGTGATTCCTTGAAATTTCCCATATTGTCTTTGAATTTGTTGAAGATATCTACTTTACCACCCAGCACAAGACATGCGTAAGCCATTAGTAGATGATATGAAAATAATAATGGAAGTGAATGCTTGATCATGAAAATTAACTTTTAGCTTGTTTAAGGATATGTTTGGAATGAAAAGAGATGGAGGGAGAGGTGAGGAGAATAGAGGGGAAGGATTTAAGGAAGCCAGAATATATTAAAATTTAGCAAATTCCAATCACTTGCTCCCTTCTCTCATCTCCCTCCATCCAAACATAGAGTGAGTTTTCTTAATAAACAAATAACCAACCAAAAGAGTGCTTACCACTTAGAATGTTATAACCTTGTTGTCTAAGTAATCGAAAATGAAGTGCAATGGTGTAAAGAGCATCATCACTTTCTTGGACATCACACGTATAATGATACCTGTGAATTCGTTGTAATACTTCATCAATCTCACTTTCAAAATGGTAAGACACTCCTAAGCGTTGGATTGCATCAATCAACTCCAACTTTTCTAAAAGATTATCGATGGGAGCCATCAACATCCTTTGCACTTCTTCCTTCAACCCTTGGACTTGCTCCGAGTCATCAATAGTTTCCTAAAATTGGAAATCGAAATAAAAAAAATTAATGTGTTACCACTATTTATAAGCATCATTTGTAATTTAAAGATGATGTATTTTAAGACCATGAAATTTGAATATTGGCTATGAAATGAATCACAATTTATATTAGAATATTAATTTTATTATGTAGCCTAACATGTCAGGTGGAAGACATATATACCTTGGATTTATTAGAATAAGAGAGGAAATGGTCTCCCCATAAGCTTGGACGATAATTTGCTGAGCGACGATGTACATTAGCATCTGGATTTTGGGTTTGAGCAATATCCAAGGAAATTTGGTAAGACATTTTGGGAGGTGAGAGAACAACTTAGTGTTGAAATGGTGCAATTAGCAAAAGCTGTAATGTATACTTCTTGTCCTTCAAAAGACTGGCATGAGAGGAAAAGCTTATGTGTTAGGTATTTATAGATATAGTTGAGGCATGCACTTTGATTTCGTTTGGTAAGTCTATGTGAGAATGCAATCCTTAATTTTTTTTAATAGAGATTTATATTGGACAAATGTGAATACAAATAATATTTGCCCAATTCATTGAATTTGACTCTTGCAATTCTGCATTGAAGTTAGTCTTATTCAAAAAATTGAAAAGTTTTTTTGATTCCTACTGTGGGGGCATTTTTTGCTCCAAGGCTAACCAAGCTAATGGTACTCTTCAGCCATTGGTCATCCCTTATAAGGTGTGAAGAGGAAGTCTATCTTTTCCATGTGGGACAAGAGCAAAAATTGCCCAAGGTTACAACATGGTCTAGCCCTTGGCCTTGGAGCAAAAAATGCCCCCACACCTACCTTTCCCATAACTTTTTAGATCAATCCATTTCAATTCAAAGCATGTAAAGTTATAAATGTATACAAATTCTTTGAATTTTATTCCTACATTTCCCATGACTTTTTAAATCCATCCTTATCAATTCAAAGCATGTAAAACTGAAAACAAAGATATCAAAACCTAATCAGATGAGAATGTCAATTCAAAGTGTGCAGATGAGAATGTCAAATTGAAAAGCGAAGAGAAAAACTTAATTAAAATACCAAAATCGTAAAAAATCCAAACAAAATATCAAAACCTAATCCTAATTAATAAACAAACTTAAATCAAAGATAAAAACTCACCGGTGAAAGAAATTAACAGACAGTTAGATGAAGAAATCTGACAGGAAAGTGAGAGACATCTTTTCATTCTTGATTGCAAACTGTGGAAATATTTCAATGGGCTTTTGTTTTTTCTTTTTCATTTGCAGGGAAAATCTTTTTTTTTGGCCGTTTGTGTTAACAAATGGAAAGAATGGATGATTGTGTTTTTTTGGTTTTAGTTTTTAGAGCGTGCAGTTTTTGATCTCTTGATCTCTCTCTCTTTCTCCATTCTTTGCCTCTCTATTTCTTTGTCTCTCTTTCTCCTTTTTTTCTCTATATAGCAATCTTTCCTTTTTCTGTCTTAAGCAGTTAATTTCCATTTATACCAAGAGGGCTCTAAACAGTGTTTTAACTTAGTGAAAAATTATAATTAATCGCTTTTAAATAGTGTTGTAGTGTTACCAAACAATATAATGTATCTCTTTTTAAAGCGAAACGTGTTTGAATTTTAGATAGACACTTTTCCTATTTGTCAGCACCTCCTTAATTGTAGGAATCAACTTTTTCTCAGCTTCTGTTATTATATATAAAGATAGATGTTGATGTGGAACAAATAATATTTGTCCAATTCATTGATTCGACTCTTGAAATTCTACATTGAAGTTAGTCTTATGCAGAAAATTGAAAAGTTTTTTTTGATTTCTACCTTTCCTATGACTTTTTAGATCTATCTGGTTCAATTCAAAGCATGTAAAGTTATAAATGTATACAAATTCTTTGAATTTTATTCCTACATTTCCCATGACTTTTTGAATCCATCCTTATCAATTCAAAGTATGTAAAGTTATAAATATATACCAATTCTTTGAATTTTATTAATACATTTGAATAAATGCATTTGCCATTACATAATAGTTTGACATAAATGCTAAATTTAGATGAAGTGGAAGCGTAAATGGAAAGGATGTCATACAATGTACCACTCGACAGAACCTTATGCTTTTTTACATGAAATCTCTACTTATATATATATATATATTGATGATTTTTCATGTTATATATATATATATATGAGATAGGTTCAAGTTACACTTTTTTTAAACCGTTGAATTTAAGTAGATCCAACGGTTAAAAAAAGACCATTATTATTACAAATATTCTTATTAAGATTTCATTAATTACTCTTATTTATTACATTTTAAACCTATCTCTAAATCCAAAAATGTTTGACGTTTGACTCTCTTTTTGTCTCTCTCTCTCTGATCCAACGGTATGAATCAGAGATGCTTATCATGTGGGCGTGACTATGAATCTATGAAGTCTGAATTTCCCTTGTTTCCCTTCTCACACGTGACATGCATGGACCGAAAAAGAAATTGTTCTAGTAATTCCAAATTTCAGGCTATACGTATCATTACTACTTTTCCAAGCATTCACTGAGGAAATTACTGTGACAATTTCATACAATCAAGTCACTCTCCGTAGGTCTATAATGACCTCAGGGTGGATACATGCACTATAAGAGAGATAATGCATACGATACGAGTGAATGCGATACATTCTCAAGCCCTGTCAACGAAAGGCATTATCTATTTTAGAGAAACCGGTCAACTATTTCGTAGAAAATGTATGTCATTCAAATAAAAACCACTGCATGGAAAACAAAGACAATAGGCCGCCCACAAACACTTTGAGGTCACTTCCAAGAAACTTCACTACAATTTCCTTCTCCCTTCAGTGCGGTCAACCAAAGCTGGGGAAAACAGGCAGATTCCTTGTAAATCCTATGAAGAAATAAATAATCAAAGACAAAGAAAAGCAGGCCAGCCTGATCCACATTTGTTTTTAATTTCAAATGCTTCCAACAACAAAAATTTCCTAATAAGTGGGAGTAGAGAAGAAATTTCCCACCATGACATGTCTCCAAATGACCATTTCTTAAACAATTTTTCATTCTCATTCCAACCTCACATAAAAGGACTTGCAGAACCACACAAGCACCTTCCCTCTTTAATTTCATATCTGACTATTTTGATGTCTTCAAATACAAGACTGAATCCAACGTATATTATATATAGCAATCTCCTACACTATTCCTCAACATCATTTGCCTGCAAATTAAGTTGCAAATAATTCTTTCACCTTTTCCTTCTATACTTTTCCGAATAACGTTTCATTCTTGACACTAGGTAGAGACTTGATAAATATCTATGACTATGCCTTTGATCCATAACTGTATAGAGCCATCATCGAGCAGCTCCTCTTGCCTGATGTGTTTATGGTATGAACTACTTTCGTTGATGCAGCTCCTCTTTAGGTCAAACATTTTTAAGTTTAGAGATAGATTTAGAATGTAATAAATGAGGATAATTAATGAGATCATAATAAGAATATTTGTAATAATGAGGGTCTTTTTTTAACCATTGGATCTACTTAACTTAAGCCTTATTAATGTGTGCCTCTTGTCCTACAAAGTTCAAACCCTAGCATGAACGAAAGAGATTATGCACATAGGTACTTATAGATACAGCTGCGGCACATAATTAGAACCGCCCCTTCATAGACCTTGTTTTTGTGCTAATTAATTAATGGGTTATGCTAACGAGTGCCCTTAGAGTACTGGTTAACAATTTATTTTAGGAAAGTTTTGACACCCCTTTTATGGGAAATAAAAAAAATTATCAAAACATTAATTGCTTTTTTTTTTTTCACATAAAATTTTCTTTAGATAGATTGCTAACCATTGCCCTAAGGGCACTCATTAGCATTTCCCTTAATTAATTACCTCTATATAGAATGCAAATTAGATAAGCTTCCTAACTCACCTAATACGTGTAAAAGAATAGTTTACAAAAGCCATTCTCGTCTAGAATTATATGCCCATGTTTCTTTTGTGTTTTTCTCACAAATTGAAATATCAAATCCCTACACGTAAGTGGACAAAACCATACACAAAAGGACATATTGAGCAAGTGGGAGATGACAGGTACATGTGCAATTTCACATTTAGAATAAATATTTTTCTCCCATTCTTATAAATAAAAAATAAAAATCTAAGAAAGTTCATGTCAAGATGATCAATTTGATTTCTAAGTGTTAGTAATTGAGTCAGTTTGACCCAACCCACAGCGTATGGTCCATTGATTACTTGATAAGTGAAATTAAATTAAATTTGAGTTGCAATATAAATTAATTTTGATATGAGTTGTCAAGATAACACGATGAAGTTGGATTTTCATATGGATATTTGAATTGATTAAATGTGGTTGTGCTTTTTTTTTAATATATGATAAGATGACGTTACATGTTTGGATTGAAGGGTAGAAAATTTAGTTTTACACCACATTCTTATAGAATTTAAAATCTTTAAACATTAGCATGAATGAAAGAGCTATGCACTTATATGTACTGATATTTATAAGTTATATTCGGCAAAAAAAAAAAAAAAAAAAAAAGAAAAAGAAAAGAAAGAAAGAACCTCCCTGCATGGATTTTTTTTTTTTTTTTGCTCTAATTAATTCCCTTCCCACAATATTTTCCTTTCAGATTATCAAGTTGTATTTTCCTCCCACTCAGAACCCGTCAAACTCAAGCTTTGCCTCAATATTAATATTGGAAAAGAAAGGAAAACTATAACCTAATTTTCATCTGGTAATCAGAACAACCATATCAAGTTAACGACAAAAATAAATGGTAATAATATTCTTTTGAGTTTCAATCTCTCTTTAATTTCTTTTCCTTTAAAAAAAAAAAAAAAAATTTAGTCATTTTCTCACTCTTGAAATTTTTTTCATCCACCTTAATAGGTATCTTGCATTAAGCATAGCATGGCCCATAACTATAAAGCTTTATAACGATATTTTTCTGACATTTTAGAATTATGTGAGCATATGTAACTTATGGCAATAAAATTGTGGTTGATATGTGTTAGGACATATGTGTTCACATGTTAAGAACATATGTCATAATGTTTATGTAAATTGGCTAATCCTTTGACAAAACGCACTCTACTTGTAATTGGGTAGTTCTAGGTGTTTTTAATACTTCAAGAAACAAGGTTTCAAGATCAAGTGTTGAAGTCATCAAGTCTGTCCAAGAAAAAGCAAGCTGAAGTGCACAGTTTTTAAAGCTCGACACCTGCTCGATAGCTACCTCGACACCTGGCTATCTGTCAAGCTCTTCAGCTGATTCTTATCGCAATCTCGATAGCTTCTCGATAGCTGGTCGATCGATCGAGAAAGTTTCTGTCCCCTCGACACCTTCTCGACACCTCCTCGATAGCTGCTATCTGTCGAGATTACGGAAATTCAGCTTTTTGATTTTTGGGCCAGGCTTATGTATTTGTGTAGGGTTTCTTTTCTCACAACCCTAGACTTATATAAGGCTTATTTTAGAGGCCGTCACATAAGAGAATAAGAGAATACAAGGAGAACATATGAAAAAGGGTTATTCTCTCTGAAAGAAGCTATTGCGTTTTTGTGTCGTAGGGTTTTGTAACCAAGTGCTTCTTGATCTTCATTCTTGATGAAGTGAAGAACTTTGCAGCCAACATCTTCTTCTAGTTGGTGATTGAAGTTGCGTACTGGGATCCACGCAATTGGTTAGTCACGTACTTGGGATTCGTGCATCAAAGGGTGGCGTTCATATATTGAAGAGTTCAGAGGTTCTGAAGCGGTAGAAGGTTTCTGTTGTGAGTTCATCTACGGGGATTGTAGAGTCTAGGGACAAAGGTTTTGTACTAGATCTGAAACTTCTCTTTTCTATAGTGAATTGCTTTTCGGGAAGGTTTCCCCCCAGGTTTTTTACTGTGAAACTGGTTGGTTTCATTGGTTTTCCTGGGTCATCATATCTTGTCTTATTTGCTTTTTCGCTGCATTCATTATTGACATGATATTGATGTTTATTTGTTTTAACAAGTTTTATTGATAATAAATCTAATTAACAACTTGGATTTAAAACTTGTTAATTCTATCAACTGGGGTCTAAATTTCCCAACAAGTGGTATCAGAGCGAGTTCACTCTGATTGGATTAATTTCCTGAGTGTGATCCATTGACCCCTGTTGTCATGGATAGAGGACAATCTTTATTTATTCCTCCTTTATTTGATGGAACTAATTATGCGTATTGGAAAGTTCGTATGAAAGTGTTCTTGCAGGCTCTAGGTGAACAGGTATGGCAAGCTGTTGAAGTTGGCTAGATTAAGCCAAAGGAAGCACCTGTGGATTGGGATGATGCAACAATTGTAGCTGCAAATTTCAATAGTAGGGCCTTGAATGCTTTGTTTTGTGGGGTGACCAATGAAGAATTCAAGAAAATTTCATCCACTGAAGTTGCCAAAGAAGTCAAGGACATTGATCAAATTCTTTTGACTGAGCTTGTAGGGAACCTTCAAACCTATGAGATGGGATTAGGCTCAATGGGAAAAGGTGGAAAGAGCAAAAACTTGGCTCTTAAGGGTATAGAGGAAGAGACTGAAGACTCTGAAGATGAAGATCAAAGTGAAGATGAGGATGAGGATCTAACCTTCATAACTAATGAGATTATCAAGCTTCTTCAGTTTAGGAAAAAGGATAAGGGCAAACCTCCTAGGAAACCTAAATCCTCTAGGAAGGGCAAGAATGAAAAACCCCTTATTCAATGCCATGAGTGCAAAGGTTTTGGTCATATGAGGATAGAGTGTCCAAACTACCTCATGAAGGAAAAGACTGAGAAGCCAAAAGAGAAAGGGTTGGTTGCTACCTGGAGTGATACTGATGATGACTCTTCTGATGAGTTTGTGGATGAATGTCGTCAAGTTATGGCCTTTGCTGCCACAACCGATAAGGTGATTGTGGAGAGTGCTAGTGACAGTGAGGATTCTTCTGATGATGAAGTACCTAAGAATATGACCCTTCAGGAAGCCTTTAATAAGACTGGCTTAGGATATGCTGTTTCCTCCAGCCCCTCGTTATCCACAGCTTCTGGATCAAGGATTGTTTTTGTGCCCCAATCTGAGAAAGGTAACAAAGGTATGAAATCTAAATCCTTTGTTAAACCTCATGTTTGTCACCATTGTGGTGTTTCTGGACATATTCGTCCTAATTGCTTTAGGTTGTATCCTCATAAGCAATTGTCCAAATGGTCACAGGTTTCTTCTCAAGGACCTACACCTTTGTTTGGAGAGTTATTAAAAGCTTTGAACTTTTTAACTCAATTTCAGGAGAATTCTAATTCTTCTATGTCCTTTAGTAGACATACTAGGACACATGCCTTTTCATCTTCACGGCCAAAGACTCGTGCTGTGTGGGTGAGAAAGGAGCCTAAGACTTAATTGTCTTTTCTGTTTGTCCTCTGCTTTAATTCTTTCTATCTAAAGTAGGACTTTCTTTGCTTGATTTCTTATTTGTTTTTGAAATCATGCTTTCATGCATTTGCATCTTTCTATCATGCCTTCATGCATATATATCTTTCTTTCTGCTTTCATGTTGTTTATCTGTTTTTGTTTGATTGTTTAGTTTTTATTTTGTTTTGTTTCCAAAATAAAAATAAAAAGGAAAAATCAGAAAAATACAAAAACAGTGTGTGTTTTGTGTACTTTGGTACTTGTGTACCTTGGATGGCCAATGAAACAAAGTTTTCTAAACTTTGTATCTCTTGTAACTTAGATGAGCATCTTTATGCACAACTAAGCAAGTGAGCTTTGTGGCTCTTGTTTGTGATGAGTAAGATTAGGTTATCTCTTTAAACTTAACACTCACATCACTTTTTTTGACGGGTAGGACTAGAAAATCCTAAGAGAAAGGCATAAATAACCATCTCACCACTGTTGCCCGCCAATCATTAATGACATCTGTATGCTTCGACATAGCAAAAGTATGATGTCAATGACATTTGTGTGCTTAGGCATAGCAAAATTGAAATGTCAAATATCAATGGGTATTTCTTTTCTTTCTCATAAGCCCATGTATGATATGTTTAAAAAGAAAATATGCAAAGAAATAAAAAGCAAAAAGATTAAAAATGCTTTAAAAATGGTTGCAAGCGTGTATTCTAGGAGATGTGGGAGTTATAGGATGTACCTCGAAGGTGATAGTCCCCATCAAACAGTTATGATTGTGTGTGAGTTAAAGTTATTTTCTCATATCTCAGATCGTCATAACATGTATACACATATGCAATCTTGCGATGTTTTTCACACATAACACGCAATATTCTTTGCTACTTTTGATACATGTGCAGATACAATGTGATTTGGCCATCACAAAGGTTTTACATGTGCTAATGTATGCTCACTAAACTGTATTGACTTGTTTTTGAAAAATAAAATTGGTTAAACTTGTTTAGTGTGTGTGTGTGTTTTGGGATCCATGAGCTTAACATTTTTCTTGTTGAGAGATTTGTCTTTCACATGTTTTGCTTCTTTCTTTTGTCATCCATAGCATCTTGTTTCATTACATTCATGCATTTATATGGATTTCTTTGTACCCCCTTGATCATCTTTGATCATCTTTCCTCGGGTGAAGCTTTCTAGCTTCTTGTACCCTTTGTCAATCATGACAAAAAGGGGGAGAAATTGTGGAGACTTTGTGGTTTCTTTCTTTAAGATTCTACAAGTTAGGGGGAGAAATACATTCCTTTGTAAGGGGGAGTTGTGTTTCATCTTGTTAGGGGGAGTGTTTACTTCTTTCTTCTTGTAGCTTGGGTCTTGTGACCATGTTTACATACATTTGTGCTTATCTTCTTTATATGCTGATGTATGTTTTTCTTCACCTACCTCTATATGTGTTGTTTCTTTTCTATATTAATACACATGTTTCTTATACTTGTATGCAATCTATTATTTCTGTTTCACACAAGATGCCTTGATGAGTTTTGTTTAAAAGTGTTTCAGAAATACAGGTTGTCAAAGTCTACTTGCCATAAACTCTCTTCTTGTAAAGTTTTTCAAGAGTTTGTGTTAGGATAGATTTTATTGTATTCAACAAGTGAATATGAGTTTAGTGATTTATGACTTCTCTCATATGTTCATTTGTTTGTTGTGGTTTTGTCACGGATTGCCAAAGGGGGAGATTGTTAGGACATATGTGTTCACATGTTAAGAACATATGTCATAATGTTTATGTAAATTGGCTAATCCTTTGACAAAACGCACTCTACTTGTAATTGGGTAGTTCTAGGTGTTTTTAATACTTCAAGAAACAAGGTTTCAAGATCAAGTGTTGAAGTCATCAAGTCTGTCCAAGAAAAAGCAAGCTGAAGTGCACAGTTTTTAAAGCTCGACACCTGCTCGATAGCTACCTCGACACCTGGCTATCTGTCAAGCTCTTCAGCTGATTCTTATCGCAATCTCGATAGCTTCTCGATAGCTGGTCGATCGATCGAGAAAGTTTCTGTCCCCTCGACACCTTTTCGACACCTCCTCGATAGCTGCTATCTGTCGAGGTTACGGAAATTCAACTTTTTGATTTTTGGGCCAGGCTTATGTATTTGTGTAGGGTTTCTTTTCTCACAACCCTAGACTTATATAAGGCTTATTTTAGAGGCCGTCACATAAGAGAATAAGAGAATACAAGGAGAACATATGAAAAAGGGTTATTCTCTCTGAAAGAAGCTACTGCGTTTTTGCGCCTTGGGGTTTTGTAACCAAGTGCTTTTTGATCTTCATTCTTGATGAAGTGAAGAACTTTGCAGCCAACATTTTCTTCTAGTTGGTGATTGAAGTCGCGTACTGGGATCCGCGCAATTGGTTAGTCACGTACTTGGGATTCGTGCATCAAAGGGTGGCGTTCATATATTGAAGAGTTCAGAGGTTCTGAAGCGGTAGAAGGTTTCTGCTGTGAGTTCATCTACGGAGATTGTAGAGTCTAGGGACAAAAGTTTTGTACTAGATCTGAAACTTCTCTTTTCTATAGTGAATTGCCTTTCGGGAAGGTTTCCCCCCAGGTTTTTTACTGTGAAACTAGTTGGTTTCATTGGTTTTCCTGGGTCATCATATCTTGTCTTATTTACTTTTCCGCTGCATTCATTATTGACATGATATTGATATTTATTTGTTTTAACAAGTTTTATTGATAATAAATCTAATTAATAACTTGGATTTAAAACTTGTTAATTCTATCAACTGGGGTCTAAATTTCCCAACAATATGGAACTTGGAAGATTTTGTCTCACAAATTGCAAGGTCATGGCCCTACGTGTACATAGACAAAACCCATTCACAAAAGGGCAGATGGCCTCCCAAAGTAAATCAGAGATGACAGGTTTATGTACACTTCCACAGGTGACTCTTACAGCATTTTGGGGGTGTAGATAAGGATTAAGGAGCAATTGGCTTAAGCCTTTAATGGATGCCTCTTGTCCTTCAAACTCTAGCATGAAGGAAAAAGCTTATGCACCTATATGTACTTATATTTACAACTGAGGCTCGCACTTATAAATAATTGGAACCTGCTAGCTCCCTGCATGGAGAATTTCTTAACGATAACGATACAGTTGTATTTTCTGACTTTCCTGAAGCATGTGAGAAAAACTTAATAAAATTGTGGTTGATATGGAACAAGGAAGAGAATTTTTAAAAATTTTAAAGCAAAATGAACAAACATATATTGGAGTCAGGCCCTTCCCTTTTCTCTTCTATCTGTGAGTTGAGAATCATAGTTTTTTCTCCTTTCTCGTGTCATCTTAATTATATATGAGAGGAGGGTTTACATAAATTTCATATTAAACTAAGTTAGTACAGGAATTTGGGTGAAAAAGATATATATATATATATATATTGTTAAATGATTGAATTAATTCTTTTCTAATAATTTAAGCTTTTGGAACAATGAGTAATTCGACTTGGTATCAAATCAAGAGGATCTTGAGTTCAATTCCTGTTTTCACTCTACAATCAGTAATTTTTCAAAAGAGATGTCAACTTTTTTGACATCTATTTGAGAAAAAGGCTATTATTATCAAGTTCTTTAAAGGCATAAGTTAATGTGTATTTAATATTTTATTAATATATTTTTATTAAATTAAGTCAAATTGTATACAAATATCGATCAAGAATAATATGTACGACTACAATAAATTTGTGCATACAAATTAAACCAATAAATTATTAACAAGTGAATTTTTGTTTATAATTGATTTCTCATCATTGTACATACAAGAGAAAGAGAAGAAGAGGGAGATGACAAGGGAGAGAAGATTTTATATACATACATACATACATATATATATATATACACACATATGTATGTATATAAAGCATAAATTAAAATTTTTGAGGCTTAGTTGTCCAAGGTTAAAACTATGTAAAAAAAAAAAAAAAACCACCTCAAGACTTTGTTAATATGGGTGTGCATGAGTTGGATTGGTAAAATTTTTTAATTCAACTCAATCCATCATGTGTAGAAAGTAGTGAAAGTTCAAATAGCGTGTAAAACACTATGAACATTTAGACCCCCAATTTACAAATTACAAATTCAGGCTTAATGTCAAACAATGTACGTGCGGAAAATGAACATAAACTTATAACAGAATTGATAAATAATCTAAACCAAATAAAATCACATCCACAGCAAAAATTAAATGGTAAAGATTAAGGGAAGAGAGATGCAAACACAAGGACAATACAGCAATGTATTATCGAAGAGGAAACCGAAACCCTCGGCGTAAAACCTCTCCGCCGCCCTCCAAGCGGTTAATAATCCACTAAAGAATGAAGTTGTGATACATGAACAGCAAAAGACCTTCTAAGCTTCTTGTCCCAACAAGGTTGTGCCAAACCTTTGTCTTTTTTAGCTTATCGAATTCCGCTATAGCCTATAGTATCAACCAATATCAATTAGTCTCTTCCTAACTGCTTCCTAAAGTACCAAAAAGCCTTCTCATAGATGTGGGTATGGTGAGAAAAGATTTGTCAAGAACTTCTCAAGGATGTAATAATGGAAAGGATGAGAGTAGAGGAATTTGAAGAGTCTCTATGTAAAGATTGTGGATGAGTCAATTTTGTTTTTCTCTAGGGTTTCTCTCTCAAAATTCTCTTTGGAAGCTCTCTACATTTCGTGGGTATAAGGGGTATTTATACTGGAGTGAGAATGGAATGCGAAAAGTCAGTTTTTCCAAAACAGAGTTGACTGGCGACTTGGCCTCACGACTTGACTGAGTCGCGAGTTCAAGCCGTGAACTAACTGAATGGCCTGATAGGCCACAAACTGAATGACCCCTTGTGATTTAAACTAATTAATTAATTAAGTCAAGTTATTAATTAATCAATTTAACATGCAAATACGTGGAAGCACAAACAAATCACCGAATAACAAAATATGCAGCGGAAAATAAAAGACACGGTGATTTGTTCACGAATGGGGAAAAACCCTAACGGCAAAAACCCCACCGGGTGATTTTCAGGTCACCACTCCCGAAACTCCACTATTATCAAATCAAGCGGTTACAAATAAGGAATCCCAAGTACCTTACCAACCTACAGTTGAACCCTTACCCCAATACCCAATTGGACTTGATCTGTAGCGACAGTTCCCCCTTTTGATGCACGGCTCCCAAGTACGTGACTAACCAGATGCGCGGATCCCAGTACGCGACTTCAATCACCAACTTTAGAATGAGAGGTTGGCTGCAGAGTTCTTCAGATCATCCTATGCATGAAGATCAGGAAGATGCTTGGTCACAAAACCCTAAGGTGCACAATACACAGCAACTTCTTGAAGAAGATGATCCTAGGTTAAGAACTTTGTCTTTAGAGCACAATTTGCTTGAACAAGGATTGCTCAATGCTTATGCAACTTGTGTCTATGTTGACGGCTCTTAAAACACTCCTTAAATATGTTTAGGGTTAGAAGAAAAGAAGGCCCAAAAACACATTCACGGATCCCAAGAAAATCAGATTAGAATTCTGACTTTTGTAATTCTCGACAGCTAGCAGGTGTCGAGGTAGGTGTCGAGCAGGTGTCGAGATTTAAAAATCCTGCACTTCAACTTGCTTTTTCTTGGACAGACTTGATGACTTCAACACTTGATCTTGAAACATAGTTTCTTGAAGTATTAAATACACCTAGAACTACCCAATTACAAGTAGAGTGCGTTTTGTCAAAGGATTAGCCAATTTACATAAAATATGACATATGTTCCTAACATGTAAACACATATGTCCTAACAATCTCCCCCTTTGGCAATCCGTGACAAAACCACAACAAAACAAATGAACATATGAGAGAAGTCATAAATCACTCAACTCATATTCACTTGTTAAATACAATAAAATCTATCCTAACACAAACTCTTGAAGAACTCTACAAAAAGAGAGTTTATGGCAAGTAGACTTTGACAACCTGTATTTCTGAAACACTTATAAACAAAACTCATCAAGGCATCTTGTGTGAAACAGAAATAATTAGATTGCATACAAATATAAAGAACATGTGTATAAAGAGAGAAAAGAAACAACACATGAAGAGGTAGGTGAAAAAGAAACATACATCCACATATATAGAAGATAAGTACAATGTATATAAACTGATATACAAGACCAATGTATCTAATAAGACTAGAAAAGAAAAAGATACATCAAAAGCCTCACTACATCCCTCAAAAAGTATGAACACTCCCCCTATCAAAAATGTCCTATCCTAACTCTCCCCCTAAGATGACTACTCTCATAATCCAAAACTACTCCCCCTTTTTGTCACGAATGACAAAGGGTAGAGTGTCATGTAGACATCTCATCAGTAGAGCTAGCATCTCCATCATCATCATCGGAAGCATCATCGTCATCACCATCATCATCATCATCCTCAGAGTCAGAATCTGAATCCACTGGAGGAGGTGGTGGAGGAGAAGCCTCAGAAGCAAAACCACCCATGGTCGCCTGCCGTCGTGCAATACGACCAACACGAACATTCACCTGATACAACTCAGTGGTGAGTGTATCGAGGCGAGCATCCATGCGCTGCAGCTGCGCCATAATGTCTCCAAAAGATACATCGCTGGAGGAAGGAAGAGGAGTCGATGTAGATGGAGCAGATCTGGATGGAGCCGAACGGGAGGGAGGAGTGAAATCCGGCTGTCTCGCCCTGAACTGTGCCTCACTACGTTTTACGGTAGCGGCATCTATGGCAGAGATGTGTGTGAAGTGGTCGGACGAGGGAAAAGGGATGGAGAAATGGCGTAGAATCCTCGTGATAGCAGAAGGAAAGATGAGCTTATCACGGGACGCCGCATCTAGATGAACATCTATGATAGATAGAATGAAGTGGGAAGGAAAATCTATCGTGAGATGCTCAAGTAGAGAAAGCAAGAAACGAGCACGAGGCTCGGTGATAGAGTTATAATGGGAAAGAGGATAAAGTACACAAGTCATCACCATGTTAAGGAATCTAGGACCTTTAGCAAAAGGTCTACATGATGTGTACATATGCTCACCCCACTCAGAAGGGCGCTCACAGAAAGCAGAAATGAGCTCATCCCTGGACACAGTCCTCAGTCGCTCACAAGTAGGATAGTCAGGAAACTCTATCCTAGGAACATGAAGCACATCCGCAACCAGCTGCGGTGTGACAGAAATGCGCGTACCTCGAACGCGAGTATGAAAGAGAGGTACTGAACGATCAATCCCGTACATGTTGGAGTAAAACTCCTGAATAAGTACGAGAGGACAAGTGACCGGGACGTCACACAGTGACTCCCATCCCCTACTGTGAATGACAGAGGGAAGGTCAGTGTCGGCAAAGTCTGCCAGAACGACGTGGCGTTCCGAATGAACACCTCGTTTAGAAAAGTTCTCAGTAAATGCCTTGTAGGCATCTCCATCACGGAACCGAAGATTATGAGGAGCAGTATCAGAAGATGAAGAAGCTCCAGAACGTAGAGGGTTCCGAGCAGGAGTGGATTTACGTTTAGGTGCCATAGGTGCAACTAACGTAAAACAATGAGAAAAGAGATAGAGAGGGAGACAATCAGAAAAGTCCCAAACAGTTCAAATATATCAATATCTTGAACAAAAATGGACGTATGCATGGGAATGCATGATCATGTTACATGCAAACAAAAGAAACATCATGGGCTCAGCCCAATCCAATCCTATCAGCACACAGACAAGAATCACACAACTAAATGCATGAACATATCATTCTAATGCACATGGAATGCAATGCATGACATTTTGAAATCATTTAAGTCCAAACCCAACCCAAAATTTCAATAAAAACTCAATGATTTTGAAAAACCCCAAATTTTTATGAAAAATCCCAAAAACTAGGTTTTCAAAACATGAAATGTATGAAAAAGGAAGAGAAAAGAGATCTTACCAAGAGATTTGAGCAAGAAAAGAGCAAGATCCCAGAGGGTTGGAGGATTTGAGTGAAAGGAGAGTGAAAGGGAGATGAACAGCCACGGAGAGATCGAGAGAGATCGAGAGAATGAAGTCAGAATCGCGACAGATCCTTAAATAGGCACCTCAGTAAATCTCGACAGCTGAGGTGTCGAGAGGTATCGAGGAAGCTGTCGAGGAAGGTATCGAGGAAAAAGCCTTCGACAGCTGAAGGTATCGAGAGGTATCGAGATGCAAGGAGAATTTCAGATACGCGAAGCTCGATCGATCGCGAAGGTGTCGAGGAGGTATCGAGGAGACAGAGATTTTCTCGATCGATCCACCTGGTGTCGAGGAAGTGTCGAGATTGCGATAAGAAAAATGCTTAGAGGCTCGACAGCTGACCAGGTATCGAGGAGGTATCGAGAAGGTGTCGAGCCAGCTATGAAATGCAGTTTTTCGAGAATTGAAAAACACAAACATGAATGCAATCAAGACATGCATCTCAATCATGATCCAACCAACATATAAAACTCTCAAAAATCATCTCTCAATGAAAATTTAAGCACATGGATCTCCCAAGAACACACACACACACTAAACAAGTCTAACAAATTTTATATTTCAAAAATAAGTCATGACAGTTTAGTGAGCATACAAAAGCACATGTAAACCTGGTGATGGCCAAATCACATTGTACCTGCACATGTATCAAGAGTAGCAAAGAATATTGCGTGTTGTGTGTGAAAAACACCGCAAGATTGCATATGTGTATACATGTTATGATGATCTGAGATATGAGAAAATAACTTTTAACTCACACACAATCATAACTGTTTGATGGGGACTATCACCTTCGAGGTACATCCTATAACTCCCACATCTCCTAGAATACACGCTTGCAACCATTTTTAAAGCATTTTTAATCTTTTTGCTTTTTATTTCTTTGCATATTTTCTTTTTAAAGCATATCATACATGGGCTTATGAGAAAGAAAAGAAATACCCATTGATATTTTGACATTTCAATTTTGCTATGCCTAAGCACACAATGTCATTGACATCACACTTTTGCTATGCCGAAGCATACAGATGTCATTAATGATTGGCGGGCAACAGTGGTGAGATGGTTATTTATGCCTTTCTCTTAGGATTTTCTAGTCCTACCCGTCAAAAAGAGTGATATGAGTGTTAAGTCTAAGAAATAACCTAATCTTACTCATCATAAACAAGAGCCACAAAGCTCACTTGCTTAGTTGTGCATAAGGATGCTCATCTAAGCTACAAAAGATACAAAGTTTAGAAAACTTTGTTTCATTGGCCATCTAAGGTACACAAGTACCAAAGTATACAAAACACACACTGTTTTTGTATTTTTCAATTTTTCAATTTTTTTTATTTTATTTTTTTTATATGAAAAACAAAATAAACAAAACTGAAAGTAAACACACAAAGACATGTTAAGAAAAACAAAACAATGCATAAAACTAGACTGACTCAGCAAAAATGCAAAACACACAAGTAATGCAACAAACAAGATGAACAAGAAGGGAGAAGAAAGTGATAAAATCACTTAGAGTCCTTTTTCTTCCACGCCTTGGAAGAACCTTTCCTTTGATTAAGACTTTGGAACGGCGGTGAGGGGGAAGGATTACACCCGTTCAAGTTCGAAAGGAACATGAGGGCTTTCAGAAGATCTCCAAGAGGAGCAAGAGAGGATTGAAGCTGATTTTGGCTTCCAGATGCTGTCATACTGTTGCTCTTTTGGGTGGCTAGCCACTTGTAGCAATTTGGTCGAGTATGACCTGCAGCTCCACAATGATAACAGAGATGCTGCTTCTTTTGTTTAGGCTTTTGAGAGTTAGCCTTCTTATCCCTAGGGAGTTTAGCATCTTTCTTTTCTGATTTAGGGGGTGCTCCTAAGATGGATTTACCCTTGTCTATGTTCTCACTAGCTAATTCAGTTTTAACATCAATGTTCTCAATTTTAACATTATTAGCAGGAGGAACAAAAACAGTAGAACTAGTAGAAGCAGAGTTAGAGAAAGAAAGACCATACCCTAAACCTGTTCGATCTGAAGCAGATTTCTGGTTGCTGAGCATCTCATCAAGTCTTGCACTTGAAGTCCTCTCCAGTTGAGCTCTCACTTGAAACAGCTCTGCTTCAAGCTTCTTGGTCTTTTCAGCCAGGAAGTTGTTCTCAAACCTCAGTGCACCAATAGTTTGATTCGCCTCATCAAACTTTGTGGACAATTCTTCTCTATCGAGTTCCACATCACTGAGCTTCTTGGTGGCCAGCCTATATAACTTCTCATGCTTTTCAGATAGCTTGTAAAGCTTCTCATAGGCTGAATGGATATCATCTTTATCATCCATCTTTTCACATTCAGTGTCCACCAGTTCTTCTTCTTCTTCTTCAACAATCCCATCAGTAGAATTGACTGAAGCAGTGAAGGCATTTAGGATTCCGTCATCCTCATTATCGTAATCATCTTCAGGCTCAGTGTCACTAAGGGTTGCAGCTAGAGCCTTGCTTTTCCCAATGCTCTTCAGATATGTAGGACACTCATTCTTCATGTGTCCAAACCCGTGACACCCAAAACATTTTGGTCCTGCCGGAACAGTGTACTGACCGCCATCCTTGGCATCCTTCCTTCCCTTGTCTTGGCTCTTGAACTGTGAGGAACCGGATTGCCTTCGGTCTTTGTCGAAGCTCCTCCCATTGGCATTTTTCATAAACTTCTTGAACTGCCTTGTAATGTAGGACTTCATCTTGGAATCTTCATCATCGGAAGACTCATCAGTATCACTGCTCTTCGCCTTCAGGGCCATGCTCTTGCCCTTGCTTGACTTGCCTATTCTTGATAATCCTAGCTCGTAGGTCTGCAAGTTCCCAACCAGCTCAGTCAAAGGGATTTTATCAATGTCCTTTGATTCTTCAATTGCCGTAATCTTGGCATGAAATCTCTCAGGTAGAGATCTGAGCACCTTCCTTACAACCTTGGGTTCAGGGATGGTTTCCCCAAGATTGAAGGCTGAGTTCACTATGTCTTTCAGCTTGGCATAGAACTCATCGAACGACTCATCCTCCTCCATCTTGATTTCTTCAAAGCTAGTAGTGAGCCTCTGTAGCTTTGAATCTTTGACAGCCTTTGTTCCTTCATAGGTTGTCTGGAGGATGGTCCACGCCTCCTTGGCAGTTTCTGTTGAGGATATCTTCTTGAACTCCTCATTGGTGACAGCGCTAAATAGAGCATTCAGCGCTCTGCTGTTGAAGTTCGCCGCCTTGATCTTGGCTTCATCCCAATCAGCCAGCGCTTCTTTTGGCTTTGTCCAGCCAATCTCCACAGCTTGCCACACCTTCTCATCTAAGGACTGCAAAAAAGCTCTCATGCGTACTTTCCAGTAGGCATAGTTAGTCCCATCAAATAAAGGAGGTATAATAAGAGATTGTCCTCTATCCATGACAAACAGGGGTCAATGGATCAATCACAGCAAAGATTAATAACTAATCAGAGTGTGCCCGCTCTGATACCACTTGATAGGCCACAAACTGAATGACCCCTTGTGATTTAAACTAATTAATTAATTAAGTCAAGTTATTAATTAATCAATTTAACATGCAAATACGTGGAAGCACAAACAAATCACCGAATAACAAAATATGCAGCGGAAAATAAAAGACACGGTGATTTGTTCACGAATGGGGAAAAACCCTAACGGCAAAAACCCCACCGGGTGATTTTCAGGTCACCACTCCCGAAACTCCACTATTATCAAATCAAGCGGTTACAAATAAGGAATCCCAAGTACCTTACCAACCTACAGTTGAACCCTTACCCCAATACCCAATTGGACTTGATCTGTAGCGACAGTTCCCCCTTTTGATGCACGGCTCCCAAGTACGTGACTAACCAGATGCGCGGATCCCAGTACGCGACTTCAATCACCAACTTTAGAATGAGAGGTTGGCTGCAGAGTTCTTCAGATCATCCTATGCATGAAGATCAGGAAGATGCTTGGTCACAAAACCCTAAGGTGCACAATACACAGCAACTTCTTGAAGAAGATGATCCTAGGTTAAGAACTTTGTCTTTAGAGCACAATTTGCTTGAACAAGGATTGCTCAATGCTTATGCAACTTGTGTCTATGTTGATGGCTCTTAAAACACTCCTTAAATATGTTTAGGGTTAGAAGAAAAGAAGGCCCAAAAACACATTCACGGATCCCAAGAAAATCAGATTAGAATTCTGACTTTTGTAATTCTCGACAGCTAGCAGGTGTCGAGGTAGGTGTCGAGCAGGTGTCTAGATTTAAAAATCCTGCACTTCAACTTGCTTTTTCTTGGACAGACTTGATGACTTCAACACTTGATCTTGAAACATAGTTTCTTGAAGTATTAAATACACCTAGAACTACCCAATTACAAGTAGAGTGCGTTTTGTCAAAGGATTAGCCAATTTACATAAAATATGACATATGTTCCTAACATGTAAACACATATGTCCTAACATGGCCAATTTGGACTTTTTGCCCTGTAGTGCTCCAGCTAGCGTGATTGTTCAACTCCTCTGCATGCTCCACACGTGTGCCACTTTTGGTGACTTGCAAGTTGCGAGAAAGCTGCAAAATCCAGTTGGAGCCATTTGTTGAGTGCACAATCTTGAGCTTTTCTTCACACTCTCTCATATGTTACCCTTACATGATTCCCACCTAAATACGGGGTTTTTAAATGCTGAATTACAAGCAAATTTGGCATGAAATAAAGCCAACAGAATGGTTGATTAAATCCAATCTTACAATCTCCCCCTTTGGCTATTCTGTGACAAAACCCTTCAAAAAACTCTGGACTTTACGCGTGAGTTGGGAACAGTTGAACAAAACTCACTCATACCTAACTCTAGAATCTGTGAAGCTCTTGATCCATAAGAACAAGTATCTCCTGAAACACAACAACACAATATGATCATTGTATGCAGAAAGCTTGTAATGTGTTAGGTTTTAAGGTCTTAGGATTTTATGTATTTAGAACCTAATTTGTAATGTTTGCAAACCATGATCAAAACAATGTAATTAGTCTTGTTTAGGCTTGCTCAAAGTTGGTTTAATTTTGTAAAGTTGGAATCGAGAGACTGCAGAAGCATTGGAGCTTCTCGGCCTGGCTCGATCGATCGAATGTAATTCTCGATCGATCGAAAGTCGGCCCAGATGCGTTTTTCTGCAGAATTCCAACTCAGCCCTAACTCTTTAAACGTTTAGGGTTTTATGTTTTTGCCCTAGGTATATAAGGCAAAACCCTAGCCACATTTTTAGAATTGCACAAGTTGTGTTGTTGCTCATACATTGCGGTTTTGTGTAAATCTCTTGTGAGATCTAGAGGAGCTTTCCTTTACACATAACTTAGGGTTTTCAAGATTGAGATTCTTCTACATCTTGATGATCAACTTGGTTGCTGCCTTTGAAGCTTAAAGATTAACAAGCGAGGAGCTTGTACCTGATTGAAGGAAGACAAAGAAAGAAGTAGTCCGTGGATTCGGAGCCTGCGCGTGGTCGTGTCAGGAAGTTACTACTGGTGGGTAGCATTAGGAAGTCAAGCGGGGTTGCTTGTAAGTCCTTTTGTAACAACTTCAATTCTTTCTTAGTGGATTCGTTTTGCCTTGAGGATCGGTGGGTAAAATCCTCCCCAGGTTTTTTACTGGTTTGGTTTTCCTGGGTGATCATATCACTGTGTTATTTATTATTCCACTGCTTTATTTGTTTTACATGCATGATATGATTTTGTGATTGTTTTAACCTAGAATTGCTTAATTTGACTAAGTAAAAACTTGGCTAATTAATCTAGGCTACGCAATCTTTTTGTGGTTTAAGGGGTCTAAACCCTATCAAGTGGTATCAGAGCAGGTTGCTCTTTTGTTTGAGATTTTCATCTCTGAGCTGATCCTTGACCCCTGTTGTCATGGAGCATGGACACTCTCTGTTTGTTCCTCCTCACTTTGATGGGAACAATTATGCCTACTGGAAAGTAAGGATGAAAGCATTCCTGAAATCCATTGATGAGAGAGTTTGGAACTCTGTTGAATATGATTGGGAGAAGCCTACTACTCCTGTGAGTGAGTGGCAAACTTCTCAGAAAGAAGCAGCTGCATTTAATAGCAAAGCTATGAATGCCATTTTTAATGCTGTTTCAATGGAGGAATTTAAGAGGATCTCTAATGTTGAGGTTGCTCATACTGCTTGGAAAATCCTCCAAACTGTGCATGAGGGCACAAAGGCTGTTAAAATAAACAAATTGCAGCAATTAACTTCTAGGTTTGAAAGCATTAGAATGTCTGATGATGAAACCTTTGATGAGTTTTATGCTAAACTCAATGATATTGTTAATTCTGCTTGTAATTTGGGTGAAGTCTATGATCAACCTAAAGTTGTTAGGAAAATTCTTAGATCCTTAACTGAAGACTTTAGACCCAAAGTGACAGCCATTACTGAGAGTAAGGATGTTGACTCCATCCCTGTGGATGAGCTTGTAGGATCTCTTCAGTCCTATGAGTCTGACCTTCCCAAGACTGCCAAATCCAAATCAATAGCTCTTAAGTCTGTTGATGATGTTGAAGCTGGTGGATTTGATGATGAGTTCTCTCCCACGAAGATAGCTTACCTTGCCAAGAACTTTAGAAATTTTCTTAGAAACACAAATAGGAAGGCAAGGAATACCAACATTACTGAACCTAGAAACTTTAGGAAGAATGATCCCACTAAGGTTAACAATTTTGAAAAACCTAGAGAACAAGTAGGTCAATCTTCTAATAACTCTTTGGGTCCTCAGTGTTATGGTTGTCAAGGGTATGGTCATGTCAAATCTGAATGTCCTACTTTCTTGAGGAATAAGGGTAAAGCTATGGCTGTAACCCTTAGTGATAATGAGGTTTCTGATGATGAGTCCGGTTGTGACGAGGATGGAAACTTCATTGCTTTCACTGCTACTGGTACAGTAGATGAAGGCATATCTGCTGAGGAGAACCCTGCTGATGGGGAACTCTCTGAAGATGCAGATCTTCAAGAGGCCTATAACAAACTTTGCAAAATTGCTGCAAAGGATGCTATGAAAGTTGATCTAGGCCTGAAGAAAATTGATGCTCTTGAGCTTGAAAAGAAAAATCTGCTTGTAAAACTATTTGACGCTAATGATCTTTTGAATAATGTTAAATCTGAAAATATGCTTTTGCTTGATAAAGTTAGAACTTTGGAACATGATTTATCTGTTGCTAGATCTGCTAGTTCTAAACTTGATCATATGCTGAATATTCAAAAGTATCCTTCTGATAAAGCTGGGTTAGGATATGTTGAAAGCATCTTTGATTCTGGACCCCATTCCACTGTCTTTGTTCCTTCTTCTTCTTCTTCTGAACCTCTTGTGAGTGAGGTTGTGAGTGAAACCATTAAACCCCCTGTGAGTGAGGTTGTTAAACCTGTAGAAGTTTCACCTCCAAAGAAGATTAGGGTAGACTTAAGAGAATCCAAACCTAAGGAGCCTACCAAACCTAAGGACAAGATGCATGGTAAACCTGCTTGGGTTTGTCATTATTGTGGTAAGTCTGGACATATCCGTCCTAACTGTTACAAGCTTCAAGCTGATAAGAGAGCAAAAAGACCAAAAGTGCCTGTGCCTCAAGCACAAGATCCTATGGCACTAATTGGTGAATTGGTAAAGGCGTTAAACCTTTATTCCAATTCTGGAGTTGGGAATCACTCTAATGTGAATAAGAACTCCAATGCTCGGGGTGCATCTAAAAAGTTTTGGATGCAAAAGACTCGAACTAACTGAGTCTTTCTGACATGGTCCTTGTGCTTCATTGCTCTATTCTGTTGTGACCATTGTTATTTGTTTTTTGTGTTTTTTTTTTTTGTTCTAGGACTTGCATTGCATTACATACATGCATTTCATTCTAGGATTTATTTGTTTTCTCTTTTAATAATAATAAAAAAAAAAAAAGGAGAAAGCAAAATCTTTGTTGAACACTATGTTTCTTGATTTTTTTTAACAAGGTTGGTCATTCTTTTTACACATGTCATGTCTAGTGTACCTTGTTTAACTTGGATGAGCTTATTTATTGCACTTTACTAGTTGAAGCTTTGTAGTGCATGTTGTGTGGGAAAGATGTGTGTGGTTTTTAATCACTTTGTCTTGATCTTGAAGTCATATGTTATTTGACTGTCGGACTTGATCCTTTTGAGAAAGGCATAAATAACCATCTCACCACTGTTCACTAGCCAATCATGAACACCTTAGTGCATATCATAAGATTTTGTGCTCGAGAAAGTGTAGCACATGCACAAAAAGAACATAAGGTGTAGCCTCAAATTAAATTAAAAACTGGTGTGTACTATTAGGCTGAATGCCAATTCATATATAAATAAGAGGCAAAAATGAAAGAAACTTACATGATTGCAAGCTTTTGTTCTAGGAGATGTGGGAGTTATAGGATGTAACTCTTTAAGTGATAGTCTCTTTTAAATTCTATGTGATGAATTGTGTAGACTTTGTGCTTGATTACTATTCACATATCACCTCACATGTATCTCAAGTATTTGCTAGTTTCACACACTTCACAAGTTACTCTTTGTTAAACACTGTACATGTTATAGTGTGTGTCTTTGGTCTGACCAACCAAGTTTAAAAATATCTTGAGATTTGTGCACAACATACTTGTTGCTTGAGAAAATTAATTTGGAAGATGATTGAAAATTGTGTTTGAGAAAATTGGGTTTAAAAATTTTGGGTTTTTGAAGATGCATTCCATCTCATACTCATGCATTTTGTATTCATAGTTCAAATGTTTTGAGGAGTTGTTTCAAAATTGGATTTGCAATTTTTCAAAACTGTGTTTTTCCCCAAAATTCAGTGTGCCTCTGCCCATTTCGATCGATCCAACCTGATTTTCGATCGATCGAAAAAGTGCCTCAGAATGTGCAAAATTGACTGTCACATTCGATCGATCGAATGTAATTTTCGATCGATCGAATATCGTGAAGAAGCTTTTTAAAAAAGAGGAAATCTGACTTTTCAAAGAACTATTCAAAAACTTTTTCAAATCCTTTTCTCTCTCCGACAAGGCAAAGACCAAAAGATTCAATTTTTGTCGTTTTCCTCCGGATTTTTTGCACAATCTCTCTCTTCTCAAGCCGGTATGTCCTTTTTACCCCTCCTTTTCAATTTATTTTCATAATTTCATGCATTTTTCATGCATTTTAGAGGAGATTTTCGGAACTTTTCTTTTTGGGATTTTTGTTGATTCGGACCAAATTGTTTGAAATTGATCAATGGGTTTTGTTGGGGACACCCTATAGACATGTTCTTGAGTGATTAATTTGATCAATTTTGTGTTTTGTGGAAAACTTAAATTTCTAGGGTTTATATTTGATCCGAATTGGGGCTTTTTGTGCAATTGGGTTTAATTGATGAAATTGGCTTGTGTAATTAATGCAATTGGTTATTATAAACTGTTTTCAATAGTTTGTAATGATTGGTTCATCAATTTGGTACAAAAATTTTCAAGTTGTTCTCAAATTTTTAGGGTTTTGGTTAAGAAACTCTATGTTCAAGCCAATTTTGTGAATTTGAACTTAATCTGATCTTGGTTACTGCATTAGTTCATGCATCATAACATTGTTCATGTTCATGCATCATATAGAATTTTATTCTATATATTTTTTTTGCTAACTTGTAGTCTGCCCTTGGTATTTGTGTTTGTTCTTGTTGGTTTTCTCTTTGTGTCTCTGTCCTTTTCCTTAGCACCATGCCTAGGAAGACTAGAGCACGTAGGACTCTTCCCACTCCTACTCCTTCCCCTCCCTCCTTTAATAGTGAGCGGTTCCCGAGTGAGAAAAACCAAGAGCTGTATGAGACTTTAAACCTTAAGAGGAAAATTTGGGCTGAGCGGTCTGTCTCTTTAAGTGAGCTTGATCCTGCCATTAGGGCAAATTTTGAGCGTCGGGGTTGGCTTCCCTTGTTTGCTGTGTCTGACCCTCCTCCTCCGGCTACCTTGATTTGAGAGTTCTACTCGAACATCTCGATCCGCGTCTATGATTCCAACACTCTTGTTAGGAGTTGGATACGAGGCGTAGAGTACTCCATTACTCCTCAGGTAGTGGCTGATGCTCTTGAGGTACCTTTGGTTAGGGATCCTGTCTATCCCTATGATGAGTCACCAGAGTTGAGTGATGTCATATCTTACATCACTGGGTCATCTATCCAGTGGGGTTCTGATCCTCGGATCACTTCTGCTGAGCTTCCCGAGACTACCTATCTTTTCTCTAGGATAGCCTGTCACTCACTCTGGCCCATTTCTCATTTGCACACCATTCCTCTTGAGAGGTGTGTTTTTCTGTACGCTCTTGTTACAGATGCTTCTATTAGTTTTCCTCATCTTTTTCTTCGTTCTTTGAACGAAGTTTATAGGAGTTCATCTACTGCTCATGCTCTCGTCCATCCTATTTTCATTCATAGGATTTTATTGTATCTAGGTTTAGAGGATTTCCCTGCTTCTGAGCCTGTTCATGTCATCGGTCCTATAGGTGCGTCTTTTCTTAGACAGAGGGCCGCTCATCTTAGAGCTGGTTCTAAACACCCTAGGTCTGATCCCTTTTTTAGCGCTCCTCCTCCTCCTTCATCTTCTACAGGTCTTGCTGGTAAGGATATTCCTAATCCAGTTGGTGATGATGCGGATGCTGCTGCTGCTGCTGTTCCTCCACCTCCTGCGGCCGACTTCGATGTTCGTCGTACTTTGGAGATTGTCATGACCGTTCAGGTAGCTCATGGTCAGATTTTGGTGGACCTGCTGGACGAGATGCGTGCTCTGCGAGCCGATCTTGCACGTCTTCATGCACCTTCACCACCACCTTTTGATGGCGACTTTTGATTGCCCTTTGGCATTCTGTCACAAAAAGGGGGAGTGGTTACTGTAGAGGAGTTTTGTATTTTTTGAGGAGATTTTGTAGTTAGGGGGAGACATATTTTTTTTAGCATGGGATATTTTTTTTGTGAAATTTATTAGATTGTATCTAGGTGCTTCACTTTGTATATCATTTTTTGGGGATATTCATGTTAGGGGGAGTAACATTGATTGATATATTGATATACATGATTTTCTTTTGATTCTTGTTGTCTTTTGATTCTTGTTGTCTTATGATTCATTGCTTATTGATTTATATTTATGAGTTGCTTCATTGATATATATCTTTATTTTGAGTTGTGTGAATCTTACAAGAATATTATACCTGTTTATATACTATTTTCTGCCACACATGCGTTTATGTGTTTGTTGAGTATTTCAGGAATATACAGGTTGATTCAACAAAGCTGCTGTCTACACTTGCAACCGATGGATAGTAGTTAGGTTGAACTTTTGTTTATGAGCATTATTTTGTAAAGGGCTTTTTACTTGTAAACTTTGAGCTTTTGATTTGTGTTTTGTCACGGATTGCCAAAGGGGGAGTTTGTTAGGTTTTAAGGTCTTAGGATTTTATGTATTTAGAACCTAATTTGTAATGTTGGCAAACCATGATCAAAACAATGTAATTAGTCTTGTTTAGGCTTGCTCAAAGTTGGTTTAATTTTGTAAAGTTGGAATCGAGAGACTGCAGAAGCATTGGAGCTTCTCGGCCTGGCTCGATCGATCGAATGTAATTCTCGATCGATCGAAAGTCGGCCCAGATGCGTTTTTCTGCAAAATTCCAACTCAGCCCTAACTCTTTAAACGTTTAGGGTTTTATGTTTTTGCCCTAGGTATATAAGGCAAAACCCTAGCCACGTTTTTAGAGTTGCACAAGTTGTGTTGTTGCTCATACATTGCGGTTTTGTGTAAATCTCTTGTGAGATCTAGAGGAGCTTTCCTTTACACATAACTTAGGGTTTTCAAGATTGAGATTCTTCTACATCTTGATGATCAACTTGGTTGCTGCCTTTGAAGCTTAAAGATTAACAAGCGAGGAGCTTGTACCTGATTGAAGGAAGACAAAGAAAGAAGTAGTCCGTGGATTCGGAGCCTGCGCGTGGTCATGTCAGGAAGTTACTACTGGTGGGTAGCATTAGGAAGTCAAGCGGGGTTGCTTGTAAGTCCTTTTGTAACAACTTCAATTCTTTCTTAGTGGATTCCGTTTTGCCTTGAGGATCGGTGGGTAAAATCTTCCCCAGGTTTTTTACCGGTTTGGTTTTCCTGGGTGATCATATCACTATGTTATTTATTATTCCGCTGCTTTATTTGTTTTACATGCATGATATGATTTTGTGATTGTTTTAACCTAGAATTGCTTAATTTGACTAAGTAAAAACTTGGCTAATTAATCTAGGCTATGCAATCTTTTTGTGGTTTAAGGGGTCTAAACCCTATCATAATGCATATGGAGCAAGCACAATGCGATCAAGCAAAATGGAATTAACTAATAAACCATGGCTTGACCAAAAAGGAACAATTACTATAAATAGTGACCATAATGCTCATTCACACAAGGAATGAACATCCAGACAAGCAAGCTAATAAGCTCAATGCAGAGTATTATTTGCATGTCCAACATTCATCCAATGCAACAACACTAGGTAATTGCATTAAAGATATAAGATCCAACAAATGGCACAAGAGTGATGTACTAAAAGAAAGTGCATAACATTTAACAACAAGTACTAGGCTACAAAGCATGGGTACAAATTAAAAGCTACATAAGCAAAGGTACAAAAAAATATAATATAAAACTAAATAACATCTTATATATATAAACCATAGTACCACAAGAGTTCTAAAGTAACTAAGATAACCATGAGTTTAAACCACTAAATTAACCAAAACATAATACCAACACCACAACATATGACCAAAAGACATGAACAACATAAACATAGAGTAAAAACTGCTGAATTTAAGTTTTATGCAAGCTCCCTCTCAAACTGGCACTCCCCTTCAAGAGCTATCCCAAAAATCTCCCCCTTTTTTACTAGAATGGCCAAAGGGTCACAGCTGAATGGAGAAGCTATCAAATTTTGCTGAAAGAATGTTCATCTGATCTTTGAGTGCAGCCAGCCTGTCAGATTGCTCATTCTGAACATCTTTGAGCCTATCAATCCTCTTAAGGATGATCTGGAATGCATTTGGAGGTACAAATGATGAGGATGATGCTTTGATCCTCTTGCCACGGCCTCTTGAGGTTGAGGGTTGTCCTTGAGCCTCTGTCTTAGTCTCCATAGGTTCACATTCTTCTTGGTCACCCTCCCCTTCATCACCCGGAAGACGAACTCTTATCCTTGTAATGGTTAGCTTGTTAATGGCTGAGGGAGTAGGCTTGAGGCTGATATCTTGAGGGATTGCCACACCTTTTGCTCTAAAAAGTCTCATAAGTAGGCTGGGGAAAATCAGCTTGGCCCTGGAGGTTGTTTTGGTCTCATCAACAATGGTGTGGAAGATATGAGCACTGATGTCTATGTAAGTGTTCTCCTTGAGCTCCATGAGGAAGATACCTCTAGCATTATTGATGGTGGTCGGCTTCCTCACTGGGTACAGATTGAACATTATAATGGTTGTGAGACACCTCATGTCAGTTGGGAAGGCAGTAGTGTTAAGGCATTTCCCATCTCTAACTCCACCAATACGAGATTGGACAGTTTCAATGGATAGCATCTTGTCCTTGTAATGGGTGAAGTCATGGTCATCCAAATCTTCAAACCCCAGCACCTCATCCATGTCATCTACATTTATGGTGAATTCATGTCCCCTTATCCAACAATTGATCTCATTCTTTCTTAACACAACATTAGTATAAAACTCCCTGATCAGAGGCTCACACACTCTAGGCAGGTCACTCAACAACTTATCCCAATCTCTGCCCTAAAAACAACTTGGTATGAAAGTGTCCTTCAAATCCACCAAGTCTGCAAATCTTTCTTGAATGATGGTAGCATTTATGTAGAACTGAGTGTATCTCTCAAAATGTTGAGGAGACCTTGTGAGAGTGCCTTTTTTTTTCAGCACTATGGCCCAAGGATCATGGGCCGTGTAAGATGTTCTTGGTGGATTGGGATCGATTTTCCGCAGCTAAAGGGCTGTTGTAAGAATCGACTGGTGCACAAAACATACTTTCTACAATACAAATAGCTAACAAAACAAGAATATTCGTATTGAATGACATTTTAACAGTAAAGGAAATGCATGACAAGTGGAATATAACGTAAGAACAAATTAGGGATCCTCTAATTAGTGAGGTGTATTTTATTAATTTCCCTTAGTTGTGATTACAATGCTTACTAAGACGTGGTGCAAGGTTCAACTGAGTTCATAAGTTACAGATTTTGATAGCTATTCAAGCTTCAAAGACTTGCAAAATTTGAACTTGTTGAATCCGAGCATAAACTGTAGTGGCTGTCCTGGGATACTGGGGATGGTTCCTCTGTTTTCCTATTAAGTTTACAGAGTCTCTTCTGCAATTTTATGAGACTTTAGAAAAGCAATTGTGAATGCCTAAAAAAATGGTCTAATCCTCCATGAATTCTCTACCCCCCCTCCTTTTATAGCACAGCTTCAGGCTCCGGGGTACTAACGATTTCTCCCTTTTGCCCCTTTTATAGCACAGCTTTTTGTTGCGACCAGATGAAAGTCCCTCAGCTCCTTTCTATTTCCAGATTTTCCATTGGCTGGCCTGAGGCCTTTTTGGCTTTTCTTCTCAGCGCTCCAGCTTTTTCCAGTTGTACTCTTCCTTGTCTCTTTCTCCAAATGGTTGGAACTAGACTCCTGCGTTTTGCTTTGTACATCCACTGCGTGTCTGGGTCACAAGGTCCGCGTGCCCTTTGTCTCTTATCTCTCTTTAATTTTTTGCCGTGATCCTACTTCGCGCGTCCAGGGATCCCCTGCCTCTGGGAAGCTTCTGGGATCCCAACCCAGTTTTTCTTCCTGGGCTTTCTCTGGTTCGCTGGTTCTGCCTGATTTTGGGCATTTCCTCTGGATCCCAACCCTCTGGGCCTTTTCCCCTTTCTTTCTTTCTTTTCTCTTTTCTTTATTGTGAGAGCCCACCCTTTATTATTATTATTTTTTTTTTGTGTGAAATGGGCCCAATGTCTTTTCTATCTCTTTGGGCCTATTTGTGGCTTTTTTAATTTTTTTGAACCTCAACATTTAGCCCCCCGAGCTCATGGGTTGCCTGCAACCCATGCGTGAGTTTTCTGTAGGATTCTCTCTTGTTTTGACCTTTCTACGGGGATCCTGATCTTCCATTTCTTCGGTATCCTGGCTCCTTTGCTTCTCTTTTTGTAACTCCTCCCTTTTTCGTGAGACGTGGCAGTTGAGTTGAAATAAAACTCCCACCACCTACTTTTACGTTTCCCATAACACTCATTAATAACTGCTGATAACTTCTTCCCTTTTAAATTTAATTCTTGGCAACTGGCGCGTCTTTCCACACATTGTCTCCTCTAACTGTTCTTATTCCTTCATTCTAGCATTTTCTCATTACTCTTTTTCCTTGTCTACCTGAGTCTTCTGTTCCCAGCCCTTTTCTTTTCTTTCAATCAGTCTCGTCGCCATCTTCTTTCTTCTTTCCAGATACCCATTACTTCAATGGCTTCTTCCTCTTCTCGAAAAAGAAAGGAGCGTACTCCTAGTCCCTTTGAAGGTGAGGGCTCCTCTAGTTCTGCGCAAGATGAGTCTGTCGTTGGGTGCCCTGCTTTTCCTTTACGAGACCTTTGGTATACTCCTAGCTTATTCTTTCCTCGGGTGTCCCATGGCGATACCCCTCCATCCCCTCATGCCTGGTTTTTCTCTGGTCAAGCGGGTTTTGTTGGTTCTGCACAAGCTCCAGACCCTAGGGAGATTTTTTATCTCCAAATCAGGCGAGGACTTTGGGAAGCGGTCCCTATCTTCTTTGATTTTGTCGCTGGAAAGATTCAAGGCTGGCCCATTTGGGTGGATAATGAGCTTTCTGACAAGGAGTTTGTGGACTGCTTGGAGCGTGCCAGCGTCCTGAAGGCAGTGGCTATTTCCAGGAATCTTGAGGGTTTCAGAGATGCCAAAGGCCTTAGGCATTTGGTGCGCCGCTGGTGTCCTGCTCTGCACACTTTCTCCTTTTCTGTTGGTGAACTGACTGTTACCTTGGAGGATGTGGTCCGCAATTTTCTCCTTCCGGTGCTTGGGGATGAAAACCCCTTTGATATTAAGCTTTCTGATGAGGATCTCGAAATGGAAGAAAAATTATTTGCTCACTTTGGTGGACGTACTGCTTCTTCTGGTGGGAAACTAGCCAGGATAGGCAGGTGGGTTATGACTCTTTCGCGTGAGAAGGATAAGGAAGTCAGGCATGCCGGGTTCCTTGCATTCTGGCTTAGCAAGTTCCTGTTCAGCGAGTTCCCCGGGTATGGAGTCAAGTCCACTCTTTTTCCTTTGGCGATTAAGTTGGCTTAGGGCGCTCTATATCCTCTAGCCCCCATGTTTTTGGGCCATGTTTATTCTCAATTGGATCAACTTCATGGAGATGAGGCTGAGGGTGATTCTTGTTATGTTATCACTTCTTCGCTTCATTGCACCATTCTCTAAGTATTTATGTGAGATCGTTCTTCAGTTACTTTAGTAAAATGTAGGAATTTAAAGTTTGTGAAAGATAAGTTTCAGGGATCCCCTGATGTGGTAAAAGGGCTTTGTGGCAGCTCCACTGACAGCCACCCTATTATTTTCCGTTGGCTGAGTCTAAAAGGTGGCAATCTTAACTTGGTTGAGTTATTTGATCAAGCAGGCCATTTGAATTGGCGCTCCCCCCGGGAGTTTGGCCCCAGTTTTGTTTACAATTCTGTGTTATCTCCCTTTCTGACTTCTACAGGGAATACTTTTGATTTACGTCGCGGTGATGAAGGTAGCTTAGCCTACTTGGCTTGCATTAGTCCTTCCTAGCTTCCTGTGCTTTCCTCGACTGGCCCACGGTACACCCATTACTCGGCGCATCGAGTACTTCGACAGTTCGGCTTTGATCAGGATATTCCCCTAGTGTTTAATGACATAGTTCCTTCTCTTCCTTCCTTGGATCCCTTCATGAGACTTCAGGCCTTCTCTTATTAGTCACAATGGAGTCCTCAGTTTGTAGTGCCTAACTCTCAGAGAGGAGTTTTTGCCTCCAGTGGCTATGCTGGTTATTGGAGGAGGGTTCAGAAGTCCTTTGCTGATTATGCTAGTTCTGAGACGATTGGGAGAGTACCCAACCCTGGCATTTCTTTTGCCCCAACATCCAACAGGCGTCTGTCCCTGCCTACTGCTGGTGTTGTTTCTACTACTGTGAGCAGCAAAACTAGTTTTATAGAATGGCATGCTTCTAGGGAAGGCTGGGTGACTTATACGCAGGATTTCCCAGAGAACTGGTTGGGGTGTGACCTTGTTGTTGGTGCTTCTGCTGGGGTACCAATTAAGAAAGGGGCAGTGGAGACCATAAGTGCCAGTACTCCCGTTGGCATGAGTAAAGGGAAAACAATTAAACAGGAAAAGTTGAAGGAGGCCGTGGTTGAAGAGAGTGTAGAGGATGTTAGCCCTAAGTCAAAGAAGAAAAAGAAGATTGAAAAATCCCAGAAACAGTTGATACTTGCTGAGGAGAAGGAAGTGGAGCAACCTTTGGCCATAAGGGGCCGGGTGAAGACGAAGGTAGAGTCTTCTTTTCCCCAGGCTCCTATGAGTCCTTCAGTTCATGGTTCCTCAGGACCTTCTGGGCGTACCCATAGTAAACAATAGAGACCTGAAGACCCTGTTGAAAGAGAGAGAAGGGCAAGGCCTCTTTCCTCCTTTGCTCTTTTAAGTTGCAGTTTTGTTGTTTCTTCCCTTTTTTTTTTTTTGAACTAATGAGTGATTGTTTTTCTTGCAGTCCAAGCGTAAACTAGATCCCAAGAAGGGTAGAAGCCAATCTTCTGGTGAAGATGTGGTGTGGTTTTCCTTATCTATGTCTTTTGCTGCTTCCTCATATTCATTTCACAAGTGTTATATATCCGTGCTGGCCTGTTGCTCATGCCCTCTCTTGCATTTTCTTTTTTTTTTTTTTTTTATATTGTTCCCCCTCTCTGTTTTAGGTTGAGGTTTCTCCCCCTGTGGTTGGTGAGACTTTGGAGGAGGAGATGATTGCGGCTGCATCCTAGAGTAGGGAGGATGAGGCTTCCAATGGTGGCATAGTTGAGGGGACCAGGCAACCAATGCAGGATGTCCAGGCTGCTCAGGATCCTGAGGCTCCCAAGCTTCCCGCATCCCTAGGTCCTCAGTTTGAACAGATACCCAGTCCTGTCAAGACCGTGTTACCTCAGACTGGGTTAAGTACAAGGACTTTGGGAGGCATCATCATCCGGGCAAATAGGTGAGCCTTTCTTTTCTTTTATATAGCTTTTTAGCTTTATCTCTTTTGCACCCCTTCTTTTTTTTTTGAGTTCTTCCTTTTCTTTTTCTTTTTTTTCTTTTTTTTTCTTCCTCTTTCCAAGCCAAGCCACTGCGAGATCTGCCTCTGGTGCTACTACTTCTTTGGAATCGGAGGATTCTGAAGGTGGGGTGTTGATTGTCTTTACTGCATTCTTTCTCTCTTTCTGCCCTTTTCTTGTTTTTTTTTTTTTCTTTTTTTTTTGTTATGGCGAAGCCCCCTGTGTCCCTGCCTTCTTTTAGCCGTTTTGCTGAGGCTTCCTTACCTTTTCTTCAACTTGCCATGTGTTCTTTCCCAGAGTCCTTCAAGAAGTCAGAGGAGCAAGATGATGGAACTCCGCCCCAAGAGGCTGATACTGGTTTCTCCTTTACTCCTTTTTTTTTTTTTTTTTTAGCAAAAGCTAAGTCTGCCCCCCCTTTCTCTTTCCTCTTTTTTTTACAGGAGTTGATATCAAAAATCCTGAACTCGTGGTTCCTGAGGGGGGTTGTAGGATCTGCTTAGGTTGCTGACCCTCATGCTATTCAGGGGGTTGAAGGTTCCTTTGGGACCCCGGGCGATGATGCAGCAAGGGGGGAGGCTCTAGAGGTGGTTGTTTTGGATCTTGCTTCAAGGCTCCGCACCTTTTTGGCTCGCTTTGATCTTCTGGAGTTCAACAGTCTCTCTGCCAGTCACTTCTACCATTTCGGGTCCTCCTATGGTAGCTTCTTACGGTTCTCTGTGCCTGTGGAAGGTCTACCACTGCTAGAAGGGCTGTTTAAAAGTCATGGGGACTTTACCCTTGGTTTCAGAGGAGGAGTATTTTTAGGGAACATTCTGATGGAGCTGCTGTGCGCTGTGTTGATTTCTTTGAGAGATTCTTCGCTAAACTCTCTTTCTGAGGAAAAGCTCTTGGAATGGAGGGGAGTTGTTCAGGATCTCTTGGAAGCCAAGTTCAACCTGTCCTTTTTGCTGGAGTATTTGCGATCATTAGCCCAAGCGCTTTTCCAGAGGCAAGCTTCTAAAAGCATTAATGCTGAGATTGCTGCTGCTGAGGAAGCTTTAGCTCATGCTCACAAGCCTTTGCAAGATCTGAAGGTCAAAAGGCAGAGGGTTCTTTCTTCTTCGGCTGTCCTTGCTCTTCCCTTGAATGGCTCCTTATTGGCTGGCCTCTTCTATTAGCTTTCTCTTTTTTTTTTTAGCTGTTTGGATATGTATGAACAATTTGGGGTTGTATAAATTTTTTATTTCTTTGATTAGACAATGCTTCTAGCTCTTTTTTTTTTTTTTTTTTTTTTTTTTTTTTTTTTTTTTTTTTTTTTTCTGCACTTGTGCTTTGAGACTGCTTCCATGTACTTGTGCTTCAGTATGGCTTCTAAGTGTTGCTTCTAATCCCTTTTAATGGCATGTGGATCTTCTTTTCTTGTCTTCTCTTTTTTTTTTTTTTTTTTTTTTACTGAGTCTTGGCCTGTGATTCCCACAAGTTTTGTTGCAGGTTCCAACTAGGTACCCACTAATTTTCTTCTTGATTGCGCAAGTACTGAACTGGGTACATTTGGCAATATATTATTATTATTATTTTTTGTCCCAGCTCATGAACTTGGCAGGTTTTTCTTTTATCAAGTACTGGGCTAGGTATCCTCAGTATATGCTTGAGATCCTAGACCATGTATTTGAAACTTAGCTGCTTTGCAGCTATCTGTGGTGTGATCCTGGGTTATGCATCAAAATATTTCCCCAGGTATTCTCCCTTTTCTTCCTGGTTGCGCAAGTACTGAACTGGGTACGTTGGGCAATGTATTTTTACTTGTCCCAGCTCATGAATCTTGGCAAGTTTTTTTTTTTTTGAGTACTGGGCTAGGTATCCTCAGTATATGCCTGAGGTCCTAGACCATGTATTTAAATTCAACTGTTTGTAGTTATCTGTGGGGTGATCCTGGGTTATGCAACAAGATTTCCTCAGGTATCCTCCCCTAATTTCATCCGTGTTAGGACTTTTTGTGATACTTAGGATTTAATAACTGAGAAAAAAGAAGAAATTTCATTGAATTTTAAAACATAAATGTCATTCAAGGAACACAGCAAATCTAACAAAGATAGTAAGGATCATAGAATGTCCTTCTACCTCGAGTCTTGAACAAAATTACTTAAATAATAATATATGAAAGAAGGAAAACACTTAGCAGGTTGGAGAGTTTGGCAAAAGGATTCCGGTGTACTGAGACCTCTCCCTTCTCATGCGTAGTATTGTTTCAGCCACTTCCTATTTATAGGCTCTGTCAGGATTGTCCCATCTTCCTTTGTAAGGTAGTAGTACCCACTATCATGGGCCTCCCTGATGATGTAGGGTCCTTCCCACTTTGGGGCAAATTTAGAGGGTCCCAGTAGGTTTCTTCTCACATGCTCTGCTATCCTTAGTACCAACTGCCCTTTAGTGAAAGTCCTCGGGCATACTGCTTGTGCATATGCTCTTGTCATCCTTTGCTGGTACCTCTGGTTTCTTCTCTTGGCTAGCTCTCTTTCTTCCTCTACCCTTTCCAGGTCTGCTAACCTCCTTTCATTGTTTGCGTCCTCGGTGTCCTCCGGACTTTCCTCAAGTATTACTCTTGGTATGAGAACAATTAATTCTACTAGGCTGATGGCTTCTGTCCCATAGACCAGGGAGAATGGTGAAAATCCCGTAGCTGTTTTCACAAAGCTCCTGCATGCCCAAAGTACATCTGCCAGGTGGTCACTCCATTTTCCTCCATACTCTTGCTTCATTTTTTTAAGGATTTTCAATATCACCCTATTAGTGGCCTCTGTCTGGCCATTTCCTTGTGGGTAGTACGGTGTAGACCTTCCATGCTTGATGTAATAAGCCTCAGTTAACCCCTTCATGTCTTTATTTATGAATGGGGTCCCATTGTCACTGATCAACCTCCTGGGGATCCCAAACCTTGTAATGATATGGCCTCGAATGAAGTTTGCTACAGCTGCTCCAGTGGCCTTCTTCAAGGGGATGGCCTCTACCCATTTTGTAAAGTATTCAGTGGCTGCCAAGATCCATATGTAACCACTGGATGGAGGATTTATAGGTCCTATGAGATCAAGCCCCCAAGTGTGGAAAGGCCATGGGGTTGTCATATCATGTAACGTATTTAGGTGAGTATGGATTGCATCTCCAAGGACTTGGCATGCGTGGCAGGTTTTGACTATCTCTTCGGAGTCCTTTTTCATTGTTGGCCAGTAATACCCCAACAGTAGTAACTGTTTATAGAGCCTCCTTTTTCCTGGGTGACTTCCACAATCACTAGAATGGACTTCTCTGACCACTTCCCTGGCTTCCCTTGGTCCCAGGCATCTTAGGGGATCTCCACTGTATCCTTTTTTGAATAGGATCCTGTTCTGCAAGAAATATCTGACTGTGAGCTTCTTGGGCTGGTGGGCCAGCATCTTGTCAGTTGGTAGGATCCTTTGAGCCAAGTATTCTATGAAAGGGGTCCTCCAATCTTCTATAACAAATACAGCGTAGCTTTCTTCCTTGTCCACCGAGGGTTGGCATTCTTGACATTTTTTCTGTACAGTTGATGCTTCTTTGCTCATATTTGGCCAGTAGTACCCCATGCGCTGCATCCTCCTATATAGACTGATCTTTTCTGAGGTCCCGCAGACTTAGGTATGTAGCTCTTCTAACCTTAGCTTCCCCTCTTTCTCATTGATACATCTGGATAGGATCCCTCTGGCAGTCTTCTGTATAGTTCTCCTTCTATTAGAGTGTAGTCCCTCAGCTCCTTAACATTCCCTCCGGATCCTGTTTCTTTCATTTTTTCTTTCACTTCGCTCCTCCAGTCCCATTGCTTGGACTCTCCGGGGGATATCTGTTGGAGGATTTTTAAGATGGAATGCTCCTGCCTTCCTATTCTGACCAGAGTGTCTTTTCCCTTGAATGGTACTTGGGATCCCAGGATGGCAAGCGCATTTGCAAACCTGTTTTCACTTCTCTGGGTGTACTCTATGCTAAAGGTTAGGAATTCCTGCTCCAGCCTCTATGCCCATGTCCTGTAGGCTGCCAAACTTTGTTCCTTTAGTGCAAAGTCACCTTTCACCTGAGAGACCACAAGATTGGAATCTCCCAGTACTCTCATGTGTTTCACCCCAATATTGAGTACTATAGTTAGCCCGGTTAAGTACGCCTCGTACTCAGCTGCGTTATTGGAGCAGGAGAAACCAAGCTTGAAAGATAGAGGTATAGTGTCCCCATTTTCACAGCTCAGTACAATTCCTACCCCATTTGAGGTTGCTGTAGCTGACCCATCGAATCTCATTGTCCATTTCTTTCTCGGGATTTCTACTACTGCTACCTCACTTGGGATCTCATCACTTAGTGAGCTTTCCTCCTTCCCTGGGAACTGTGCCAGGAGGTCAGCTATGGCTTGACTTTTGACGGCCTTGGGGGTCCTGAGGCCTATGTCATATTGAGAAAGCAGGACCAGCCACTGTGCTATTCTCCCTGTTAGGAGGGGCTGATGCAGGAGTGCTTTTATGGGATGTGACTTAGTCACTAAAAGGATTTGGTGGGCTGAGAAATACCTCTTCAGCCTCTGGGATGCGTAAATAACCACTAGGCAAGCCTTTTCTATCCTGGGATACCTGGTTTTGGCATCCTTGAGAGTTCTGCTCACATAGTAAACAGGTTGCTCGTTCCCACCATCATCCTCTTGCGCTAGCAAGGCTCCTATTGCTTGGGCATTTGATGCCAAGTATAATAGCAAGGGTTGCCCACGTACTGGTGCTTGGAGAGCGGGCAGATGATTCATGATCTGTTGGACCCTTTGGAAGGCTTCCTGCTGTTCTGCTCCCCAAGTGAACTCAGTTCCTTTCTTTAATAGCTTGGATAAGCCCCCTGTGACTGAAGCCAGTCCTGGCACGAATCTCCTGATGTAGGAGACCCTTCCTAAGAAGCTTTTGAGCTCCCTCACTGTTGTTGGTCTTTTCATAGTAGCAATGGCTGCAGCTTTGGCTGGATCTACACTTATGCCTCTATGATGTACCAGGAACCCGAGGAACTTTCCTGCAGATACTCCAAAGGCACATTTCATGGGGTTCATGCGTAGCTTGTATTCTCTGCATCTTTTGAAAACTCGTTTAAGTACCTGAAGGTGTCCTGTCCTAGTTTTTGACTTGACCACAATATCATCCACATAGTCTTCCATTTCCTCATGCATCATGTCATGGAAGATGGCTGTCATGGTTCGCTGGTATGTGGCTCCTGCATTTTTGAGGCCAAAGGGCATCACAGTGTAATAAAAATTCCCGATTGGTGTCCTAAACGCTGTCTTCTTGGCATCCTTGGCAGCCATACGAATCTGGTTGTACCCACTATACCCGTCCATGAATAAGAACATGGAACTTCCCGCAGTTGAATCCACAAGGAGGTCAATATTAGGCAAAGGGAACTCATCTTTAGGACACGCTTTATTCAGGTTGCGGAAGTCTACACAGCAACGGATCTAGCCGTTCTTTTTCTTCACAGGTACTATGTTAGAAAGCCATCTGGGGTGCTGAATGGGCTTAATAAAACCAGCTGCTAGCAGCTTCTTGACCTCTTGAGTTATCTGGGCTTCTACATCAGTGTGAAAAACCCTGGCTGGTTGGGTTACTGGTTTAACTCCTGGGTTCACATTGAGGGCATGGACCATTAACCCAAGATCTAGACCAGGCATCTCATCATAGGTCCATGCAAACACATCTGTGTATTCTTTGAGCAAAGCCACCAGTGGCCCCCTTTCTTGTGTTGCCAACTGACTACTGATGAAAACAGGTTTCTGGGATCCCAGCTCAGCCCCCAAGTTTACTTCCTGTAATTCTTCCTCAGGCTGGATTTGTGTCTCTTTGACTGGTTCCTCTAAGACTTCCTCCTGCACTATCATACATTCTGGTGGTCCGGGACCTTCCTGCACGATGCACTTAGGTCCCGCGCACCTTCACAAACGATATATTAATCTTCTCCCGGGTTCCCGTACTACTACACACTCCCGGGGTCCTGAGGTGCTGGGCTCCTTCTTTTGCCTTTTTCTCTTCAGGAGGTCTCTCAAGTCATGGGTGCCTCCTCCTTCTTCTTTTTCCAAGATAGGTGTTCTTGGGGTCCCTGGCATGGGACATTCATCATCAGGTTCTAACTCATCATAAAATATTGTTTCTACAAAGTTTACTTCTCCTTTGCTGAAAGGGTTATAGTTGGCAGGAATCCTTACAGGCCTCCCATTCAATCTTCCCTTAACGCACTGATGGTACGTGGATGGTATAAGGCAGTGCTTATGGAGCCATGGCCGTCCCAAGAGTACATGGTAGGATACTTCTGAGTTGATTACGTGAAATCTGGTCAAGGCTACTATTGGCCCCACTCTTAGGGCTAGCTGTATATATCCTTCGGTTGATTCTACTGATCCTCCAAATCCAGTTATCTCCATGGGAGCCTCCAGGATCCTCCTTCCAGCTAGGCCCACGGCTTCCAAGGTACTCAGGGCTATGAGGTTGAGTGATGCCCCCGTGTCCACTAGTGCTCTTCTGATTTGGACACCATTTTTGGTGGCCATTAGGTAAAGAGGTCTACAGTGGTCTAGATGCTCAACCTCCATGTCTTCATCAGTGAAGGTTATGGCATTGGTTGTCTCCAGGAAAGCTCGACTGGCATGTGATTCTGTTGTGAAACATTCCATTCCTGAATCTGCTGCTATAGTCATGAGAGATTCCGTGGCCACCCTCCTTGCTTCTGGTCCAAACCCCAGCTGATTGAATAGTGATCTGAACTTGGGATTCTTCTAGAGGGTCCTGACTGTGTTTGGGTGGAAGGATCCTCTTGGCTCTTCTGCTTCTGCTGGGTTCCCATGGATTACCATAGCTACCACCCCCTTTCATTTGTGGTTGGGGCAGGGGGTTTCTTTGTACTTCTGGTTCCTTCTAGGTGAGCTCCAGGGTTCCTTCTCTTAGCTTCCTGTGAAAAAGCCTGCGGAGGGTCCAGCAATCCTTGGTGGAATGCTTAACATAATTATGAATCCTACAAAACAAAGGATTTTTCCTTTTTTCCTTAGTTGGTGGCCTGGACACAGTGAATGGCCTAACCATTCCATCCCCGATCCATTTGTCCAGGACGTGGTTTAATTCTTCTACAGTACATGGGATCACTGGTGGTTCCTTGAACATTTTTCCATCAGGTCTCTTCCTTTTTTCTCCCACTGATGTTGTCATGGCTTGGGATGTTGGCGCCCTCTTCGCCCTCATAGTTTGTGCTGTCCTTCTTATTCTCTGTAATAGGTTAGCAAACTGTGTGATACATAAATTTTCGAGGTTGAGTCTGTAATCGAAAAGCATGTTAGAGATGCAAGTCTCCACAAGTTCCTTTTCTTCATGGTCCCCATAACAGTCTAGGGACACATCTTCAAATCTTTTGATGAACTGGACAGGATCCTCTCCAAGATTCTGCCTCACCATCTGAAAGCTTTGGAAAGTGACATTGTCTTCACCAGGGTAATATTTTGCACAAAATCTTTCCATCATTTCGTCCCAGGTCTTAATGGACCCAAGTCTTAATGTGGTGTACCAAGTGTACGCTCTGTCCACTAGGGACTTAGCAAACTCTCTTAGACACAGCTCTTGGTCTCCTGCGTAGGGGCCCATAGTGTGGACAAACCTACTCACGTGTTCTACTGCACTTCCATTCCTTCCATCAAAAGGATGGAACTTTGGTGGCTCATATCCCTTGGAGTATGGCTTGCCAAGGAGTTCTGGTGGGAATGGGAGATCCCGAGAAAATTGCTTGAGCGTCCCGGAAAGTTTTTCCCTTTCTTGGTCCAAGAGGGCACTGACATCTGCCAGTGTTAGGTATTGGGGGTTAGTTCCTCCTCCCATTGCTGACCCTCCCTCTGGCTGGGTTCTATCTTGGTTGCCCACATGGGGGGCATTGTCTCTGACTTCTTGCGTCTTGCCTTCTTTGAGAAGGCGAACTTCTTATTGCAAATCTTTCAACATCACAGTCATTTGAGCCATAGGGTCTAGCTCCTGCCTTGCATTCCTCTGTTCTGACACGGCCTCGTGCTCTGTTAGGGGCACCTCGTCTCTTTGTCTGGAGGCCACTTCATTTTCTCCCACGGGCTCAGAAGCTGTGGGTGGCACATTTGCACCTTTACTGTTCCTTTGTCTTGGAGGCATGTTCTGCGAAGGGATTATTTCTTCCCTTTTCTTTACCCAGTCCCCAGCGAAGTAGCCAAAATGTGAGAGTGCCTTTTTTTTTTCAGCACTATGGCCCAAGGATCCTAGGCTGTGTAAGATGTTCTTGGTGGACTGGGATCGATTCTCCGCAGCTAAAGGGCTATTTTAAGAATCGACTGGTGTGCAAAACATACTTCCTACAATACAAATAGCTAACAAAACAAGAATATTCGTATTGAATGACATTTTAACAGTAAAGGAAATGCATGACAAGTGGAATATAACGTAAGAACAAGTTAGGGATCCTCTAATTAGTGAGGTGTATTTTATTAATTTCCCTTAGTTGTGATTACAATGCTCACTAAGACGTGGTGCAAGGTTCAACTGAGTTCATAAGTTACAGACTTTGATAGCTATTCAAGCTTCAAAGACTTGCAAAATTTGAACTTGTTGAATCCGAGCATGTACTGTAGTGGCTGTCCTGGGATACTGGGGATGGTTCCTCTATTTTCCTCTTAAGTTTACAGAGTCTCTTCTGCAATTTTATGAGACTTTAGAAAAGCAATTGTGAATGCCTAAAAAAATGGTCTAATCCTCCATGAATTCTCTACCCCCCCTCCTTTTATAGCACAGCTTTGGGCTCCGGGGTACTAATGATTTCTCCCTTTTGCCCCTTAAAGTCTGTACCAAGCCTGGTTGCTTCAGGATCATGTCGTTTCCTTTTCTTCATAGTCTATTATCTCTCTTTAATTTTTGCTGTGATCCTACTTCGTGCGTCCAGGGATCCCCTGCCTTTGGGAGGCTTCTGGGATCCCAACCCAGTTCTTCCTCCTGGGCTTTCTCTGGTTCGCTGGTTCTACCTGATTTTGGGCCTTTCCTCTGGATCCTAACCCTCTGGGCCTTTTCCCCTTTCTTTCTTTCTTCTCTCTTTTTTTTATTGTGAGAGCCCACCCTTTATTATTTTTTCCTTTTTTTTTTGTGTCAAATGGGCCCAATGTCTTTTCTATCTCTTTGGGCCTATTTGTGGCTTTTTTAATTTTTTTGAACCTCAACAGACCTGAACTTTGTATTGTCCGTCTTCAACCTTCTGTCACCCTTTTTGGCTGTAATTTTCCTCTTTGTAGGAGTCATCTGCAAAACCATAGCAGCAAAGCCCACAAAAACAGAGCACAATAGATGGAAACTCAAACATTAGTTACAGGTTAGTAGCACTGAAAAGAACAGACTTATACCAACATTCAGTTCATACATAGTACAGAAACAATCATGGAATGAGAAAACTCAAATCAGAAGAGTACAGAACCATTTATCATCAATTTTTAGGCATAACACATTTTAATAGTAAGCACAGAACCCATCGTGAACAACTTAGGGTACACAGCCAAACACAAACACCAACATGCAATAATCAACCATTGTGAATCAACCACACTCACAAACAGTGCGTATCACAGTAAACCCACAGAAAAGGCATATGTGTATGAAACATATCTTAATGGGTATGAGATGCTCAAACCAGCGCAGAACATTAAACCAACTCAAAACAGAAACTCAATCAAGATAACAATACTATCCATCGTCCTAAAATTAAGATCAACAGAACCCAAACACCCAATCACAACAAAAAAAGACTAAACCCATGTTCAAACACCATAAATCTCAAACCCCAATAACAACTCAAAAATCCAAGAAAGTAGGGCTATAATTTTAATAGTGAGCATAGAACCCATCGTGAATAACTTAGGGTACACAGCCAAACACAAACACCAACATGCAATAATTAACCATTGTGAATCAACCACACTCACAAACAGTGCATATCACAGTAAACCCACAAAAAAGGCATATGTGTATGAAACATATCTTAATGGGTATGAGATGCTCAAACTAGCACAAAACATTAAACCAACTCAAAACAGAAACTCAATCAAGATAACAATACTATCCATTGTCCTAAAATTAAGATCAACAGAACCCAAACACCCAATCACAACAAAAAAAGACTAAACCCATGTTCAAACACCATAAATCTTAAACCCCAATAACAACTCAAAAATCTAAGAAAGTAGGGCTATAAACATGAAATACTTAGCAAAAATAAGAAAACCCATACCTTTTCTTGAAGATTGATGTTGAAATGATGAGCAACAATGGAGGTTTTTGTGAGTAACATGGTGGGTTTGAGAGAGGGACAAACGAACAAGACAATGAACAGTCATAAATGTTCGAGGGAAAACTAAAAAGTTTTAAAAACTAACCAATATGCGCAAACACGCAATTTTCGCGAATGAGTCAAGTCACTTACAAGTCGCCAAATACTTAAAACAAAAAATTTGAAAAATTTTTCTAAGTGTTTTTTGCGACTGGAAGGTCCACCCTCAAGAAAGTCACGAAGGGAGCCGTGAAAACTTCTGAATAACCTCGCGACTGGAGCTTCCACCCGCGAACAAGTCGCCAAATAGAGTAGCGAGAAATTAAAAAAAAAAAAAAAAAAACAGAATTTTTGAAAAATTTTTAAGTATTTTTCGTGATTGGGACTTTGACCCGCCAATGAGTCACGAAGACCTTCTGAGTAATTCTTGCGATTGGGGGCATGCGACTGGACTGACCCGCGACTAAGTTGCCAAAACAGGGCAACACAGTTTTTGAATATTTTGACAACTTTTTACAAAATCAAAATACTTTCCAAAAAACAAATAAAACACTCAAAATCTTTTTGTGTTTGATCAACAAAAATTGAGCATGTGAAACACATTTTTTTTTTCAAGTACAATCACACAAATGAATAAGGCATTCATTAAACATAGACATATGTGATGTGTGTGGATATCAAAAATGAGATAGTCCTTAGTCTAATGTGAAGCTTCAATGATCAATTCAACCAAGGCATACATAACTAGCACTAGATAGAGTGACCCATCTCAATTATAGAAATATGCATATATGACATTCCACAAAAACTTGATAACATAACTTTGAAACTTTTGATTTGGCTCCATATACATCATATCATTTGATCTTTTTGAATCAATACATCTCATTGTGAGATCGATGCCTGAAATTTTTGATATTTCAATTGATGAGCTAGCCTTTGACTTTTTGGGCACCATACATTTTATTTCAAGTCACTTTCCCTTTTTCCTAGTCAAATACTAGTATGTGCGGTAGGCTTTTGCAGCTCATTATCTCTTTTTATTTGGAGATTTACATTTGTTGAGCTCTTTAAGCAAAAACAATAAAATAAAGAGTGGGAAGATATATAGGCACAAGTCTGTGTATGTCTCAAGATCAACAAAACCATTGACTAATCATTCATGACAAGTTTGAAGATCGATTTACAACAGTCACATAGATGTCTAGATTTTTCCCACAATGATATGGGTGCATAAAGAACAAGCTATGCTCGAAAATGCACAAAGCCATAAGTATAAAGGTACAAGGCAAAACATGCTTATGACAAAAACACAATAATGTTGATAAAACTTTTTGGATTTTCTACTTTTTATGTGTTGTTTTGGATTTTTGACATAAAAGCAAGAAAAGATTGATCAAAAGCAACAATGTAAAAACATTTAAAGCAAATAGCAAGCAGACAAACAATTTTCAACTCAAACTAGCAAAAAGCACACAACCAAGCATAGTCACAAAACATAGGAAGTATTAGTGCATGGACACGTTGTAATGCTTATGAATGAGTACCCCTTTTCACCCACACGTCACGTGCGTTTAGGGTGATATTCCTATAGGATTGGGTACGAATGTTAGGGCTTTTAAACCTTTTAGTGAAACTTTCCAAGCAGGTGGTGAATGCACCAATCATCTTCATCACATCCATCATTTCGGGATCACCATCTCAACCTCTTGATTGCTCAACAGCCCAAGTCCTTTTGTCATTTCTTGGTCCTCTTGACCTATGATCACTTGCATTCTTCAATGCTCCAAGCTTATGATAATTTGGTCTGGTGTGTCCTTGATGTCCACAATTATAGCAAAAGTGGTTCGTTCTCGGGCCTCTTTGTGATCTTGGAAATGATTTCCCTCTAACTTCAGGTTTGACCACTAATTGGTTACGGGGCTTATTCAATTCCCGTTGGTCAGCCACATTCTTCTTCTTTTCATCCTCTACTTTCTTAGGAGTAGAGTCAGCCGCTACTGGTTCTTTAGCTTGCACAAACATTACTTCCTTGGTGATTTTGATAGCTGAACTACTTTCTCCGGTATATCCCAATCCACATTTGTCAGAGAATGGTTTTTGATGAGCAAGCATTTCATTAAGCTTCTTGGAGGAGATTCGGTCTACTTTAGCATTGGCTTGAACCACCTCTTGCTCAAGAAATTTTATCTTTGTGTAGGATTCGTTCAACTCTCCATTCAGCGTCTCTATCTCACATTTGGCCTCCTTATGTCACACTAGGAGACTTTTATAATTCTCCTCTGCCTTTTTCATCTTTTTCACGGCTGCCTTGGCCACATGTGCATATTCTCCTGATTTCTTAAAGAGTGAATTGTAGTTTTCTTGAAGACCCTCTGTACTCTCATCTTCTTCACCATTCGATTCTTGTACAATTCCCATTGATTCCTCATTACTATGCTCCCCAAGCTCTTGTATAAGCAAATTCAAGTCCTTTGAAGACTCAACATGAGCAATAGTCATAAAAGCGGAGTAATTCCCTTCTCTGTCAGAGCTTTCCTCTGAATCAGAATTAGATGAATCCGAGTCACTAAGAGTTGTGGCATACACCTTGCCCTTCGATTTCAAATAATTGGGACACTCTTTCTTAAAATATCCATATCCGTTACATTTGAAATAAGTGATTCCTTGAGAAGATTGAGAGTCTTTTCCATCTTTCCTCTTGAAGTCCTTTTTCTCCTTTCCGAAACTTGGGAATCTTCTTTTCTCGGCAAATTTTTCACTCTTTTTGAACTTCAAGAACTTTCAGAAATTCTTCACAAGATATGCCACATCTTTATCGACAACATCCTTATCCGATGAGTCGTGAGCTTCTACCTTTTCATTAATTGTCTTAAGAGCAAGAGATTTACTCTTCCTTTCTATGGGCAACGACAGATCTACTTTAGCATTGGCTTGAACCACCTCTTGCTTAAGAACTTTTATCTTTGTGTAGGCTTCGTTCAACTCTCCATTCAGCGTCTCTATCTCACACTTGGCCTCCTTATGTCGCACTAGGAGACTTTTATAATCCTCCTCTACCTTCTTCATCTTTTTCACGGCTGCCTTGGCCACACGTGCATATTCTCCTGATTTCTCAAAGAGTGAATTGTAGTTTTCTTGAAGACCCTCTGTACTCTCATCTTCTTCACCATCCGATTCTTGTATAATTCCCATTGATTCCTCATTACTATGCTCCCCAAGTTCTTGTACAAGCAAATTCAAGTCCTCTGAAGACTCAACATGAGCAATAGTCATAAAAGTGGAGTAATTCCCTTCTTTGTCAGAGCTTTCCTCAGAATCAGAATTGGATGAATCCGAGTCACTAAAAGTTGTGGCATACACCTTGCCCTTCGATTTCAAATAATTGGGACACTCTTTCTTAAAATATCCATATCCATTACATTTGAAATAAGTGATTCCTTGAGAAGATTGAGAGTCCTTCCCTTCTTTCCTCTTGAAGTCCTTTTTCTCCTTTCCGAAACTTGGGAATCTTCTTTTCTCGGCAAATTTTTCACTCTTTTTGAACTTCAAGAACTTTCAGAAATTCTTCACAAGATATGCCACATCTTTATCGACAACATCTTTATCGACAACATCCTTATCCGATGAGTCGTGAGCTTCTACCCTTTCATTAATTGTCTTAAGAGTAAGAGATTTACTCTTCCTTTCTGTGGGCAATGACAGTTCATAAGTCTGAAGTGAGCCAACCAGTTCTTGGGCTTTGATATCATCAAGGTCTTTACTCTCTTCAATCACTGTAACCTTTGCATGGAAGCTTTCTGGCAATGATCAAAGGATTTTCCTCACTATCTTTGAGTCCCCTGTCTTCTCACCCAAGTTGAACTTGCCAACAACCACCTCATTCAACTTGCTATAGAATGAGTCAAATAAGTCGTCTTCACTCATTTTCAGCTCTTCAAATCGAGTGGTTAGCATCTGCAACTTAGTATCCTTCACCTTCTTTGTGCTTTCATAGGTGGTCTCCAATATCTCCCACGCCTCCTTGGCAACTATTATGTGAGAAATCCTGTGAAACTCATCTGGAGAAACACCACAGGAAATTGCATTCAAAGCTTTACTATTAGCGTTAGCTGCTACAAGGGCTGCCTTATCCCAAGTGGATTTAGCAGCCTTCGGCCTAGTCCATCCTACTTCTACCGCATCCCAAATAGTATCATCAATTGAACACAAGAATGCCCTCATTTGGACTTTCTAAAAGGCATAATTACTACCATGAAAATATGGTTGAACATTTAAAGATTGAGACCAGTCCATCTCAAACGAGATCAAGGATCGCACTAAGTTAATTAAACCACAGCAAGTGCACCCGCTCTGATATTAATTGAAAGTTCAAATAGCGTGTAAAACACTATGAACGTTTAGACTTCCTATTTACAAATTACCAATTCAGGCTTAATGTCAAACAATGTACGTGCGAAAAATGAACATAAGCTTATAACAAAATTGATAAACAATCTAAACCAAATAAAATCACATCTACAGCAGAAATTAAATGGCAAAGATTAAGGGAAGAGAGATGCAAACACAAGGACAACACAGTGATGTGTTATCAAAGAGGAAACCGAAGCCCTCGGTGTAAAACCTCTTTGCTGCCCTCCAAGTGGTCAATAATCCACTAAAGAATAAAGTTGGGATACATGAACAGCAGAAGATCCTCCAAGCCTAATCTACCCAGTATACCTAAGCCCTCCAAGCTTCTTGCTCCAATGACGTTACGTCGAACCTTTGTTTTCTTTAGCTTACCGGATTCCGCTATAGCCCATAGTATCAACTAATATCAATTGGTCCCTTCCTAACTGCTTCCCAAAGCACCAAAAATCCTTCTCACAGATGTGGGTATGGTGAGAAAATGATTTGGCCGAGAACCTCTCAAGGATGTAACAATGGAGAAGGTAAGAGTAGAGGAATTTGAAGAGTCTCTATGTAAAGATTGTAGATGAGTCAATCTTGTTTTTCTTTAGGGTTTCTCTCTCAAAATTCTCTCTGGAAGCTCTCTACATTTCGTGGGTATAAAGGGTATTTATACTGGAGTGAGAATGGAATGCAAAGGTCAGTTTTTCTAAAACAGAATTGATTGGCGACTTGGCCTCGTGACTTGACTGAGTCGCAAGTTCAAGCTGCGAACTAACTGAATGGCCAGTCTGGACTTTTTGTCCTGTAGTGCTCCAGCTAGCGTAACTGTTTAGCTCCTCTGCATGCTCCACACATGTGCCATTTTTTGTGACTTGCAAGTCGTGAGAAAGCCACAAGCCACTTGCTGAGTGCACAATCTTGAGCTTTTCTTCACATTCTCTCACACACTACCCTTACATGATTCCCACCTAAATACAGGGTTTTTAAATGCTGAATTACAAGCAAAATTGGCACGGAATAAAGTCAACAGAATGGTTGATTAATTTCAACCTTACAAGTAGAAACCAACCAAACCCTAGTTGGGTTGGGTTAGGGGTTGTGCATACATGTTTTATGCATTGTAAAAAAATTGGGCATCAGTTTAGGTTAGTGTTGTCAAGTTGGTGGGTTTGATACCACCCTTATCTGTTAGCCACATAATTTGAGGTGGAGGTTGGTGGTTGTGATACCACCCCTATTTGTTAGCCACATAATTTGAACCTCTACTTTAAACCTCATAAAACCCAAAACCTAAATACACCCAAAAAGCTCTTTGTCACATAGGATATAAACTAGTGAAAAATATGTTAATTCTCTATCTCTATTGATGTTGCATGCCACACTTTTGAAACAAGGGTTGGCAGCTTGTGTGCTTGTCTTAGACCAAACATAATTCCTTTTGAAACCAAGGGTTTGGTCAGCTAAGTATTAGTTTTTTACACAAAACTAATTCAGCCATTCGTGTAACGATTCTCCACCACAGGTCCTTAGCTTGAATTGGACCAAGGCCGATAAGCAATACTCAAATAACATTCCTCTCTCTCTATCTCAAAGTCCAATTATGTTTTATGTGTAAGTCAAGTCTTATACTTTTATTATTAGTCAATTAATCATAGCTAATGTGTGGTTAATTAGTTTAGGATTTCACCTATGATTATATTGGCTTCATTGTAACATATGAATTGTGCTTTACTCATTTATCAAATATGTAGCCCTTAAGGGTTTTTTTCTTTTTCCATGGACATGTGTCGTTAGACAAAGCCACGTAACTCTCGTTTGTTCTTATGTTACTCTTTTACGCTTTTGCATCTACAATATTTTTATATCTCCTCCAATTTATTTAACATTTTCTTTGTTTAAAACTTTTTTAAGGAGATATATTTGTCATAGTCACTTACCTTATTCCAATAAATCAAGAGGCATCAGTTTTTTCACAGCAGTTAACGTGGTTTGTTGTAATTGATACATAATAAAAGTTGTATTAGTGATGGGCCAATTTACAAGTAATGTTATTCCAATATAACTTACCACTTAGAAATTTGTAAAAAAAATAAAATAAATTGTGGAAAAAAAATTGTATCCTCTCCCTTCATTCACAAAATCTTTTCTGCTTAAGTCAAGTTGCTTAGTTTCTCAAAGGAAAAATAAAATAAAATAAAGAGAGGTAATTATCCTATATTTGTTTAATAGAGTGTATCACATAGTACTTTCCACCATATGTTTGACTTTTGAGTGAAGTTTTTGATATGTCTTTGTATTAAAACATTATCTTCTTTTTGGTGTGTATTTCTTTCTTAAAAAATACTCTTTTTTTTTTCTTTTTTTTTTTTTCTAGCAAGTCGAGAGTTAGAAGGGTGGATTTGAAAAGGTACTCATACCAATAGTTGATATAAAAGATTAAGATTCCCAAGTTTCATGCAATAACATTAAAATTTTAACACAATCAATAATTCATTTTGAATAAATTTAACATTAGGTATATTCAGAATAACATTTTCCAAGATCATTCAGTTGCTTCCTCTCCTTTAAGGATGAACAGAAACAGGATTTCTCCTTGAGAGGATAAAAACTTTTTTTTAATCATTCTAGAATAATTTTTTTTAAAAAAAAAAAATCAAAGGCAAGTTGATACATAAAATTCAAACTAATATAGTATAAATATTAATCAAATATAAATAATAATTGTGGGGCCCCAAATATTTAGCAATCCCGGCCCACCCCACATTGGGCCCAAGGTCCATGCGGGGGAGAGGCCGAATCCGAGGATAGGCGGATGAGGCCCAAGTCATCAAGGTACCTCGCCGAGGATGCCCACGTCCTTGGCGAGGTGACGTTGATGGACGAAAACTGTCACTCGCTCATTAAAAGCATGCCACCAACCCTCTGGCCGCATTAATGGTGAATTGACTAGTGAACAGTGCAGCCTTGGTTACTCCAACTAACAGAAAACCTGCAGAAGTGACTAAAAGGACGAGTCCTCAGACATAAAGTCCAGATGACCGACAAGTAGACGGCAGAGATCAACTAAACCAAACTATATAATAGATAGAACCCCCAACGTAAAAGAAGGGGGAGAGCCCCCCTAGAAGAAGATGAAGTAAAAAAGACACCATCAGGGTGTTCGAAGACAACCCTGGTGTTTGTCAATTATAAAAAAGAGGTCCTCGGATTGGGCCGAGAACTATTTTTCTTCAAAAATACTTAGCCAAATTCCTTTATTATGATTCATGTGAATTTCACGCCGACCATTGTTAACTTCCCCGGTGCTTAGCCCTTCTACCCACACTCTACAAATGTTATTATTAGGGTCCAAAACAATTTGAGTCCTTACAATTGGCGCCGTCTGTGGGAAGGACTTGTGCACTAGCAAGTGCAATGGTTGGTGTGAAGAGATTAAGAGCAACACTTAAAATAAAATTTAAAAAAAAAAAAAAAAAAAAAACACCAAAACAATACAGTATGCAGTAACAACATTCACTCAGAAGGCAACAATCACAAGAAACAAGAATATGCGAAAAATAAAAGAGATGAACAGGTTTACTTTTTTATTAATATATGAAGAAAAAGTTACATCTTACAATTGATGCCCGTGGGGCTTGTTCTAAAGCTAACTACAAAGAAAGACGCCTAACAAGGCTGGTTGAGGAGCAAGAGAAGAGGAAAGGAAGGAAACAAGGCTGGTTGAGGGGTTGGTTGAGGAGCAAGAGAAGAGGAAAGGAAGGAAGGAAGGCTGGTTGAGGAGCAAGAGAAGAGGAAATGGAGGAAGGAAGGCAACGTTGAAGGCGGAAGAGGCCGCGGCACCGGACGGTTCCACCTCTTGGTTCCGCCTAGTTTCCCTCCTAAACCAATCGATGCCGGCTTGGAGGGCTGACAGATCCAAATCCGAGGGAGGGAGGTTACGTTATTTCTGGATCCCCCTCTAAATGGCAAGGAGGGTTCCACCTCTGGTTAGGTTGAAAAGAAGGAGAATCTTCGGCCTTCTCCTACCCCAACCCCAGCATGACGTCTAGGGTCGGGGTGCCATCCTTGGCTCTTGAAAGGGGCAAGGCCTCCTCGAAACCGCCCTTTTCAAGGGCCAATTCATTTGGTGGGGCTTAAACTGCTATTTTTACGGAACCCCTGAGCAATGTCTTTATGAGAGTTTAACACGAATGTTTGTCGAGTGTGAAGAAAAAGGTTGTTCCAGAAACGCCTTATATAGAAGGCGAAAAATTGGTGAGAGCCAACCCGCATTAAATCCTAAGGAGAGATTACCGGAGGCAATAACTCCGCCCAAATTCCAAGGAGCTTATCCGCCGCTAAATCCTCGTAAATCCACTGGTGACATTAATGAGGAGGCGCCTCATTAACGAGGAGGCACTGAAGCGTCAAAACGCGTTACTCGAACAACCCAAGAGACGCCTCGTAGTCAAAAGAGTTGCGCCAAACGAAGAGGCCTGAACAAAGCGGGTCCCCTCCTCGGCAAAACTTAAAATCAGAAAACTAGGTACTGGACAGAACCAAGGCTTTGCATGGTCCTCGGACTCAAGCCTCTGGGGAAACCAGCTACTTTAGACCAAAAAACTAAGTGTTAGACAGAACCAAGGCCTTGTATGGTCCTCGGACTCAAGCCTCTGGGGAAACTAACTACTTAAAATCAGAAAACTAGGTATTGGACAGAACCAAGGCCTTGCATGGTCCTCGGACTCAAGCCTTTGGGGAAACCAGCTACTTCAAACCAAAAAACTAAGTGTTAGACAGAACCAAGGCCTTGCATGGTCCTTGAACTCAAGCCTCTAGGGAAACTAACTACTTAAAATCAGAAAACTAGGTACTGGACAGAACCAAGGCCTTGCATGGTCCTCGGACTCAAGCCTCTGGGGAAACCAGCTACTTCAGACCAAAAACTAAGTGTTAGACAGAACCAAGGCCTTGCATGGTCCTCGGACTCAAGCCTCTGGGGAAACTAACTACTTAAAATCAGAAAACTAGGTACTGGACAGAACCAAGACCTTACATGGTCCTCGGACTCAAGCCTCTGGGGAAACCAGCTACTTCAGACCAAAAAATAAGTGTTAGACAGAACCTAGGCATTGTATGGTCCTCGGACTCAAGCCTCTGGGGAAACTAACTACTTAAAATCAGAAAACTAAGTACTGGACAGAACCAAGACTTTGCATGGTCCTCGGACTCAAGCCTCTGGAGAAATCAGCTACTTCAGACCAAAAAATAAGGGTTGGACAGAACCTAGACATTGCATGGTCCTCGGACTCAAGCCTCTGGGGAAACCAGCTACTTTAGATAAAAAGAGATAAGGGTTGGACAGAACCTAGGCATTGCATGGTCCTCGGACTCAAGCCTCTAGGGAAACCAGCTACTTTAGATAAAAAGAGATAAGAGTTGGACAGAACCTAGGCATTGCATGGTCCTCGGATTCAAGTCTCTAGGGAAACTAATCACTATAGAACGATCTAAGCACAGGACGGGACCAGGGTTTTGTACTAACCATAGGCCCAAACCTACGGCAAAGTCAATCCCTTTGGTGCTAAGTAATGAGCCCTGCTAGGGACGAAAACCAAGTAAAGCCGAGCACTAAAGCCGAGTGCTAAAGCACAACAACTTAAACCTACCCATCCTAGAAGAACTAGACAGGAACTCAGGCAGAAAAATATAGACTAGAAAGAAAAGAAGACTTACAGAAATAAGGAAAAAACTCCTAGGGAGAGCCCTTTGTGCTGAAGAAAGTTACAAGGGCAGTTGAAAGGATGGATACACTGACAGAAAAGCAAGGTTCGACGGGGCAAGACAATAGGCCTGGAAACGTCAAAATCCTCCTCTCCGCCCGAGAGGTTAGACAGCAGAATTTTGAGGGGCTATTGTGGGGCCCCAAATATTTAGCAACCCCGGCCCACCCCACATTGAGCCCAAGGTCCATGCGGGGGAGAAGCCGAATCCGAGGATAGGCAGATAAGGCCAAGGTCATCAAGGTACCTCGCCGAGGATGCCCACGTCCTCGGCGAGGTGACGTTGATGGACGGAAACTATCACTCGCTCATTAAAAGCATGCCACCAACCCTCTGGCCGTATTAATGGTGAATTGACTAGTGAACAGTGCAGCCTTGGTTACTCCAACTAACAAAAAACCTGCAGAAGTGACTAAAAGGACGAGTCCTCAGACATAAAGTCCAGATGACCGACAAGTAGACGGCAGAGATCAACTAAACCAAACTATATAATAGATAGAACCCTCAACGTAAAAGAAGGGGGAGAGACCCCCTGGAAGAAAATGAAGTAAAAAAGACGGGGTGTCCGAAGACAACCCTGGTGTTCGTCAATTATAAAAAAGAGGTCCTCGGATTGGGCCGAGAACTATTTTTCTTCAAAAATACTTAGCCAAATTCCTTTATTATGATTCATGTGAATTTCACGCCGACCATTGTTAACTTCGCCGGTGCTTAGCCCTTCTACCCACACTTTACAAATGTTATTGTTAGGGTCCAAAACAATTTGAGTCCTTACAATAATATAAAAGACAAAATAATTGTTCTTAACACATTTCTATTCATGTATCGAAATAGGACTTGACTTTTAAAACTATCTATGATTGATTTGCATTAAAATTCACGGCAACTTCCCTATCTATCTATCTATCTATCTATCTATATATATATATATATATATCCATTAAAAAAATATTTTTCATTTTTTTGTAAAACTTATTTTTGAAAATATTTATGGTTAGAAAAATCTATAAACCAAATAAATGCTATATATCTTTCTAAGAAAAATAAAAATAAAATTTACATATACTATATCAGTATACGTCCAACATTATTTTAATTAAATAAATAATTATTGTTTCCAAGTAAAAAAAAAATACCAAAAAAAGTTTGAAACTATACAAATTCAGTCGCTGAACATTATATTATATAATATGTCTAGTATACTTATAACATGGCAGCAAGTTTTAGGGAGGGGCGACCCCTGTTGACACCCTAGGACTGGAAATAGTTAGCATACCTGTGAGATTTTAATGACGAATTTTAAGGTGAGACGGCTTACGTGGGGAAGATAGGATGACGATCCTTCTTTCTCACGGTGCATCTCGTGGTTGTGTCACTTGCATTGGCTATGCTCACGGTACTTGTGTGTGGGGTATGAGTGTATGAGAGAGTGTGGAATCATCAACAATCACTGGAATTTCTAAAGATGTGATTGGTTATGTGAATTCTTTAAAACAATGATGGTTTTTTTTTTTTTTTTTTTTTTTTTTTTTTTTTTTTTTTTTTAACGATAAATGTAGTTCCTCTAAGCTTAAATTAAATAAAATCATGTCTTGAACCATAAAAAATTTTCAGGGGTTTAGTTACGTGTTAAGAGGATTCGCATCAAATTGTCTATTTTAAATTACATTTTATTAAAATATCAATTTTCTTTGATATTTTTAATTGTTTTTCTTTATTCACACACAATAACCACTATTTACTCTATTCCTTCATTCTCGAGATGCATAAAGAAAGAATAAATAACTAAATGCAAAATAAATAGTGTTAGTGTAAATCTACAGTTACTTTAGCAAACCTGTAAATTTACATAATTATTTTAGTAAACTTGTAAATTTACACAATTAGACATGAACTGATATAAGTTATTTTAAAGCAAAATTGTGTAAATTCTACACATTTTTTCTATTATATACAGACTGATGTAAATACTCTTAATATGTTAGGTGTCTCACGATGTTCGGCCATCATCAGTACCTAATTTTGATTATTCCTTATAAATATTTGTTACGCGATATAAATAATTGTCTAATCTTGAGGATATTTGCCTCATAATTATTTGGTGGCACATAAAACAAATGATTATCAAATCTTTGGCTATCTCGAAACTTAGTCTTTTAGCATATTGTTTAAAAATTCATTCTTTGTAATTTTGTTTTTCATTTTTTAGACCAGTTTTTATTTGGCATTTTCTAGTAACTGTATGGTGAATAATTTTTATATAAATACAAATAAGATTAGAATATATGATAACTGATTCATGATAATTTTTTTTTTTTTTTATTGTTAAGTCAACATATTAATGTGTTTTTTTTTTTTTTTTTTTTTTTTATGTAGGCGAGATTTATCCCTAAATTTTTTATTCAAAAACATAAAATTTTACCAATTAAGATAATTAGAATACGTTATATAACATATATATTCAAGAAAATAAGATTTATATGTTAGAAAATTAGATATTGAACTAGATGGTTAGAAAAATAATTCACTAATTTTTCTATTACCAGTCGGTAGTTGATTGCTGAATTTTTTAACTTTCTGAGAATGAGATTCCATAATTTGGAGGAAAAGTGAAAGGCTGGTTTGTGCTAGGTTTTATAGGATGGCCCAAAAAGGTAATCGGGTCTAAGCCCAAACCCGCTCCAACGATGCAGCAAGTTCTAGAGTTGACTCAGTTGAGTTGAGTCGAGTCACGTTAACTGGTCCGAGTCGTTATACTAAAACCCCTGAAACCCAAAACCTTTGAAAATCCTCAGAAACCTGTCTGTCATTATTCTGCTTCTAATTTCAAAACCAAAGCCCCAAAGCAAAACCATTTCTTCTTCTTCTTCTATTATAGTTTATTATAGGAATATGTCTCTTCAGTTCTTCCATCAAAAACCTCTCTTTTCTGTAAGTACTCTCTCTCTCTCTCTCTGTATGTCTTTCTCTTTGTATTATTTTGTGTTTGAAGTAATGGGTTATTGTTGCAGAGCCTTTATTGGAACCAAAGGGCAACTGGGTTGTGGAGAAGCACAAGTTTTGTGAGGAGTGTTGCTGTTAAGGCAGGCCCAAAGAGGGTATCTTTTGGTCAAGAATGCAGGAAGCCTGAGGAAGGCCTTGCAAGATGGGATGATAAGCTGGCTGATGCTGTTTCTCTCACCTTAGGACCTAGAGGTATCTGGGTATTCTTCATTTCTGTTTGTTTTGATAGCTTTTTTAGGTTGCTACCATTATATACCGTCTCTTACTCTCTTTATGCTTTAGTTATTGAGAACAAGAGGGATTATTTCATTTTCTATCTATGCTTATATTGGTGAAGGGATCAATGATAAGCCTACAGGTTAAAAAATATCTTGTTGGTGATTCTTGCTCTATCATTTGCAATGCATACATTAGTTTCAATTGGATGATTGTTATTTGGTAATAGTTTGCCAAGTTTAATTTGTTTTGTTTATGTAGTGGTAATAATAATGAGAAATGTGCTGGAGGCTACACATTAAATTGATTTCATCTATTTCAGTGAAGTGAGCCAGCTAGAGATTTGACTTTGTCTTATCAAGTTGTGAAGTTTTTCAGTGCATGGTGTAGTTGAGCCACCCAACAAAATTAGGCTAATGGAAGATTGCAGTGCCACTTGCAAGACTTCAATTTGCAAGTTCGCTGCAAATTTTATTTATTTCACATTTGCATGAGATTGTGGTTTAGCTTGCACTTCTAATGTGTAAATTCAATTTAGTCCGAGAAGTTGTACTAAATTTTATTTATATTATCATTTTAATTTTTCTCTCCCCTTTTCTTTTCCCCTAGGGAGGATGGGGGGGGGGGGGGGGGGTTCGTAAAGATGTGAGTTGTTCACTATATGGAGTTTGAGAAAAATTCTATACCATTTGGGAAGAGTTCAGAATAGCAATGCTTGAATTTATGTGTATTTGCTATTTTCTACCATGAAAATTTTCTTCACGAACTTTTTGAATCTAGGACGAAATTGTATCATGAGATTCATTCTCACTAAATGGCAGAGTGTTTATTGGAGTAGGTGAATTTGAAATATTGAGAATTGTTGCTTTTTTTTTTTTTTTTTGGGGGGGGGGGGGGGGGGGGGGGGGGGGGGGATTGCCATCCCTGTGAAGGTTAGGAAGCAAAATGAAACAGGTTCATCCTGGTTTTTGCATATTGCAGCTGAATATTAACGAGATCAAGTACATATACTTGAACTGTAGCTGTTATGGGACTTGCAACTTGCAAATTGGGGTCTGTCAATGTCAAGACTTAAGGATATTATTTAAGGGCCTTGGCCCATTGAAGCCTCAAATAGAGAAGATAATTTGTAAGTGTAATCCTGATTATATTCTTTGCAAGTGAGCTAGAGGGTGGATTGAGATTATTTGCAAATGCTTCTAACACCATAATTATAAGGAAGAACCCCAAAAAATGCCATTAATTGTGTAACTTGTGTTAATGCCATTGATGGGGACTGGTTGAAGCCTAATATAGTAAGATTGTAGGTATGAGGTCTTGGCTTTTCATGGTGTCAGTGGCATGTCTATTAAAAATAATAATAATAACAAAGTAAAAAAGGCTGTTGAAGGGGAAGCTAGCTCTGTTCGTCATGAATATGGCATAAGATCAGTTGAAGCCTTGAAGGCTTGTAACTGCTTTGCCTGAAGAGATATTAATTTATTTATGAAGAGATATTTATTTGCTTATTTTCTTAATAAGATTCAGCCAGCTAGGGTGGCTTCACTTTGGCTATGTAAAATAGTTATACTTGAGAACTTCTATTTTTCAATTTATGGAGTTGGTTCCGTTACGGCATAAGCCTTTATGACTTTTCTGACACTTTAAAAAAGCTATAATATGCTAGATGTAACACATAATGAAATACTCAGAAGAGAATAAGTATTTTTTTAATCAAATTATTAAATTTCATGCTGCTAATTTGATAGAGGTATTGATTTTAAGTGAAAATATGCAGGCTGTAATGTTATTCTTTCTGCGTCTGGATCGCTTAAAGTAATTAATGATGGCGATACGGTTGCTCGATCCATAGAGCTTTCAGATGCAATTGATTATGCAGGAGCAATGCTAATCCAAGAGGTCATTCATGGTTGCTAGATAATTCTCTCCCCTGTTGTTTTATTGATGTTTTTTGAGACAAAAGTAATCATAGATGTGTAAGTCTTCATATCCTGCTTGCAGGTTGCAACTAAAATGAATGATTTGGCTGGTGATGGTACAACTACTGCAATTGTTTTGGCTCGAGCAATGATCAAATCTGGGATGCTGGCATTTGCTTTTGGGGCTAACCTGGTTTCTTTGAAGAAAGGAATGGATAAGACTGTGAAAGAATTGGTCAAGGTCTTGAAGAAGAAAAGTGTGAGTAAGAGGAAGAGATGATATAAAAGGTATTGCTTTCCTTTGCATTTTGTTAATAAAAATCAGAGTCAGAAATATCTAGAGCATGTCTTGTGAATTAGGTTTGTGCCCCTCTTTGCACTTTTTTAATAAAAGATTATAATTACTTGTCAAAAACAAAATCTTGAAAGTTTTTGCCACATTGCAGCTGTGGCCACAATTCTTCTGGAAATGATGAATTTATTGGGAACTTAATTGCTGAAGCTATAGAAAAGATTGGCCCTGATAGAGTTATCTCTATTGAGTCATCTTCATCATTTGAGACCTCTGTAATAATAGAAGAAGGAATGAAGGTAGGTCATTAAAGATGATTTTTAATTGGAAAGATTCACAACCATCTCAAAGAAAGGAAAATTTAATTTGAAAGGAACGAAAATGGGTCAGAATGTAATTTGAATTGAACCATAATTTTGGAATGAAAATAAACTTTATAAATCAGCAATGACCTAATTACCCCACTGTTTGTTTTGTTTTGTTTTTTTTTTTTTTAATAAATGGACTAAAGAAAACCAACATCAAGGTTATAGTCTCAATCTATTCATTCCTTAAGGCACATATAGATAAAACTCATAAAAGATTGTACCCAGTTTAGAAAGTTCCCAATTCTGTGGAGTCATGACACAAATAGATACAATTGAAAAATTGTTGTATTCATTCCTTAGCTCACAAGTAGATACTACTACTTTTAATCATGTTAATAAGTATTTCTTTTCATTTCTACATTTTCTTAGCAACAGAATGTATCATAAACTGAACAAGGACTACGTGCATATAACTGACACTACCCTTTGGCCACCCTCAAAACCAAGAGATAACACAACCCCAAACTTCCACAACAAGCCCTAAACCACTGTCTCTGGCTTAGATCTGACACCTAGAGCTTCGGATTTGCCACCTCCACAACCCCAAAACATCACTCTTTGGCCACCACATTTTTTCTAATCCAAATCCCTCCTATTTTTTGTCAAATCTTTGCCCATGTGTGCCAGTTTTTGTAATGGTAAATTGTGGTGGTTCTTGGCTGCCGGAGATGGCAGTGTGGTTGTGTGTTGGCAGGAATGAGAGAGGAAGAAGCAGATTAAGATAACGGAGAAAAGAAAAGGAAAATAAAATTAGAATGGTGTTTTTATAGTAAATTTTACTTTAATGTGTGCACTTGACAACATTTTCCTTCCATTGAGCCATCGGAAGTAAGACGGAAGGACCAATTTGGCAGTTTCCCAAACTTCTGTGGTTAAAACTTGATATTAGAACATCAGAGGTCTGTTTAATTTTGACAAAAGTTGGAGGGGTCTTTTTGCATTTTTCCCTTTATTCCATGTGTGTGTGTGTGTGTGTTTTTGTTTCTCTCTCTCTCTCTCTCTCTCTCTCTCTCTCTCTATTCCCTTTCTTTTAATTCTATTAGATCTTTCTGGACAGATTGACAAGGGTTACATGTCACCCCATTTCGTTACAAATTACGACAAATCTATAGTGGAGTTTGACAATGCCAAAGTCCTAGTAACTGATTAGAAGATTTCAACTGTCAAAGAAATTGTTCCTTTACTAGAAAAGACTACCCAACTGAGTGTCCCACTGCTAATCATTGCAGCGGATATCTCCAGGCAAGTACTGGAAACGCTAGTGGTGAACAAAATGCAAGGTTTACTAATTGTTGCTGTTGTCAAATGTCCAGGATTTTTAGAAGGAAATAAAACTCTTTTGCAGGATATTACACTACTGCGTGTTAAACTTTATTTGCTTAATTATTTTATTTTTCCATGACATATGCTAATAATAAGATAATGTTTATTCTGAATCAGTGGCTGTTATGATGTTAAGAAAATATCATGACTATGACCTGCTTTTCATTCACTATATTTCTTAATTTGTTGCTTTGCGACGCAGTCCAACTCATTCCCACTTAGCTTTATATTAATATCTTTACATCTCAAAATAATGAGATAGTTCACTTTGCAGCCAGATGTTCACTGACATTTTTTATTTCCTAGTTTGCTGGCCCTCATAGTCATGTAAAGAACCTCAGTGCTAGTTATGATAGCGGTTAATTCAAATTGAGCTCAAGTGTCTAATAATTGATGTAGAAAATTAGTGAATTTCTGGAATTCAAATATATATATATATATATATATGTAAAGAGAGTACTTTTGTGATGTTTCTTTTTCAGGATCTCAATATAGGCCCCTTATATTGATGTGCTTTTCCTGTTAAATACACAATTTGGTAAAACTCAAGCTATTTTGTGTGAACTTACGTGCCAAAATGTTGTTCAAGTGCATTTATTTAACCTATTTGCTATCAGCTGTTAATCTCTGTTTTCTTGTTGGGAATGAGGGAACGGAGACAAAATCTTAGTACATTAAGATTTTCAAAACACTTTCTTACCCTGTATTTTTCGGTGAAAAAGGGAATACAGAGATTTCAGAAAATGTGACTTTCTTTTCCAGCCCTGTTGAGTTTAATAACTTCTATAGGTTTGGTGATTTGGTGCATCTTCTAAATAAAATTCAAAAGGACAATAAATCTGTAACATATTACATGTAAACACTACACATGCTCTCTCTGTCACTACTTCTTTATGTGACTGTAAGCTATGGATAGAAACATATCTCAAACGTCACTATCTGCCTTTTTCTGAACTTTTAAAATATAAACATCATCATCATCTGTGTTTCCGGGGGCCGTATTACATTTGTCATATAATTGTATTTCTTTGTGATGAGATTGCTATTTCAGCAGTTTCTCATTGAGATAATTTTAATGTCAATAGCTGCTGATCTTCTCTCTGGAGATTTGGGTCTGACACTTGAAGGTGCAATTTCATATCAGCTTGGTATTGCACGAAAAGTTACCATAACCTGTAATTCAACGACCATTGTTGCTGACCCTACTACTAAAGCTGAAATACGGGCAAGAATTTTGCAAATCAAGAAGGATCTAGCTGAAACAGATAATGCATCCTTGTCAAGAAAGCTCTCTGAAAGAATTGCTAAACTCTCTGGCGGTGTGGCTGTGATTAAGGTCTGCAATTTTAAAAAAGTTCTATTTCTTAAAGATTGTTAATGAAATCTTGTATAACTATTCCTGGATGTTGGCTTCAATCAATATCTGTCTTGTTAAAAGTGAACAAGGCTTTTCCAGCCACACACACAGAGAGAGAGAGAGAGAGAGAGAACGAGGCTTTATCTTTGTTTTTTTATGTAAATTTTGAAACTTTGATTTTTTTGTTGATCATGACTGATATTCAAAACCTTTGGTCATAATTGTTTTACCTTTCCTTTTATTTATCTTTCTATTATTTTATGTAGGAGCACACACTGAGGTGGAGCTTGAAGATCGGAAACTCAGAATTGAAGATGCTAAAAATGCCACATTTGCTGCCATGGCTGAAGGAATAGTCCCTGGTGGTGGTGCTACATACATTCATCTCTCGGAACTGATTCCTATCATAAAGAATTCTATGGAAGATCTAGATGAGCAGAGTGGTGCAGATATTGTGGCAAAGGTGTGGTATCCTCCCCCACTCCCTCTCTCTCTGTGTGTCAGATTTTTCCTTTGTTTTTAGTCAGAATGAGATCAGTGCTAATCAAATAATGAGGTATACTTGAGGGCAAAGGCCTCCTAAGCCTTGCACCTTTTAGAAGTAAAATGCATTCTGTAAAAATTAATATAGTAAATTTTAAAAATTAAAAAATACGACTATCAGTTGATAAGCTAATCATATATATATATATATATTTTATAAGGTCTAATCATATAAAAATTAAACCTAGCATTTTATATAATGCCCTATGAACTTTAAATACAGCTGTAGAAGTTATCAGTTATCACTAAACAACTAGGTGGTGAAGGCTAGACTGTCCTGCATCAAAAACAATATATATATATATATATTTTAATGAAAAAAAGGATATGGTTTCATGAGAGACAGGAGGTAGAAAGACTGGTTAAAAAAAGGGGAGAAGAAGTAGCCATTGGTTCAAGAGGAAAGAGGAAGGGGTTATCTCATATAAATAGTGCATCACACCACACGTTTAGTATTGCATAACAAATCAAGGGCTCATATAAATGGTATTAAGATTTAAAGGTTATGTTTAATGTATTTATCTTTTTAAACAAAAAATAGTGCAAAAAGCACACTTTGAAAGTGAAAAAAGTGCGCTTTTTGAAACATATTTTGCTTTAGGTGTGAAAGGGGCTAACCCTTGGCAGTTTGCACTTTAAGCAGACTTCTACTAGCAGTCAGATGAAAAGATCACCAGGAACTTTCTAAGGTGGCCTGCATGTAATATCTTGTGCTATTTTCTTCCTCAAATCTTGAGAGACCTGTTCTCAGGACAGGGTAGAGAAATTAAAAAAAAAAAAAAAGTACAGGACCTTTTTTCTTTTTTCTTTTATTAATCTCCTTGCATTATTGTAATTTCATCAAATCATCAACAATAATATAAGAGATGCCTTAAGAATGAATTGCTCCCAGATCAGCTTCTGAAAAATTCTGTTAGTGGGCATATTTAATTGAGTTTTATAGACCTTTTTACAAATCTGTTAGGCTCAATGATTATTTAATTTAGATACTGAACCAGTAAACCCTTAAATCTATGATGTATATACACAATCAGATTTTCCTCATTTGTTATAACAGACAAGATCCCTTATCACCATACTGATATTTTGTTTTGGGAGGAGTAATCAATTAAAATGTTTTATCGCTGGTGCCATGTTACATAAATTGGACATAGCCCTGAACAGAGATTGCCTGATAAAATTGTCAGAAAAGGTGTTTAATTCTATGGATTGGGTCTGCATGTGTCAACAACAAACTGGCAGTAGTTATGCTACCAGCAATTGGTAAGAAATAGTAAGCATATTTGCTACTGCAAATGACAGTGAGTGAAAGATCTCATCCCCATCTGAGGCCTCCCCTTTTCTTAAATTGTTTCTTGGGTGTTTTTCCTTTTTATTTATTTGTTAGTTCAGAATTCAGTCAGATAATGTAAAATTTAGATTCTTATGCTTTAAATTTGAAACTGTTAATTTCCATTTTTCATATTTTGGTTTTTTAACATCTTTTAGGACCTTAATTTTGTGGACATTTACTGCTCTGATCATAGAACTGTTGCTAATGATGAATTGCAGGCTCTCCTTGCACCTGCAAAATCAATTGCTTCTAATGCTGGAGTCGATGGAGAAATTGTTGTAGAGAAGACTAGAACTTGTAATTGGCAAACTGGATACAATGCAATGACAGGCAGATACGAAGATATTCTCAGTGCTGGAGTTGCAGATCCTTGTCGTGTTTCAAGGTGTGCACTTCAAAATGCAGTGTCAATTGTGGGTGTAATTCTAACCACTCAAGCTGTGTTGGTGGAAAAGATAAAGAAGCCTGAGCCAGCTATCTCTCATATTCCAGGCATAACTCCTTAAAGAAAACATGGGAAGAGATTAGTTGGAAAGCTAGATGAAAGCTGAGAAAGGCTCGTATGTGTCACATTGGTTTGAAACAAACAATTTGGATTTTCTTGGTTTAGACTTGAGATGATGATTAAAGGAGCTTTAGAAGCTGTCGAGAGGCTGGACAAGTCAGCTTTCAATCTGACTTTTGGATTGCGAGAGTATTAAAAGCCATACATGAAGAAAGGGATTGCATGTCCAGTAGCAGTCAGCCTATTAATCTTTGTAATCTCATTCAACATGTAAGATTCCTTTGGGAACTCTTTTTTTGGACTTTGTATATACTGCAATAATAATGATGAGGGTATCTTAAAGAAATTTCTTTGCTCTTCTTCCTTAATCTTTTGTTCAGAAATCTCCAAAACCTGTTTCTGATTCTGTCCATATTTATGCTCCAACTTTTTTGTAGAAGTTATCACTAAGAACATTGCACAACTGGTCTACTAGGTATGGTTACAGATGTGGCAGTAAAATTAATTTTGGAATTAAAGCAATATACTCCCTCCTCGATAAACCCAGTTGTCTGCCAATGTTGCAACATCATCCAGAATATTGCGTCTGTATATACACAGCATACAAGTGATTTTATGCCTAGTTTGTTGATTTGAGTGTTATTCTAGACAGGTAATTCTGTCAAAATGAAGTTTTAAGTGAATTCTAACACAATCTCACATCCAAGAGGTGTAATCAATCATGCATTTACAATGCTTTGCTTGCATCTTATTTCATTGTTCCAAATACATAAGCTAAGTAAGGACTTGTCTTTCACAGTATTATGTCATGAAGTACAACCTACAGTAATAGTTGAGAATGCTCGAAAATCAAGTTTCAACCTATACTATTGAAGAATTTTGACCAAGCCACATTTGTGTGTATTTCTTGTACAATCTCAATTATTTTTTGGCAAAGTTGCCATTTATATATGTTTAAATTGTGTGTATATTTTGAAAAGAAAAAAGAAAAATCTTCAACTTCTCATACAAATATCAATCAAATATAGGGTTTAAGGTAACTAAAAAAGGACGGATGCCCATTTTGCAAGTTCAGATTGTATATGATCAAGATGTGAAAGTGGAAAACTTATCAGACAATGCCAATGATCTTGAACATAACAATCAAGTGATATAAGACAAGAAACACTATAAATTCCATAAAAATGACAAATATATAGTAAAAATAATCATTAATCAATCCATAATGTGCTTGATCGATTACAAAAATTACTTAACATATGTCTGAAGTCATACGAAAATTTCTTAGTACTATTTTTTACTATGGAATTCTTTGTTCAAAGAAACATATTCTATTGAATATTTTTTATTAAGGTCTCCTCTTACCCTTAATCCTTTCTCCCTTTCTTTATCTTCCTGCAAGCCTCTTGCGAACTGCAAGCCTCTTGAGAGCTGGTATCTTCTAGGCCATTCTCCAATGCCTTAACCAGATTCTCAGAGTAATTCCCTGTCACTGTGGTAAGACTGGATAGCTTTGCTCTGAAATTTTTGAATTCTTCTTCCGGACGCTCTTTGTTGAGGTAGTTATGTATATCCTTCTCTATACAATGATGAAGCCTTTCCAAATTAGACTCTGCCTCACCTTGCAAGTACTCAAAGAACCCCTTTTTATATTTTTCTTTCTTGTCTCCATCCTCAGGGAGGTAATACCCATATGCATATGTCCACTTAAGCACTCTCCTACATTCAATTATCTGCAACCAAGCCTCTGTAATGAACTTCAGCTCGGCCTCAGTTGCCCCCTTTAGGTCACTAAGTCTTACCATGTAGTCATTTTGCATTTGCTTTAAATCCTTGACAGCTTGTTTCCTTGATGATTCATTGCCTGCCCATCTCTCGTAATAATGAGTATACTTTTCCAAATGCTTCTCAGCTCTTTTTCTGATATCTTCATCCTCATTATACTTACCCTCTTCCTTATTCTTCTGGAATGTATTACAAGCATAGAACCCACCTGTTCTCTCACCATGCTCCTTCCATGTTCCAAGGCACATCCAGCAAAACTCATGTCCACAAGGTTTCCGGCATGTCATGTGCATGCACCCTTGGTTCTTCTCAATGGCTTTTCCACACTTTGGACATGGCTTTGTATTGACCAACAACCATGCTGTATTCTCAGCCTCAGAACTATTCTTCAATTGCCACTTAGCCACAGTCTCACAATCCACTGGCCTATGCACATCATCCATACAATTCCAACAAAACCCATTGTTACAATGGCAACAAACATCGTAGCACTCTTCCTCACCTCCTTCACAAAATTCCATTGCGTACTCACAATCCGCATCCGGACACCACTTATACATTTTATTACTCTCAATATAAGACCTTATCAAATACTTCGAATACCTCTCCTTATCTTCCTTTTTAGCAAACAAATCAATTGAATCACGATCCACCACTGCGTTACAGCGTGGTTCGGGACATCTCAATGTCAAACATCCAACCACATCCTCAATCGCCACACTCACATACTTCTCCCAACAATCCCTACAAAAGGGATGACTACAACTAACCCAACCCATCATAGAAACACAGACATTCTCATAACATACAAAACAAGTTTGTTCAACTTTTCCAAGTTTATTGGGCAGCAAGAAAACTGGTTTTTCAAACAACCCTACTTTTTTTTTTTCTAATTCTCTCTTCATCAACAAATCACTCATCTTGAACGTCAGGAGAAAATGGGCAAATGCCCCTTTCAAAAAAAAAATCCAGCATTTTGCCTTCTTTCTCAAACTAATTAGGGAAATATCCCTCTTTTGAAAATCGAGTTTCTCAAAATCGATTTAGGCCTTATAGCGTCGTTTTTAAGGAGCCTATAGTGACGTTTTAAGGACCTATAGTGACGGTTTGTAACTTGATCTCCATAAAGTCGAGTTACATGCAATTTTTTTTTCTTTTTTTTACCTATAACTCAATTTCATGTATATCGAGTTACAAAACGCCACTATAGGTCATTAAAACGTCACTATAGGCTCCTTAAAAACACTGCTATAGGACTTAAATCGATTTTGAGAAATTCGATTTTTAAAAGAGGGGTAATTCCCTAATTAGTTTGAGAAAGAGGGCAAAATGCTGGATTTTTTTTTTTGAAAATGGCAAAAAGCAATTTTGTCCTTGAACGTCACACGCTCTCCAATTGTAATATAGGAGAAGCACCGTCGCAGCAGCTTTTGATATGGAAAGAACATTGGATACCTCGGTGATAACACCTGGTGAAGGAAGATTAATCAAGCAAACCATAATAAACTCAATTTTGTGAGTTTTCTATAATAACTTGTTACATAGCTTTGTCCTTCCTAATTTTGTCATTTTCCTAGTAGGCCATTTTGGGTTAAAAAGATTACTTAAATGTCATTGCATCTTTCTCACTTCAAAGAGAATGTTTAACATGGCACACACACACACCACAAAGTATCATCAAGAGATGAACTACCATACCTATAAGGGTGAGAAATGATCTGCAAATTTTCAAGAAATACTCTGTTGCCAAATCATCATTTTCCAAGACGCAAAGCTTCAAATTAGCTCTCCAATGGCTGAGTAGATCTCCTCCATACTTCTCACTAATATATTAATGTACAATTATCAATTAATCAGTACAAGAAAGCAAATGCTTTTTATTAAAGAATATCTCATAACTCAATCTGATTGATTTAACACCTTATTAATTTTGTTCTTCCAACAGTGGGTACATTTATCTATCTCCTAGGAAGGTATTCTTCAAGAGACCTTATATATTACAAAACACTTTTGATACACATATAAATCTACAAATATTGAATCATGTTTCCTACAATTAATTAGAGAACACTTGCATTGATCCCAAATATCTATTCCCTCACAAATCATAAGTGAGAACAATCTCGTCCACAAATTTGGAAATAAAAACTTCAACTTTTTCCCAACTTCCTCACCAGTTCTCTGTAACAATATAAACAAACTTCAATGTATAGTATTTATAAAGTGATAAACACGCATTAAAAGATGATAAAAAATATTTTACCAAAAATAGTCTAAAGTATAGATCATTCTTTTATGATCATTTCATTTCATTTCCTTATGAACTCTCGAATTAAGCTTTATTACAACCTTCCACACGCACCCAAATCAACTTGGACATCTCTTGGAAATTTTATAAGAATTCTATCTACTTTTGTCATCAGCAAACAAAAATAAAAAATAAAAAATTTGAAGAACTTTTCTCACTCTCACTCTGAGTGCCACATGTAATATTAATCTATCATATGACTTCTACAAAAGAAATTGCTGAAAGAAAGTTAAAGGACAATCATATAATTTGCATTTAGTTAATAATAATAAAAAATTGGAAGAACAACTCTCACTGTCACTGCCACTGCCATATGTAATATTAACTTACATATGACTTCTATAAAAGAAATTGATAAAAGAAAGTTAAAGGGTAATCAACTAATATTCATTTAATAATAGAAAAAAAAGAAAAGAAAAGATAGGTAGATTTATAATACATACACATTTCCCATCATCATTAATGTGTATAATGAAATTCCGAGAAAAAACAATCTGGCTTGATGCAGTATTTGGGTAAAATCTGTACTTGTACACGTTTCTTATATTCATGATCTTTGTCAACTTTTGTTGCTATGTAATTAACTTCCCTCTTTTGGTCACTTTTGTACTCATACACCACCTTATATTCTTGATCTTTCTCAAGTCTTTTCGCTTTCTTAACTTCTTCATCTCTATATTGACGATCATATTTAGCTTTCCAATTTGACGATTTTTTCTCATAATTTAGCGACTGATCAAGGTAATAATACTGGGAATTGCAATCTCTCTTGAGACGTCAACAATATCGGATGATTTCTCAAATGAATGAATTTGCACCCTTAAAAAGTAAAAGGTAAAAATTATCAGAAAAGAAATTGACTTAGACGTTGAAAACATAATTTTATGCACGTAAGAAAAACTATTTGTTTCTACATAAAATATTTCCCTTCAAAAAAAGTTTTCAACTAAAATTTTATTGATTTGATTTCAAGTGCAAGAAGAGTTTTACTTGATTTTGTTTGGTTGAACAATTTTACAACATGAAGATAAAAGATCACTATCTAAAAAAAATGTATTACCATTTTCTAAGATTTTATTGGTGATTTCAATTAATCCTAAAATTGTTTTCGTTGACTATGATTTTCAGTGTATTAAATATTGAAAAATAAGAAAACTATTTTCAAGAAAATACTTTATACAAAGCCAAACTGGTTTGAATGTAAAAGAGTACTTACATTGGCATTGTTTTCATACGAGAGTAGAAATCAATCAACTCCTTATTGTTAGGATCATTTCCCAATAAATGATAAATTACTAGTTTTCTCAATTGTTCTCGTGATAAATTACTTGCAGTTAAAGGCATAATATTATGGGTTTTATTATGCAATTGGGTTTAGCTTGATGGTTTTGTATTAGGGTTTCTGGGGTTAATTTATTTCATTGACTGTTTAGTTTAATTGGCTTTATTTTTTATGACTCTCTTTGATTTTGGGATTTTTGAATTTTAGGGTTTTATTGGAGGAATTGCGATTGCCATCATTAGGAGTGGATCTTAGCAAGCCTCTGTACGATTGTGTCTCTGTGTACAAGGGCATTTCCTCTTATATCATCTATTCCATCAAATTGAGTGATATACTACCATCCTGCAATGCACCAACATCAACATTAACCCAATGCCTAAGCAAAAGTTGTTCTGCAAAGGATGTTTTGATTCAGAATTGAAGAGAGCCTCACACATTGAGGGTCATGCTTTCCCCTTCCTTATAGAACATTCTAAACTACCCAAAATTCTCAATTGGCTCCAAAGTTCTTCTCGCTGGTGGCTTAAAAATATAGTGATTGGAAGTTTGGAACACCCCACCAACTCTCCAAACCCCACCTAGTATTATTAGAATTTATAAGAGAAACAAATATTTGTGTAGCGTGTTTTGTGTGTTGAGGGAGAGAGAAACAGAAAGGGCAGTGTTTTTTGTTTTTGGGTTTAAAGTTTCCAACATGGCTTCAAGGTTGTTGTGGGCTTCAAGGGCTGCCTCATACCTCAGGATCTCAGCGTTCTACAGAGGGTTTGCTGCTGGTATATATCAGACTTTGCTCTGATGGATTGTTCTTTATTTTCCTTTTATATGTATATATTAAAATGTGGATTTGGATCACTCATTTATTTGTTTTTTAAAATGGTTGATCTATGATTCTTTGATCAGAATATTGGTTTTTGGAAATGGGGTCTGTTTTTTTTTTTTTTTTATTGGTATCATATTTAGTTACCAAGTTTTGGTTTTTATTATAATCAAAAAAAAAGTTTTGGTTTTTATTACTGCTGAGATTGATGGGTTCTTGAATTTTGGAAATGGGGTTTGTTTGTCGTTGTGATTGGTATCATATTTTCAAAGTTTTGGACTTTTTACAGCATAGATCAATGGGTTGTTGATTCTCGGCATTCTTATATCAATATACTGTGTGTGTGTGAAAGCTATACTTTTTATAGTTTGATCAATTTTTTGTTCTGAAATTGTGATTAATGTTAGGCCAATTATTTCTATAATTTTTATTTTTAATGAAAATGAAATCTAAGCCATTGTCTGTCACATACGATTTGTCAAAAATTCAATCCCGAGTCTGAATGTTTTGAAGTAGTTGCTGTCATTATGGACCATGATCTGTGCTACAGTGATGGAAATTAAGTTGGTTGATATAGTGTGATGTTTGGACTTTCAATTTGTGAGAATCTAATGTATTCTGTTCATTTTCACTTTGTTGCATGATGTCACATTCACAGACAAATACAAGTATAGAACAACATAGAATAACCTTTAGGTGTACCATTATAAGAGACAGTTATATTTATCAGTGATGTGGAAATTGTTTACTCTACCATTGTAGAAGTTTAAAATTTTCCAGAAGGAATTGAAGCTTCAATTTTTATGTCCAGAGTTTAAAAATTTGAAAGAGTACTAGCAGTTGCAGATATCCTTTTATTCACATAAAAGACAGTTGTGAATTTTGGGTCCCAATTTTATAATTGTAATTACCTTCACTGGAAAGTGTATAGAATATTACTGCCGGTACAATCCTAAGCTTTACCTTAAAGTAATGCACTTTACAGGATTTACTGTTATTATTTGCTGACAATTGATATGGACAATTTTAGGCTAATACACTTAGAGTCTTTGTAAGAAAGATGATGATGGTTATGAAATACGACCAAATTTAGAATGTTAATTTGGCTTGTCAGTGGAGAAATATATTGATTAATTATTAAAAAGTTTCAACTATTAAAGGTTGTTCAAAATGATGTAATAAATCTGAATTTTTTATCTTAAATATTATTTTCCTATCAATGCATTTTTTGTTCATTAGAAATGGATGCTGGCATGCATTGTACTTGATAGATTTTGTCACACAAACAATGAACAGAGGTATATATTTGCATATTGTGATATTATTGTTGTTGTTATTGTTATTGTTATCGTTATCGTTATCTATGATTCTATATGAAAAATGTAGTTGAATTTTCCTGTACAGATTGTTATACAAGAAAACCATAAAGATGTAATTTTTCTGACAATCATCTCTACCCCATTTCAACTCGTTCACAAATTCCTCTGTTTCTCTAAATTTAAATGGTCCCCACGAAGGAAAAATTGGCGCTAAGGCAATATTTTCCTTTATTTTCTACGTTCAGCTATTTTTCAACTCTTTATTAATTTTTTCCCTGCACTTTGAAAAATGTAGGTGTCGTATTTTCTTTTGGCACAATTAACTCTAGCCCAACTGACACCTTATTTCCTGTGTAAAATCATGGTGGAGGGTAAGTTTGTGGGTTTAAGACCCACTGAGTGTGTTTGTAACTTGTCAATAAAATTAAAAGGTTGAACAGTGTGCTTACAATATGGTTTGTCTCACTTCATCGTTTACAAACGCAAGTGTTTGTACAAAGTTCTGTAAAGTCAATAGGCTGTTATTTTTTAGGTGGTCAAACTCTGATTTCAAGTACGTATCTCCATTTCAACTTAAGCAAAAAATTGCTAGGACCACAACAAATGACACAACTTGCCCACTTGGACAGTTGTGAGTGGTGGAGAAAAAATAGTGGGTCTATGTGGGTCCACAACTTGCCACTCACAATTTGTCATGTGGACAAGTTGTGGCAAAAGTTGTGCTACTTGTTGTGGCACTAGCATTTTTCATTCAGGTATGTACTCATAAAAAAAGCAACTTATTTAATGAAAATGTAACCATAAACACGCTCCAACAGCATGTGGGGTGTCAAGAGTATTGCAAAGAAAATGTAAAGGGTTTTGAATGCTTTTGCAAGGTTAACGAAAAAAAATTCTTAATTTGTAAGTGCATTGCTCAGCTCTCTCTCTCAATTTTTTTTATCGAAGTTCTGTTATCTTATATGAAGTTATCCAATCAAATTTCTAATCGATGTATCTGTATTGAATAAAGATGGTTCTAATCTTTTCATTTCTAGATACAGAATCACTTTAGTTAATATTGATTTTGGTAATTATGGAGATCAGATCTTTCTTGGATTCTTAGAAATTTGTCATGCCTATTGTACTTATACTTTTCTTTTCCATTTTGCATGCAGTTGTTAAGGATCTTAAGTATCTTGACTCTCATGAGTGGGTTAAAGTTGAGGAGAATTTTGCTACTGTTGGTATAATCGACCATGCTCAGGATCATTTAGGTGATGTTGTCTATGTTGAATTACTGGAAGTGGGGGCTCCTTATCACGTGGCAGCAGCTTTGGTGCGGTTGAAGTGTTAAGGCTACTAGTGATATTAATTCTCCCATTTCAGGGAAATTGGTTGAAGTAACGAAGAGCTCAATGACTCCCCTGGTCTGGTAGTCTCCTTTTCTAATTTGAGTTTCAGTGCCTTATGTTATGGAGGTTATTTATTTTTTTGAGTCTGGATTCACAAGTAAACTCATACATTGGAACAAGAGAGAAAAGATAACCATATTTTCTTTTTCATGGTTGACTGAAACTGAGTGACTCTTTATTGCCAATCATCTAGGAGCTCTGCTAGAGTTTTAGTACATTGCCAGCCAATCTGAACTTGCTTTTGCATTTGTTAAGGATGTGATAGCCTATGTTCGTTCATTTTACATGAGATTCCACGCACAAGTGCTCTATAGACTTTTTCTTCCACAATAAAAGATTGTAGAGTTAGTCAACAAGCTTTACTTACCTTATTAAGCTCTCTCTCTCATCTTTTATTCTTTTGGAGGTTCTTCATTTCTTAGCATGTGTTGAAACTTTGAAACGCAGTTGCTTTCTGATAGCCTGTTATTTCTTCCCTCTCTCTCTCTCTCTCTCTCTCTCTCTCTCAATGCAAGTAGCTCATTCCAATACCTATCTTCTTTTTATCAATACCCTCCTCTTATCTATAGCCTTAACATTAAGGGGAAGAGGTACCACTGGGCTTCAAATGCTTGTGTAGGTCAATCCAACAATAGTTTTCTCCATGCTTGCTTTAGGTACCACGCCACTAAAACATAACTAATGTTACAATTAAGTTTTCTGCCTTTCATTTCCTTTTTTCTCAATTGCTCACGTGATAAATTACTAGCAGTTAAAGGCATAATATTATGGGTTTTATCATGCAATTGGGTTCAGCTTGTTGGTTTTGTATTAGGGTTTTTGTGGTTAATTTAGTTCATTTACTATTTAGTTTAATTGGCTTTATATTTTTATTATTCTTTTGGATTTTGGGATTTTTGAATTTTAGGGTTTTATTGGAGGAATTGTGATTGCCATCATTAGGAATAGATCTTAGCCTATACGTTTGTGTCTGTTTACTGGGGCATTGCCTCTTATATCATCTATTCCATCAAATTGAGTGATATGCTACCATCTTGCAGTTCCCCAACATCAACATTAACCCAAAGCCAAAGCAAAAGTTTTTCTGAAGGCAAAGGATGTTCTGATTCAGAATTGCAGAGAGTTGCACATATTGAGGGCGGTGGTGATGGTCTTCCCTTCCTTGTAGAATATTCTAAACAACCCAAAATTCTTCTTGCCTGTGGCTTAAAAATATAGTGATTGGAAGTTTGGTACACCCCCACCTCTGATGCACTGCTATGGCAAAAATGTCATCGTATTGGTATTCGATATGTATCAGATATGGATACAGGTGGGATACCGATACGACCGTACCCAGAGAGTATCAGGCGAAAAAAAATCATTGTTTTTATTCCGATGCAGCTTGGATATGCCTGGGATACATCCGAGATACGGCGAGTATCGATCGGATACGAGAGAAGTAAAAAACAAAAGGGCAGAATTTGACACCCGGATGATTTCTGACCATCGATCTGCCCAGCTGGGTTAAAAGCCCTAATCTAGTTTCGCCTTGCCTCTACCTTAGCCTTTCTCTCTCTGTTTTTTCGTTTTTGCATTTTGCGTTTGCCTCGTGTTTGTCTTGACTTGTGTATTAGGATTTTACGTATATATATATTTGGCTATTTGTTGTTGTGGGTCTATGATATAAATTATAGGGCAAATAACACTCCCTTCCCTTGAGGTTTGGGAAAATGACACTCACCCCCAAACTTAAAGGAAAAAAACATTTTCCCCCCTTTGACATTTATTTATTTAAACTCTGTTAAATTGGCGTTAAAAATGTTGTACACTAACATACCCTTTAGTTAATAATGTATTCCCAAAATTGACTCTGAAAGTTTTTTATATTGATAAGTGACTTTGAAAATTTCAAACTCATTTTTAAACAATAAAAGCTTGAAAGTTTCAGCAAATTGTTTTATTTCATAAATTTTGATCCAAAGTGTTAGAGAGAGGAGCGATTAAAAAATCTAAGAGGATCATCAAACTTTAAAAAATCAATTGGAAAGGTACTATAAGAGACTAAAAAATCAATATAAGCAACATGTTTTATAATATGCTTTATATTCCGTTACTAATATTAACAGAAGGGGGGGAGTGTTATTTTTTTTAAATCTCAGGGGGGGGAGTGTTTTTTCCTTTCAAGTTTGGGGGTGAGTGTCATTTCTCTAAACCTCAAGGGAGGGGAGTGTTATTTGCCCTAAATTATAATCATATAGTTATAAATAAAATAATAATGTAATATTGTTTTTTTTTTCTTTTTTTGAGGAACAATAATGTAATATTGTTTGTTGTTTGGTATTGCCTTTAAATTAATTTTAGATATATTTTCAAGCATTTTATTGTTATTGTTACCTAATTTTAAAACTTAAAATAAACATAAATTATGTACAAAAATATTTAAATATACCTAAAATAAATATTAATTAATTATCATATCCCGACGCATTGTATCCTAGTGTTGTATCTCCATACCGTACCTGTATCCATATCGGTGCATCATAGACCCCCAACAACTGTCCAAACCCCACTAAGTATTTTTATAAATCATAAGAGAAACACATATTAGTGTAGTGTGTGTTGTGTGTTGAGGGAGAGAGAAACAGGAAAGGCAGGGTTTTTTGTTTTGGGGTTTAAACTTCAAAGTTTCCAACATAGTTCAAGGTGGTTGTGTGCTTCAATGGCTGCCTCATACCTCAAGATCTCAGTGTTCCACAGAGGCTTTCCTTCTGGTATATATCAGACTTTGCTTTGATTCGTTGTTCTTTATTTTCTTTTTATATTTATATATCAATTAGAAAAGCTGAGATTTGGATTTGGATCTCTCATATATGTATTAGTTAGTTAAAATGGTTGATCTATGATTCTTTGATCAGAATATTTCGTTTTTGGAAATTGGGTTGGTTTGTTTTTGTCATTGGTATCATATTTACCATTTTTTTTTAATTACTGCTGAGGTCAATGGTTTCTTGAATTTGGGCATTCATAAATCAATATACTGTGTGTATGTGAAAGCTATACTTTTTATAGTGTTGTCAGTTTCTTGTTGTGCTGGAATTGTGATTAATCTTAGGTCAATTATTCCTATAATTTTTTTTTCTTTTTAATGAAAAATGAAACCTAAGCCATTGTCTGTCACATATAATTTGTTGAAAATTCAAACCCAAGTGTGATTGTTTGGAGGTAGTTGCTGTCAGTATCGACAATGATCTGTTGCTATAGTGGTGGAAAGTGTGGTGCATATTTTTTTTATTTAAATCATATGAAATATAGGATGTGTGATATCTCAAATGTAATATGATTGTTGAACACACTAATACCATGATTATTATTTGACTTATTGAACACACTTCTTTGAGATTTAAATTTGTCATGGGACTACTTATCAAAACAAAAAAAACAAAAAAATGTCGTGGGACCAAGATACTAGTGGCTTATTTTTTAAGAGAATTTCTGAGAACAAAGAAGGAATTGCATAGATGTAAAAGGGTTTTAATTGCTTCTGAAGCTTAACATGCCAAATTCTTAATTTGTCAGTGCATTGCTCATCTCTCTCTCTCTCTCAATTCTTTTATTGGAGTTCTGTTTTCTCATAGGAAGTTATCTGATTAAATTTCTAATTGATATATCCATATGGAATAAAGATGGTTCTCCAATACAAATGATAATCTAGTTCATTGATTTTGTAGTATGCAGCAATATCTTTTTGTTTCTAGATATAGAATCACTTAAGGGGAAGAGGCTTTACTATAGTGGAATCGTGTTGTGTGTGTCAGTGTAGTGGAGAGGCAGTGGATCACTTGTTGGTTCACTGCATGGTTGCGTACCAATTGTGGAGTTTTGCTTTGAGATATTTTTGTGTCTCTTGTTTTACCTGAGAGAGTGGTTGACCTTTTGTTTGGTTGGTGCAACTGGTCGGGGAAGCACTCCTCGGGTATTAGGAACTTGGTGCCATTATGCTTGATGTGGACAATCTGGAGGAACGAAACAAGCGTACGTTTGAGGATTTGGAGAGTATGGGGGATAGGCTCATTGCCTCATTTGTAGACACTTTGTTTGATTGGTCTCATGCTTAGGGATTCACATCTAGTGACTCCATTCCCATGTTTTTAGAGTCTTTCTTGCTGTACATAGCTTCTGTTTTTTTGCCATAATTATTTTGGCTACTTTATGCTTTCTTTTTTTAAATAAAGTATTCTTGTCTATCAAAAAAATAATTTTTGAGGTGGGATCTTTTTTGGTTTATTAGAAAATTGATCTGCTTTCTCCATGTTACATGTGGTTGTGAAGGATCTTAAGTACCTTGACTCTCATGAGTGGGTGAAAGTTGAGGGGAATTCTGCTACTGTTGGTATAACCGACCATGCTCAAGATCATTTAGGTGATGTTGTCTGCATTGAAGTACCGGAAGTGGGAGCTCCAGTATCACAGGGCAACAGCTTTGGTGTGGTTGAAAGTGTCAAGGCTACTAATGATATTAATTCTCCCATTTCAGGGAAAGTGGTTGAAGTAAACGAAGAGCTCAATGACTCCCCTGGTCTGGTGAGTCTCCTTTTCTAATTTGAGTTTCAGTGCTGTATGTTTTTTCATTTTTTGTTTTTTTCGTTTTGTTTGTTTTGCTTCTTCTTCTTCTTCTTCTTCTTCTTCTTTTTGGTGTGTGTGTGTATTGGGTCTGGATCAACAAGTAAAGTCATAGATTGGAACAGGAGAGAAATGATAACCGTATTTTCTTTTTCTTTTTGTGTGTGCGTGCTAATGCACTTAGAGTTAAGATTTTGGGGGAGGAGTGGTTATGAACTGATTTGAACTGTGCCCAATCTTCATCTTTTGACATCAATGCATAAACAAAACATGTCAGAGGCTCAAATTTTGTCTCTGTTTATTTAAATGCTCTGAATTCAGAGAGGTCCGACTATGAACAAATTTTGCCTCCTGAATTGTGTGCTAGCCATTATAGCTGGGCATATTTTACTATTTCTCTTTGTTGTCTTCATCTTGCCCTGCATGTCTTGTCCCCATGTCGCTTTTTGTCTGGTGTTGCATGGTTCTTCTTTCCCTTTCTTTTGGGTAGGGCTTCTAAGTCAAGTTTCCTTCTTCTTCCTTAATTATTTTTTTAGTTACCTTAAATGGCATATAGTTAAATATAGTTCCTTCTAGTATGCAAGTTGTTAGGCAATGTCCCTAGTGGCCAATATTTGGAACACAATCAAGAGCAGAATAGACCATAAGGGAAACTCTCATGCTACTAAACTTATTGAGCTTAAGGTTGATGCTGGTAGTCATCTGAATAAATTTATGTCTCTGAAAATGTTGGCTAACCACCTTCATTGTGTTAAAAAATTCATTCACAATTCCAGTTTCCTTTAATTGATGAAGTTTGACATGCTTATTTCTGATGTATCTGTCTTGATGTGGATTAACTCAAGCCCATATGACAAAGGATGGATAATTAAGGTTGAGGTGAGCGATAGTGGTGAATTGAAGAGCTTGATGGATGCAGATAAGTACACCGAGTTCTGTGATGAAGATGATATTTACTGAGTGACTATGGCCACGAAGAACTTAGGGCAATTTTCATGCAGGGGTTGTTCATGGATAATCAAGATAAATTACACAATCCTTGAAGTGTGTGGTGCACATATCTTTCTTTCTATTTCTATCCAAACATGTGCTTTCACGGTTCTTCTTTTGTTACCTAAGAGCTATAAATTTAGTGGGTATCCTAAGCTAATAATCATTCTGGGTTTTAGTTTCATCTATTGGTGCTATTTAGGCAGGTTTGTGGTTTGAGAACCATTTTCATAATATTCGTTTGAGTTGAATACTTATTCAACATATGGGATCTTATTTTCTCGATGCATGGAGAACGCTTTCTTTTTCACTTTCTCTTGTTAGTTACATGAAGTTCAGAGGGTGGATGTCAAGGGATGCTAAAGAAATTTATATTCTTTGGAATTAAATCATTATGGCTAAATATCATCGTTCACTAATTGCAACCTGTATTTCCATATTACTATCTTGTCAGTGGTATCATTCTCCCAAATTTGGTGTTAGGTTTTAATGACCAAATCACATTAATTTATTCAATTATTCCATTTCCATCTACTTCTTTTTCCCAGGATATTTCACTTTATCATTGTATCAAAGCAATCATACTGTGTTTGAATCTTGTCTCTAGTTTACCCCTCGTTCAAAAATTAAAAATTTCTCATATCACGTCTCACTTAGTGAGGGGAGCTTATACCCACATGTCAGGGAGTATTAAAACAATGATTTGTGATTAAATTCATACTTTTTATCAAGCTTTTGGGATTGGTGACACTTCCCATTTTAAGTACTAGTCCTTGTTTTTTTTTTTTTTTTTTTACTGGATTGCATATTCATATTGAGCTTAAAATAAAAGTAAATAAAAACAAAGCTAAAACTACAAACAAAAGTAAATATAGATATAAATATGTGGAAGAGAGAGCCTAGGCGCAGTGAATAATCTCTTCACTGTTAGAACACATGCACAAGTGGAAAGTAATGTAGAAATAATTCTCATAAGTTAATAACTTATTGAAACTATACCTTTTTTAAAGTACCAACACATACATATATAATCGACGGAACATTTATTTAAAAGTTCAAAAGCATTGAGCTCCTAATTTTAAGAGTAATTTGGAGCTCACATAAATTTGTAATTCACTCTAGTCACGCATTTATTTTATTATTGACTTGGTAGGACATCAAGCCTTTATTTAAGGAACCAACTTAGTTATAATTTTGTAGTCATATTGAGACATTGCATCAATATCTTCAAATTGATACTGGATCAACAAGCATTAAAGTGACACACCCTACCATCATTCCTCCAAGTTGTGTGTATGCATATTCATCTTTGTAAAGTAGATCCATGACTCGTGCGAAATTGACATGTGTGAGGAAAGGTATTGGCACTTTAGTAGGTCTAATGCACTCTTTGTTTATATCCTTCCATGCATTCACAATTTGTTTTGGAAATTCGGCACACACTTTGCTTTGAGACATTATATTGCTTCTTATAGCATTAGATGCCTGAGGTAACGTGCTCTCTCTTTTGCTCAAACTATAAAAAAAATAAATTCCAAAATATATAATGAGTGTCGTTTTTTCTAGGCCCAAATGGATTTGTGGGTCCATTTGAAATGAATCCATTTCATGTTTTAAATAGTATAAATTAAAGGTGTATCTAATAACATGTTATTTAAAATTTTAAAATACACCACACTATACACTATTAGATTCAATAAAGTAAAAATTGAACCATGAAATCAGTCCATAGACAAGGATCGTATTCCTTGTAGTACTAAACTAATGTCTCATATACCTTATTGAAGTAAAGATACTAGGAAAAGAGAGAAGATAATTATTCTGATTGAATTTGTATATCCTCTATATTATATATAATTTCAGTACATGTGGCATTGACAAGACTGCATGTGAAGAATCTCTTAATTGGAATAAAATTTTGCGCTATATAGGGTTTTGCTGAGTCCCACATCAGGCATATATTGAGTTAATTTGAGATTCATTAACAACCACAAAAAGCTCAAATTGTGATTAGACTAATCTTTTTAGAGTACAACACAGATGTGACTAGTTTTTTTCCTCGGGTCAACAGTTAATGTTCCTTGATTTTAGTCACAATCAAGAGCTAACATGTGCTCAATAAGTTCCACTAACAATATATGCTAAATAGCATTTGTGAAATCTGAGAGTATGATACACTAACATACCTCATTGGAAACAATGTCATCCATTAGCCTATTTATGATTGATGTTGCAATAACAATCTTTGGCTCTTGAGGACCCACTCCAACACTTGGTCACGATATCTCCCATGCCAACAAAAGATTTGGTGCTAAGCATGGGATAACCACAGGATATTAGTGCATTACTCATACATTCCTCCATTGTGGGAATATATTTTTCTTTCAACCATATGGCTTCTTCAAAGTAGGCTTTAACAAGTTTTTTCATCTAGTTACATTAAAACATAAAATATAATGACTATAAAATGAACATATATGGGGAAAAAATGGTTTCAAGTGAATTAATAGTGTCATGCCACAACTTTTGCATAGTGAATGTAGAATTTTCCTTTTTTGCACATGTTTTCCTTAATTTCTTCAAAAACATCCTAGATTGCTTTACAACACAACTTCATGTAATCTCTGAGTTGGTCTATGCAATTGATATCCCACCTATAATTTAAACGTTGGAATAAAGTGTGTAATGTTGACATTAAACCCCACCCCCCCCCCCCCCCCCCAACATCCTCCCAAATATAAAAAACATGGTATTCCCTAGTTAACTTGAAAGAGAATCTTTGTCATAGTTAATACTTTATTTTCTTGATCTGGTAGTATGTATGGAATGCCACATCAATGAAAATTTTAAATGACATGACACTGGATACATCTTTAAATTTATAATATTTAGAATGAACCATGACATGAATCCATTTCAAAGGAAGAGAATCGTATATGCTTTTACTAAACCTTTTAATTGCATTTGTGAAGAGCTCGAGTTCTTCATGTGTGCCATGTACATCATATATGTCATCTATAATTGATGTCATGCAAATTGTTTATTTAGTATCCTCCTAGCAAGAGAGTATTAGGATTCAAAGTACACTCCCAAAATCCAGAAGTATAACTCCACTACCTTGTCTAGTGCAAAAGATAGGTTTGTCACAACATCTATACCTTTACACCACCTAAATTATAATTTTAACAAAAATTGTCTAGTCAAATCATATCTTATGAAAGTAATGATCATGAAATATATACAATAAATACTCTCATATTTGCATATTTAGCTGCACTTTTATACTAATTTGTGGCTGATTATAAGTTGTCTTTGATTTATAGGTAATAAAGGCTTTACATGCAAAGTGGGATCAGGCCAATTGTCAAGCTAACTTAAGAGCTAGATGTGAAGCACGAAGGAAAGATTCAGACCAAAGTAAAGATCCAGCCCAAGCGTGAATTCCAGAGAAGATCAAAAACAAAGAAAGAAAAAAAAGAAAAAAAGAAAAAGAAGCCCAAGATTCAATCCAACGTGGATGAAGGGTGCAAGGAAACGAAACTCAAATCAAGCAATTCTTACACAGTCAACGTGGTGGGCTTTAGGGTCTAAATCAGTAATTGACTAATTGTATTGTTGTTGTGGGCCTCTTGATTTTTTCACCAAAACATCTACTTAGGAAGTACTTACTTTTGGGCCACGTTGGTTTTAATAAAGAACTTTTAGGTCTTAGCCACTTAGAACCGTAAACAAACTAAGTTGTTCATGAACAATTTGGGCTCACTTCGATAAAAAGCTCGTTCATGTTCATTTGTTTACAAATAAGCCAAGCTTGAGCCTTAGTTTTAGGCTTGTTTGATAAACAAGTTGAGCTCAAGTAAAAAAAATTGTTTGTGAACAAGATCGTGAATAATAGGGCTCAATACAAAACATGCTGAGTTTAAGCTTGTTTATAGCTTGATATATATTTACTAAATAAACTTATTAGTATGACATTACATATATGTTTTGAAATGTTAATTTATAGCTTGTTTATATATATATATATATATGTTTTGGAATGTTATTTTATTTAGATTGTGAAGATTATAGTTGTACAAATGACAAATGTGGGTGTAAAAATTATATTTTGAACAATTACTCAAGCTATAGACAATAAATGATGATGGATGGATTTAATTATGTAAAGTTGTAATTTAAACAAATTCTAATCACGGGTGTTAGAAGCATGATAAAATGAGTATATTATATATATATATATATTTGTTTACTTGATTTTTGGTGATATAAGCATTTGTTGATGCAATTTTTTTGGATCCCAAGCTAAAAAGCTTGACTTCAGCTCGAGTTTGAGCTTGATATTAAGCTCAAGCTTGGCTTGACTAATTAGTTAAGCCAAGCCAAGCCGAGCTCAAACTTTTTAGTGTTCTCACAAGCTCGAGTTCAAACATTATTTTTAGGCTTGTCTTAAGCTCAAACCAAGCTTGAGCATTTGATTTTTATTGACGAGCCATGCTCAAACACACAGTACTACTCGACAAAGCTTGGCTCGTTTACAACCCTATAGCCACTTATGGGAATGTAAGTATAAATAGAGGGAAATAAGAAATATTGGGGGTGGTTAGAGGAGAGCTGAAACGCAGGCTAGAAGAAAGCTGAAACAGAGGATCGCGAAGGCTAAAACACAGGAGCTGCATGTGGCTTTTTGCTTCACCCTTTCTTTATGCTAGAACTGTAATTTTTCTCTTTCATTCTAGTTAGTAGTTTGATTGTCTAGTTTAATGTTCAATATTTATTTTTTGTGTTTTATTTCAACTACCATGAGTAGCTAAATTTTCAATTAAAGTTGAGGATGAAACCTTCTTAAAGATTATCAATTTTATTTATGTGATTTGATTTTTCTCAAAATAGTTGTTCTTTAATGATTTAAATTGTTCTTGCTTCATTACAATTAACTAAGATTGGATTCCTAATATGAGTTCAATCAAGTTTTTCTCATGATTTTGGATTTATCGTAATTAATTGAATGCTTGGTTTATTATTGCTTGATAAATTGGATATCTTTTGTGATTTGTTTGGTTATGGATACAATTGATGATTTGATTTTATACTTAGGAAGTGAAGAAGATCATGCTTTAGATTTTTAAAACAAAGGATTTTAATGAGATATTTTCCATGATAGCAAGAATGATTTCTAGATTATCACGCAATAGTTGGGAAAAATTAATGATCATAAATATATACCGATATTGTTTACAAGGCGGATTCCAAAACCTTAATTCCTTTCTCTAAATTGTTTAATCTCTTTACTGCTTTTGTATTATATCTTTTGCTTAGTTTAATTATTTGCTTAGCTTTATTTAATTTCAAAACAATCAATTTTTATTAAACTAGATTAGGATTAATTTAGTTAAGATTTGATTAATGTTCCTACGTTCATACAAGTCTCTATGGATTCGACCTCACTCTTGTCAAACTATACTTCAGTATGGTTTGTACACTTGCAAGTTCTTTAAAATTTCACAACAGAAAGCTTAAGTACATCAACAACATAGTGAGATATAGCTAATGAACTTATCTTGAGATATGGCTAAGTTCCTTTTGGTGTTGTTTTTGCAACATGTTAAAATCCAATTTTGCCAAGTTTAGTAGAACTTTATTACATGAAGCAATTTCTTGGTAGATAGAAAAGTAATGTCTTGCCCCTACCCTTGGCAAGGATTTTAGAATATGCCAATTTAAGGCACTACTTACTTGTGTGGCAAAAGGAGGGCTTAAGTTAATCATCATCGATTTGAGGTGAGAGGTAGTAAACTTAAGTGTTTCATCAAGCATATTTCTCCATGCACCCTCATGTGTGTAGCTTCATACAAGCTTAACATTCCTCGCACATCTTTAATAAGAGATTCCTTGAAGTTTACTCTATTGTCCTTGAATTTATTGAAGACATCTACTTTACCACCCCACACAAGACATGCACCAACCATTAGTAGATGATATAAAACATGTTTTATATTTTTGAAAGCAAAGAGTTCGATTAAACACTTGGCTTCATTTATCAACAAGAGAATAAGAGATAAACTACAAGTTCATTAAGCATATTGTTTCTTAATACAATGACTATATTGATTATTGTTACTAAAAATTAAATTAATCATATTAGTTTAGGACAATTATATGTTTACATTGTACTATCAATGTAAAGTAAGATTTACATTGTTTATTAAATAAATGTGTACAATTTTGTACACATTTGCAAGAAGTGTACAATATGATAAACATTTGCTTAAAAGTGTACAATGTTATACATATTTGTTTAGAGGCAATGTAAATTTTACATTATAATACAATGTAAATTAAGAATTTTCCATTAGTTTATTTTAAATTTGTTAAGCTTTAAATGAGTTTTTTCTAAGTTTTAAGATGAACAAATTTCTACTTTTATTGTTGGCTTACTATTTTTTATCCTCCAGATTTTAGATAAAATTGATTTGTTGTTGGAATTTTTATTTTGTGTACCAAGATTTTATTAAAAGGATTATATAATTTAAGCTTATTTCAGTTAGGCTTAAAAAAAAATTTAAGGCCAAGATGTTAAAAATATTATTTTATGAGGGTTAAATAAAAGTAAATAAATAAATTATATATTAAAAAAAACAATTGCCAGCTCAAGGGTTCAATTGAACCCCTAAACTATACATAGCGCCGCCCATTCAATCATATTAATCAATCTCTAAGTGTCAACGTACATGTGCTACACCATTGCACACTCTTGGTGCGGTGGTCACTCCACAAGTATTAGTGCTTATAGGGTGTGAGGGGCAAGGGCAGGATTTAAGTCTCTCGGAGAGAGCTTCACACATATATACACTTAAGTTAGACTAAAGTAAAATTCTATCTATCTCGAAAATAAATGTACATGTGCTATGGATACTGATAAGGGTGTTTTTGGTAATAAAATTGGGGCCCATAGGAGAACCATCGACTTCCTTAGGAATCGACAGCCATGAGGATAGTTCAGAAACAGAGCCGACGGTGCATCTCCCTACTTGACCGACGAAGGATCCCCTAATTGAAGGAATTCCCTAGCTGACGGGGACGAATACCAACGGGTGCCATATGGCCTTGCATGGCCTTAGGTGGCCTTATGCAGCCCTACGTGGTCTACACACATTCATATATGGAAACATTTTGTGTACCATGAACAAAGACTACCACATGATTTTCACCTTCCCAAAATGGAGAATATCCTTAAGATTTCGATAACATTAACTTCACCCTCTCCCCATAAGGAAAATCCCCCTATTCTCGAGATTTAGGGCTCTTCCCCACCACTATATAAACAACAGTTCTGTTCCTTTCTGAGATATGTAGAAAATCCCTAGCTCTCTCACTATAGAGTTCTTAGAGATTTTTCATTCACCAACTTAACTTTTGGCTGGTACCACATCGGTGCCTTCTATTTGGTTCTTATTTTCTTATTCTGCAGGTATCCATCAGCATGATCTGGAGCGACCAAATCACTGACAATTTTTGTTCATCATCAGATATATTACATTTCTAATTAAGATTTGAAAGTGTTGTTATCAATGCTTCATGATTCACTTTGCCATTGATGACTTTTGTACTTGTTAATTAGCTAGTTAGTCAAATTTCCAATTTTCATGACCAAATTCACATGTTTAGATCATTAACAATTTTTTTTTTTTTTTTTTTAATTTTAAATCACATGCTTAAGTTAAAGGATTACAAGAAATAATGAAATGTTGTGAACGTAGTTTTTAGTGACTGAATCACGTTAATTTCTTCAATGATTCCTTTTCATCTACTTTTTTTCCTCAATATTTCATTATTATGTCAAAGCAATGATGTCGAGTTGAATCTTGTCTCTATTCTAGCTCCTACTCAAAAATTAAAAAAGTCACAATTTAGGCCTTACTTAGTGCGGAGAGTTTAAATTGACATTGGTGAGGAGCTATTAGAATAATGATTAAGTGAATAAAATAACTTTTTTTTAATCACCTTAGGTTTTTGGGATTTTCAATATCTACAATTAAAAGAACTAATCCTTATTTTTTCTAAATTGCATATTGAAATTTAGAGCTCAAATATAAACTAAATAAAAACAAGTTTAAAACTGCAAAAAAAAAAAAGAAAAAAAAAAAGAAAAAGAAAAAAGAAGAAGATAAATATTAATATGTAGAAGAGACAAAGTGCGTTTGTAATGGCTTTGCCCCAACTGTGTAGATATTGTCCACTTTGGGGCCCATGCCTCTCACAGTTTTGTTATCCCTCAAAGCACACTGTAATGGGGGAAAATGCCTCTACACATTAAAGGAATGTCACTCCTTATAAGTACATCCTCATGTGCTTCCTTAGGCGATGTGGGATTCCATGGATTACAAGACCCTTTTTTGGGTCACTACAATCCACCCCCCTTATGGGCACACACGTCCTCACGTGTAGGACCCACACTTTCGGCTAGGGCATGGCTCTGATACCATCTGTGACTGCCTTGCCCCAACTGTGTAGATATTGTCCACTTTGGGGCCCATGCCCCTCACGATTTTGTTCTCCCTCAAAACACACAGCAGCGGGAGAAAATGTCTATACACATTAAAGGAATGTCACCCCTTATAAGCACATTCTCATGTGCTTCCCTAGGCGATGTGGGATTCCATGGATTACAAGACCCCTTTTTGGGTCAGTATAGCGTTGTCGCATTGAATAATTTGTTCATTGTTAGAACACATGCACAAGAAACATATATTAATTACTGTGGATTAACAAAGCAGAGTTCTACAAAATGGAATCGTATGAGAAAAGCAATGTAGAAATAATTCTCACACATTAATCACCTATTGAAACAATATTTATTCCGAAAAAACATTGGGCTCCTAAATTTTAGAGTAATTTGGAGTTCAAGTAAAATTTTCACTCTAGGCACTTACACATTCATTTTATATTGACTTCGTAGGACAGTTTATCAGATCTTTATTTAAGGAACCAACTTAGTTATAATTTTGTGCTCATAATGAGCACTAACACCAATATCTTCAAACTGGTACTGGATTAACAAGCATTGAGGTGATACCCTCTACCACCACTCCTCCAAGATGTGTGTATACATCTTCATCCTTGTAGAGTAAATCAATAACTCGTGTAAGATTGACAACACGTGTAAGGAGAGGTACTGGCACTTCAGTAGGTCTAATACACTCTTTGTTTATATCTTTCCATGCATTCACGATTTGCTTTTGAAATTCGTTATGTACCTCTTGCTTTGAGACACCATATTGCTTCATGTAACACTGGACGCTCGAGGCAACGTGCTCTCTCTCTTGCTCAAACTATAAAAAAACAAATTCCTAAAATATGTAATAAGTGTCATTTTTTGTTAGACCTAAATGGATTTGTGGATCCATTTGAAATGAATCAATTTCTTGCTTTAAATAGTAAAAATTTACGGGTGTATCTAATTCGATGTTATTTAATATTTTAAAAGACCTAACAATTTATACACTATTTACTAGATTCAAGAACAAAATTTGAACCATGTCATCAATTCGTAGACGTGGATCTAATTCCTTGTAGTACTGAACTAGTCTCTCATATACATTATTGAAGTAAAAATACTGGAAAAAGAAAGAAAATAGTTATTACGAGTGAATTTGTATATTCTCTATATTTTTGAAAATTTTTGTACATATTGCATGGAGGAGGATCTTTTAATTGGATTAAAATTGTGATACTGCGAATGGATTGGATATTGATTAAGTATGTATTGTGCAGGTGTGTGTTGAGTTCAACATTAGACATATATTGGGTTGACTAGGGATTTATAATAACTACAAGAAACATAATTATGACTAGACTAATTGTTTTAAGGTGTAGCACAAATGTAACTTAACGATTTTTATCAAGTTTTTAAAGAAATAAAGAATAATTAACATCCCTTGATTTTAGTCACAATGCTCAACAAGATCCACTAATAATATGTGCTATATAACATTTGCTAAATGTACCTCATTGGAAACAATATCATCCTGAAAGCTCGAAAATGTGTTGAAAACACACGAGCGGTTTAGACCCCCAAATTAAAATTATGGCTTGTGTAAAGTTGTAATTTACAACTATGTTTTGTTGGCTTTTATTCCGTGCCAAATTTGATTGTAATTGAGTTCAATCGTTTAAAACCCTGTATTTGTTGTGGGATTTGTTGTAAGGGTTGTGTGTTAGAGAGAGTGTTTGAAGACTCAAGCATTTGAAGAACTGAAGATTCTCGCGGGTATCTCGCGACCTAGCTTCCCGCGAAGTGATCCATGTGCCAGGCACATGCTGGAATGCGAAGAGTCAGGCCAGGTGGAGACAACTGTGTCTCGCGAGTATCTCGCGGGTAAGGCCTTCCCGCGAGACACCCGCGAGACTAGCTGTTCTGCCAGCCTGGACTTTTTGAGTCACACCTTTTGCACCTCTCCTATATATACCATCATTACCCACAATTGTTGAGGTATGCTTCAGAGAGAAAACCCTAGCCAAACACATTGGTAATTAGAGATTGTCTTCCCCACCTTTCTCTATACATTTGTTTGTGGTATTTCCTCAACCCTTCCCTCTCCATTATCCATATCCTTGAGAGGTTGATAGCCCAAACACTTACCACACCTTGTGAGTGCTGTGTGACGTTTTTGGTGCTGCTGGGAAGCATTGGAAGAAGCCTTGAATGGCAGATGCAACATGGAGCTTGTTGCGGGATCCGGATAACTAGGACAAGACACGGTTCCGAGAAGCCTTGTTGGAGTAGGAGCTTGGAGGGCTTAGGTACAGCGGGTAGACTAGGCTTGGAGGGTCTTTTGCTAACCCATGTATCCCAACTGATTGTCTAGTGGATCGATTTCCGCTTGGAGGGCGGCGGAGAGGTTTTTCGCCGAGTTCTTCGGTTTCCTCTTCGAGAACACGTCTCGGTGTTTTCTGTGTTTGCATCCTTCTTCCCTACTCTTGTTTAATTCCATTATACTGCTGTGTTGCTTAGTTCTTGGATTAGAGTAGTTACTTGTTCATCCGCTCGCTTTTACACTATTCCGCACTTTGTATTAAAGTTGTGTAAAATCTATTGAGCCGTAATTTTAATTTGGGGGTCTAAACAGCTCTTGTGTTTTTCAACACATTTTCGAGCTTTCAATTGGTATCAGAGCAGGTACACTTGCTGAGGTGTAATTACCTAAAGTGTGATCCTTGACCCCTTGGTGTTGTTTGGATAGTGTCCTTGTTAAAATCAACATGAAGGGAAGCAAAGGTGTGTGTGATAAAGACTCTGTCAGTAATTCTGAATTCTGTTCTAGTAATGTGGTTTTAGAGCTTTTTAAGACAAAGAAACATGCTAGAATTTTCTGTCACATGCTAAGATCACTAGTACATAGAAACCATGATGTTCATAATAGCTTGTGTGAGTCAAAGGCTTTAGTCTATAAATATGAGAGAAGAAATAAACACTTGTGTGATGAACTTGATCATCTAAGAGGAAAACTTCACTCATCCTTGAATGAAATAAAAGAAAAAGAGTCTTGCTTCGAGGGCCAAGAGTGTCTCTCTCATGCGTGTCTTTTTGTTCACACCGCTTTGAAAGTTTTTAATTCATGTTTGTGGTACCTTGACAGCGGTTGTTCAAAACATATGACTGGAGATAAGTCTTTGTTCAAAACACTTAAAGAGAAGGAAGATGGCTTTGTGACGTTTGGAGATGGTAGTCACTCACAAGTTCTTGGAAAGGGAACGGTGGACATTCCGGGGCTGCCACTGCTGAATGACGTGCTGTACATTAAGGGATTGAAGGTGAACTTGCTGAGTATCACTCAAATCTGTGATGATGACTTCCTAGTTCAATTCTCCAAGAAAGGATGTCTAATCTCGAATGAAGAAGGTGTTAAAATTCTGAAGGGGCTTAGAACCACCGACAACTGTTATGGGGTCATTCCCAAACCAAGCATAGCATGTCGGAGTGCCCGGGTAAATCTCTTGGAGTTGTGGCATCAACGTTTTGGACATGCAAATTATAAACAAGTGGCCAAAGTCTCCAAGCTTGAAGCAGTGGTTGGTCTACCAAAGTTTGGGAAAATTGAGAAGAATATTTGTGGTTCATGTCAATTAGGAAAACAGACAAAGTCAAGCCATCCGAAAGTGAGTGTGATTGCAACATCTCGCCCGTTAGAGTTACTGCATGTGGATCTCATGGGTCCAACAAAAACAGAAAGCATGGGTGGAAAACGATATATTATGGTGGTGGTCGACGATTTCTCAAGGTATTCTTGGGTGGACTTCCTTAGGGAGAAATCAGAGGCATGTGATAAGCTGAAAAAATTGTGCAAGAGGCTGATTAATGACAAAGGAGTACCTATTGTCAAGATCAGGAGTGACCACGGGAAGGAGTTTGAAAATGCGAAGTTTGATGAATTTTGCAATGAACAAGGCATCATGAAAGAATTCTCAGCCCCAAGGACTCCACAACAAAATGGAGTAGTAGAAAGGAAGAACCGAGTAATTCAAGAAATGGCTCGAGTAATGTTACTCAACAAAAACCTTCCACAGAAATTTTGGGCTGAAGCGGTGAATACGTCATGTCATATTGGCAATAGGATCTACTTCCGAGCTGGAACGAAGAAGACATCTTATGAAATTTGGAGAGAAAAGAAACCAAAGGTTAAATACTTTCGTGTCTTTGGGAGCAAATGCTATATTCTTAATGACAGAGAGAACCTTGGAAAATTCGATGCCAAGAGTGAAGAAGGGATCTTTCTAGGCTACTCTTTAAACAGCCGAGCGTATAGAGTGTTCAACAAACGCACCAAGACTGTGATGGAGTCCATAAATGTGGTTATCGATGACACCATAACTGAAAGGAATATTGATGAGGGTGAAGGATCTGACCACAAGAAGGGGGATGGTGAGGACAACATGTCACAAGCTGATGATATTGAGAAAGGATCACCGGAAAAAGAGACCACACCAACCATACCAAGAAGGGAGACTAGATTAGCACAAGGGCCTCCTAGTCCTCTTACCCCTCCGGAAGTTCAACCTCCAATCTCTCGAGATGAAGAACCTTCTACCTCCAAGAGACCGTCGTCAAGGGTAATTCTTAATCATCCATCCAGCAACATCATTGGTGATGTCAATGAAGGACTTCGGTTGAGAAAAGGACCAAAATACAGTGCAAATCATGTGACATATAATTGCTACCTTGCTCAATTCGAACCTAAGAAGGTAGAGGAAGCTCTTAATGATGAGAACTGGATAGAATCTATGCATCAAGAGCTACATCAGTTTGTTAGAAATGATGTATGGGAATTGGTTCCAAGGCCAAAAGATACTCATGTGATCGGCACCAAGTGGATCTTCAAGAACAAAACTGATGAAGACGGTGAGGTTGTTCGAAACAAGTCCAGGCTGGTAGCTCAAGGATATACCCAAGTGGAAGGCATAGATTTTGATGATTCGTTTGCACCAGTAGCAAGACTAGAGTCGATTCGAATTCTATTGTCCATCGCTTGTGTTATGGATTTCAAACTATACCAAATGGATGTGAAAAGTGCATTTCTGAATGGGTTTCTAACTGAAGAAGTGTTCGTTGAACAACCAAAGGGATTTCAAGATCCTCATTTTCCAGACCATGTACTGAGGTTGAAAAAGGCACTGTATGGGTTAAAGCAAGCACCACGAGCATGGTATGATCGTCTCACAACATACTTGTTGGATCGTGGATTCATAAGAGGTCAAGCTGATCGAACGTTGTTTGTAAAGAGAGATGAGAAGTCGCTCCTGGTTGCTCAGGTATATGTGGACGACATTGTGTTTGGATCTACACTTGATCATTTAGCTCTTGAATTCTCCAAAGAAATGAAAAAGGAGTTTGAAATGAGTATGGTGGGGGAACTAACCTATTTCCTAGGACTTCAAGTGAAGCAACGGAAAGATGGGATATTCATATCTCAAGAAAAGTACGCCAAAAATCTCGTTAAAAGATTTGGTCTAGACTCCAAGAAGCACACCTTCACCCCAATGAGCTCCTCGTCAAAGCTAAGTAGGGATGCTGCAGGTGTAGAAGTGGATCCAACACTCTATCGGAGCATGATAGGAAGTCTCTTATATCTCACTGCCAGCAGACCAGACATTGCCTTCAGTGTCGGCGTATGTGCTCGATTCCAGGCAGCCCCCAAAGAGACACATTTAACAGCAGTCAAAAGAATCATCCGATACATAAATGGGACATCTGATTATGGAATTTGGTACTCAAGAGATTCAAATGAATGCCTAGCCGGATATTCTGATGCTGACTGGGCCGGGTGTGTTGATGATAGGAAGAGTACCTCCGGTGGGTGTTTCTATCTTGGGAACAACTTGGTGTCATGGATGAGCAAGAAGCAAAATTCAGTCTCTCTATCGACAGCCGAAGCTGAATACATAGCTGCTGCAAGTGCTTGTGCTCAATTACTGTGGATGAAGAAGCTCCTTCATGATTATGGAATCACTCAAGACACGATGTGTGTGTACTGTGATAACACAAGTGCCATAAATTTGTCAAAAAATCCAGTTCAACACTCGAAATCAAAGCATATCGAAATCCGGTATCATTTTATTCGAGACTTGGTGGACGAAAAGATTGTGCACTTGGAGTTTGTCAACACTGACAATCAGAAGGCAGACATATTCACAAAACCTCTCGATGGCCCTAAGTTTGAGTCTTTGCGTAAGACCATCGGCGTCGGTATCATTCCTTGAACTCTATCTCTTGTGTGAACCTACACTGCTCTTGGTTGCATACTTGTTAGTATGGTTTCACATATTTTGTTTTAGATGTTTATGTTTCTTGTTTTGGTCCACAGTTATCTGTTGGTCTTATTCTTGTTGTTTTGTTTTGGGTGTGTTTCAAAACTTCAAAAACCCATAAAAATTATAAAATCTAAAAAGTTTGATCACTTTGTTGAGTTTTGTCTCAAAACATGTTTTTGCCTTGTACCTTTGTACTTATGGCTTTGTGCATTTAACGAGCTTAGCTTGTCCCTCATGCACTCATATCATAGTGGAAGAAATTCTGAAATCTATGTGACGGTTGTAAATAGATCTTCAACCTTGTCATGAATGATTAGTGAATGGTTGTGTTGATCTTGATACATGCATAGACTCATGCCTATATATCTTCCCACTTTTATTTTTCTTGCTTAAAAGAGCTCTCTAAATGTAAATCTCCAAATGAAAAGAGATATAGAGCTGCAAAAGCTTGTCGCACAAACTAGTATTCGACTAGGAAAAAGGGAAAGCGACCAAAATAAAATGTATGATGCCCAAAAAGCCAAAGGCTATCTCATCAAATGAAATATCAAAAATTTCAGGCATCTTTCTCTAAATGTGATTCTCTTTGCTCAAAAGTTGCAAATGAAGTGTTAAGAATGGAGCCAAATGAAAAGCTTCAATGAATTGTTATCAAGTACGTGTGGGAGGTCATATATGCATGTTTCCATAATTGAGATAGGTCACATAATCTAGTGCTAGTTGTGTATGCCTTGATTGAATTGATCATTGAAGCCTCACATTGGACTAAGGACTATCTCATTTTTGATATCCACACACAACACACAAGTCTATGTTCTATGAATGTCATAATCATTTGTGTGATTGTACTTGATTAAATGTGTTTCACATGCTCAATCTTTGTTGATCAAATCCAAAAAGATTTTTGTGAGTTTTATTTGTTTTTGAAAGTGAGTTTACACTTTCGTGTGTTTCTTTTTGGTCAAAATGCATTTTGTGTGTTTTTCTTCAGAAAACTGGTTCAGGGGTTATTTCGCGACTGTCTCGCGACTGTCTCGCGACCAACAGCTTCTCGCGAAATGCGGTTTGGCAAAAACTGAGTTTTTCTTAAAATCAGACAGAGAATCTCGCGACTGTCTCGCGACTGCGTCGCTACTTAGCGCTTCTCGCGAAAATTTTGTGCTTCAGTGGCACCTTTCGCGGTTGTCTCGCGACTGTTTCGCGACTCTCTTACCCGCGAAAATCGCGTGTTTTCAGTTTTATAGGGCTGATGTGATAGTTGTTTCAAAACATAAAAACTTCCCTCCCTAAAATTTTTTTTCGAACCTCTCTCAACCCAACTCACTATTTCATCATATCCCCTTCCAAATCAAGCATTTTTCTGCATTTTCTTCTTCAAGGTATGTTAATTAACCTTTTCCCTCTAAGTTTCTACTTAGATTTTGCAGAATATGTGGTTAGGTTTTTGTTTATTGGGTATTTTCGTTTCTTTGGGTTGTTTTACAAAATTGTGTGAAGTTTGTGTCTTATTTTTGATTGGGTTCTGTTGCATTTGATCTTGTTGCATCTATGTTGGCCCCTTGTGGCATTTTATCATGTATTTAGGCAAGATTTTACCATGTTCATGCATTGCTCACACTTCAAGTGTTCTTTTGCACATCAGGTGTTTGATAAAATGTCCGATTGACATTTTTGTGCCTAATTGAAATCAAGTGATTTCAATCTGAGGATTCTCACTCCATTTGGTCATTGAGTGTATGTGTCTAACACTTTACTCATTCTGCACTTTCCTAGGCACACTGAGACACTCCTCATGCATATCACCTACACACACATGCCCAGTTACTTCGGTTTATGCACTGTGTGTCTGTCAATCATCATACACGGCACTACATTTGTCTTGGAACTAACTTGAATCTAATCAAACTCTGTGCTATGTTTTGTGTGCTGTGCACATGTTTCCTGGTATCTTTGGGTGCTCTTTTGCACAGATGTCTCCATTCAAGACTTCAGCTGTGAAAGGTGGCAGCAACAAAGGGAAAGAACCAATCATCGATGTTGATGAAGACTCCCCGAGACCAAAGAGAGCTCGTGCTTCAACTGGAACTTTTGATCCTAGCCTGTTTCGCTCTCATGCTGCTTTTGAATCCTATAAAAATCTCTTCCGCGATGCTCCTTTGTTGGTTGAAAGAGCTGTGGATCAGTCATCTCTGTTGGATACTCAAATTCCCACTTGGTTCGCCACCAAAGACTGGAATTTTCTTCTCTCCGATCTTGAAGATGCATATGAGAACATGGTGAAAGAGTTCTATGCAAATGCTGTGGTTGAAGGAGAAGTGATCAAGTGCTGGGTTAGAGGAAAGCGGTTCTCCATCACCCCGGTTTATCTTTCCGAGATTCTTCACATCAACCGGCCCATACTTCCAATCCCACCTGTATATGATGAGCTGGTTCCATCTGAGGGCACACTTCGGAAAGCATTAGGAGATACTTTAGAGTTCTCCTCCAGCAGATCATCAATCAATGTGGCCTCACTTTCTCCAGAATTAAGGCTTCTGTCAATGATCATGTGCAACAATCTCTATCCGTTGTCAAGCACAGGTTATATTAACCTTGGTCGAGCATTATTCCTTCATGATCTGGTATCGGATGAGGAAATTGATGTATGCTCCCACATCTTCCACATACTAGCTAAGACGGTGAACCGAACTGCCTCAAGGAATTGCATTCCCTTTGGTCGTCTTATTTCTCGGATTTTAAAACTCAAAGGTGTGCGTCCCTCTGCTGATGAGCACACTTTTCCTAGGCCAAGTCCAATTAACGGTCGTACCCTTCAAGCAAGTCTGAGTCACACCAAGAAGAATGTCAAACAAGAACATCATGCTTCTCATGGTACCTCAAGTTCTACTTCTCATTCCTATGATGACAAGTTTGACACCATCATGGGTGCACTTCAAGATCTCAGCACCAAACTTTCTGGACTTACTCAGATCATGTACTCCCAACACTCCCGTCTGGATAAACAGCTAACCTCCATCGAAACTCAGATGGATGAAATTCAAAGAAAGTTGGAAGAGAATGACAACTAGCTATTCCATGACAAAAAGGGGGAGATGATGTCATCGACAGGGGGAGTGTAATGATAGGGGGAGATGATGTCTTTTTGTTTACTAGCTAATCTTAGACTTTATTTCAGTATATTTTCAGAACTGTGTGTTTATGTTCTATGCTTTGTGGCATATATGCTATGTGGCACTTTTTGTATGTACCCATGTTGCTTTTGTAAGCTTTAAGGGTTTGTTTCATGCATTATTTGTAGGTCTTTGTGGTTTGTGCCATGCATTTGCAATACCTTGCCTATGCAACCTTCATGCATGCTTGCTTGTTGTTCAATGTCATGCATTTTACTTCAAGTACATCACTCTTGTGCCCATGTAGGATTGTTCCTAGATGCATATACGTTCTATGCATTGGTTGAGTGATGAACACTCGTGTGCCCTAGTAGGATTGTTCCTAGATGCAAATACTTCGTGTATTTCGCATTGGTTGAGTGTTGGAATTGCAAGTGACTCTCTTCAATTGAGCGTATCTTCTTGCAAATCCGGATGTTCGTTCCATGTGTGAATGAGCATAGTAATTTCTTCTGTATAGTGATTACTTGTTTGATCTTGCCATGATCTAGTGTTTCTATTTCGTTTTGCTCGATCATGCTATTATTGCTCCATATGTTTTCAAGTTTTCTGCATACAATGATGTTATTGTGTTGTTGTGTTTCAGGAGTTACTTGTTCATATGTCTCAAGAGCTTATCAGAATCTAGAATTAGGTGTGAGTGAGTTTTGCCTTTGTTCCCAAACTCACGGTTAAGTCTAGAGTCTGTTTTAGGGTTTTGTCACGGAATAGCCAAAGGGGGAGATTGTAAAGTTGTAATTTACAACTATGTTTTGTTGGCTTTTATTCCGTGCCAAATTTGATTGTAATTGAGTTCAATCGTTTAAAACCCTGTATTTGTTGTGGGATTTGTTGTAAGGGTTGTGTGTTAGAGAGAGTGTTTGAAGACTCAAGCATTTGAAGAACTGAAGATTCTCGCGGGTATCTCGCGACCTAGCTTCCCGCGAAGTGATCCATGTGCCAGGCACATGCTGGAATGCGAAGAGTCAGGCCAGGTGGAGACAACTGTGTCTCGCGAGTATCTCGCGGGTAAGGCCTTCCCGCGAGACACCCGCGAGACTAGCTGTTCTGCCAGCCTGGACTTTTTGAGTCACACCTTTTGCACCTCTCCTATATATACCATCATTACCCACAATTGTTGAGGTATGCTTCAGAGAGAAAACCCTAGCCAAACACATTGGTAATTAGAGATTGTCTTCCCCACCTTTCTCTATACATTTGTTTGTGGTATTTCCTCAACCCTTCCCTCTCCATTATCCATATCCTTGAGAGGTTGATAGCCCAAACACTTACCACACCTTGTGAGTGCTGTGTGACGTTTTTGGTGCTGCTGGGAAGCATTGGAAGAAGCCTTGAATGGCAGATGCAACATGGAGCTTGTTGCGGGATCCGGATAACTAGGACAAGACACGGTTCCGAGAAGCCTTGTTGGAGTAGGAGCTTGGAGGGCTTAGGTACAGCGGGTAGACTAGGCTTGGAGGGTCTTTTGCTAACCCATGTATCCCAACTGATTGTCTAGTGGATCGATTTCCGCTTGGAGGGCGGCGGAGAGGTTTTTCGCCGAGTTCTTCGGTTTCCTCTTCGAGAACACGTCTCGGTGTTTTCTGTGTTTGCATCCTTCTTCCCTACTCTTGTTTAATTCCATTATACTGCTGTGTTGCTTAGTTCTTGGATTAGAGTAGTTACTTGTTCATCCGCTCGCTTTTACACTATTCCGCACTTTGTATTAAAGTTGTGTAAAATCTATTGAGCCGTAATTTTAATTTGGGGGTCTAAACAGCTCTTGTGTTTTTCAACACATTTTCGAGCTTTCAGCTTGGTTGTTTTTTACACTAACTTAACTATAAGTGCGGAATAGTGTAAACACAAGCGTATAGGCAAGACAACTACTCTAATCCATATTTAAAGCAACACAGCAGTAAAAATGAAATTAACAAGAGTAGGGAAGAAGGATGCAAACACAGATAACACCGAGACGTGTTATCGAAGAGGAAACCGAAGACCTCGGCGAAAAACCTCTCCGCCGCCCTCCAAGCGGTAATCGATCCACTAGACAATCAGTTGGGATACATGGGTTAGCAAAAGACCCTCCAAGCCTAGTCTACCCGCTGTACCTAAGCCCTCCAAGCTCCTACTCCAACAAGGCTTCTCGGAACCGTGTCTTGTCCTAGTTATCCGGATCCCGCAACAAGCTCCATGTTGCATCTGCCATTCTAGGCTTCTTCCAATGCTTCCCAGCAGCACCAAAACATCACACAGCACTCTCAAAGGTGTGGTAAGTGTTTGGGCTATCAACCTCTCAAAGATATGGATAATGGAGAGGGAAGGGTTGAGGAGATACCACAAGCAATTGTATAGAGAAAGATGGGGAAGACAATCTCTAATAACCAATGTGTTTGGCTAGGGTTTTCTCTCTGAAGCATTCCTCAACAATTGTGGGTAATGATGGTATATATAGGATAGGTGCAAAGGGTGTGACTCAAAAAGTACAGGCTGGCAGAACAGATAGCCTCGCGGGTGTCTCGCGGGAAGGCCTTACCCGCGAGATACTCGCGAGACATAGCTGTCTCCACCTGGCCTGACCTTTCGCATTCCAGCATGTGCTTGGCACATGATTCACTTCGCGGGATGCTAAGTCGCGAGACACCCGCGAGAATTCTTCATTCTTCAAATGCTTGAGTCTTCAAAACACTCTCTCTATCACACAACCCTTACAACAAGTCCCACAACAAATACAGGGTTTAAACGATTGAACATAATTACAATCAAATTTGGCACGGAATAAAAGCCAACAAAAACACAGTTGTAAATTACAACTTTACACATCCATTAGCCTGGTTATGATTGATGCTGCTCTAACAATCTTTGGCTCCTTGATGACCCATTCCAATGCTTCCTTTGTCACGATATCTCCCATGCCAATAAAAGATATGGTGCTAAGCGCGGGGTAAGCAGAAGATATTAGTGCATTACTCATATATTCCTCCATTGTGGGAATATATTTTTCTTTCAACCATACGGCTTCTTCAAAGTAGGCTTGAACAAGTTTTTTCATCTAGTTACATTAACATATAAAACAATGATAGCTATAAAATGAGAATTAATGGGAAAAAAATAGAGTGGTTTCAAGTGAATTAATAGTGTCTTACTGCAACTTTTGCGTAGTAAACACAGTATAATCTTCCACCCTTGCACATCTCTTCTTCAATTTCTTCAAAAACATCCAAGAGTATTTTATAACACAACTTCATGTATTTTGGGAGTTGGTCTATGCAACTTATATCCCACCTGAAATTTAAACGTTAGAATCATGTTTGCAATCTTGACTTTAACCTAAAAATTTTAAAAATAGGGCAGGGCCGGCTTCATGTATTTTAGGGCCTAAATTGATATATATATATATATATCAATTAAGTAATAATTTTTTATTATAAAATTATTCTGCTTGGTTGTTTAATTAGGTGAAAAATTATGAATTAAATTGTTTTATTCAAGTTTTCTAACATCTATTTTTAAATTAATAATATAGTTAAATCGCTTAATATTTTTAAAAATGTTATATTTAATTGATTTTTTTTCACAAAATCAAATTTTAAATTTGTCAAAAACTACTATATATATATATATATATATATTCCCCCCACCATAAAACTCATGCTACAGCACCCCCAAAACTATGAATGGCTGAATGGGCAATGTCAAAAACGGTGAATGATGAACAATATAATAAATATGAATTGTGTAAAAGCTTAAAGCTAAGCTAAACAAGAGTGACTGAATAAATCTATTTTATTAGGATAAAACATTGGTCTCTTTCTTTATCTCCTATAAAAACAAGGAGAGAGAGAGAGAGAGAGAGAGAGAGAGAGAGAGAGAGAGAGAGAGAGAGCTAAACCAAACCTAAAAGGAACAAAAAAGAAGGTCCAATGTTGCTACAAAGAAGCTTAAATTACTTTTTATGCTTTATATGGAGAGAGTGGCAAAATTTCCAGCAATACGTACCCAAAAAATTGAGGTTTGAGATTTCTTTTTTTTTAATTTGTAGATTTCAATTTTGTTTTGTTGAGAGAGAAAGAGAGAGTAAGTGATTTTCTAACTTCTATGTGTGGAACACTATGAGTTCTATACTCTAAAACTTTCAATGAATAAAATCAATTGTCAGTTATACTTTGAAAGAAGATAATTTTTTTTTTAAAAAAAAATAAAAGTGGTAATAGTTTTAGCGTTTTAATTTTTAAAGACATTATTTTTATCTATTGGCTAATATGGGCTTAATTAATATTTTTACAAGTAAAGATACATCCTTATTGGTAAAGATATGACCTTGAAAAATGGTATTCTCCATTTTACTAGAATTTGAGAAAATCCATTCCATGGTTACGATTTTATTTTTTTGATTTGATAGTGTATAGAATACTCCATCATTTAAAATTTTAAGTGATGTCGTAGTTGATACATCTTTAGATTTATAATATTTAATTTGAATCATGATATCAATCCATTTCAAATGCAGATGAAGAGGATCCTATATGCTGGCATTAAACCTCTTAATTGCGTCTGTGAAGAGCTCGAGTTCTTCATGTGTGCCATATGCATCATATATGTCATCTATGATTGACATAATGCAAATTGTTTTGGTAAGTATCCTCCGAGCAAGAGAGTATTGGGGTTCAAAGTACACTCCCAAAATCCAGAAGTATAACTCCACCATCCTATCTCGTGCAAAAGATAGGTTTGTCGCAACATCTATACCTTTCCACCACCTAAATTACAATTTCAACAAAAACTGGCTGGTCAAATCATGTCTAACGAAAGCTTAATTACAACACCAATGTAGTGAGATATAGTTAATGAACTTACCTTGAGATATGGCTAAGTTCCTTTTGGTGTTGTTTTTGCAACATGTTAAAATCCAATTTTGCAAAGTTTAGTAAAACTTCATTATGTGAAGCATTTTCTTGGTAGATAGAAAAGTATTGCCTAGCCTCTATCCTTGGCAAGCTTTTTCGAATAGGTCGATTTAAAGCATGGCTTACTTGTGTGGCAAGAGGAGGGCTCAAATTAATCGCCATTGATTCAAGGTGAGTGGTAGTAAACTTAAGTGCTTCATCAAGTATATCTTCTCCATGCACCCTCATATGTGTAGCTTCATAAAAGCTTAACATTCCTTTCACATTGTTAGTAAGTGATTCCTTGAAGTTTCCCGTATTGTCTTTGAATTTGATGAAGATATCTACTTTACCACCCAGCACAAGACATGCATGAGCTATTAGTATATGATATGAAAATAATGATGGAAGTGAATGCTTGATCATGAAAATTAACTTTTAGCTTGTTTATGGATATGTTTAGAATGAAAAGAGATGGAGGGAGAGATGAGGAGAATAGAGGGGAAGGATTTAAGGAAGCCGGAATATATTAAAATTTAGCAAATTCCAATCACCTTCCCTTCTCTCATCTCCCTCCATCCAAACATAGAGTGAGTTTTCTTAATAAACAAATAACCAACCAAAAGAGTGCTTACCACTTAAAATGTTATAACCTTGTTGTCTAAGTAATCGAAAATGAAGTGCAACGGTGTAAAGAGCATCATCACTTTCTTGGACATCACACGTATAATGATACCTGTGAATTTGTTGTAATACTTCATCAATCTCACCTTCAAAATGGTAAGACACTCCTAAGCATTGGATTGCATCAATCAACTCCAACTTTTCTAGAAGATTATCGATGGGAGCCATCAACATCCTTTGCACTTCTTCCTTCAACCCTTGGACTTGCTCTGAGTAATCAATGGTTTCCTAAAGTTGGAAATCGAAATAAAAAATTAACATGTTACCACTGTTTATAAGCATCTTTTGTCATTTAAAGATGATGTATTTTAAGACCATGACATTTGAATATTGGCTATGAAATGAATCGCAATTTATATTAGAATATTAATTTTATTATGTAGCCTAACATGTCAGGTGGAAGACATATATACCTCGGATTCATTAGAATAAGAGAGGAAATGGTCTCCCCATAAGCTTGGACGATAATTTGCTGACTGATGATGTACCTTAGCATCTGGATTTTGGGTTTGAGCAGTAGCCATGGAAATTTGGTGAGACATTTTGGGAGGTGAGAGAACAACTTAGTGTTGAAATGGTGCAATTAGCAAAAGCTTTAATGTATGCTTCTTGTCCTTCAAAAGACTGGCATGAGAGGAAGAGCTTATCTGCTTAGGTATTTATAGATATAGCTGACACATGCAATTTGGTTACGTTTGGTAAGTCTATTTGAGAATGCATTCCTTCATTTTTTTTTTTTAATAGATTATCTTTGGCGTTATTTTGGAACTTTTAGTGAAAGTTGATTTTTTTTTCAACCTTTAAGTAGGTATCTTGCATTAATTAACCACAGCTATAAAGCTTTATAATGATACAATTGACTATTGTATTTTCTAATTTTCTAGAAGCATGTAAGCAAAACTTATGGTAATAAAATTGTGGTCGATATGAAATTTGGAAGAGATTTTTTCAATTTTTCTTGGACTAAAAGAAAAATGAACAAACATATATCAGTGACATCTCCTCCCCTTTTCTCTTCTATCTTTGAGTTGGGAATCATAGTTTTCTCCTTTGTGATGTCATCTGAATGATATATGTGAAGATGGTTTACATGAATTTCATACTAAACTAAGTTAGTATAGGAATTTGAATGTAAAGATGTTAGAATTATTGCTAATAGCTTAAACTTTTTAGATGATGGGTAAATTAACATGGCACTAAAACAAGAGAGTCTTGAGTTCGATTCATTTTTTTACTTTACAATTAGTAATTTGTCAAAAGAGATGTCACTTTTAACGTCTTCATTTTTTAGATGCAAAACAGTTTGTCTTGTTTACATACCTTATCTTATTATTTTATCCAAAAACACAAGCAACTGTTATCAAGCCTATATTACATATGTACTTAATTAATGATAACTTTTCACGTAATATATATATATATATATACACACACCTCAGAGTCATTAGAATAAGAGAGGAAATGGTCTCCCCATAATGTTTGGAAATGGAGCAGAGGCTTAACTTAAGCCTTATTAATGTGTGCCTCTTGTCCTACAAAGTTCAAACACGACTAGCATGAACGAAAGAGATTATGCGCTTAGGTACTTATAGATACAGCTGCGGCACGTAATTAGAAACTCCCCTTCATAGACCTTTTTTTTGTGCTAATTAATCAATTACCTCTATATAGAATGCAAATTAGATAAGCTTCCTAACTCACCTAATAAGTGTTAAAGAATAGTTCACAAAAGCCATCCTCTCTTATCTAGAATTATATGCCCATGTTTCTTACGTGTTTTTCTCACAAATTGAAATGTCAAATCCCTACAAGTGGACAAAACCGTGCACAAAAGGACATATTGAGCAAGTGGGAGATGACAGGTACATGCATGCATTAACCACAGCATGGTCCACAGCTATAAAGCTTTATAACGATATTTTTCTGACATTTTAGAATTATGTGAGCATATGTAACTTATGGCAATAAAATTGTGGTCGATATGGAACTTGGAAGAATTTTTTCACAAATTGAAAGGTCATGGCCCTATACGTGTACATAGACAAAAACCCATGCACGAAAGGACAGATGACCTCCCAAAGTAAATCAGAGATGACAGGTCTATGTACACTTCCACAGGTGACTCTCACAGCATTTTGGGGGTGTAGATAAGGAGTAGTTGGCTTAAGCTTTTAATGGATGCCTCTTGTCCTTCAATCTCTAGCATGAAGGAAAAAGCTTGTGCGCTTATATGTACTTATATTACAACCGAGGCTTGTACTTAAAAATAATTGGAACCTTGCTGCCTGCATGGACAATTTTTTAACGATAACGATACAGTTGTATTTTCTGACTTTCCTGAAGCATGTGAGCAAAACTTATGGGTTATACAATTGCCAGCTCAAGGGCTCATTTGAACCTTAAACTATACATAGCGCCGCCCATTCAATCATATCGATCAATCTCTAAGTGTCAATGTATATGTGTTATACTATTGTGCACTCTTGGTGTAGTAATCACTCCACAAATATAAGTGTTTGTAGGGTGTGAGGGGTAAGGGTAGGGTTTAAGTCTTCCGGAGGGAGCTTTACATACATATACATTTAGATTAAACTAAAGTAAAATTCTATCTATCTCAAAAATAAATGTACATGTGCTTCGGATACGTTACATTTCTAATTAAGTTTGGTAATTGTTGTTATCAATGCTTCATGATTTATTTTGCCATTGATGACTTTTGAACTTGTCAATTAGCTAGTTAGTCAAATTTCCAATTTTTATGACCAAATTCACATGTTTAGGTCATTAACAAATTTTTTTTAAAAAATCACGTGCTTAGTGTTAAAAAGATTACAAGAAACAATGAAATGTTGTGAATGTAGTTTTTAGTGACCAAATCACGTTAATTTCTTCAGTGATTCCTTTTCATCTACTTTTTTTCCCTGATATTTCATCTACTTTTGATCCAGTGAAGTAATAATGTTCAGTTGAATCTTGTCTCTATTCTACCTCCTACTCAAAAATTAAAAATGTCATAATTTAGGCCTCATTTAGTGCGGAGAGTTTAAATCCATATTTGTGATGAGCTATTAGAATAATGATTAAGTGAATAAATAACTTTTGTTTTATCACCTTAGATTTTTGGGATTTTCAGTATCTACAATTGAAATTCAGAGCTCAAATATAAACTAAATGTGTGGGTTTGGATACCACGTTTCCAAACCCACATCTGCGTTTCTGTATTTTTTTTTTTTTCAATGCATGAATAGTAACATCACATGGATGCACTGTGCAGGAGACAATTTTCACTGTAGTAGCATTGTTCATGCATTTAAAAATATTAAAAATGGGTCCCACGGTACTATTAACACATTTTAAAATTATTTTGCTACAGTATTTTCAGTTTTCAGTTTTTAGTTTTCAGTTTCAGCTGTATCCAAATGGACCCAATAAAAACAAGTTTAAAACTGCAAAAAAAAAAAAAAAATGATAAATATTAATATGTGGAATAGAAAGAGTGCATTGTCGCATTGAATAATTTTTTCATTGTTAGAACACATGCACAAGAAACATATATTAATTATTGCGGATTAACAAAGAAGAGTTCTACAAAATGGAACCGTATGAGAAAAGTATTGTAGAAATAATTCTCACACATTAATCACCTATTGAAACAATATTTATTCTGAAAAAACATTGGGCTCCTAATTTTTAGAGTAATTTGGAATTCAAGTAAAATTTTCACTCTAGACACTTACACATTTATTTTATATTGACTTGGTAGGACAATTTATCAAATCTTTATTTAAGGAACCAACTTAGTTATAATTTTGTGCTCATAATGAGCACTGGCACCAATATCTTCAAACTGGTACTGGATTAACAAGCATTGAGGTGATACCCTCTACCATCACTCCTCCAAGATGTGTGTATGCATCTTCATCATTGTAGAGTAAATCCATAACTCGTGCAAGATTGACAACACGTGTAAGGAGAGGTACTGGCACTTCAGTAGGTCTAATACACTCTTTGTAATGCCCCAAAATCATAAATAATAAAAGTCTATTCAATATAAATATCCCATAAAAAAATATTAAATAAAAGAAACTAGCAACTTAAAATCTCATCACAAATGTCAGAGCTCTAATCCACCAAAAATTAAACATCCTCAAAATCATTCTTCGATGCAATGTTTAATACCATAAAAATAATAATAAAATCCTCAGTCTCACAAAATAATTCGTAACTGTTGTTGTCTAGGAATCTCTACTACAATAATCCCTCTAATGTATCTGTAAGGGGAAATAAAAGAGAGTGAGATAACTCAATAAGTGGAATTCACTAATATTGGGGTGTGGGAACAAACCTTTCAAATAAATAATTCTTTCAACAAATTCATAACTTGTAACTCATCAATATTTTATCATCAAATATTTCATATAAAAAAAATATCTTTATATTGTGGGCCATCATAATATATATATATATATATATCAATACCATCATATAAACAATTTCCTAAACTTTTCTCGTGGTCAACGTTTATGTCTCATTGACAGGGTTGCGCTGTCCCCCTTTTGGACTAGAATCTCCTTTTCATCCCTTTTCTTAAGGATGGCTCCTTTGGAATCTAAAGGAGCACTCCCTTGCTAAGGAGCTTCCTTTTTGGATCCTCAATAGTATACTTTCTTGCTAAGGAGCTATCAAATGTGCACTGTCCTATTTTCTAAGACCGTCCATTGCTAAGGACTAGCTGCAGTATGATTGTCCCTTACTAAGGACTAAATACCATACTGAACTTCTAATCGCGACTTGCCATAGGTTTTCAAAACATATTCAATATGCTCACAAAAATAATCTATTCATAATTCTTAACAATATAAAGGTATATTCACACATACAAGTTTAAATAAGTTTAGGTTGTCCCACAAGTTTTTCATAAAACGAATAGTCAATGTGCACATCAAACATTTATAGGATATCAATATATTTATAGAATATCAACATATTTCTTTGATATAGAATAGTTTAATGATCAACCCTGTTTTGGGGAAACCCCCAAAATTAGTAAACACCACCTACCTCTTAGTTGCAAAAATATGAAACTAATCTCCCTTAAATCACAACAAATCAATAGAATTAGAACCTAGCAACACCAAAGATAGGTCCAACAATACACAATTTCCCATTTAAAATTAGTTTTCACACTTAAATAGTTTAACCTATCATCATTAAGGCCTACGGAGGTGTTTATTTTCTTTGAAATACATTTCAGCTTTGTCAGTGGGCTTGGCTATTGAATTCGTGGCCATCACTACTTGGGATTGCAGTTATTAAATTGATAAATGGGAGCATTGAAATGCCCCGTTTGATGCCTGAACTTATCAATCAAGTTTCCAAAATTTTCACACCTATTCTAATTATAGTGTCCGCCTGTATCTGCCACCATAAATCCCTTGATGCCACAAAACATAAGATATTGCTAGTCAATTTTCTGAACAATGGCCGTGCATGGATGGCAAATTGGTTAACTTAAATAATATATAATTTCTTATTCCTATGTTATAGGGGCTAACAAGATATTCTAGGCTTGAAAAGCATTGTTGCCTTTTACAATAATTTAGAGCTGAATAGACGTCACTAGAAGGATGATAAGAAGATAAATATCAACCATAAAGCAACCTTTTCCCTTTCACATGGTGACAAACTTGAATTGATAAGCTCCAAACCTATTACTCTATTAGGTACAATTTCAAAGCCTATGGAGTACCATTTCTTGACATACAGCGACATTAACCATTCATAATCTAATATAATAACAATTATAAGAGCCCTTCTTCTATTAATATAATGATAGTCTAGGTTCATGACAATTGCTAGCTATTGAATATTCAAACTTCTTAAATTTAGAGCATGAGAAAATCATACCTACAGGTTTCCACGCACAGCTGCATAGAAGAAAAGAAAACCTTAATCGTGTGTTGCGGCTGAAACAAAAGGAACCTTCTTATGTATATATATGTGTAACTTAAGAGGTAAAAGAGTTTTTAAAAGCTTATCAAGTCCCATATATTTACTTATACCACCTCACTTGGTCTTCATATACCATAGTATTTATCTTATTTTTAATATCTTAGGCCCAAATCAATTAAATCCATTTAATTGTAGGCTTCCTTTTTAATTTACGTATAAGAATTAAATTGGTATCAAAATTATGGGGTGTTACACTCTTTGTTTATATCCTTCCATGCATTCATGATTTGCTTTCAAAATTCTTCATGTACCTCTTGCTTTGAGACACCATATTGCTTCATGTAACACTCGATGCTCGAGACAACTTGCCCTCTCTATTGCTCAAACTAAAAATAAATAAATTCCCAAAATATGTAATGAGTGTCATTTTTTGTTAGGCCTAAATGGATTTGTGAATCTATTTGAAATGAATCAATTTCTTGCTTTAAATAGTAAAAATTTACGGGTGTATCTAATACCGCATTATTTAAGACCTAACAATATATATACTATTTTTTACTAGATTCAAAAAAAAAAAAAAATTTTGAACCATGTCATAAATCTGTAGACGTGGATCTAGTTCCTTGTAGTACTGAACTAGTCTCTCATATACATTGTTGAAGTAAAAATACTAAAAAAAGAAAGAACATAGTTATTACGAGTGAATTTGTATATTCTCTATATATTTTTATAATTTTTGTACATACTGCTTGTAGGAGGATTTTTTAATTGGACGAAAATTATGATGCCCTGAATTGATTGGATATTGATTATGTTTTGTGCAGGTGTGTGTTGAGTCCCACATTAGACATATATTGGGTTGATCTGGGATTTATAATAATAACAAAAAATTCAATTGTGACTAGACTAATTATTTTAAGGTGTAGCACAAATGTGACTTAACGATTTTTCTCAAGTTTTTTTTTTTTTTTTTTTTTTTTTTTAATATAGAATAATTAACATCCTTGATTTTAGTCACAATGCTCAATAAGATCCACTAATAATATGTGTGCTATATAACATTTGCTAAATGTACCTCATTAGAAACAATATCATCCATTAGCTTGTTTAAGATTGGTGTTGCTCTAACAATCTTTGGCTCCTTGATGACCCATTCCAATGCTTCCTTGGTCACGATATCTCCCATGCCAATAAAAGATATGGTGCTAAGCATGAGGTAACCACAAGATATTAGTGCATTACTCATATATTCCTCCATTGTGGGAATATATTTTTCTTTCAACCATACGGCTTCTTCAAAGTAGGTTTGAACAAGTTTTTTCATCTAGTTACATTAACATATAAAATATTGATAACTATAAAATGAGAATTAATGGGAAGAAAATAGTGGTTTCAAGTGAATTAATAGAGTGGTTTTAGAGCACAACGTTTTGGATCCCTCCAATGTCGCTTTTGACGCCATGGAATCCGAATCATAGTCCAATGATTTGCCAATGATTTTCATTCTACGATTTCCTTCTTCCTGGGTGAGTGAGTGAGGTTTTGTGGTGTCTTCGAAGAAAGGGGTTTAGATTTTGTCTGTTTGGTAGTTGAGAAAATGCCCAAGAAAATGAAGGAGAAAAGTTTTTGTTAGATGCAAGAAGTGGAGAAAGTGACGGTTGGTTAGCATGATTTTTTTTTAGCATGTTAAGCATCCACATCAATTGGTGGATACTCTTCTATAATACAAAAACTTCATCATTTTACACATTTTGGCTAAAAAAACACCCACATTAGTAAGTGTAAAGTTGTGTAAAATTGTGCATAATTATACAAATGCTACAGTGACCGTGCATATATGCATGGTCACTGTAGCTTGTGTATTTATTATTTTATTAATTTCCGTTCACAACTTTTTTTTTTCTCTCTCTTTTCCGTGCACAATGAACTCAGTCTCCTCATCTTCTTTTTCCTCAGATGCACATAAACACACCCACACACAAACACATCCACACAGACAAATCAACACAGAAATACACCCACACACAAACAAACCCACACGAACAAACCAACAAAGAGACGATTGGTGCTTGTGGAACAATTAGTGCTTGCCTGATCAAAGCTAGGGAGATCTGACCAAGATAGGTCTTGCCTGATCAGAGCTAGGGAGAGTTGTTTAGAAAAAATGGTTATAGAGATGGGTAGAGAGATGGGTATAGAGAGAGAGCAACAAATCAAACTGAAATTGCAAAAGAACAAGAAGAAAATGTAGAAGAAGAAAGAAGGAGAAGGAAAAGAAAAAGAAAGAAGAAGAAAAAATGGAGAAGAAGAAAGAAGGAGAAGGAAAAGAAAAAAAAGAAGAAAGTGAAAAAGAAAAAGAAAGAGATAGAGATCAAATATACGTGTGTGTTAAAGTTGGTGGGGCCATGGGTAGTTGTGAATAATTAAAAAATGTGAGAAAAATATTATTTAAATAAAAGAAGGTGTAGAATAGACAAACTGATGTGGATGTTTTATAATAATGAGTGTGTAAAATATAAAAAGTAGGTTTTTTTTTTATGCAAAATAGAAGAAAAATTTGCATCCACTGATGTGGATGCTCTTAGGTTTTACATTTTAGGCTTTTAGCTGTTTTAGATGGGTACTTGGTACTCAGTGACCATTAAGATTTATTTAGTTGAACTTGAATTAACCGTTTGGTCTTATCCATTTAATTCAAATATTTAATTGAATTGGGTTAAGAATTATCTAAATTAAGTAGATTATTAAATGGGTTAATAGGTTTAAAAAATGTAATTTTTCAAAAAATTATCTATTCCCTAGTTTCATTTATTTCAAAAGTCAAATATTGACATCTAAATAATAAGTGCTCATGGGTTGGGGGTAAGGCGGGGTTCAAGTCTCTAAGAGAAATTTTCATAAATATATACACTTAGATTAGACTAAATTAGAATTTTTATCTTGCATTAAAAAAAGAAAAAAGAAAAAAGGAAAATAAGACAGGATACTGCACAAAATTAATGCTTACTACAATAAAGTAGGACTTACCGATAACTTATCCCAACGTTCTGTCAAAATTTTAAGGGATTCTGTTACACTTATCCCACAATCTTTGATGTTTTTAGGATTGCCTAGCATTGACTTGAATTTTTCACTATTAGGAACACTTTCAAGTAAATTCTACAAAGTCAATATATAGAATGGTAAGACCAAAGCTACATAGGTACACAAGGAAAGAGGACAGTTAGGAATAGAATTTTGATGGAAGCATACTCTGTGTTTCTTTAGACTTTCCTCTTTTCTTTTCTTATTCGAGTCTGGATCGTCCTCTAATAAGCTGCTATAGGCAGTTTCAAACATTCCTTTTACATCACCATCAGTTTTCAGAGCATACTTGTGTAGAAAAAGTGCTATGAACTTTAAAAACCTGAAATATTTTACAGATATTATGAGTGGTATACGAGCGTGTATAGGCAAAAGGCAATTTACCAATCATAGTTACCTCTTTAAAAAATTGATGCAATTTGTACAACTATTCTCCGCTAACTTTGTAGATGTGCTGCAGACATTGTCATCTTTGAATATCCCCTCCAATTTTCTGTATTTGAATTGATCTTGTAGAAACTTTGATTCCACTGTCTGCAATAAGGAAGAACACTAATACCCAACTCTTCCAACGGTGAACGACAGGGTCAATTTTGTTTAGTGGAGTTCCACTGGTGGTTGACTGGATTGTTCATTTATATTATCAATGGCATTTTGCTAGAGCTGATCTAATTAATGTAGGCTATGACTGGTAACAAAAATAAGAGATGAGTATGCTTGATGGAAGGTTTTGACTTTGATACTAGAAGAAATTAATAGAAGACTTTTGGAATAAGAATTAATAGGATGTATTTGGCATGATATGGTTTGATGCTTCTCATAGGCCCAAGGTGGACCAATCATACGCTAGATGAGAAATTGCCATGCAAAATGAGTTGGCCCATATGAACAAGAACAACGTTAAGACTTTTCAGTAAAGTGCATTCAGTGCAATTGTCCGCATAACATCATATTATTGATTTTTGGCTTAAATGATCTAGACCCATAATTTGAGCTTCAAAAGTCAATGGGATGAACTTACAATAATTCGGCCCTTGATCTTGGTCGCAAGACTTGAAATGTCTTTACTTTTATCAGCCCTCATATCTGTCGTATAGATATAGATAGAGTTTTCAATCAACGCAACCTCGACCTCAAGGAATTCATACGCCAAAATGCATAGATATAGATAGAGTCTACTTCTCGCTTTTACCATTTGTCATATAAGTTCAAAGTTCAAACACCTGGTGAAGGAAGATTAATCAAGCAAACCATAATAAACTCAATTCTGTTTGTTTTCTATAATAACTTGTGACATAGCTTTGTCCTTCCTAATTTTGTCATTTTCCTAGTAGGCCATTTTGGGTTAAAAAGATTACTTAAATGTCATTGCGTCTTTCTCACTTCAAAGAGAATGTTTTACATGGCACACACACACCACAAAGTATCATCAAGAGATGAACTACCATACCTATAAGGGAGAGAAATGATCTGCAAATTTTCAAGAAATAATCTGTTGCCAAATCATCATTTTCCAATATGCAAAGCTTCAAAGTAGCTCTCCAATGGCTGAGTAGATCTCCTCCATACTTCTCACTAATATATTAATGTACAATTATCAATTAATTAGTACAAGAAAGCAAATGCTTTTTATTAAAGAATATCTCATAACTCAATCTGATTAATTTAACACCTTATTAATTTTGTTCTTCCAATAGTGGATACATTTATCTATCTCCTAGGAAGGTATTCTTCAAGAAACCTTATATATTATTTTTCTAAAAAAAAAGAGAGACCTTATATATTACAAACACTTTTGATACACATATAAATCTACAAATATTGAATCAAGTTTCTTACAATTAATTACGAGAACACTTACTTGCATTGATCTCAAACATCTATTCCCTCACTAATCATAAGTGAGAACAATCTTGTCCACAAATCCGGGAAGAAATTCTTCAATTTTTTCCCAACTTCCTCGCCAGTTCTCTGTAGCAATATAAACAAACTTCAATGTATAGTATTTATAAAGTGATAAACATGCATTGAAAAATTAAATATATATATATATATATATATTCTTTTATGAGCATTCTATTTCATTCTCTTATGAACTTCTAAATAAAGTCTTATTACAACCCTTCCACGTGCACCCAAATCAACCTGACATCTCTTGGAAATTTGATAAGTATTCTATCTACTTTTGTCATGAGCAAACAAAAAAAAAATATTTTTGAAGAACTTCTCTTACTCTCACTGCCACATGTAATATTAATCTATCATATGACTTCTACAAAAGAAATTGCTGAAAGAAAGTTAAAGGACAATCATATAATATGCATTTAGTTAACAAAAATAAATAAAAATTTGAAGAACTTCTCTCACTCTCATTGCCACATGTAATATTAACCTACATATGACTTCTACAAAAGAAATTGATGAAAGAAAGTTAAAGGGTAATCAACTAATGTGCATTTAATAATGAATAAAAAAAAGATAGATAGATATATAAGAATACATACATATTGCCCATCATCATTAATGTGTGTTATGGCATTCCGAGAGAAAGTAATCTGGCTGGATGCAGTATTTGGGAAACCTTTTTTTTTTTTTTTTTTTTTTGAGAAACAGTTTTTGGGCAAACTCTGTTCTTGTGGCCGTACACGTTCGTATATGCTTGATCTTTCTCAACTTTTGTTGCTATTGGTTACTTTTGTAGTCGTACACCATCTGATCTTTCTCAAGTCTTTTTGCTTTCTTGACTTCTTCATCTCTATATTGACCATCATATTTATCTTTCCAATTTGACGATTTTTTCTCATAATTTAGCAACTGAAGTAATAATACTGGGAATTGCAATCTCCTTGAGACGTCAACAACATCGGATGATTTCTCAAATGAATAAGTTTGCACCTTTGAAAAGTAAAAGGTAGAAATAATCAGAAAAGAAATTGACTTAGACATTAAAAACATAATTTTATGCACATAAGAAAAACTATTTGTTTCAACGTAAAATATTTCTCTTTAAAAAAAGTTTTCAACTAAAATTTTATGAGGAAAATAAGTTATTCTCAAAGTGGAAGAAGAGTTTTAGTTGATTTTGTTTGGTTGAAAAATTTTACAACATGAAGATAAAAGATCACTATCTAAAAAAAAATGTATTACCATTTTCTAAGATTTTATTGGTGTTTTCAATTAATCCTAAAAATGTTTTTGTTGACTATGATTTTCAGTGTACCAAATATTGAAAAAAAAGAAAAATATTTTCAAGAAAATACTTTATACAAAGCCAAACGGGTTTAAATGTAAATGAGTACTTACATTTGCATTGTTTTCATATAAGAGTAGAAATCGATCAACTCCTTATTGTCAGGATCATTTCCCAATAAGTCTTCTAATAGATTTTGTAGTTGGTCCATTAGCTTACTCACTCCAAGTTCATTTGAGATTCTCATCAATTTGGCACTACCATTAATAATAGCAATGCCTTGAATCTTTAGTTCTCCCATATATCCTTGTTTCACCAATTGAATAACACCAGCAATAATGTCCCTTCAAATATGAAATTAAAAAAAAAAAAAAGTGATCAATAAATCATTATATCACATGATTATAAGCTATTTTCATACCTTACAATGATCTTGTATTTATTATCCAATAGATAATCACAAGGCCAAAATCCCGGTATTTTTCTTTTTAAATTGGTCCAGCGTGGAATCTATTTTCTGCACTACTAGCCAAACGTTGGTTTTACTTATAACCATTTTAGGATTAACAAATTCAGCAGTGCTAAATGTTTGGAGAAGACTTTTGCTCATCTGAGCTTTTTCAACAGTATCATATGGAATAAATGATACAAAATCACCACTCAAGGAGCCATGTCAAACTTCTCCACCAGACTTGAAAATTTCGTACTCATGTATTACTGTACCTCTTTCCTGTAGTAAGTAGAGAAGAATACACAAATTTCAATTTATAATAGAAGCAAAGAAACAATTTAGGGAGGTGTAGTGAGCACAAGATAAGCTAATCAACTGTCAATATGCATTTAAAGAATGATTTATTATGAATTTTTTTTTTTTTAGATATGCATTTTGGTTTAATACGATTAGAAATATAGATCAATATGATGGACAATCATATGAAAGTGGGCTAAATTTGTGTTACAAACATGTGCATTTCCCAAAAAACTTTATCAAGAGGATGAAAAAACTGCCATTTGATTTCAGAATTTTGATCTACAGTGAGAATGAAAGTAAAATCACAAACATGCATATAAGAAGTGTAATTCAATAATTTTTTTTTTCTTTATTTAAAAAATGGGGACTTTGTAAATGTCAACTATAAAATTTATGATAATTCCCAAAGTTTCCCAAAAAAATTAGTTAGTGTTTTAGAAATTGAAGGGATATTTGAATATAGTCTTACATTTAGGGATAATTTATTTTTAATACAAATTTGTTATAAGTAGTAATTTATTTTCAATATGGTGTGATAGAGTAATTATTGAAGCATCAGTCAGTTATTGAAGCATCAGTTATGTTAACTGTAATAGGCAAATCAAAATCAATCATACCAAGAGGTAGTTGCAATATATGAAATCTACCTAAATATATACTCTTTTATATTTATTCATTTGATTATTCATTAAAATATATATATATATATATAATTTATTTCTCAACCTATTATATTTAATAGAACATTTATGATCCATTTGTATTGAGAAATAAGGAGAGAGAGTAGAGTAGATTTAGCACAAAATTAACTTATTTTTAACTAGCTCTACTCTACTTCCCTCTTTTCTCCTTCCATCCAAACAGGCTATTAAAGATGGAAATTTTACCACTACAGGTTCTGTCAATGAATTCTTTGGTGGAGCTGTCATCAAGAAAAGGGAAAAAGTTTCTGTATAAGACAAGTATAATTGAAAAGAAAAGTTTATATATATATTGAAGCAAGGAAATGGAAGTAGCTTACTCGAAAAGGTTGACACAGCAGGTATTTTACGGGTCGGCAATGCTGGAAATTCATCCTCATATTCACGCTGTCTCGTGCTTGGAGAACTTGAAGGAAAAACCCTGTTTTTTTGGGCCATCTTTGTAGTTATTCCAGAAGAATTATTGCAGTAATTTATTAGAATAGAAACTAAGGTTGAAGAAGAATCAAATCCTAAAAAATGCAATAAATATTTTTCTTCCTAAGGCAAATATTTATATATTTTTTATATAATAGCCAGAACTCGGGTGTTTAGCTCAACGCAGGGCCACCACTACGCAATATAGTCTCACATAAGTGCTAGAAAGGAAGGTATTGACTGGACTATCTATTTTATGTCAACACTTGATCTTATATTTTATGTCAACACTGAACAACACAGCATGTACGTGACTTTTAGCCTTAAAATATAAAAGCCACGAGTTTCCACGAGTTTCTATAAAGATTATATCCAACCCATATACGTCGGAGTCCACTGTCATGTACAGTACACCAACCAAAATAGGGAATTTTTATTTAAACTAACTGTCATGTCATATTTTTTATTTTTATTTTTTTTTAATTAGAGTTGCTCAGTTGCTTGTCCAAATTTTTATTCTGGGAAATTTTCGATTGTCAAGGAATTCTTCTTTGTTAGAGTTTTGTAATCAAGAGGCATAAAACAACTGGGTTTTGGTTAGATGGTTTTGTTTGTATTAGGGTTTCTGGGGTTATTTAATTTCGTTGACTGTTTAGTTTAATCGGCTTTGTTTTTCTATTATTATTTTATTTTAGGATTTTTGAATTTTAAGGTTTTGTCGGAGGAATTGGGACTACCAGTAGATAGATCTACGTTTGTGTTTTCTGTTTACATATTCAGAATTGTTGATGGCCATGGCGAAACGCAGTGTGTGTGCGTGTTGGCTTTTGAGGACAGAGAAACAGAAAAGGCAAGGTTTTTTTTTTTTTTTTTTTTTGTTTTGATTTTGAGTTCAAAGTTTCATTCAAACATGGCTCCAAGGTTGTTTCGGCTTCAAGGGCTGCCTCATACCTCGGGACCTCTGTGTTCCACACAGGCTTTGTTTCTGGTATATATCAGACTTTTCTTTGATGGGTTTTTCTTTATTTGACCTTTTATATATATATATATATAGTAATCAGAAACGCTCAGATCTGGATTTGGATCTATCATTTGTGTGTGTTAATTAAAATTGTTGATCTATGATTCTTTGATCAGAATATTGGCTTTTGGAATGGGGTTTGTTTCTTTTTTTCATTGGTATCATATTTATTTACGAAGCTTTGGTTTTTATTACTGCTAAGATCAATGGGTTCTTGATTTTTGGAAATGGGGCTTTTTTTTTTTTTTTTTTGTCATTCGTATCATATTTATTTACCAAGTTTTATATATTTATTTATTATTATCAAATTACTGCTGAGATCAATGGGTTCTTGAATCTGGGCATTCATATATCAATATATTATGTGTGTTTGTGAAAGCTATACTTTTAAATTTTTATAGTGTGGTCAATTTCTTCTTGGGTTCTTATCATTGTGATATTCTTATTATTGTTATTGTCACAATCATCTATATGAAAATCATGGTTGAAATTTCCTGTACAGGTTGTTATACAAGAAAACCAAAAAGCTGTAATTTTTCTCATAATCATCTCTGCCCCCATTTCAACTCTTTTACACAGATTCCTCTGTTCCTCTAATTCTCACTGGTCCTCACCAAGGCCAAAATGGCACTTGAAGCAAGTTTTTCCTTTGTTGTCTATGTTCAGCTATTTTTCAGCTCTTTATTTATTTATTTCCTGCACTTGGAAAAAGGTAGGTGTCATATTTTCTTTTGGCCCAATGAACTCTAGCCCAAATGACACCTCCTTCCCTTGTAAGATCACGGTGGAGGGGAAGTTTGTGGGTTAAGACCTGCCAAGTGTATGTGTGTAACTTGTCAATAAAAGTGAAAGGTGTCATCTTTTTTTCTTTTTCTTTAAATATATATATATATATATGCTCAGGTTGAACAGTGTGCTTACAATATGGTTCATCTCACTTCATCATTTGCGCAAGTGTTTAGACAAAGTTATGTAAAGACAACAGGCTGTTATTTTTTAGGTGTTCATACTCTGATTTCAAGAACCTCTCCATCATTCTCAATTCAAGTATATACTTATATGAAAAAGCAGCTTATTTAATTAAAGTATAACCATAAACTACTGTTATTTATGATGCTCTAACAGCATGTGGAATGTCAAGAGTATTGTAAAGAAAATGTAAAAGGATTTTGAATGCTTCCGCAAGCTTAACAAACAAAATTCTTAATTTGTTAGAGCATTGCTCAACTCTCTCTCAATTTTTTTGTTGGAGTTATGTTTTCTCATATGAAGTTATCCAATCAAATTTTTAATTGATATATGCATATAGAATAAAGATGGATCTTCCATTGAAATGATAATCTAGTTCATTGATATTGTAACATTCAGCAATATCTTTTCGTTTCTAGGTACAGAATCGGTTTATTTTAATAGGATTTTGGGGAATTGTGGAGATAGATCTTTCTTGGATTCTGCTTATCAAAAAAATCCTTCTTGGATTCTTAAAAAAGTGAGATAGTTACAATGTGCTAGTAACCCCACAACTCGAATCTTTTTCCTCCTAGACCCCCAAGCACTTTGTGCATGGGGAGGTGCCAATTAAGCGATAAGGCTCTTGAATTCTTAGAAAATTGACGTACCTATTGTGCTTATACTTTTCTTCTCCATTTTACATACAGTTGTGAAGGATCTTAAGTATCTTGACTCTAATGTGTGGGTGAAAGTTGTGGGGAATTCTGCTACTATTGGTATAATTGACCATGCTCAGGATCATTTAGGTGATGTTGTCTATGTTGAATTACCAGAAGTGGGGGCTCCTATATCACAGGCTAGCAGCTTTATTGCAGTTGAAAGTGTCAAGTCTACTAGTGATATTAATTCTCCTTTTTCAGGGAAAGTGGTTGAAGTAAACGAAGAGCTCAATGACTCCCTTGTTCTGGTGAGTCCCTTTTTCTAATTTGAGTTTCAGTGCCTTATTATATGTATGGTTTTTTTTTTTTTTTTGGGTTTGGATCCATAAGTAAATTCATAGATTGAAACAGGAGAAAAAAATAGCCATATTTTCTTTTTATGGTTAACTGAACGTCTCTATAGTGGAAAATCATCTAGGAGCTACACTACAGTTTCAGTACATTGCCAGCCAATCTGAACTTGCTTTTGCATATGTTAAGGATGTGATACCGATGTTTTGTTCCTTTATTGTACCTGAGATGCCAAGCACAATTGCTCTTGAGCCCATTTTTTCTTCCCCAATAAAAGATAGTAGAGTCTGTCACCAAGCTTTACTTACCACATTAACTATCTTTCTCTCTCCTTCTCTCATCTTTTATACTTTTGGTGGTTCTTCATTTCTTAGCATGTAAAATTTGAAACACAGTTGCTTTCTGATAGCCTGTTATTTCTTTCCTCTCTCTCTCTCTGTTCAATGCAAGTAGCTCATACCAATACCTATCTTCTTTTTATCAATACCGTCCGCTTATCTATAGCCTTCCCATTAAGGGAAAGAGGTACCACTGGGCTTCAATTGCTTGTGGTAAGTCAATCCAACACTAGTTTTCTCCATGGTTGTGTTAGGTACCATTGCCCCTAAAACATAACTAATGTTACAATTAAGTTTTCTGCCTTCCATTTCCTTTTTTCTCAATTGCTCTCGTGATAAATTACTAGCAGTTAAAGGCATATTATTACGGGTTTTATCATGCAATTGGGTTTGGCTAGATGGTTTTGTATTAGGGTTTTTGGGGTTAGTTTAGTTCATTTACTATTTAGTTTAATTGGCTTTATTTTTTAATTATTCTTTTTGATTTTGGGATTTTTGAATTTTAGGGTTATATTGGAGGAATTGCAACTGCCATCATTAGGAGTAGATCTTAGTAAGTCTCTGTAAGTTTGTGTCTGTTTACAAGGGCATTGCCTCTTATATCATTTGTTTCGTCAAATTGAGTGATATACTACCATCTTGCAGTTCCCCAACATCAACATTAACCCAAAGCCAAACCGAAAGTTGTTCTGAAGGCAAAGGATGTTCTGATTCAGAATTGCAGAGAGTTGCACATATTGAGGGCGATTGTGATGGTCTCCCCTTCCTTATAGAACATTCTAAACAACCCAAAATTCTCAACCGGTTCCAAAATTCTTCTTGCTTGTGGCTTAAAAATCTAGTGATTGGAAGTTTGGAACACTCTCACCAACTGTCCAAACCCCTAGTATTTTTATAATTTATAAGAGAAACACATATTAGTGTAGTGTGTGTTGTGTGTTGAGGGAGAGAGAAACAGGAAAGGCAGGGTTTTTTGTTTTGGGGTTTAAACTTCAAAGTTTCCAACATAGTTCAAGGTTGTTGTGTGCTTCAATGGCTGCCTCATACCTCAAGATCTCAGTGTTCCACAGAGGCTTTCCTTCTGGTATATATCAGACTTTGCTTTGATTCGTTGTTCTTTATTTTCTTTTTATATTTATATATCAATTAGAAAAGTTGGATTTGGATCTCTCATATATGTATTAGTTAAAATGGTTGATCTATGATTCTTTGATCAGACTATTTCATTTTTGGAAATTGGGTTGGTTTGTTTTTGTCATTGGTATCATATTTACCATGTTTTTTTTTTTTAATTACTGCTGAGGTCAATGGGTTCGTGAATTTGGGCATTCATAAATCAATTTACTGTGTGTATGTGAAAGCTATACTTTTTATAGTGGTGTCAGTTTCTTCTTGTGCTAGAATTGTGATTAATCTTAGGTCGATTATTCCTATACTTTTTTTTTCTTTTTAATGAAAAATGAAACCTAAGCCATTGTCTGTCACATATAATTTGTTGAAAATTCAAACCCAAGTGTGATTGTTTGGAGGTAGTTGCTGTCAGTATCGACAATGATCTGTTGCTATAGTGGTGGAAAGTGTGGTGCATATTTATTTTATTTAAATCATATGAAATATAGGATGTGTGATATCTCAAATGTAATATGATTGTTGAACACACTAATACCATGATTATTATTTGACTTATTGAACACACTTCTTTGAGATTTAAATTTGTCATGGGACTACTTATCAAAAAAAAAAAAAATGTCATGGGAACAAGATACTAGTGGCTCATTTTTTAAGAGAAATTCTAAGAACTAAGAAGGAATTGTATAGATGTAAAAGGATTTTAAATGCTTCTGAAGCTTAACACGCCAAATTCTTAATTTGTCAGTGCATCATTGCTCATCTCTCTCTCTCTCTCTCTCTCTCTCTCTCAATTCTTTTATTGGAGTTCTGTTTTCTCATAGGAAGTTATTTGATTAAATTTCTAATTGATATATCCATATGGAATAAAGATGGTTCTCCAATACAAATGATAATCTAGTTCATTGATTTTGTAGTATGCAGAAATATCTTTTTGTTTCTAGATATAGAATCACTTAAGGGGAAGAGGCTTTACTATAGTGGAGTTGTGTTGTGTGTGTCGGTGTGGTAGAGAGGCAGTCGATCACTTGTTGGTTCACTGCATGGTTGCGTACCAATTGTGGAGTTTTGCTTTGAGATATTTTTGTGTCTCTTGTTTTACTTGAGAGAGTGGTTGACCTTTTGTTTGGGTGGTGCAATTGGTTGGGGAAGCACTCCTCGAGTATTAGGAACTTGGTGCCATTACGCTTGATGTGGACAATCTGGAGGAACAAAACAAGCGTGCGTTTGAGGATTTGGAGAGTATGGGGGACAAGCTTATTGCCTTATTTGTAGACACTTTGTTTGATTGGTCTCATGCTTAGGGATTCACATCGAGTGACTCCATTCCCATGTTTTTAGAGTCTCTTTCTTGCTGTACATAGCTTCTGTTTTTTTGGCATAATTATTTTGGCTACTTTATGCTTTCTTTTTTTAAATAAAGTATTCTTGTCTATCAAAAAATAATTGTTGAGATGTGATCTTTTTTGGTTTATTAGAAAATTGATCTGCTTTCCCCTTGTTACATGTGGTTGTGAAGGATCTTAAGTACCTTGACTCTCATGAATGGGTGAATGTTGAGGGGAATTCTGCTACTGTTGGTATAACCGACCATGCTCAGGATCATTTAGGTGATGTTGTCTGAATTGAACTACCGGAAGTGGGAGCTCCAGTCTCACAGGGCGACAGCTTTGGTGTGGTTGAAAGTGTCAAGGCTACTTATGATATTAATTCTCCCATTTCAGGGAAAGTGGTTGAAGTAAACGAAGAGTCAATGACTCCCCTGGTTTGGTGAGTCTCCTTTTCTAATTTGAGTTTCAGTGCTGTATTTTTTTTTTTTTTTTTTCGTTTTGTTTGTTTTGCTTCTTCTTCTTCTTCTTCTTCTTCTTCTTCTTCTTTTTTTTTTTTTTTTTTTTTTTTTTTTTTTTTTTTTTTTTTTTTGGGTGTGTGTGTGTATTGGGTCTGGATCAACAAGTAAAGTCATAGATTGGAACATGAGAGAAATGATAACGGTAGAGTTAAGATTTTGGGGGAGGAGTATTTATGAACTGATTTGAACCGTGTCCAATCTTCATCTTTTGACATCAATGCATAAACGTAACATGTCAGAGGCTCAAATTTTGTCTCTGTTTATTTAAATGCTCTGAATTCAGAGAGGTCTGACTATGAACAACTTTTGCCTCCTGAATTGTGTGCTAGCCATTATAGCTGGGCATATTTTACTATTTCTCTTTGTTGTCTTCATCTTGCCCTGCATGTCTTGTCTCCGCGTCGCTTTTTGTCTGGTGTTGCATGGTTCTTCTTTCCCTTTCTTTTGGGTAGGGCTTCTAAGTCAAGTTTCCTTCTTCTTCCTTAATTATTTTTTTAGTTACCTTAAATGGCCTATAGTTAAATATAGTTCCTTCTAGTATGCAAGTTGTTAGGCAATGTCCCTAGTAGCCAATATTTGGAACACAATCAAGAGCATAATAGACCATAAGGGAAACTCTCATGCTACTAAACTTATTGAGCTTCAGGTTGATGCTGGTAGTCATCTGAATAAATTTATGTCTCTGAAAATGTTGGTTAACCACCTTCATTGTGTTAAAAAATTCATTCACAATTCCAGTTTCCTTTAATTGGTGAAGTTTGACATATTTTCTGCCATCAAGAATATGTTTCTTCCTTCATTTCTTTTATGCTTATTTTTGATGTCTTTGTCTTGATGTGGATTAACTCAAGCCCATATGACAGGATGGATAATTAAGGTTGAGGTGAGCGATAGTGGTGAATTGAAGAGCTTGATGGATGCAGATAAGTACACCAAGTTCTGTGAAGAAGATGATATCCACTGAGTGACTATGGCCGCGAAGAACTTTGGGCAATTTTCATGTAGGGGTTGTTCATGGATAATCACAATAAATTACACAATCCTTGAAGTGTGTGATGCACGTATTTTTCTTTCTATTTTTATCCAAACATGTGCTTTCACGGTTCTTCTCTTGTTACCTTAGAGCTACAAATATAGTGGATATCCTAAGCAAATAATCATTATGGGTTTTAGTTTCATCTATTGGTGCTGTTTAGGCAGGTTTGTGGTTTGAGAACCATTTTCATAATATTCGTTTGAGTCGAATACTTATTCAACATATGGGATCTCATTTTCTTGATGCATGGAGAACGCTTTCTTATTCACTTTCTCTTGTTAATTACATGAAGTTCAGAGGGTGGATGTCAAGGGATGCTAAAGAAATTTATATTCTTTGGAATTAAATCATTATGGCTAAATATCATCGTTCACTAATTGCAACCTGCATTTCCATTTTACTATCTTGTCAGTGGTATCATTCTCCCAAATTTGGTGTTAGGTTTTAATGACCAAATCACATTAATTTATTCAATTATTCCATTTCTATCTACTTCTTTTTCCCACGATATTTCACTTTATCATTGTATCAAAGCAATGATACTGGGTTTGAATCTTTTCTCTATTTTCCCTCCCGTTCAAAAATTAAAAATTTCACATATTAGGTCTCACTTAGTGAGGGGAGCTTATACCTGCATGTGAGGGAGTATTAAAACAATGATTTGTGATTAAATTCATACTTTTTATCAAGCTTTACACTGCGTTTGTTTGGAGTGAAAATAGAGAAGATGGAAAATAGAGAGGGGAAAATAGAATGGAAAATACTGTTTTCCACTGTTCGTTTGGAAAAGGAAAATAGGAAGGATGGAAAATTTGGGAGAAAGTTTTCTCTCCTAGGCCAAATTTTTTTCCCTCCCAAATTGAGAGGAAAATGTGGGTTGAAAAGTGCTACAGCAACACTTAGTCTAAAATGCCCTCTTTTCAATGTTTTTTTTTTCTTCTTTTTTTTTTTTTTTTTCTTTTTTTTCTTTTCAACGTGACCTGAACATTCTTTTTCTTTTTTCTTTTTTTTTTTTCTTTTCAACACAACCTGAACGTTCTTTCTTTTTTTCTTTTTTTTTTTCAACGTGACCTGATCTAATTTTTACATTATAATAATAAAAATAATAATATAAATTTATACATATGATGTGATAAATTTTATATTATTTAATGAGTACAAATAAATCTATTTTTTTTTGCATATTATGTAACAAGGATATAATAGTCAATTTATATAAATTACATTTTCCATCCTTCTCTTTTTCTCTCCAACCAAATAAAAGAGTTTTCTATCCTCCCACTTTTCCACCCTTCCAACCGAACACACAAGAGAGAAAACTAAATATTTTTCATCCTCCCACTTTTCCATCCTCCCACAATTTTTCATCCTCCCACTTTTCCACTCCCACTTTTCCACTCCTCTAACCAAACGGACCCTTAGAAATTAGCGATACTTCCCATTTTAAGTATTAGTCCTTGTTGTTGTTGTTGTTTTTTTTTTTTTTTTTTTTTTTTTAACTAGATTGCATATTCATATTGAGCTTAAAATAAAAACAAAGCTAAAACTACAAACAAAAGTAAATATAGATATAAATATGTGGAAGAGAGAACCTTGGCGCATTGAGTAATCTCTTCACTGTTAAAACACATGCACAAGTGGAATGTAATGTAGAAATAATACTCATAAGTTAATCACTTATTGAAACTATACCTTTTTTAAGGTACCAACACATACATATATAATCTACGGAACACTTATTTAAAAGTTCAAAAGCATTGAGCTCCTAATTTTAAGAGTAATTTGGGGCTCACATAAATTTGTGATACACTCTAGTCACACATTTATTTTATTATTAACTTGGTAGGACATCACACCTTTATTTAGGAAACCAACTTAGTTATAATTTTGTAGTCATATTGAGACATTGCATCAATATCTTCCAATTGATAATGGATCAACAAGCATTAAAGTGACACATTCTACCATCATTCCCCCAAGTTGTGTGTATGCATATTCATCTTTGTAAAGTAGATCCATGACTTTGCGAAATTGCCAACATATGTGAGGAAAGGTATTGGCACTTTAGTAGGTCTAATGCACTCTTTGTTTATATCCTTCCATGCATTCACAATTTGTTTCTAAAATTCGGCATGCACCTCTTGCATTGAGACATTATATTGCTTCTTGTAGCATTAGATGCCTAAGGTAACGTGCTCTCTTTTTTTCCAAGCCCAAATGGATTTGTGGGTCGGTCCATTTGAAATGAATCTATTTCATGTTTTAAATAGTATAAATTAAAGGTGTATCTAATAACATGTTATTTAAAATTTTAAAATACACTAACACTCTATACACTATTAGATTCAATAAAGTAAAAATTGAACCATGAAATGAGTCCATAGACAAGGATTGTATTCCTTGCAGTACCAAATTAATGTTTCATATACCTTGTTGAAGAAAGATACTGGGCAAAGAAAAAAGATAATTATTCTAATTGAATTTGTATATCCTCTATATTATATATAATTTCAATACATGTGGCATTGACAAGATTGCATGCGAAGAATCTCTTAATTGGAATAAAATTTTGAGCTGTATAGGGTTTCGCTAAGTCCCACATTAGGCATATATTGGGTTAATCTGAGATTCATTAACAACTACAAAAAGCTCTAATTGTGATTAGACTAATCTTTTTAGAGTACAACATAGATGTGACTAGCTTTTTTTCTCAGGTCAACAATTAATATTCCTTGGTTTTAGTCACAATCAAGAGCTAACATGTGCTCAATAAGATCCACTAACAATATATGCTAAATAACATTTGTGAAATCTGTGTATGATACACTTAACATACCTCATTGGAAACAATGTCATCCATTAGCCTGATTGATGCTGCAATAAAAATCTTTGGCTCCTTGAAGACCCACTCCAACACTTCCTTGGTCACGATATCTCCCATGCCAACAAAAGATTTGGTGCTAAGCAATGGCAGCTCCAGGAATTTTGTTTAGGAGGGTCATTAAGAAATTTAAATTTAAAAAAAATTAATAAAAAGAGAATTTGAATATATCAAGTTATCGACAAAAAAATAATAATAAAATATGAAGTTTTACAATTTCTTCTTACAAGTTTTCAAATTTGAATTGTTTCCGGATAGTTCATTATGAGTGTTTATTGTCAATGTGGGTAGTTATGAGCCTATAACCATTTTATTTTGTTAAGTTTGCCTAACATTTTTATCTTTATATAGATGTTATTATCTATTTGTCTTTGTTTTTATAAAAACTAGCGTTTAACCCGCACAATGCGCGAGATCATTTTATGAATTAGAAAACAATCAACTGAATATAAGAATACATTAAAATTCAAAATTCATTAAGGGCATGTTGTACAGCCCCTCATTTGTCCTACTTGTAGGAATGCTATCTATAAAATACAATATCACTCCATTTAAAATCAACTCCAATTATCTTTTATAGAATTTAAAAAATACATATTATATGTTACAATGGTGTCCACCTAGAAACAAAATATCAAGCACATAGTGAGCATCATATGCCGTTGAAAACACACAAAGGCACCAACCCAAAGCAAATTAACCACAAACTAAAGCCCTTTTATGTTGGGTTTTTTTTTTTTTTTTTTAGATTTGGGTTTATAGAGATAAAACATAGCTTTAACTCACATTCTGTTTTTTCACTCTTCAATTTCCAATGACATTTGCTCTGTTAATTTCCCATGTTAATATGTCAAGCTTATCAAAACAACTTCAAATTGTTAATTGAATTCTAGATCCAAATGCAATGGACAAAGATAGAATCAATCAATAAATAAACAAAACCACTAATAAGATTTTAGATGGAAAATATGAAACTATTCTCACAAAATCTAGTTATATATTACAATGTCCTTAATATAAAATAAAATAAATTTCCAGCAAACATACAGAAAATAAAATAATAGATGCAAGAAACCGTTGTTTGCAAGGAACTAAACTAAATGTTGTGGCGGGCATTTATTACAAAGCGATTTGTTAGGAAATTTCTTGCATTCAGCTCTCTATACTTGCAAATAAAAATGCAGCTTAAATAAAATCACATATTTTCATACAACAATAATTGCGAAGTCCCAATGCTGCTTTTAAAAAAAAAAAAAACACAAACACACACACACACACACACACACACACACACACACAAAATACAGAGGAAACCAAAAAATTAAAACGCTAATAAAATAAAATAGAAATAGGCATTCCCTCACTTCCTCACTCTTTGTCTGTACTAATTCTAATTTAAGTTGATCACAGACATCATCAACTAATTTGCCACCAACAACAATTGTTTCAAAGGGGAACCCAATTTGGATTTCTTTGAAATTATATTTAGCAATGCCACTAATCAACTAATATCAATTAGTTACATTCAAACTAACTAAATTCATACATGCATTAAAGAAAAGTTAGCATGTAAACATCATAAACTCAAAATCTGTGTATATAAATAATCTCAAGGAAAATAATTGTGAACTAAATTATCTCTTAATTAGGACACAGACACAATTCAATGATTCTAACAGATATTGACGGAAGGGGCACAATGATGCGGTGGGTGCAATAGATGAGGGATTTAAATTGCCAGTATTAATAGTCAATAGATAGATTTAGAACCAACCCCAAACATAGAGTGTTGTGCATTTTAGACAACAAATCTAGACACCAGAGAAAAAATAAAATAAAATTGTACAACAGAAACACAACTTGACATTTTGAGATATACTTTCAAAACTACAGCTATACATAAAAACAGTCCCTTAGAGGACCTAAACAACACGACACTAAACACGACAATGAAATACACCCCACTTATTCTCTTGAAAACTGAATTTGTTCCACTCTTAAAACAGCATTAGAGATTCCCGGTAGACTGCAAACTATCTAGATCAATAGTGTTTTTCTGTTTTGCTAAGATAGTTCAATAGAATTAGAATTTACCATTAAATTAAATTTTATTCTAGATTTCCCACCTAATCAATTTCATAATGTCTTCCTTTATTTTAACCTTGCTTTGATCATTGGTAACATTTCTTTGCTTCTAAATATAGTAAAAAATAAAATTCAATAAGAAACTTTGAAAGTGTACTATCCAACATATATTGTAATTATTGTAGAGAGTACTTTAAAAGAGAACAATGTTTAACAAATTTGTTTTTTTAACATGTATATGAATGTTTCATTATATATATTCATATTACAAAACCATTATTGCAAGTGCATTATTCTTCGTCATTTGCTTCTTCTTCAACAAATAATTCCTTTTATTCTCATACAATCATTTGAAGCAAAACTCACATGTTAAAAACATGTCATGACTATGCCAATGCAATTGAAACAAATCAATTAGAATCTCAGATTGGTAGATTGGTAAGACTAAAACAAATTATATTGAAAAGATTACAACATGAGTTATCTAATGATCTATATTGTTGGTTTTGTGCCTACTGGCTGGGCAAATGATAGTGCCTAATGCTAACCCAAAATAACATCAATTACGCAAAATTCGACATTAACATTAACAATATTAGAAATATTCTATTCTTTTACCATCTTGAACTTCCAGCCAACCAAGGAGAAAGAAAAAAAGGTACCTAAAATTTGAGAAGTAAGGACTAAATCTAGCCAAATGAAGTGTAAATTGCATAAATGATTGACTCACAAATAACCTTAAAAAACCCAAAAGCCCAATCCTCTCCTTTGCTTTTTTCACAATTTCCCATTAACCAAACAGAGAAAATAGTAGAGTAACATACTATCTAAAAAAGCACCTGAAATTTGGGGAATATATGTGACTCCAATCTACCAAACCACGTAATCCTCAATTAAACAAAACAAAAGAAAATATCGTATCATTTTATTAAATAGTCATAAAATCATCAAATGATTATAGAAATATTACTTCGTAAGCCCCCCCCCCCCCCCCCCCCCCCAAAAAAAAAAAAAAAAAAGTAGCCAGATGGTTTAGTTTAGAACTTAACTTTCATCCAATGAAATAAAGACATTTCCCAATTTTCATACAGTATTACATTGACAACCCTGCTTTTACACTTGAACTCAACATGGTTTCATTTGATTTAAGTGTTGCATAGGATTAAATGCATTTTTTTTTTCTAGTGTTGAGGCTTCTATATAACTGTGTTGTTTTCATATTGTTAATACAAAATAGCATACAATACATGAGGAAGACATGACTAATTGAAAAAAAAAAAAAAAAACACTATAATCAAATTATTTCAACAAAACAAAATTATTAACTCACGAAAAACCAATTCGAAAACCTTTTCATGTTTTGCTGGTTTACTCTGCAACAACAAACATTTTTTTATAAATTTTTTTGACTACTTAAATATTGAGAATTTGATTTTAGAGAGAGAGAGAGAGAGAGAGAAAGAGAGAGATTGTAAATAAAACTCCACATAGGCAACATGCATAGCAAGTCAATGACCATCCATCATTTCAGAAGCAAGCAATACAACATATTAAATCAAAGGCTTCTTCATCCTCTACAATTGAGAGAATACAACTCATGATGCACATATTATTCAGGGTAGAATATTATTTTGTCCAAATGGTTGTGTTATGTAAGCCTAGATTGATAGTTAAACCAATCTTACACAGCAGTGGCAGCCACTGTTTTTGTCTGGTATTTTTGTCTGGTATAAATCTTTTTGTTTGGACAGAACCTGAGACCAAACTCTAAAATTCAAACCCATAGCTTAGTTTCCCCTAAAATTTCAAATACACAATCTCAATGTCCATTGTGATTCCATCTTGGTTCAAATTAAAACCTATAAATCCCAAATGGAATCCAATAAGAATTGGAATTTAAAATTCCTTATGAATTTCAAAATTATATCTAGAATTTAAAAGCACACGAATCAATGCCTACAGAGAAACTATACACTAAAATCAAGTTTCTAAGTGGTACCCACATGAACCTAGATAAGAATTCACAAAATTAAATCAAAAAAAGAAAAAAAAAAACATAACAAAAGTAGAAATGAATATAAAATGTTACTTAGAAAGAGAGGAGAAAGATTGGACACACATGATCTTAAGAGCATCTCAACTGTGTAAACTGGGGCTAGAGCTCGAAGCATTGGTAAAAGTGCCTGCTTCCTGATGCTTGCATGTATTAATGATCCCTACGAACATTTCAAATGAATTAGCCCTTGATTAAAACCATATATGTGCTTAAGAAAGAGATCAGTGATTAAATTACCCCTTAAATGAATAGGAGCAATAAATAACTACCTGCAAAAGAGACCAGAAGATTGATTATAAAGCAATAAAATTTGATACTTTCTAAAAATCTAACAAAAATCGACCAAACAAGGAAAAAAAATTCTAACCAAAAAACAATAATCAACAAAACAAAACCCAAGAAATTAAAATTAAGAACAGAAATTCCAAAGATTTGCCTTTCCACCAACAAACCCAAAAAAAGAAAAGCTAAAGAAAAACCCATTAATTTTTTATTACACAGATCGGAATTGAAATCAATCAATGACAAATGAAATCTACAACTAAATCCAAGAAAGAGTTAAAAAGAAAAACCTAAATACTCATTCGAGAAGTGTAAAGAAATTGAAGAGACCAAAAATACTCTCTGCTTTCTACCTTGATTGAAAAATTAACAAAAACCAAACGAACAACACAAATACCCCAACCATAAACCAAATCTAATTTAATAACCTTAATCAAAATCAAATGTAACCCAAATGCCTAAATTGAACCTATACTACCAAACACCCAAACATAAATCATAGTTATCGCGTAATTTTAAAAATAAAATAAAGAAAACCTTTACCTGTAACGGTTCCTGCCGCGTGACAGTGGTGGTTGCCCTGAGATTTATCTCTCTTTCAATCTCTATTATTCTTCTTCTACGGTCTCAGATTTTTCTCTCTCCCCAGTCCCCACTCCATGCCTTCTCTGTTTACCATTTTGCCTAGGTTTTGGGTTTGCAAAAAAATGGAAGAAAACGTACTGGAGCCGGTGTTGATGCCCAAATTTGAGAGAAAAAAAAAGTAATAATAATAATAACCTTATCCGTTACGGTATACGCTTATCTCTGTATGCCTTACAGACTCTATCTGGTGCGTGCTGTTCCGGTAAGAAAAGCCTAAAATAAGATTGAAGAAGGAAAATAAATGTTAGAAACGGAAATACCCAATGATTTCAATCTTACACAAAACAAAACAAAAGCAAATATCTAAAATTGAGGAAACAAACATTTTGATAGAAAACCCAAAAACCCAAAAACCCAAAACAAAAACGAATCAAATCTAAACCCATTCAACAAAAAAAAAATTTTGAGATGCGTATGAAACAACCTTTCACAATTTAATTGGCAACATGGCTTAAGAATTCTAGAATAAAACAAAAGACCGATCAGTAATTTAATCAAACAAATTGCATATTAAAAATTAAGTTGTTCGCCTAATACATTCAGATTTTAAATAATCCATGGTGAATTTTTGACTTTTAACCACAGTAAATCAAGGGAAAAATCCCTAATGTTACCACCAAAAAAGATATAGAGGGATAATTTGGAACCAAAGCATCCAAAGAAAGAGAATCAACCCATCTAATTGTTTTTTAGAAAGGGTAAAAGAAGAACCTTAGAAAATTAAGGGGAACTACCGGTTTTGAATTCTAAAACATAGAAATATTGAAGATTTAAGATTCTAATTCGAATAGGAAAAGCAATGGTGAGGAGTTTCAATCTTTCAAACTACAAAAACAGTATTTGAAGATGAAGGGAGTACGCTGGCCTTTGGTACAAAAAGACAGAGACAATACCGGTGGAGGGTACGGTGGTCTGATGGTGGCAAATCCTGACTTTCTTCTCGGATTTTTCTGTCTCCACCATCTACGCAGACTGAAGTTCTTTCTCTATCGTTCTCTTTGTCAGTTCGCTTTTTCTTTCTACAGCATATGTCTGTTTTGGGTTTTTATGTTTTTTTTTTTTTTTTTTTTTTTAATAAGCGGGTTGGGTTTTATAAGACTCTCCCAAAACAGTGCACTGTATGGTATTTTTAATAAAAACTGTATACGTGGCAGAGTTATGAAAGGCCAAATGTTGTAGCGTGCAGCTGTTTTACTTAAAAGTTGTGTACGTGGCGGCATTTTAAGAGATTTTGTTTTTCCTATTTGTCAGCGTTTCTTTAATTGTAGGAATACATTTTCTCTTAGTTTCTGCAATTATATAGAAATATAGATATGGATATGATATTTTAAACTAAATGACTAATCTCAATTCTCAATTCATTGGCTCCGTATTAATTATTGACACACATAACCATATTTATTAATATTACATAATATTATACACTACATGTCTACTTAACCAATCAAATGCTTTTTTTTTTTTTTTTTTAGAGAAGTTAGGAAGTTAGTTTTTTAAATCGATTTTGCAGTGTACTCACGGGTCTAAGATCACACAACTGACTAACCACAAAAGCCGGTAACTCTTGTGGAGAGTGAGAAGGCTTTAAAACCAAATGTGAGTTCCTGCCTTCTCAATGTGGGACTTAAATCCGCTACATCTTTTTTTGAGAGAAGTTAGGAAGTTAGTTTTTTAAATCGATTTTGCAGTGTACTCACAGGTCTAAAATCACACAACTGACTAAACAATCACAAATGCTTAAACAATCACTAACTTTACAATTTTTTTCTTGAATTTTACTAACTTTATAAAAAAAGAAAAAAGTTATTATAATATGATAACAATACACAAACATGTAAAAAAAAAAAATCTCTATTTCCTAATTTTTAAATTATATACAGTTATATAATATATTTATACTTTACACACAAACATCTACACATATTATAATTTACACAAATAGCACTATAATAAAAAAGTAATGTATTTGACACACTCACACACATATAATATAAATTTATAATAAAGAGTGACACTTACAATTCAGAAACACTTAATCTTTACTCTTAGAGTTTGAAATACTTTTAATAAGAGTGTACAAGATTTAAGTCAATATGTGAAAAAAAAAAGAATAAATTAAAATATTAAACTAAAAAAAAATATTTTGTACAATATATATATATATATATATTGTTAGAAGTCAGGGGGTTCATGAACCCCCTGAATAACCTGTAGCGCCGCCTATGGTGCTAAGCATGGGGTAACCACAAAATATTAGTGCATTACTCATGTATTCCTCCATTGTGAGAATATATTTTTCTTTCCACCATATGGCTTCTTCAAAGTAGGCTTTAACAAGTTTTTTCATCTAGTTACATTAAAACATAAAAATAAAATGACTATAAAATGAACATATATGGGGAAAAAGTGGTTTCAAGTGAATTAATAGTGTCATACCGCAACTTTTGCACAGTGAACGTATAATTTTCCTTCTTTGCACATCTTTTCCTCAATTTCTTCAAAAGCATCCAAGACTGCTTTATAACACAACTTCATGTAATCTCTGAGTTGGTCTACGCAATTGATATCCCACATATAATTTAAACGTTGGAATGAACCACCCCCCCCCCCCCCCAAAACAAAAAATATAAAAATATGATATTCCCCAGTTAACTTGAAATTGAGAGAATCTTTGTCACAATTGATACTTTATTTTCTTGATCTGGCAATATGTATAGAATGCCACACTAATGAAAATTTTAAATGACATGATACTGAATACATCTTTAAATTTATAATATATAGAATGAACCATGACATGAATCCATTTCAAATGAAGAGAATCATATATGCTTTTACTAAACCTTTTAATTGCATTTGTGAAGAGCTTGAGTTCTTCATGTGTGCCATGTACATCATATATTTCATCTATAATTGATGTCATGCAAATTGTTTTAGTTAGTATCCTTCTAGCAAGGGAGTATTGGGATTCAAAGTACACTTCCAAAATCCAGAAGTATAACTCCACCTCCTTGTCTAGTGCAAAAGATAGGTTTGTCACAACATCTATACCTTTACACCACCTAAATTATAATTTCAACAAAAATTGTTTGGTCAAATCATGTCTTATGAAAGTGATGATCATGAAATATATACAATAAAATACTCTCATATTTGCATATTTAGCTGCACTTTTATACTAATTTGTGGTTGATTATAAGTTGTCTTTGATTTATAGGTAACAAAGGTTTTACATGCAAAGTGGCACCAGGCCTATTGTCAAGTTAACTTAAGACCCAGATTTGAAGCATGAAGGAAAGATTCAGCCCAAATATAGATCAAGCCCAAGCGTGAATTCAAGAGAAGACAAAAACAAAGAAAGAAAAAAAGAAAAAGAAAAAGAAAAAGAAGCCCAAGATTCAATCCAACGTGGATGAAGTGTGCAAGGAAACAAAACTCAAATCAAGCAATTCTTACACAGTCAACGTGGTCGGCTTTAGCGTCCAAATCAGTAATTGTATTGTTGTTGTAGGCCTCTTGATTTGTTCACCCAAACATCTACTTAGGGAATACTTACTTTTGGGCCACGTTGGTTTTAATAATGAGCTTTTAGGTCTTAGTATAAACAGAGGGAAATAAGAAATATTGGGGGCGGCTAGAGGAGAGCTGAAACGCAGGCTAGAAGAAAGCTGAAACAGAGGACCGTGAAGGCTAAAATGCAGGAGCCGCATGTGGCTTTTTTCTTCACCCTTTCTCTATGCTAGCACAGTAATTTTTCTCTTTCATTCTAGTTAGCAGTTTAATTGTCTAGTTTAATGTTCAATATTTATTTTTTGTGTTTTATTTCAGCTACCATGAGTAGCTAAATTTTCAATTAAGGTTGACAATGAAACCTTCTTAAAGATTATCAGTTTTATTTATGTGATTTGATTTTTTCCAAAATAGTTGATCTTTAATGATTTAAATTGTTCTTGCTCAATTACTTAACTAAGATATGATTCTTAATATGAGTTCATTCATGTTTTTCTCATGATTTTGGATTTATCATAATTAATTGAATGCTTGGTTTATTATTGCTTGATTATAAAATTGGATATCTGTTGTGACTTGTTTGGCTATGAACACAATTGATGATTTGATTTTATATTTAGGAAGCGATAAAGAGCATGCTTTAGATTTTTAAAATAAGGATTTTAATGAGAATATATTCCATGATAACAAGATTGATTTTAAGATTATCATGCAGTAGTTGGGAAAAATTAATGATCATAAATATATACTACCTTAATTCATTTCTTTAGATTGTTTAATTTCTTTACTACTTTTATATTATATCTTTTGCTTAGTTTAATTATTTGCTTAGCTTTATTTAATTTCAAAACAATCAATTTTTATTAAACTAGATTAGGATTTATTTGGTTAAGATTTGATCAATTTTCCTACATTCATATAAGTCTCTGTAGGTTCGACCTCGTTCTTGTCAAACTATACTTCGGTACGGTTCGTACACTTGCGAGTACTTTAAAATTTCACAACAGAAAGCTTAATTACAACACCAACATAGTGAGATATAGCTAATGAGCTTACCTTGAGATATGGCTAAGTTCCTTCTGGTGTTGTTTTTGCAACATGTTAAAATCCAATTTTGCCAAGTTTAGTAGAACTTCATTATGTGAAGTAATTTCTTGGTAGATAGAAAAGTAATGTCTTGCCTCTACCCTTGGCAAGGATTTTCGAATAGGCCGATTTAAGGCATGGCTTACTTGTGTGGCAAGAGGAGGGCTTAAATTAATCACTATCGATTCAAGGTGAGTGGTAGTAAACTTAAGTGTTTCATCAAGCATATCTTCTCCATGCACCCTCATATGTGTAGCTTTATACAAGCTTAACATTCCTCGCATGTCTTTAATAAGAGATTCCTTGAAGTTTCCCCTATTGTCCTTGAATTTATTGAAGACATCTACTTTACCACCCCACACAAGACATGCACTAACTATTAGTAGATGATATAAAACATGTTTTATATTTTTGAAAGCACAGAGTTCGATTAAACACTTGGCTTCATTTATCAACCAATAGTGGTTTTAGGATTTTTTTTTTCTAAGGGGGCCAGTAAGAAAATGAATCTTAGGTTAGAGATATAAAAATTTTATAGTCTATATGGTTTTCTTATTACAAATATTTTCATAGGATGTACTAGCAAGAGAATAAGAGATAAACTACAAGTTCATTAAGCATATCGTTTCTTAATACAATGACTATACTGATTATTGTTACTAAAAATTAAATTAATCATATTAGTTTAGGACAATTATATGTTTACATTATACTATCAATGTAAGATTTACATTGTTGATTAAATAAACTAGCTTGTAACCCTATGCATATGCATAGATACACTTAATATATATAATAAGATGCATAATGTAATTCCTATATATATATATAATTTAAATATTATTGATAGTTATTTTTATATTTTGTTAACTCTTTAAAAAAATTTGTAAGGATATTATTAGGTATAAAATGTAAATTGTCAATATTTAAAAAAAAAAAAATTATTGTGAAGCACTTTTTTTTTTTTTTTTTTTACTGTTCATTTATTCTAAACTTTTTGGTTTTTGTATTTAATAACTCACTTGAATGAATATTTATGATGTCGTCCCACATTTTATTCTAAATTTAAGAAATAAAACTCTTTAAGAATAAATAATTTAATACACATGACGCAAAATTAGAACTTTAATTTGGAATTCTAATTTGAGTTTCTTTCAGTTTCACTTATTATTACATATATAAATGTATACAATTTTGTATACATTTGCAAAAAGTGTACAATATTATACACATTTGCATAAAAGTGTACAATATTATACGAATTTGTTTAGAGGCAATGTAAATTTTACATTGATAATACAACGTAAATTAAGAATTTTCTATTAGTTTATTTCAAATTTTTTAAGATTTAAATGAGTTTTTTCTAAGTTTTAAGATGAACAAAATTTCTACTTTTATTGTTGGCTTACTATTTTTTATCCTCCAGAATTTCAATATGCAATTTTTTCTAAATTGCATATTGAAATTCAGAGCTCAAATATAAACTAAATAAAAACACGTTTAAAACTGCACAAAAAAAAAAAAAAAAAAAAAAAAAAACGATAAATATTAATATGTAGAAGAGACAGAGTGCGTTGTTGCATTGAATAATTTGTTCATTGTTACAACACATGCACAAGAAACATATATTAATTATTGCAGATTAACAAAGCAGAGTTCTACAAAATGGAACGGTATGAGAAAAGTAATGTAGAAATAATTCTCACACATTAATCACATATTGAAACAATATTTATTTTGAAGTACCACCACTTAACTTATATAATCCTTGGAAGTTGGAACACTTATTTAAAAGTACAAAAACATTGGGCTCCTAATTTTTAGATTAATTTGGAGTTCAAGTAAAATTTTCACTCTAGACACTTACACATTTATCTTATATTGACTTTGTATGACAGTTTATCAAAACTTTATTTAAGGAACCAACTAACTTAGTTATAATTTTGTGCTCATAATGAGCACTGGTATCAATATCTTCAAACTGGTACTGGATTAATAAGCATTGAGGTGATAGCCTCTACCATCACTCCTTCAGGATGTGTGTATGCATCTTCATCCTTGTAGAGTAAATCCATAACTCGTGCAAGATTGACAACACGTGTAAGGAGAGGTTCTGGCACTTCAGTAGGTCCAATACACTCTTCGTTTATATCCTTCCATGCATTCACGATTTGCTTTCGAAATTCATCATGTACCTCTCGCTTTGAGACACCATATTGCTTCATGTAACACTCGATGCCCGAGACAACTTGCTCTCTCTCTTGCTCAAACTGTAAAAATATAAATTCCCAAAATATGTAATGAGTGTTATTTTTTGTTAGAGGCCTAAATGGATTTGTGGATCCATTTGAAATGAATCAATTTCTTGCTTTAAACAATAAAAATTTATAGGTGTATCTAATACAATGTTATTTAATATTTTAAAAGAACTAACAATTTATACACTATTTACTAGATTCAAAAACAAAATTTGAACCATGTCATCAATTCGTAGATGGATCTAATTCCTTGTAGTACTGAACTAGTCTCTCATATACATTATTGAAGTAAAAATACTGGAAAAAGAACAAAGATAGTTATTATGAGTGAATTTGTATATTTTCTATAATTTTTGTACATAATGCATGGAGAAGGATCTTTTAATTGGATTAAAATTGTGATGCCGTGAATTGATTGGATATTGATAAAGTATGTGTTGTGCAGGTGTGTGTTGAGTCAAACATTAGATATATATTGGATTGATCTGAGACTTATAATAACAACAAAAAACTTAATTGTGACTAGACTAATTGTTTTAAGGTGTAGCATAAATGTGACTTAATGATTTTTCTCAGTTTTTTTTTTTTTTTTTTTTTAAAGAATAATTAACGTCCCTTGATTTTAGCCACAATGCTCAATAAGATCCACTAATAATACGTGCTATATAACATTTGCTAAATGTACCTCATTGGAAACAATGTCATCCATTAGCCTACTTATGATTGATGCTGCTCTAACAATCTTTGGCTCCTTGATGACCCATTCCAATGCTTCCTTGGTCGCAATATCACCCATGACAATAACAGATATGGTGCTCAACATGGGGTAACCACAAGATATTAGTGCATTACTCATATATTCCTCCATTGTGGGAATATATTTTTCTTTCAACCATACGGCTTCTTCAAAGTAGGCTTGAACAAGTTTTGTCATCTAGTTACATTAAAACATAAAATATTGATAGCTATAAAATGAGAATTAATGGGGAAAAAAAAATTGAGTGGTTTCAAGTGAATTAATAGTGTCTTACTGCAACTTTTGCGTAGTAAACATGGTATAATCTTCCATCCTTGCACATCTCTTCTTCAATTTCTTCAAAAATATCCAAGAGTATTTTATAACACAACTTCATGTATTTTGGGAGTTGGTCTATGCAACTTATATCCCACCTGAAATTTAAACGTTTGAATCATGTTTGCAATGTTGACTTTAACCCCAAATTTTAAAAATAGGGCAAGGCCGGCTTCATGTATTTTGGGGCTTAAGGCAATAACTAAATTGATATATATATATATATATATATTTCAATTAAGTAATAATTTTTTAATATAAAATTATTCTAATTTTTTAATATATATCAATTAGCTAAATTGAATAAATTTTTTTATTCAAGTTTTCTAACTTCTATTTTTAAATTGATAATATAGTTAAATCACTTAATCTTTCTTAAAATGTTATATTTATTAACTAGTAATTAAATATATATTTAATTGATTTTTTCACAAAATTTATTTTTAAATTTGTCAACAACTACTATATTATATATATATATATATATTTTCCCCCACCATAAAACTCGTGCTACATCACCCCCAAAACTATGAATGGCTGAATGGGCTATGTCAAAATAGTGAATGATGAACAATATAATAAATATGGATGGTGTAAAAGCTTAAAGCTAAGCTAAACAAGAGTGATTGAAAAAAATCCATTTTATCAGGATAAAACATTGGTCTCTTTCTTTGTCTCCTACCACTACCAAGGGTAAAACAAACACAAAGTAAAAGATCTCCTATAAAAACATGGAGAGAGAGAGAGAGAGAGAGAGAGAGAGAGAGAGAGAGAGAGAGAGAGAGAGAGAGAGAGAGAGAGAGAGAGAGAGAGTTTTAATATAAATTTGAAGTTGAGCCAAACCTGAAAGGAACAAAAAAGAAGGTCCAACGTAGTCACAAAGAAGCTTAAATTACTTTTTATGCTTTAACTGAAGAAAGTGGCAAAGTTTCCAGCAATATATACCCAAAAGAAAATGAGGTTTGAATTTTTTTTTTTTTAAATTTGCAAATTTCAATTTTGTTTTGTTAAGAGAGAAAGAGAGTAAGTGTCTAGCTTCTGTGTGTGGAACACTATGAGTTCTATACTCTAAAACTCTCACATGAATAAAACCAATAGTTAGTTATACATTAAAAGAAGATAATTTTTTTTTTAATATAAAAGTTGTAATAGTTTTAGCATTTTAATTTTTTTTTAAAAATTATTTTTTATCTATTGGCTAATATGGGCTTAATTAATATTTTTACAAGTAAAGATACATCCTTATTGGTAAGGATATGACCTTGAAAAATAATATTCTCCATTTTACTTGAAATTGAAAAATCCATTTCATGGTTTCGATTTTATTTTTTTTGATTTGATAGTGTATAGAGTACTCCATTTAAAATTTTGAGTGATGTTGTACTGGATACATCTTTAGATTTATAATATTTAATTTGAACCATGATATCGATCCATTTCAAGTGGAGATGAAGAGGATCCTATATGCTAGTATCAAACCTTTTAATTGCATCTGTGAAGAGCTCGAGTTCTTCATGTGTGCCATATACATCATATATGTCATCTATGATTGATGCCATGCAAATTGTTTTGGTTAGTATCCTCCGAGCAAAAGAGTATTGGGGTTCAAAGTACACTCCCAAAATCCAGAAGTATAACTCCACCACCCTATCTCGTGCAAAAGATAGGTTTGTCGCAACATCTATACCTTTCCACCACCTAAATTACAATTTCAACAAAAACTAGCTGGTCAAATCATGTCTTATGAAAGCTTAATCACAACACCAACGTAGTGAGATATAGTTAATGAACTTACCTTGAGATATGGCTAAGTTCCTTCTGGTGTTGTTTTTGCAACTTGTTAAAATCCAATTTTGCAAAGTTTAGTAGAACTTCATTTTGTGAAGCATTTTCTTGGTAGATAGAAAAGTATTGCCTAGCCTCTACCCTTGGCAAGCACTTTCGAATAGGTCGATTTAAAGCATGGCTTACTTGTGCGGCAAGAGGAGGGCTTAAATTAATCGCCATTGATTCAAGGTGAGTGGTAGTAAACTTAAGTGCTTCATCAAGTATATCTTCTCCATGCACCCTCATATGTGTAGCCTCATAAAAGCTTAACATTCCTTTCACATCGTTAATAAGTGATTCCTTGAAGTTTCCCATATTGTCTTTGAATTTGTTGAAGATATCTACTTTACCACCCAGCACAAGACATGCGTGAGCCGTTAGTAGATGATATGAAAATAATGATGGAAGTGAATGCTTGATCATGAAAATTAACTTTTAGTTTGTTTAAGGATATTTTTGGAATGAAAAGAGATGGAGGGAGAGGTGAGGAGAATAGAGGGGAAGGATTTTAGGAAGCTAGAATATATTAAAATTTAGCAAATTCCAATCACCTTCCCTTCACTCATCTCCCTCCATCCAAACATAGAGTGAGTTTTCTTAAATAAACAAATAACCAACCAAAAGAGTGCTTACCGCTTAGAATGTTACAACCTTGTTGTCTAAGTAATCGAAAATGAAGTGCAACAGTGTAAAGAGCATCATCACTTTCTTGGACATTACACGTATAATGACACCTGTGAATTTGTTGTAATACTTCATCAATCTCACCTTCAAAATGGTAAGACACACCTAAGCGTTGGATTGCATCAATCAACTCCAACTTTTCTAGAAGATTATCAATGGGAGCCATCAACATCCTTTGCACTTCTTCCTTCAACCGTTGAACTTGCTCCGAGTTATCAATGGTTTCCTAAAATTGGAAATCAAAATAAAAAATTAACATGTTACCACTGTTTATAAGCATCTTTTGTCATTTAAAGATGATGTATTTCAAAACCATGGCATCTGAATATAGGCTATGAAATGAATCACAATTTATATTAGAATATTAATTTTATTATGTAGCCTAACATGTTAGGTGGAAGACATATATACATTGGATATATTAGAATAAGAGAGGAAATGGTCCCCCCATAAGCTTGGACTATAATTTGCTGAGCGACGATGTACATTAGCATCTGGATTTTTGGTTTGAGCAGTAGCCATGGAAATTTGGTGAGACATTTTGAGAGGTGAGGGAACAACTTAGTGTTGAAATGGTGCAATTAGCATAAGCTTTAATGTATGCTCCTTGTCCTTCAAAAGATTGGCATGAGTGGAAGAGCATATGCGCTTAGGTATTTATAGATACTAGACCTATACCTTTCTAATAACTAAACATTTAATTACTAAATTTTTTTGAATTTTGTTTTTACTACAGTTTATATAAATACTTTCAAAAATAAAATCTTAGCAATATCTTTAAATATTTGTGGGGCATTCTATACCATTGGTACCAAAAGTTAAGTATAGAGGTCCTTTTAAAATTGGTCTAAAAATACCTTATCAAAGTGGATTTATGGCTAATCTATAATCTATATAATATCTAAAAAGTAGTATTTATTATTTCCATACTCCTATTAAGCTACATTAGTAAGTTACCCGTGCGATGTATAGATAATTTTGTTATATTTTATGTAAAACGGTTTTGGATAATGTTGTACATATATTAGAAAGAAAAAATAAACTAAAGTAGAGTAAAGATACGTATACATTTTGAGATATTAAAAATTGGTTTAGTAGCTCCACTACATATTTGTAGTCTTCTTAAGGTAAGCTTATTATTTTTTTAAATCATGAAACCAAAAATAAATGCAAAAGAGTGGCGGGACCATGAAAATCAACTAATTTGTGTTGTGTTCACATATTTCATACTGTGAAATAAAAGTATGCCCAACTCTCCGACTGTTTTTCACTCATCAATAGTGCAACATTAAGATATGGTGTGGGCAAGTGTGTATACATGTGTCTTATAGATGATTTAAAATTAAACCATGGTAGAATATGACTTTACATTGTGCACGAAATACATTGTGAAAAAATGTGTTTTATTTAACAATTCACAACATTTTTGTGTCTCTATTTCTCTCCAAGGCCTTATTTGGTCAGTCATTACTATTAGTCCTTAATTATTATTATTTTGCTTTTTTTAAAATATTAAAATGGTGGTTATGCTAAAAGATATGAAAAAGAGAGAAATGTGTGATGTAAGTTTAGGCAATTAATGAGAGACTAATGAGATAACGGTAAAATAAGTTAATGTAAACTTTTGGGTAACAAAAAAAAAAACTTAATGAAAGTGATAAAAAAATGCTAAATGCAAAATTAGAGCGTCACTTAGCAAAACCTCATGCACTCTCGCATGAGATCTCTGCTTATATATATATATATATATATTGATGATTATTCCTTTATAACTTCTAATCACTAATCAACATACGTGCAAAATCAGCATAAGTCTCAAAAAATTTTGTGATAGGACTTTATCATACATGCAAAATAAGCATAGATTTATAAAAAAAAAAAAAAAAAAAAAAAAAAAAAAAAAAAAAAAGGATATTTCTATTGTGTTCATCCTTATAAGAATTTAAAGCATAGATTAAATTTTTATTATTTTTGACAATTTTTCTTTGATTCCTTTATAATTTATATATTGTGTTGGTTTAAATGAATTTTTTCTCAAGCTTTCAAAGGATGGACTTTAGATAAGATGTTCAACTTTTACACGTGAAGCATTAACTGTAAATCTTGTACATGGAGCATATAGAGATAAGAAATTAAGAATATGGTTCATTTTGGTCGGCGTTAGCTTGATTTGTCTAGACATCAATTTTCTCTCTTGCCAAAAGTTTGACTTATTTTAGGCGGAAGTTTCTTTGATTATTACTTGTATACAAAATTCCAGGATTATTAAATTGGAATAGGTCCCTAACTGACCTAAGCAATTGGAATAGGATGAAATTTCTTCCCATCCACGCTAAAAGTTGTGTACACTCCAAATTTTTTCTGCATCTCATAATGATACGTTGTTGATAGGTGTCATCCAAGTCCAACATGATTGAGAGTTGTAGTTAAGACTATAGCCTAGAAGCTTTACTATTCAATGCTTTGCAAGAAAAATTAAAAACTCATTTGATGTAACAGGAAACTATGGAATTTGACATTGTATACACTGGGGTTTGTTCTTGATGTTGTGAAATCGCTATAGGTACTAAAAACTCTAGTTTGATAAGTCGGCAAGTAAAAGTCTACAATGGAAAACTTTTATGTTCCTACAATAAATGTTTTGGAGGGAAAATTGTTAGCCCCCTCATCCCATTGGGACCCCCCCTATTTATACAAAGGAAAAATGTCCAATATTCTTGAGTGTGACTTAGTTACATGGAATTTTTGTGCAATTGTGCCTAGATTTCTTTTAAAATTTAATTATAATTTTAAACTCTAATTTGGTGATTTTTATATGATTTTTGTGGTTTTATTTTGATTTAGTAAAGACATATTAGCCAAAAGAAACGAAGGTAGAGCTATTAAAAAATTCTTTACTTTCAGATTAGCAATTATAGATGGCTAATTCTGCATTGTTGTTTGTGGTTGTGGTATGAATAAGTGGTATGTTGTTTGGGCGACTGATTGAGGCAAAGCATTTTACCATATTAAAAGGTATTAGCAACTTTTTCTTTCTCTTTTGCCATTTGTGGTATGTATATGCACTTTTCATATATGCTCAAGTGAAGTACCCATTAGGATTTCCCTTAATTATGATAAACATATTAGTTTTTTTTAAAGGAATTTCTATATTTATTAAATGATATATATATATATATATGTCGAGGGCCATGTAGCTAAATTGACACCTCCCTATACACAAAGTATCTAGTGTTTAAGGGAGAAAAGGTTCAAATTGCGAGAGTCAGGGGAAAAAGTTTTAAGTTGCGGGGTTAGCAACGTATTGTAATTATTTTTTTTTTAAAAAGAAAGATATAGAGATATATATTGTTTTCCTTAAGCTAAAGCAGTTGCAATGGAAGTGTGGAGTGGATGGTTTTATTTTTTTAGTCCTTGAGTATTTTGGATTGTTTCAAATGACTAATGGCTCCTCTTAGGCTCCTAAAATTTTTGGTTTATTGATTTTGTTATCTATAACTTGATTCTTCTTTACCTAATAAAGTTTGGAATTTTCTGTAAGTACATTTTTTCTTCAAGAAAATGAATAGAAATCTCCCTTCATGTTCTTGCTCGTGTTAATGTTCATATTTGTATCTTTTGCAATACTCAATAAGTTGTTTACTCATTTTGTGAATTATCAATTGTAGTTAAAAAAAAAAAAAAAAAGTATAAACACAATACTATTCAATTAAACTAACATGAAAAATTAAATCTATTAGATTAAAAAAATGGACATGACAATGAAAATTTCACAAAAAATTTCTTAAATAGAAATTTTAACGGGGTGAGGAAATGGTTGTTTAGTTTATTTAAGAAATGTGATCTAGCTAATAGAAATTAAAAAAATACAACAACTTTCATGCATAGTCATGAATTATACCTTTACGTAGGTTTATCAGGGAGGTTTTAAGTGGGTTTTGGGTATTGGTCAATGTTTTAAGGTTTTTTTAGTTTTCATGCTTTATCAGTTTCAATTTTTAAAATGGCAAAGTCAAAGGTCATGTGCAAATCAATTGGGGTCATTTTCTAGGTTTTTGATTATATTTTGCAGGTCATTTTCTCAATTCTTAGTTGAAGAGGATAAAATTAGGATGACGGATCCATCCAAATGAGCCTGGCGGCGTTGGGTCAGTGGACTGATAGTAGACGGATCCCAAAGATGGATGGATCCAACAAATGCGAGCAGACAGTGGATGGATCTCAGTGGCCATGTGGCTTCTACATGATTTAAGTGATTCCCAAGAAGTCCTAGATGGAAACAACTTGCATCCCACGAATAACGCTAGATGGAAGAATCCCAACATGGAAAGAATCCTAGCACAAGAAGGATTCTGTAATATACGCCTATTAATGATGATTTTCTCCGTAAGGAAAAAACTTCCCACACAAGAAACGAAGGCCAGTTCTCCCATTATTATTAATAAAAAATAAAATTCTAAGAAAGTTCATGTCAAGATAATCAATTTGATTTCTAAGTGTTAGTAATTGAGTCAGTTTGACCCAACCCATAGCGTATGGTCCATTGATTACTTGATATGTGAATTTAAATTTGAGTTGCAATCCATATCAAGTTAACGACAAAATAAATAGTAATAATATTCTTATGAGTTTCAATCTCTCTTTAATTTCTTTTCCTTAAAAAAAAAAAAAAAAAAACAAAACAAAACAAAACAAAACAAAAATTTAGTCATTTTCTCTCTCTTTTTTCATCCACCTTGATAGGTATCTTGCATTAACCACAGCATGGCCCACAACTATATAGCTTTATAACGATGTTTTTCTAACATTTTAAAATTGTGGTCGATATGGAACTTGGAAGATTTTTTCTTACAAAATGAAAGGTCATGGCCCTACACATGTGCATAGACAAAAACCCATGCACAAAAGGATAGATGGCCACCCAAATTAAGTAAATTAGAGATGACAAGTCACTACAAAAAACATTGCTATTTGCGATGAAATTTTGTCAAGGACTACAAAAAGCTATTGGTAAAACTAGCTTTTTCAACAGCAAGTCTCTTTCGTCGACAAATACTTGTAAAATATTAAAACATTTGTGACGGCAAAATGAGTTTGTTAAAAATGCCTATTATTTTTGTTGAAAATATGATTTATTTTGGAGGGAAGTGTTCCCACCTTACTTTTGACGACGGCATAGAAATGTTCATCGCTAATAAAGTATTGTTTACGATGACCGAATAAAAACCGTTGGAATTACTAACGCTTGTGATGGCTTTTGTGCATCGAAAATACAAAATATATTTTTTATGGTGTTGTTATTTGCGACGAACATTCTTCCGTTGTAAATATAAAAGAGGGTATTATTTAAGATGACTGAAGAAAAACCGTCGGAACTACTAACACTTGTGACGGCTTTTGTGCATCGAAAATATAAAAAACATATATTTTTATGGTGTTATTATTAGCGAGTAGCGACATCCTTGAAGCCATCGAAAGTGGTAAAATGTTTTGGAGGGAAAATTCCCCCCCCCCCCCCCTTTCTTTTCACATTTGTGACAACATTTATCATTCGCAATTTTTTTTTTTTTTTTTCTAATTGAGTTTGTATTTGCGACAAACATGCTAACCGTCGTAAATAGTTAATTTACTTTAAAAGAAAGAATGTATTAGTGATGGAATTGGATCTCTGCCAATAAATAATATTTGTGGTGAACCTAAGCCATTGTTAATTGTAATTTTTTTTAAGGGGGGGGAATGCATGCCCTTATTTTTCATGTGTTTGACGGTTGTATTTCATCACTATATATTGCATTTTTATTTGCAACGGACATTTTGGTCATTGTTAATAATTAAAATTTTCTTAAGAAAAGAAGGTATTAGCAACGGTAAAGAAAATTTGTCACAAAAAAGGTGATTTCCAACATACATATGGCCATAAAAAATTATTATTTTCTTTTAAAGGTAAATTTACCACAATTTTTCCATAAAACTCTAGAATTTTTTCTGAATTTTAAAAACTGGAAAAAAAAAAAAAAAAAAAAAAAAAAAAAAAAAAAAAAAAAAACATTCAAGATCCTCCAAGAACTTGAGGGCTATTTTGGTCATTTTAGAAGTAAAAGGTATTTTGGTCATTTTGCAACTTTAAGGGGCACTTTTGTCACTTTAGAATTTTATGGGTATTTTGGTCATTTCCTAGCTTTGATGGCGTATTTCAACCATATTGGATGGCCAGATTGTGTCAACGGGGTTAAACAAAGTTTTTTAGTGGGTGGGTACAACAACATATGTCCATCATGCAAGCAAATGGAGATTCAAAATTTGACCATGGAATTGGTAGAATGTGGTGAAATATTTGTGTTTGTAAATTACAATAATCAATTTGATTTCTAACTGTTAGTAATTGAGTCGGTTTGACCCAACCCATAGCGTATGATCCATTGATTACTTGATAAGTGAATTTAAATTTGAGTTGCAATCCAGATCAAGTTAATGACAAAAATAAATAGTAATAATATTCTTATGAGGTTCAATCTCTGTTTAATTTCTTTTCCTTAAAAAAAAAAAAACAAAAACAAAAACAAAAATTTAGTCATTTTCTCTCTCTTTTTTCATCCACCTTGATAGGTGTCTTGCATTAACCATAGCATGGTCCACAACTATAGAGCTTTATAACGATGTTTTTCTAACATTTTAAAATTGTGGTCAATATGGAACTTGGAAGATTTTTTCTCACAAATTGAAAGGTCATGGCCCTATACATGTGCATAGACAAAAACCCATGCACAAAAGGATAGATGGTCACCCAAATTAAGTAAATTAGAGATGATAGGTCACTACAAAAAACATTGCTATTTGGGATGAAATTTTTTCAACGACAACAAAAAGCTGTCGGTAAAACTAGCTTTTTCAACGGCGAGTCTCTTTCGTCGACAAATACTAGTCAAATATTAAAACATTTGTGACGGCAAAATGAGTTTGTTAAAAATGCCTATTATTTTTGTTGAAAATATGATTTATTTTGGAGGGAAGTGTTCCCACCTTACTTTTGACGACGGCATAGAAATGTTCATCGCCAATAAAGTATTATTTACGATGACCGAATAAAAACCGTCGGAATTCCTAACACTTGTGATGGCTTTTGTGTGTCGAAAATACAAAATATATTTTTTATGGTGTTGTTATTTGCAATGAACATTCTTCCGTTGTAAATATAAAAGAGGGTATTATTTAAGACGATCAAAGAAAAACTGTCGGAACTATTAACACTTGTGACGGCTTTCGTGCTTCGAAAATATAAAAAAAATATATTGTTATGGTGTTATTATTAGCGAGTCAATGACATCCATGAAACCATTGAAAATGGTAAAATTTTTTGGAGGGAAATTCCCCCCCCCCCCCTTTTTTTCACATTTGTGACAACATTTATCATTCGCATTTTTTTTTTTTCTAATTGAGTTTGTATTTGCGACAAACGTGCTGACCGTTGTAAATAGTTAATTTGCTTTAAAAGAAAGAATGTATTAGTGATGGAATTGGATCTCTTCCAATAAATAATATTTGTGGTGGACCTAAGCCTTTGTCAATTGTAATTTTTTTTATGGGGGAGAATGCATGCCCTTATTTTTCATGTTTTTGACGGTTGTATTTCATCACTATATATTGCATTTTTATTTGCAACGGACATTTTGGTCATTGTTAATAATTAAAATTTTCTTAAGAAAAGAAGGTATTAGCAACGGTAAAGAAAATTTGTCACAAAAAAGGTGATTTCCAACATACATATGGCCATAAAAAATTATTATTTTCTTTTAAAGGTAAATTTACCACAATTTTTCCATAAAACTCTAGAATTTTTTCTGAATTTTAAAAACTGGAAAAAAAAAAAAAAAAAAAAAAAAAAAAAAACATTCAAGATCCTCCAAGAACTTGAGGGCTATTTTGGTCATTTTAAAAGTAAAAGGTATTTTGATCATTTTGCAACTTTTAGGGGCACTTTCGTCACTTTAGAATTTTATGGGTATTTTGGTCATTTCCTAGCTTTGATGGCGTATTTCAGCCATATTGGATGGCCGAATTGTGTCAACGGGGTTAAACAAAGTTTTTTAGTGGGTGGGTACAACAACATATGTCCATCATGCAAGCAGATGGAGATCCGAAATCTGACCATGGGATTGGTAGAATGTGGTGATATATTTGTGTTTGTAAATTACAGTAACAATCAGACGGTTAGATTGTAAGAACAGAGCTGTCAAATCTTGCGAAACTTCATCAAAGTCTATTAAACTTGATTAATCTTTGGTCAAACTTCAAGGTTGGTTCTAGGACCACTGGATTTGATCAAATTAGGTTTATCAGGGAGGTTTTTAGTGGGTTTTGGGTATTGGTCAATGTATTAAGGTTTTTTTAGTTTTCATGCTTTATCAGTTTCAAATTTTAAAATGGCAAAGTCAAAGGTCATGTGCAAATCCATTGGGGTCATTTTCTAGGTTTTTGGTTGTATTATGTAGGTCATTTTCTCAATTCTTAGTTGAAGAGGATAAAATTAGGATGACGGATCCATCCAAATGAGCCTGACGGCGTTGGGTCAGTGAACTGATAGTGTACGGATTCCCAAGATGGACGGATCCAAGAAATGCGGGCAGACGGTGGATGGATCTTAGAGGCCATGTGGCTTCTACATAATTTAAGTGATTTCCAAGAAGTCTTAGATGGAAACAATTTGCGTCCCACGATTAACGCTAGTTGGTAGAAACCCAACATGGAAAGAATCCTAGCACAAGAAGGATTCTTTAATATACGCCTATTAATGATGATTTTCTCCATAAGGAAAAAACTTCCCACACAAGAAACGAAGGCCGGTTCTCCCATTATTATAAATAAAAAATAAAAATCTAAGAAAGTTCATGTCAAGATAATCAATTTGATTTCTAAGTGTTAGTAATTGAGTCAGTTTGACCCAACCCATAGCGTACGGTCCATTGATTACTTGATATGTGAATTTAAATTTGAGTTGCAATCCATATCAAGTTAACGACAAAAATAAATAGTAATAATATTCTTATGAGTTTCAATCTCTCTTTAATTTCTTTTCCTTAAAAAAAAAAAAAAAAAACAAAACAAAAATTTAGTCATTTTCTGTCTCTTTTTACATCCACCTTGATAGGTATCTTGCATTAACCACAGCATGGCCCACAACTATATAGCTTTATAACGATGTTTTTCTAACATTTTAAAATTGTGGTCGATATGGAACTTGGAAGATTTTTTCTTACAAATTGAAAGGTCATGGCCCTACACATGTGCATAGACAAAAACCCATGCACAAAAGGATAGATGGCCACCCAAATTCAGTAAATTAGAGATGACAAGTCACTACAAAAAACATTGCTATTTGGGACGAAATTTTGTCAAGGACTACAAAAAGCTGTTGGTAAAACTAGCTTTTTCAACGGCAAGTCTCTTTCGTTGACAAATACTCGTAAAATATTAAAACATTTGTGACGGCAAAATGAGTTTGTTAAAAATGCCTATTATTTTTGTTGAAAATATGATTTATTTTGGAGGGAAGTGTTCCCACCTTACTTTTGACGATGGCATAGAAATGTTCATCGCTAATAAAGTATTGTTTACGATGACCGAATAAAAACCGTTGGAATTACTAACACTTGTGATGGCTTTTGTTCGTCGAAAATACAAAATATATTTTTTATGGTGTTGTTATTTGCGACGAACATTCTTCCGTTGTAAGTATAAAAGAGGATATTATTTAAGACGACCGAAGAAAAACCGTCAGAACTATTAACAGTTGTGACGGCTTGTGTGCATCGAAAATATAAAAAAAATATATTTTTATGGTGTTATTATTAGCGAGTCAGCGACATCCTTGAAGCCATCGAAAGTGGTAAAATGTTTTGGAGGGAAAATCCCCCCCCCCCTCTTTTCACATTTGTGACAACATTTATCATTCGCATTTTTTTTATTCTAATTGAGTTTGTATTTGCGACAAACGTGCTGACCGTCGTAAATAGTTAATTTGCTTTAAAAGAAAGAATGTATTAGTGACGGAATTGGATCTTTGCCAATAAATAATATTTGTGGTGAACCTAAGCCATTGTCAATTGTAATTTTTTTAAAGGGGGGGAATGCATGCCCTTATTTTTCATGTGTTTGACGATTGTATTTCATCACTATATATTGCATTTTTATTTGCAACGGACATTTTGGTCATTGTTAATAATTAAAATTTTCTTAAGAAAAGAAGGTATTAGCAACGGTAAAGAAAATTTGTCACAAAAAAGGTGATTTCCAACATACATATGGCCATAAAAAATTATTATTTTCTTTTAAAGGTAAATTTACCACAATTTTTCCATAAAACTCTAGAATTTTTTCTGAATTTTAAAAACTGGAAAAAAAAAAAAAAAAAAAAAAAAAAAACATTCAAGATCCTCCAAGAACTTGAGGGCTATTTTGGTCATTTTAGAAGTAAAAGGTATTTTGATCATTTTGCAACTTTAAGGGGCACTTTCATCACTTTAGAATTTTATGGGTATTTTGGTCATTTCCTAGCTTTGATGGCGTATTTCAGCCATATTGGATGGCCGGATTGTGTCAACCGGGTTAAACAAAGTTTTTTAGTGGGTGGGTACAACAACATATGTCCATCATGCAAGCAGATGGAGATCCGAAATCTGACCATGGGATTGGTAGAATGTGGTGATATATTTGTGTTTGTAAATTACAGTAACAATCAGACGGTCAGATTGTAAGAACAGAGCTGTCAAATCTTGCGAAACTTCATCAAAGTCTATTAAACTTGATTAATCTTTGGTCAAACTTCAAGGTTGGTTCTAGGACCACTGGATTTGATCAAATTAGGTTTATCAGGGAGGTTTTTAGTGGGTTTTGGGTATTGGTCAATGTATTAAGGTTTTTTTAGTTTTCATGCTTTATCAGTTTCAAATTTTAAAATGGCAAAGTCAAAGGTCGTGTGCAAATCCATTGGGGTCATTTTTTAGGTTTTTGGTTGTATTATGTAGGTCATTTTCTCAATTCTTAGTTGAATAGGATAAAATTAGGATGACGGATCCATCCAAATGAGCCTGACGACGTTGGGTCAGTGGACTGATAGTGGACGGATTCCCAAGATGGACGGATCCAAGAAATGTGGGCAGACGGTGGATGGATCTCAGAGGCCATGTGGCTTCTACATGATTTAAGTGATTTCCAAGAAGTCCTAGATGGAAACAATTTGCGTCCCACGATTAACGCTAGTTGGTAGAATCCCAACATGGAAAGAATCCTAGCACAAGAAGGATTCTTTAATATACGCCTATTAATGATGATTTTCTCCATAAGGAAAAAACTTCCCACACAAGAAACGATGGCCGGTTCTCCCATTATTATAAATAAAAAATAAAAATCTAAGAAAGTTCATGCCAAGATAATCAATTTGATTTCTAAGTGTTAGTAATTGAGCCAATTTGACCCAACCCATAGCGTATGGTCCATTGATTACTTGATATGTGAATTTAAACTTGAGTTGCAATCCATATCAAGTTAACGACAAAAATAAATAGTAATAATATTCTTATGAGTTTCAATCTCTCTTTAATTTCTTTTCCTTAAAAGAAAACAAAAAACAAAAAACAAAAAAAAAAACAAAAAAACAAAAACAAAAAAACAAAAAAAAATTTAGTCATTTTCTCTCTCTTTTTTCATCCACCTTGATAGGTATCTTGCATTAACCACAACTATAAAGCTTTATAATGATGTTTTTCTTACATTTTAAAATTGTGGTCAATATGGAACTTGAAAGATTTTTTTCTCACAAATTGAAAGGTCATGGCCCTATACATGTGCATAGACAAAAACCCATGCACAAAAGGATAGATGGCCACCCAAATTGAGTAAATTAGAGATGACAAGTCACTACAAAAAACATTGCTATTTGGGACGAAATTTTTTCAACAACTACAAAAAGCTATTGGTAAAACTAGCTTTTTTAACGGCAAATCTCTTTCGTCGACAAATACTCATCAATTATTAAAACATTTGTGGTGGAAAAATGAGTTTGTTAAAAATGCCTATTATTTTGTTGAAAATATGATTTATTTTGGAGGGAAGTGTTCCCACCTTACTTTTGATGACGGCATAGAAATGTTCGTCGCTAATAAAGTATTGTTTACGATGACCGAATAAAAACCGTCGGAATTACTAACACTTGTGATGGCTTTTGTGCATCGAAAATACAAAATATATTTTTTATGGTGTTGTTATTTGCGACAAACATTCTTCCGTTGTAAATATAAAAGAGGGTATTATTTAAGAAGACCGTAGAAAAACCGTCGGAACTGTTAACACTTTTGACGGCTTTTGTGCATCGAAAATATAAAAAAAAAAAATTTTTATGGTGTTATTATTAGCGAGTCAGCGACATCCATGAAGCCATCGAAAATGGTAAAATGTTTTGGAGGGAAAATTCCACCCCCCCCCCCCCTTTCTTTTCACATTTGTGACAACATTTACCGTTCGCAATTTTTTTTTTCTCTAACTGAGTTTGTATTTGCGACAAACATGCTGATCGTCGTAAATAGTTAATTTGCTTTAAAAGTAAGAATGTATTAGTGATGGAATTGGATCTCTGCCAATAAATAATATTTGTGGTGAACCTAAGCCATTGTTAATTGTAATTTTTTTTAAGGGGGGGGGAATGCATGCCCTTATTTTTCATGTGTTTGACGGTTGTATTTCATCACTATATATTGCATTTTTATTTGCAACGGACATTTTGGTCATTGTTAATAATTAAAATTTTCTTAAGAAAAGAAGGTATTAGCAACGGTAAAGAAAATTTGTCACAAAAAATGTGATTTCCAACATACATATGGCCATAAAAAATTATTATTTTCTTTTAAAGGTAAATTTACCACAATTTTTCCATAAAACTCTAGAATTTTTTCTGAATTTTAAAAACTGGAAAAAAAAAAAAAAAAACATTCAAGATCCTCCAAGAACTTGAGGGCTATTTTGGTCATTTTAGAAGTAAAAGTTATTTTGATCATTTTGCAACTTTTAGGGGCACTTTCGTCACTTTAGAATTGTCTGGGTATTTTGGTCATTTCCGAGCTTTGATGGCGTATTTCAGCCATATTGGATGGCCGGATTGTGTCAACCGGGTTAAACAAAGTTTTTTAGTGGGTGGGTACAACAACATATGTCCATCATGCAAGCAGATGGAGATCCAAAATCTGACCTTGGGATTGGTAGAATGTGGTGAAATATTTGTGTTTGTAAATTACAGTAACAATCAGACGGTCTGATTGTAAGAACAGAGCTGTCAAATCTTGCGAAACTTCGTCAAAGTCTGTTAAACTTGATTAATCTTTGGTCAAACTTCATGGTTGGTTCTAGGACCATTGGATTTGATCAAATTAGGTTTATCAGGGAGGTTTTAAGTGGGTTTTGGGTATTGGTCAATGTTTTAAGGTTTTTTTAGTTTTCATGCTTTATCAGTTTCAATTTTTAAAATGGCAAAGTCAAAGGTCATGTGCAAATCCATTGGGGTCATTTTCTAGGTTTTTGGTTGTATTTTGTAGGTCATTTTCTCAATTCTTAGTTGAAGAGGATAAAATTAGGATGACGGATCCATCCAAATGAGCTCGACGGCGTTGGGTCAGTGGACTGATAGTAGACGGATCCCAAAGATGGACAGATCCAAGAAATGCGGGCTGACGGTGGATGGATCTCAGAGGCCATGTGGCTTCTACATGATTTAGGTTATTTCCTAGAAGTCCTAGATGGAAACAACTTGCGTCCCACGATTAACACTAGTTGGTAGAATCCCAACATGGAAAGAATCCTAGCCCAAGAAGGATTCTGTAATATACGCCTATTAATGATGATTTTCTCCATAAAGAAAAAACTTCCCACACAAGAAACGAAGGCCGGTTCTACACTACTATGAAAACCCAAAGGCTATCAGAAAGTAAGGTACGCATAATTTACCCCAGCTCTAGCACTCTAGAGTTATGATTTCCAACATACATATGGCCGTAGAAAATTATTATTTTCTTTGAATGGTAAATTTTCCTCAATTTTGTCTTAAAACTCTAGAATTTTTTCTGAATTTTATTAAAAAAAAAAAAACTTTCAAGATCCTCCAAGTACTTGAGGGCTATTTTGGCCATTTCTCCACAACCCATTGAAAAACTTAAAAAAAATTTGTCATACTAATTATTTTTTAATACTCTTTAATTAAAATTTGAAATCAATGAATTTTAATTATGAACAAAATACCAAAAAAAAAAAAAAAAGTCACATTGCTGGAAAATAAATCTAGCCCACATTATTTTTGTTTTTAAAAGAACAAACACATAAACAATATCATTTTAACATTAAAAAAATGGAAAGGAAAAAAAAATAAAAAAGAGAGACAAAACCCTACCTCCTAGTTCCCTCCCTCCCTCTCCCTCTCACTAAAAACAAGCCGCCCCCCCCCCCCCCCCTTTTTTTTTAATCCCACACCTCCCTTTCCCTCTCACTAAAATACGAACACTCTATTTCACTAAAAAAGCTCTCCTGTCCATACTCTATAGCCCACATATTGTTCAATATCCCTCCGCCATACACTCTCTCTTTCTCTTTCTCCCAATCACAATCAAACCCAAATGGTTAGTTTTCTTAAATCCTTATATTTTGATTTATTTTGCTAATGTAGTGGATTAGTAATTGGATTTGTTGGTTTATTTCCTTTATCTATATTTTGGGTTTGGTTTAGATATATCTCTTTCATAATATACAATCTCGTATTGTAGGCAAAGTTCTTGACAGTTTAGTACTAGACCATAATGTAATGTTTGTGTGTATTGGTGGCCTCAACCAATCCGTTGATTAGTCTTAATTTTATGCAAGCACCTATTACACATAATTTTTTCCAGTATAATCAACATTAGTTTTTTTTTTTTTTTCTCTATTTTATTGAGGTTGTTGAAATAAGTGATAAATTAACTCATTATAGTTTTCAATTAATTGCTATACTTAGTGCATATATAATTTTATGTGACTTACTATGGTGATGGATATATTGTTAAGAGTAATGGGGTTATACTATTAATGTGGTTATTGGTGCAGATGTATTCTTGGAAGTTCTTATTCATAGGAGAACTACAAGGTTCTAGTTACTAATAAGGATTTATGATAGATGCAATGTTTGTGTCGGTAGTAAGGATTTATTTTGATGTTTTGTCATTTATCGTGGTGATTGTGTTAAAGTTTTTTAATGAATATATTTTAAATAATTCTTTATTATTTACTGTAAATATAAAAATTTGTGTAGTTATAATTTTTGTATATTTATTCAGTTTAATCTAAAATATTACAGAACAATGTTAGGGAGGAGATCATTGTGTGAATAATGACACAAGATGACTTTGAGAAGGATGGTGACTCTCAGATAGAGAAAATTGGCTCAGATGATGAATGATCTTCTAATACTTATGCTTTCAAGTTTCGTGAAGGATATAATTAATATAGCTTTCATGTATTATTGAACATCATGCTATTTTGTAGACCTTTTATTAATTTCATTTTTATTGCATTATTCATTTATTAGTTTTGAACAATTATGGATTTGTAGTTGTTAGTTGAATGAAGAATTTTTTAAGAGAGGTATGTTTGTAATTTATCTATTATTTTATTTACTTTCATGTAATTCATGTGTTTCTTTCTCGACAGAATTTTTTTGTCGCAATTAAAGTACTATAAATGACTTTTTTTTCAGCAAAGTTATTTTGTTGCAAATAATGTATTAGTGATGTGGTAACTAATTTTTAATAATGGTCAAAGTTTGTCGAAAAAAAGTAAATGGTCACTAAGATGTTGCACTTTTGACGAAAAGCTAAGTATTTATGATAGCTTTTAGTTGTCGAAAAAAATACATTAACGACAGCTATAGTTCGTCACAAAATGTATTTGGTCATTCAATGAAGCCAAATTGTATTTTTTCGATCCCCCCTCCCCCTCCGGTTTGTAAGAGATTCTCTACATTAATATAATTTTCATTATTAATTCTTTATCTCTATTGATGTTGCATGCCACACTTTTGAAACAAGGGTCGGCAGGTTATGTGCTTGTCCGACCATACATAATTCCTTTTGAAACCAAGGGTTTGGTTGGCTAAGTATTAGTTTTTTACACGAAACTAATTCAGCCATTCGTGTAACGATTCTCCACCTTAGGTCCTTAGCTTGAATTGGACCCCCCCCCCCCTGGGGTTTGTAAGAGATTCTCTACATTAATATAATTCTCATTATTAATTCTCTATCTCTATTGATGTTGCATGCCACACTTTTGAAACAAGGGTCGGCAGGTTATGTGCTTGTCCGACCATACATAATTCCTTTTGAAACCAAGGGTTTGGTCGGCTAAGTATTAGTTTTTTACACGAAACTAATTCAGCCATTCGTGTAACGATTCTCCACCTTAGGTCCTTAGCTTGAATTGGACCCCCCCCCCCTCGGGTTTGTAAGAGATTCTCTACATTAATATAATTCTCATTATTAATTCTCTATCTCTATTGATGTTGCATGCCACACTTTTCAAACAAGGGTCGGCAGGTTGTGTGCTTGTCTGACCAAACATAATTCCTTTTGAAACCAAGGGTTTGGTCGGCTAAGTATTAGTTTTTTACACGAAACTAATTCAGCCATTTGTGTGACGATTCTCCGCCTTAGGTCCTTAGCTTGAATTGGACCAAGGCCGATAAGCAATACTTAAATAACATTCCTCTCTCTCTCTCTCTCTCTCTCTCTCTCTCTCTCTCTCTCTCTATATATATATATATATATATAAGTTCCACTCTCTTTTTCTGTACATGTTAGAGATATATGTTATTAGCCTAATAATTTAGGCCAAAGTCCAATTATTCTTTGTGTGTAAGTCAAGTCTTATACTTTTATTACTAGTCAATTAATCATAGCTAATGTGTGGTTAATTAGTTTAGGATTTCGCCTATGATCATATTGGCTTCATTGTAACATATGAATTGTGCTTTACTAATATCATTTATCAAATATGTAGACCTTTTTCTTTTTCCATGGATATATGTTGCTAGACAAAGCCACGTAACCCTCATTTGTTCTTATGTTACTCTTTATGCTTCCGCTTCTACAATATTTCTATATCTCCTCCGATTTATTTAACGTTTTCTTTGTTTAAACTTTTTAAAGAGATATATTTGTCATATTCACTTACCTTATTCCAATAAATCTAGAGGCATAAGTTTTTTCAGAACAGTTAACGTGGTTTATTGTAATTGATACATAATAAAAGTTGTATTAGTGGTGGACCAATTTACAAGTAATGTTATTCCAACATAACTTACCACTTAGAAAATTGTAAAAAAAATTGTAAAAGAAAATTGTATCCCCTCCCTTCATTCACAAAATCTTTTCTACTTCAGTCAAGTTGCTTAGTTTCTCAAAGGAAAAATAAAATAATTATAAATAAATAAATAAAGAGAGCTAATTATCCTATATTTGTTTAATAGAGTGTATCATGTAGTGCTTTCTACTGTAAGTTTGGCTTTTGAGTGAAGTTTATGATATGCTTTTGTTTTAAAACATTATCCCCTCTTTGGTGTGTATTTCTTTCTTAAAAAGTACTTTCACTCTCTTTTTCTAGTAAGTCGATACTTAGAAGGGTGGATTTGAAAAGGTATTCATATAAAAAATAATGTAAAATATCAAGATTCCCAAGTTTCATGCAATAACATTAAAATTTTAACACAGTCAATAATTCATTTTGAATAAATTTAACATTAGTTACATTCAGAATAACATATTCCAAGATCATTCAATTTCTTCCTCTCCTTTAAGGATGCACAAAAACAGGATTTCTCCTTGAAAGGATAAAAAACTTTTTTTAATCATTGTAGAATAAATTTAAAAAATAAAAATAAAAAGCAAGTTGATACATAAAATTCAAACTAATATAGTATAAATATTAACCAAATATAAATAATAATAAAAAGACAAAATAATTGTTCTTAATACATTTCTATTCATGTATCAAAATAGGACTTGAATTTTTTATTAAATCCTTAAAACTATCTATGATTGATTTGCATTAAAATTCACTGGCAACTTCCCTTTCAATATATATATTCATTAAAAAAAATATTTTGACAATATTTTTTTATTTTGTTGTAAAACTTATTTTGACGATATTTATGGTTAGAAAAATCTATAAACCAATAAATGTTATATATCTCTCTAAGAAAAATAAAAATAAAAATTACGTATATTATGTTAGGTTCTAAAAATTTAGAACAATTGGCAAACCTTGAACACAAACTTGTCTAGGTATAGATCTTAGAGTCTATAGAGTTTATTAGACAATACTTAAGGTGCTGCAAGTCAGAATACAAGAAAAAGGAAGCTGCAGGTTCAAGAATTCGAAACATGTCAGGTTCGACCGATCGAGACACGGACTCTGCAGAATTTTAATTAAGCTCAACAGCCCATTGGCCCATCAAGTGATTAGGGTTTCAAATCTATTTCACATAGTATTTTTAAGGAAACCCTAAGGTGCTGTGCCTTCTCCTTTCAAAGTCACTACCAGATATCATTCTTATACCATTAGAACCAGTAGATTTAAAGTTGCTGCTACAAGATCAACAATTGCTGATGATATAAAATCTTTGAGTGAGATTTCAAAGTCACAAACATGGGTGTTTGTGAGCAACAGATTCAAGATAAAAGAGTTCATCGATTCGAAACTGCACGTGGTCACTTCAAAGTCGCTACCAGATATCATTCTTATACCATTAGAATCGATAGATTTAAAGTTGCTGCTACAAGATCAACAACTACTGATGATATAAAATCTTTAAGTGAGATTTCAAAGTCACAAACATGGGTGTTTGTGAGCAACAGATTCAAGATAAAAGAGTTCGTCGATTTGAAACTACACGTGGTCATGTAAGTAAATTCTACATAAGATAGCTTTAGGTTTAGGGAGAAAATTTATTGTAAACTTCCATTCTATCATAGTGGATTTGTTTGTCTTGAGGATAAGTTAGGTTAAATCCTCCCCATATTTTTTACCTTGAAACTAACAGTTTCATTAATTTTCCTGGGTAATCATATCGTTGTCTTATTTATTTTTCCACACTGGATGATATGATATTTTGCTATTTAACCTAGATCTCATAATTAACCAAAGTAAACACTTGGCTAATTCATTAAGCTAAACAATCTGTTTTAAGGGGTCTAAACAAACAAAAATATTATATCAATATACATACAACATTATTTTAATTAAATAAATAATTATTGTTTCCAAGTAAAAAAATACACCAACAAAAGTTCGAAACTATACGAATTCAATTGCTGAACATTATATTATATAACATGTCTAATATACTAATAACATGGGGCCAAGTTTTTAGGGGAGAGAGAGGGGGGGGGGGGGCTTGTTAATCACCCTAGGGCTGGAACCCTAGTAGTTAGCATACCTGTGAGATTTTAATGATGAATTTTAGGGTCCGTTTGGTTGGAGGGGTGGAAAAGTGGGAGGATAGAAAATGGTGGGAGGTTGGAAAAGATTTTAATTTCTCTAATTTTTGTTTGGTTGGGAGTGGAAAAGTGGAAAAAGTAAATTTGTATAAATTTACTCATACACTCTTGTTAAAAAATGATGGCCAATTAAAACAAAAAAGTGACAAACAACCAAAAAAAAAAAAAAGGCAACGTGCCCACCCACAGGAAATCAAAAAATGAAAAAAAGAAAAGAAAAAGAAGCAATGTCCATGAAAAAAAAAAAAAAAAAAAAACAGAAAGGAACTAGACATAGGCATTTTTGTCTATTAAGCAGCCCTATTTTCTCCCTACAGTTTTCTCTCCATTTGGGGAGAAAACACCCGGGTCCCACCATTTATTTTCCTTGCTCTCGACCTAACCAAACACACTCAAAAAAGTTTTCCTTCCCATTTTCTCTCCAAAGTTTTCTATCCATCCTATTTCACCTCCAAACAAACACACCCTTAAGGTGAGACAATGTTTGTGGGGAAGATAGGATGATGATCCCTCATTCTCACGGTGCATCTCATGGTTGTGTCGCTTGCACTGGCTATGCTCACGATACTTGTGTGTGGAGTATGAGTGTATGAGAGAGTGTGGAATCATCAACAATTATTGGGATTTCTAAAAATGTGATTGGTTATGTGAATTTTTTAAAACTATGATGGTTTTTTTTTTTTATTACTATAAATGTAGTTCCTCTAAGCTTAAATTAAATAAAATCATGTCTTGAATCATAAAAAAATTTTAGGGGTTTAGTTACGCATTAAGAGCATTTGCATCAGTTTATGCAAAAATTTCAGTTTTTTTTGGCATAAGAACTTGCTTTTTCTATTTTACATATTCACTTTTCAAAACAACTCTCATCAGATTGTCTATTTTAAATTGCATTTTATTAAAATATCAATTTTCCTTAATATGTTTTAATTGTTTCTCTTTATTCACACACAACAACCACTATCCACTCTATTCCTTCATTCTTGAGATACATAAAGAAATAATAAAAAACTAAATGTAAAATGAATAGTGTTAGTGTAAATTTACATAGTTACTTGATGATGCCGAAAATCGTCAGTAAGTCACACAATCCTCACGTGCTCGAGACAACACCAACAAAACAAAAACAAAGAGGACCTTAGGAGAGTACCGGTGTGGTACCAGCCAAAGACCCTTCGAAGGTTAAGTCAGAGAATTTTCACAACTCTAGAGTGCCAAAGCTAGGGGAATTATGCGTACCTTGGTTTGTGAGGGTTTTAGGGTTTTTATAGTAGCATGGGGTTGACATTCGTTCCTTGGCATAGAAGGCCTTTCCTTATAGGGAAGATCTTCATTGATACGTGTATCTTGCAGGATCCTTTCCTTGTAGGAATCTCTTGATTAGAGTCAAACGTGGGGCACAAAATATTTCCTTATACGCTCATGCGTGGAGGCCAAGTAAGGACATGTCAGCCTCGTCAAAGGTTCGCTTACCCTCTTTAGCTTCCCTCCGTCAACTTCTTATCCCGTCTATATATTCTAGTTGTCTCATTCAAGTGTTTGTTAACCTTAAGGTGCAGCCGTTAGCTTTGAGGTGGAACCGTCGACTTTATCCTATCATTGTTGGGCTATGAACGCGTAAGTGAGGCTGACGAGTTCATTGGGACCTTTGCCTTTGCCTAATATGGACGAGTTTATTAATATCACAAAATTACCCTTATCAACTGCCCCCTACTCCATAGTCTCGTCGGCTTCAGCCAACGGGTTAGGGTGTCCAATTCGTAGCTCTTTATTATTATTATTATTATTATTATTATTTTTCATTTATTCGAAAAAGAGAGGGCATTTATGGGTGATTCCTTGAGCAGCCTTTATTAAATGCTTAAACGCGTGGCTCAAGCGGGTTGGCCCTGTTTCTGGACGTGGGTGTCGCTTCGTCTTCTATGCATTTTTTACCCTATATATATCTCACTTCCTTCCTCATATTTTCCTATTTTATCATCATTGATCTTTAAAGAGAGAGCTCGTCACTTCGAGAACTTCGCTCACGTCATCTTGTTGATTCCGTTGCCTTTATTGTCGTTCTTTTGTTGAGACCGTCACCTATCAAGGAACCGTCTACTAACTTGGTAAGTCACCTTTTCTTTTATTTCATCCTGTCTTTGATCTTTGTTTTTCTAGTTGATCGTTTAACTCTTTTAGAGATGCTGTCAACTTAGGTTCTTAGAATACCTCCGTCACTTGTAGGTAAATAGATGTCTAGAAAAACGACGAGTGAGTAGTCATCAATCCGTGAGGGAGTGGGCTATGACGAGGTTTTCCAGATAGGTCATGAGCCTGATGAGGGCTTTTCCTGTTCATCAGAGAGGGAAACGTCAGCCTATTCTCCTAACGAGGAAGTGGAAAGTTGTGATGGAGAGGAAGGTGAGGAAGAGGAGATAGATGTGGGTGAGGATAAAGGTGATGAGGGAGGAGAGGAGGGAGAGGACGATGGGGACGAGGGTGAAGTTGACAAGAGAACCCTTGAAGGTGGAAGTTCAGGAAGCCTTGGGGATGGGCATGCCCGTCCATTTATCCTTCCCAAAATATGGACCATCAATGACTTCTTGCCGACAATGATGGCCAACATCTTTAAGAATATGAGGGATCATTACCAAATTCTTGACCATATCTCAATTCGTCTCCTTCAAAAATTTGAAAAGTGGTACTCAGGGAAGACTGCAGACGTCGGCGTGTACAACACCATGTTCGTAGCAGGACTAAGGTTGTCACTGATGGCATTGCATTGTTAGTTGGCTAATTTTCTTGGGTTGTCTGTCAGCAAGATTGCTCCAAACACTTAAAGGATCTTCATAGGAGCTGAGATTTTGTGGGGTCATTTGAATGGTGGGAACTATCAGCTTTCGTTGGACGAGTTCTTTTATTGTTACAGACCTTAGCACATCATCTCGTCCCAAGGAATATACCACTTTGCTACACAGAAGAAAGGGCTAAGGCTCGTGTTAGATATGCCCGATTCTAAGAGGAATTGGATGGGTAGATATTTCTTTGTTCAGGGGAACAAAATGGGTATGCCGTCCAGAGGAGTGGGCTACAATGTCCTAAGGTTTCGACAATACTTGGGGTATTGTCAAAGATTCAGGTCTAGCACCATCAGTTTTTGCTTTAACTTTTTCCATTTATTTGTTAAGTTTTTTAATGTCGTCATTTTCCTTTTTCAGCCAGTGTTCGTCTGAATATAACTGACAAGCAAAAGGCTTTCATTCGTCGGGTTCCTGAAATCTCGTTTGAGTAACAGAAGTGTAGGGATTTGATCACCCTTGATATGTTGCACGTATATTATGGTGGTCCAGAACCGACACTTATAGCACTCAAATTAAATACTTACTCCCGTCGGCGTAAGTTATTACTTATTTATTTTCGTCACTTTTCTTTTTGTCGTCTCTAGGTCTAACACTCATCACTTGTCCTTTACAGAAATGGAGCCAGCCAGACAGAGGGCACAGGTGAGGCAGCTGCGGCGTGTAGGAAAAAGGAAGAAAAGTAGGCGAAGGGGAAGGAAGGGGCGTCCTCGTCAGCTTTTAAGGTCGTCGAAAAGGGGGTGCCCAAAAGGAAGGTTGACGGGAAGGACGATCGTCCTCCCAAGAAAGTATCTATCACCCTCGAGGATAAACTCCTAAGAAACCATTGCCTCCTAAGCCGAGCCACGGCGCAGGCAAAGGATTAACGATGACGTCAGGCCTCGTCACTCAGGGATCTGTTCGTCGTCTTCTTACTTACAAGGTGATTGAGTCAATCATCAAGGACACGAACGTGGATCCTTGCACTAAGTAGATGACGGAGGAGTTGGGGGTGTCAGGCCTTTTTGACCTTGCACGGGTACATCTCTTCTTTCTTTCTTTGTTATTTATTTACCGCTCAATAGCTGACGGTTTCTCTGTTTGTAGGCACTGGTCTGTATGAAGGTGGTCCAGGATAGGAGCATCACCCAGGAAGGGGTGATTGCCTGTCCACGCAAGCGCAACGGGACCCTGATCGACGAGTAGGAGCAGTAGAAGGAAGCCCTGAGTACTCTCAATAAGGAGGTGAAGGAGCTGACGGAGAAGTTGAAGGAGGAGGGTGCCCAGAGGGAAAAGGAGCAACAAGCCAAGGAAGCGATTGAGAAGGAATTGACGGCTCTTCTTGGTCAGGTTAAGACAGTAAGGGTTGACGCTATCACTGAATTTAAGGCTTCACAATCTTTCATTGACGCCTGCACTGTCTACTACGGTGACGGGTTTGAGGACTGCTTAAAGCAGGTCAAGTCCATCTACCCACACTTGGATTTATCCAAGGTTTCCATGGATGACCCGCTATCGTCAACCCCTGCTAATGACACCGTTTATGAGGATAACAACGACTCTACTGAGTTCGAACATGACACAAAGAATGACGGTGTTGTTCTTGCTCAGCCTGCAGTAGAGAAGGCCGTCACTCCTTTGATCCCGTCAACCGAGGCTCTAGATGTTGAAAATCCTTCCACTCAGGACGCTGAAGATCCTCCTTTGACGAGAACCCTCTAGCTCAGGACGTCGAGATCCCTTTAGCTTAGCTTTTTGTTTGTAATGATCGTTCTTGTTATGTATTTTGTCTAATTTTCAGACAATGCTTAGTGCCCTTCTGTGTTTTTGGGCCTTGTTTGTAAAAATTTTACTTTATTTATGATATATTTTTATTATTTTGCACCCGTCACTTTTGAGCAGTTTTTTATTTTTATGCGCATGTCCCTTCATTCTTGTGCCTGTATTAGGATGTGCTCATCCATTAATGAACTTGATAACTAACTAGGAGGAATCCGTCGGCATGTAGATTCTATAATAACCCCGTCCACTTATAGGCATTGTAACAAATCTTGTCTGCTTGTGGACTCAAATAAATTTAAGGCCTCCTAGTGGGTTGAGCTCGTCCACTTGTAGACTTTAATAATAAACCCGTCCTTTTAAGACCTTAATAATGCACACGTCCATTTAGTAATGACTTAGTAATGAGCTCGTCCACTTAAGGACTTAGTAATGAGCTCGTCCACTTAAGGACGAGGTGATGAGCTTGTCCACTTAAGGACTTAATGATGAGTTCGTCCACTTAAGGACTAGGTAATGAGCTCATCCACTTAAGCACTTGGCAATGAGCACGTCCCCTTAAGGACTTAATAATGAACTCATCCACTTTAAGGACATAGAAATGAGCTTGTCCATGTGAGGTTCCCGCAGTATCCAGCTTGAATCAGTTTATGTACTAATAACCACAACCCTGAGTGGTTCCCGCAGATCCTTTTGTGGATTTCTCTCATGACATAATTTGCTTCTTCAGGGTTTAAACACCTTAGGTATAGACGGGATAACCCTCTCTTGTACAAGACGTCCTTTATCAAAAGGAACCGTGCTGCTTGGACCTTCATCTTCCTTGCAGCTTCCTTACAGTCTGGTAATGTGCTGTTTTTCAAGTAGGATACTAATGGTGTGGTCCAGTTGCTTTCAGAGCCAATCTCCTGCACATCGACGGGATCTATTAATGGTGAACACTGAGTAAAGGAGAGTACCTTGTCAGGGATGATCATGTGTTCTGCTGATATGGCCTTGGCAAGGCGGTCGGCTTGCTCGTTCTCCCCTTTGGGATCTGAATAACCCTGGCCTGTAGGTCGTCCACCCTCTTCTTTACTTGCTCTAAACACTTTTTCATCCGCTCGCCCTTACAGTCGTAGTCTCCATTTACTTAACTTGTAACGACCTGGGAGTCACAATGAATAACCACACTCGCAAGCCCTACTGCTTTAGCAAGATTTAGTCCCACAACTAGGGCTTCGTATTCTGGTTCATTGTTAGTCGTAGGGAAATCGAAGTGAATCATGCATTCGATCTCGTCCCCTTCTAGAGAACGAAGTTTGTTGTGAAATTTTAAAGTACTCGCAAGTGTACAAACTGTACCGAAGTATAGTTTGACAAGAACAAGGTCGAACCCACAAAGACTTGAACAAACATAGGAAAATTAATTAAACCTTAACCAAATTAATCCTAATCTAGTTTAATAAAAATTGGTTTTCTGAGATTAAATAAACTAAGAAAATAATAAAATTAAGCAAATAGTTAAACTAAGCAAAAGATATAAAGCAATAAAAAGATGTAAACAATCAAGAGAAAGGAATTAAGGTTTTGGAATCTGCCTTATAAGTCATATCAGCATATATTTATGATCATTAATTTTTCCCAACCACTACATGATAATCCAGAAATCAATCTTGCTATCAGGGAAAATATTATCATTAAAACTTATGTTTAAAAATCTAGAGCATGTTCTTCTTCGCTTCCTAGGTATAAAATCAAATCGTCAATTGTATCCGTAGCCAAACAAATCACAAGATATATCCAATTCTAAAAATCAAATCATAACTTGTATCCATTGACAGAAAAATCACAAGCGATATCCAATTTTATAATCAAGAATTAATAAACCAAGCATTCAATTAATTAAAATAAATCCTAAATAACGAGAAAAACATGATCGAACTCATATCTAGAATCTCATCTTAGTCTATTGATATGAAGCAAAAACAATTTAAATCATTAAAGAACAACTATTGTGGGAAAAATCAAATCACATAAATATTACTGATAATCCTTAACAAGGTTTCATCCTCAACCCTAATTATAAATTTAGCTACTCATGGTAATTGAAAGAAAACACAAAAATAAAATACTAAACATTAAACTAGAAAAATAATTAAAACTAACTATCATGGACAACAACTCTCTATACATTCAGCCTTTGGCCCTAGCACTAGCCTCCCTGAATTTTTCCCTAAAGAGCCTTTAAATAGGTCAAGAAATCCTATTACATGTTGAATTCCCGTTTGGAGAAAATCTTAGATTTTTAGGCTTCATGTAATTGATGATTTTGGCCTACTTAACGTCAGAATTATGACTTTTTGTAAATCACAAAGTTGTAGCCCTTTAAGTTAACTTTCCAGACCAACTTGAATCATCTCGATTGGATATTGGAGCCGAAAGTTATGCTAAAAATACTAATTGATGTGTAGACTGGAATCCTAATTCGAATTGGACTTGGATTTGGTGCAAATTTCCTTTGATTCCTTACCCCAATTGGACTTAAATTTAATTGGGTTAAACTTATTTAACTTTATCATGGCCCTTGCAAAAGTAAAGTTCATTAGCTTTATGCTTTGCACAAATTCACTTATTTAATTCCATTCTCCTACAAAAGACAAATTCACTCGATAAGATTCAATTAAGCACAAAATTGATTATTCAACATTATTCCATAAGCAAATATGAAATGCATGAATTAACTCAAAATAAGTATGATAATGCTTTCTAATAATAATATAAATATGCAAAATTAAGCTATTATCAATGCACATCAAAGTACAACACCCACTCCACCAGCCTGTCTATTGGATGATCCTTCCATGTGTATACTCCACTGAGGATACTCTTCTGCCCCCTAGTTTTCCACGTTAGTGAACTCCGCGATGAAATCAGCTACTACCTGCCCCTTAATGGCAGTTCACGGGCGGTATTGTATGTCGAACTCACTCAGCTCAATTGCCCATAGTCCCATTTGTCCTGCAGCTTCCGGATTGCTCATTGCTCGTCGTAAAGGCTTGTTGGTTAGGACGACTACTATGTGGGCTTGGAAGTATGGCTTGAGCTTGCGGGCTATTGTAATCAAAGTGAAAGGGAGCTTCTCCATCAGCGGATACCTCTCCTCTACACCCCGAAGTGCCCGGTTGGCATAGTATACGAGTTTTTACACCTTATTTTCTTCTTTAATCAAGGCCACACTGACGGCGGCCGAGGATACAGCCAAGTAGAGGACCAATTCTTCCCCTGGTTTTGAGGGACTTAGCAATGGTGGGGAAGAGAGATAGGCCTTCAGATTGTCGAATGCTTTCTGACACTCGACCATCCATTCAAAAGATGTCTTCAGTAAGCGAAAGAAAGGTAGACACTTATCTATTGCCCTCGACATGAATCTATTGAGCGCGGCTACCTTGCTGTTGAGGCTTTGTACTTCGTTCACGTTCTTTGGGGATGCTATCTCTATTATGGCCCAGATCTTGTCTAGGTTAGCCTCAATACCTCTCTAGGACACCATAAACCCTAGGAACTTTCCTGCTATTACCCTGAATGCACACTTGCCTGGGTTGAACTTCATGTTGTAAGAGCAAAGGGTGTCGAACGTTTCCCTAAGATCATCCAAATAATCGTCCTCCCTTCAGCTTTTTACCAGCATGTCATCAATGTAGACTTGGACATTTCTTCCAATCTGGTTTGTGAACATCTTGTTTATGAGCCTCTGATATGTTGTGCCCGCGTTCTTCAGGCCGAATGGCATTACTTTGTAGTAGAAGAGGTCCTGGCTAGTAACGAACGAAGTCTTCTCTTGATCCGTCTCGCCCATTTTGATCTAGTTATAGCCTGAAAAAGTGTCCATAAAGCTTAGTAACTGGTGTTAAGTCGTGGAATCTACTAGGAAGTCAACCTGCGGGAGGGGGTAGCTATCCTCTATCCTTGGGGCATGCTTTGTTCAGGTCTATAAAGTCCATATACATTCTCTACTTCCCATTGACCTTTTTGACCATCACCACATTTTCTAGTTAGTCAGGGTAGTAAACTTCCCTAATGAAGCCTACCTCTTGTAATTTGCGAACTTCTTCCGCTATTACCTGGTCTCATTCTTGGGCAAACACCCACTTCTTCTGATGGACTAGTGGAAAGGAAGGCAACATGTTCAACCTGTGCACCGTGACTGAAAGGTCGATTCCTGGCATGTCTTTATGGCTCCAAGCAAATACATCTTGGTTCTTTTTGAGAAAGGTCACAATTGCTCGGCAGACCACCGGGTTGGTGAGGGTGCCAATCCTCGTTGTTTGATCTGGCTTGGAGTTGTTGAGAGGTATCTCTTCAAGTCTTTCAATTGACTCTGCCACCATTCGCGGCTCTTCTATATTCATTGTCTGCACATGGTCGTCCATCTCCAACATTGATATGTAACACTCTCGTGCAGCGACCTAATCTCCATGTACTTCTCCTACTCCGTACTCAGTGGAGAACTTGATCATTAAGTGGTAGGTCGAAGTTACAACCTTCCAAGAGTTGAGGGTAGGTCGTCCGAGGATGGCATTATAGGCGGATGAACAGTCGACAACAAGGAATGTAACATCTTTAGTGATTTGCTGAGGATAATCACCAACCATAACAGGTAGCGTGACTACGCTGAGGTGGTATACTTTAGTCCCTTCGAACCCAACGAGTGGGGCATTGGTCGGGACCAGCTGTTCTTTGTCAATCCTCATTTCTTGAGACGCCAATTAGTAGAGGATGTCAACAGAGCTCCGTTGTCGACCAAGACCTGGTGTGTGTTGTAGTCTCCTACCCGCATGCTAATGAAAAGTGCATTGTCATGCAGGTGGTGGAGACATTGAGCATCTTCTTCTGAGAATTCGATGATGGGGTTGTCAATCCACGCCATTTTTAGGACGAAGCCCGTTAGCTGGACGTTTTGAACCATTATGAGGTAAGTCTTCCGAGCCTTTTTAGACGAACCAGAGGTCACCATGCCTCCCATAATCATTCTTATATCTCCTATAGGCAGCCTTGGACCCTTGTTCTCCCGTCGGGGAACCTGTTCTTGTTGCGGGTCCACTTTTTCTTTGTTGACGAACCTTTACAACTTTTCTTGTCTAATAAGAGTTTCTATCTGTTGCTTCAGGTTGTAGCAATCGACTGTGTCATGACCGTGGTCACGGTGGAAGCGGTAATACTTGTCTCTAGACCTCTTATTGGGATCTCCCTTCAGCTTGCTGGGATATGTCAGAGCTCCTTCATCTTTGATTTGCATTAAGACTTGGTCGATTGGGGCAGTTAGTGGGGTGAAGCTTGTGAACCTCCCTATGGGGGGCTTGGAATGCCTGTCATCTTGTCATTCTCTATCCTAGCCATCTTCCGCCCCCTATCCTGCCATACGTCTTCCTGTCTTTCCTTCTTCTTGGGCTTCTCTTCTCGAGCCAGTAGTGCGTCTTCCTTGTTCATGTACTTCGTAGCCCTGTACAGTACATTCGACATGGTCTTTGGATCATTCTTATATAAAGAAAATAGGAACTTACCTTTCCGTAACCCATTCGTGAATGTGGCCACGAGTATCTTGTTGTTGACTTCATCAATTGAGAGTGCCTCTTTGTTAAAGTGGGTTATGTAAAACCTTAATATCTCATCCTCCCGTTACTTAATGCTCATTAGGCATGCAATGGACTTCTTATATCTATGCCCCCTGATAAAGTGTGAGGCAAATTGGGTGCTTAACTCCTTAAAGGTGCCAATGGAGTTGGGCGTTAACCTGCTGAACCAAATTCTTGCGGGACCTTTCAACATAGTGGGGAAGGCCCTGCACATGATCTCGTTTGCCACTCTTTGAAGGTGCATCAGGGTCTTGAAAGACTCCAAGTGATCTAGGGGGTCCTTGGATCCTTCATAACTTTCCACCTACGACATCCGAAACTTCGGTAGAAGGGGGAACGAAGTGACAGACGCAGTGAATGGTGAATCAGTTCTATAGACCAAGTCATCGAGGTCGCTAGACACCCGTCCTCTGAGAGCGTTCATCATGAAGTCCATTCATTCCTTTATCATCTGCATCTTTGTGACTATGTGAGGTGGAGCCGTATCTGTGACGGATGGACGGCTCATATCCTGTCGCTCTGATCTACTTGGGGCGTTGCTACCTTCCAGCCCTTTTTGGTCCATTTTCTCATCGCTAGTGCCTTCTTGGTCCTCCTCTTGAGTGTTAAGCCTTGCGTTCTTTTGGCACAGCTGCTCTTCTAAATCATGGTTTTGCTTGGTGAGGCACTCCATGGCAGCAGCGAGAGTTTGAACCTACCTTTCGAGGGCAGTTGTGCGTGGTTCGTCTCCCTGAACATTATTAGTGGTCGCCATCAAACGAGTAAGTACCATGCAACTCTTTGTCCTGGAAGCAACAATATGGCTTACAAGTCACAAACAATTTCCCACAAACGACGCTAACTAATGATGCCGAAATCGTCAGTAAGTCACACAGTCCTCACGTACTCAAGACAACACCTGCGAAACAAAAACAAAGAAGACCTTAGGAGAGTACTGGTGTGGTACCGGCCAAAAACCCTCCGAAGGTTAAGTCAGAGAACTTTCACAACTCTAGAGTGTTAGAGTTGGGGGAATTATGCGTACCTTGATTTGTGAGGGTTTTGGGGTTTTTATAATAGCATGGGGTTGACATTCATTCCTTGGCATAGAAGGCCTTTCCTTGTAGGGAAGATTTTCATTAATACGCATATCTTCTTGTAGGAATCTCTTGATTAAAGTTAAACGTGGGGCACAAAATATTTCCTTATACGCTCATGCGTGGAGGCCAAGTAAGGCCATGTCAGCCTCATCAAAGGTTCGCTTACCCTCTTCAGGTTCCCTCTGTCAACTTCTTATCCCGTCTATATATTCTAGCCGCCTCGTTCAAGTGTTTGTTGACCTCAAGGTGCAACCGTCAGCTTTGAGGTGGAACCGTCGACTTTATCCTATTGTTGTTAGGCTATGAATGCGCAAGTGAGGCTGATGAGTTCATTGGGACCGTCGCCTTTGCCTAATATGGACGAGTTTATTAATACCACAATATTACCCTTATCATTATTGTAGCAAATATTTTAAATTTACATAATTATACATGAACTGATATAAGTAATTTTTAAGCAAAACTGCATAAATTCTACACATTCTTTTTTATTATACACAAACTACTGTGAATGCTCTTAATGTGTTAGGTGCCTCACGACGTTCGACCATCATCAGTACATAATTTTGATTATTCTTTGAAAATGTTTGTTACGCGATATAAATAATTGTCCAGTCTTGAGGGTATATGTCTCATAATTATTTGTCTTTTAGCATATGGTTTAAAAATTCATTCTTGTACTTTTGTTTTTCATTTTTTAGACCGGATTTTATTTGACATTTTCTAGTATCTGTATGGTGAATAATTTTTATATAGATACAATAGTATTAGAATATATGATAACTGATTCATGATTATTGTTTTTTATCGTTAAGTCAACATACTAATGAGTTTTTTTTTTTTTTTTTTTTTTTTTTTTTTTTTTTTTGTTATAGGCAAGATTCATCCTTAAATTTTTTATTAAAAAACATGAAATTATACCAATTAAGATAATTGGAATACATTATATAGCATATATATTCAAGAAAATAAGATTTATTTGTTAGAAAATTAGATATTGAACGAGATGGTTAGAAAAATAATTCACTAATTTTTCTATTACCAATCGGTAGTTGATTGCTGAATTTTATAACTTTCTGAGAATGAGAGTCCATAATTTGGAGGAAAAGTGAAAGGCTGGTTTGTGCTAGGTTTTATAGGATGGCCCAAAAAGGTAATCGCGTCTAAGCCCAAACCCGCTCCAACGATGCAGCTAGTTCTAGAGTTGACTCAGTTGAGTTGAGTCGAGTCACGTTAACTGGTCCGAGTCGGTATACTAAAACCCCTGAAACCCAAAACCTTCGAAAATCCTCAGAAACCTGTCTGTCATTGTTCTGCTTCCAATTTCAAAACCAAAGCCCCAAAGCAAAACCATTTCTTCTTCTTCTTCAACTATTATAGGGATATGTCTGTTTCCTTCTCTTCTCTTCAGTTCTTCCATCAAAAACCTCTCTTTTCTGTAAGTACTCTCTCTCTCTCTCTCTCTCTCTCTCTCTCTGTATGTCTTTCTCTTTGTATTATTTTGTGTTTGAAGTAATGGGTTATTGTTGTAGAGCCTTTATTGGAACCAAAGGGCAACTGGGTTGTGGAGAAGTACAAATTTTGTGAGGAGTATTGCTGTTAAGGCAGGCCCAAAGAGGGTATCTTTTGGTAAAGAATGTAGGGAGGCCTTGCAAGATGGGATTGATAAGCTGGCTGATGCTGTTTCTCTCACCTTAGGACCTAGAGGTATCTGGGTATTCTTCATTTCTGTTTGTTTTGATAGCTTTTTTAGGTTGCTACCATTGTATACTGTCTCTTACTCTCTTTATACTTTAGTTATTGAGAACAAGAGGGATTATTTCATTTTCTATCTATGCTTATATTGATGAAGGGATCAATGATAAGCCTTCGGGTTAAAAAATATCTTGTTGGTGATTCTTGCTATATAATTTGCAATGCATACATTAGTTTCAATTGGATGACTGTTATTTGGTAATAGTTTGCCAAGTTTAATTTGTTTTGTTTATGTAGTGGTAATAGTAATGAGAAATGTGCTGGAGGCTACGCATTAAATTAATTTCATCTATTTCAGTGAAGTGAGCCAGCTAGAGATTTGACTTTGTCTTATCAAGTTGTGAAATTTTTCAGTGCATGGTGTAGTTGAGCCACCCAACAAAATTAGGCTAATGGAAGATTGCAGTGCCACTTTGCAAGACTTTAATTTGCAAGTTCACTGCAAATTTTATTTATTTCGCATTTGCATGAGACTGTGCTTTAGCTTGCACTTCTAATGTGTATATTCAATTTAGTCCGAGAAGTTGTACTAAATTTTATTTATATTATCATTTTAATTTTTCTCTGCCCTTTTTTTTCTCCTAGGCAGGATTTTTTTGGGGGGGGGGGGGGGGGGGGTGTTGTAAAGATGTGAGTTGTTCTAAGCCTATATGGAGCTTGAGAAAAATTCTATACCATTTGGGAAGAGTTCAGAATAGCAATGCTTGAATTTATGTGTATTTGCTATTTTCTATCATGAAAATTTTCTTCACGAACTTTTTGAATCTAGGACGAAATTGTATCATGAGGTTCATTCTCACTGAATGGCAGAGTGTTTATTGGAGTAGGTGAATTTGAAATATTGAGAATTGTTGCATTTCTTTTTTTTTGTGGTTTTTTTTTTTTTTTTTTTTTGGGTGGGGGGGGGGGGGGGGGGGATTGCCATCCCTGTGAAGGTTAGGAAGCAAAATGAAACAGGTTCATCCTGGTTTTTGCACGTTGCAGCTGAATATTAAAAAGATCAAGTACATGTACTTGAACTGTAGCTGTTATGGGACTTGCAACTTGCAAATTGGGATCTGTCAATGTCAAGACTTAAGGATATTATTTAAGGGCCTTGGCCCATTGAAGCCTCAAATAGAGAAGATAATTTGTAAGTGTAATCCTGATTATATTCTTTGCAAGTGAGCTAGATGGTGGATTGAGATTATTTGCAAATGCTTCTAACACCATAATTATAAGGAAGAACCCCAAAAAATGCCATTAATTGTGTAACTTGTGTTAATGCCATTGATGGGGACTGGTTGAAGCCTAAAATAGTAAGATTGCAGGTATGAGGTCTTGGCTTTTCATGGTGTCAGTGGCATGTCTATTAAAAATAATAATAATAACAAAGTAAAAAAGGCTGTTGAAGGGGAAGCTAGCTCTGTTCGTCTTGAATATGGCATATGATCAGTTGAAGCCTTGAAGGCTTGTAACTGCTTTGCCCGAAGAGATATTAATTTATTTATGAAGAGATACTTATTTGCTTATTTTCTTAATAAGATTCAGCCAGCTAGGGTGGCCTCACTTTGGCTATGTAAAATAGTTATACTTGAGAACTTCTATTTTTCAATTTATGGGGTTGGTTCTGTTACGGCACAAGCCTTTATGACTTTTCTGACACTTTAAAAAAGCTATAATATGCTAGATGTAACACATACTGAAATACTCAGAAGAGAATATAAGTATTTTTTTTAATCAAATTATTAAATTTCATGCTGCTAATTTGATAGAGGTATTGATTTTAAGTGAAAATATGCAGGCCGTAATGTTATTCTTTCTGAGTCTGGATCGCTTAAAGTAATTAATGATGGCGTTACAATTGCTCGATCCATAGAGCTTTCAGATGCAATTGAGAATGCAGGAGCAATGCTAATCCAAGAGGTCATTCATGGTTGCTAGATAATTCTCTCCCCTGTTGTTTTATTGATGTTTTTCATGAGAAAAGTAATCATAGATATGTAAGTCTTCATATCCTGCTTGCAGGTTGCAACTAAAATGAATGATTTGGCTGGTGATGGTACAACTACTGCAATTGTTTTGGCTCAAGCAATGATCAAATCTGGTATGCTGGCAGTTGCTTTTGGGGCTAACCCGGTTTCTTTGAAGAAAGGAATGGATAAGACTGTGAAAGAATTGGTCAAGGTCTTGAAGAAGAAAAGTGTGCCAGTAAGTGGAAGAGATGATATAAAAGGTATTGCTTTCCTTTGCATTTTGTTAATAAAAATCAGAGTCAGAAATATCTAGAGCATGTCTTGTGAATTAGGTTTGTGCCCCTCTTTGCACTTTTTTTAATAAAAGATTATAATTACTTGTCAAAAACAAAATCTTGAAAGTGTCTTTTGCCACATTGCAGCTGTGGCCACGATTTCTTCTGGAAATGATGAATTTGTTGGGAACTTAATTGCTGAAGCTATAGAAAAGATTGGCCCCGATGGAGTTATCTCTATTGAGTCATCCTCATCATTTGAGACCTCTGTAATAATAGAAGAAGGAATGAAGGTGGGTCATTAAAGATGATTTTTAATTGAAGAGATTCACAACCATCTCAAAGAAAGGAAAATTTAATTTGAAAGGAATGAAAATGGGTCAGAATGTAATTTGAATTGAACTATAATTTTAGAATGAAAATAAACTTTATAAATCAGCAATGACCTAATTACCCCACTGTTTGTTTGTTTGTTATTTTTTTTTTTTTTTTGTTGAAAATAAATGGACTAAAGAAAACCAACATCAAGGTTATAGTCTCAATCTATTCATTCCTTAAGGCACAGATAGATAAAACTCATAAAAGGTTGTACCCAGTTCAGAAAACTCCCAATTCTATGGAGTCATGACTCAAATAGATACAATTGAAAAATTGTTGTATTCATTACTCAGCTCACAAGTAGATACTACTACTTTTGATCATGTTAATAAGTATTTCTTTTCATTTCTACATTTTCTTAGCAACAGAATGTATCATAAACTGAACAAGGACTACGTGCATATAACTGACGCCACCCTTTGGCCACCCTCAAAACCAAGAGATAACACAACCCCAAACAACCGCAAGAAGGCCTAAACCACTACCTCTGGCTTAGATCTGACACCTAGAGCTTCGGATTTGCCACCTCCACAACCACAAAACACCGCCCTTTGGCCACGACATTTTTTCTAATCCAAATCCCTCCTATTTTTTGTCAAATCTTTGCCCATGTGTGCCAGTTTTTGTAGTGGTAAATTGTGGTGGTTCTTGGCTGCCAGATATGGTGGTGTGGTTGTGTGTTGGCAGGAATGAGAGAGGAAGAAGCGGATTAATATAAGGGAGAAAAGAAAAGGAAAATAGAATTAAAATGGTTTTTTTTATAGTAAATTTTACTTTAATGTGTGAAGCACTTGACAACATTTTCCTTCCATTGAGCCATCAGAAGTAAGACGGAAGGACCAATTTGGCAGTTTCCCAAACTTCTGTGGTTAAAACTTGATATTAGAACATCAGAGGTCCGTTTAATTTTGACCTAAAGTTGGAGGGGTCTTTTTGTATTTTTCTCTTTATCTCTGATTCCTAGTGTTTTTATTTTTTAATATTTATTTATTTATTTATTTAATTCTATTAGATCTTTCTGGACAGATTGACAAGGGTTACATGTCACCCCATTTCATTACAAACCACGACAAATCTATAGTGGAGTTTGACAATGCCAAAGTCCTAGTAACTGATCAGAAGATTTCAACTGTCAAAGAAATTGTTCCTTTACTAGAAAAGACTACTCAACTGAGTGTCCCACTGCTAATCATTGCAGAGGATATCTCCAGGCAAGTACTGGAAACACTAGTGATGAACAAAATGCAAGGTTTACTAAATGTTGCTGTTGTCAAATGTCCAGGATTTTTAGAAGGAAAGAAAGCTCTTTTGCAAGATATTGCACTTATGACAGGTCAAATTATGTACTGCATGCCAAACTTTATTTGCTTAATTATTTAATTTTTCCATGACATATGTCAATAATAAGATAATGTTTATTCTGAATCAGTGGTTGTTTTGATGTTAAGAATCTATCATGACTATGACCTGCTTTTCATTCACTAAATTTATTAATTTTTTTACTTTGCAACACAGTTCAACTCATTCCCACTTTTAGCCTTATATTAATATTTTTACATCTCAAAATGGTGAGATAGTTCACTTTGCAGCCAGATGTTCACTCACATTTTTTATTTCCTAGTTTGCTGGCCCTCATAGTCGTGTAAAGAACCTCAGTGCGAGTTATGATAGTGGTTAATTCAAATTGAGCTCTCAAGTATCTAATAATTGATGTAGAAAATTAGCGAATTTTTGGAATTCATATATATATATAAAAAAATAAAAAAAAAATGTAAAGTGAGTACTATTGTGATGTTTCTTTTTTTCAGGATCTCAATGTAGGTCTCTTATATGGATGTGCTTTTCCTGTTAAATACACAATTTGGTAAAACTAAAGCTACTTTGGGGCCCTAATTTGTGGGAACTTTTGTGCCAAAATGTTGTTCAAATGCATTTATTTAACCTATTTGTTATCACCTGTTAATCTCTGATTGCTTGTTGGGAAGGAGAGAATGGAGACAAAATCTTAGTACATTAAGATTTTCAAAACACTTTTCTTACCCTGTATTTTTTGGTGAAAAAAGGAATACAGAGATTTCAGAAAATGTGACCTTTTCCAGCCCTGTTGAGTTCAATAACTTTTATAGGTTTGATCATTTGGTGCATCTTCTAAATAACATTCAAAAGGACAATACATCTGTACATATTACATGTAAACACTACACACGCCCTCACTGTCACAACATCTTTTTCTTTATGTGACTGTAAGCTGTGGATAGAAACATATCTCAAACGTCACTATCTCCATTTTTCTGAACTTTGGAAATATAAACATTGTCATCATTTATGTTTCCGGGGGCCTTATTGCATTTGTCGTATAATTGTATTTCTTTGTGTTGAGATTGCTATTTCTGCTTCAGTTTCTCATTGAGATAATTTTAATGTCATTAGGCGCTGATTTTCTCTCTGGAGATTTGGGTCTGATGCTTGAATGTGCAACTTCAGATCAGCTTGGCATTGCACGAAAAGTTACCATAACCAGTAATTCAACGACCATTGTTGCTGACCCTACTACTAAAGCTGAAATGCAGGCAAGAATTTTGCAAATCAAGAAGGATCTGGCTGAAACAGATAATGCATCCTTGTCAAGAAAGCTTTCTGAAAGAATTGCTAAACTCTCTGGCGGTGTGGCTGTGATTAAGGTCTGCAATTTAAAAAAGAGCTATTTCTTAAAGATTGTTGATAAAATCTTGTATAACAGCTTTCTTCTTCCTGGATGCTGGCTTCAATCAATATCTGTCTTGTCAAAAGCAAACAAGGCTTTTCCAGTCAGAGAGAGAGAGTGAATGAGGCTTTATCTTTGTTTTTTTATTTAAATTTTGAAACTTTAATTTTTTTGTTGATCATGACTGATATTCAAAACCTTTGGTCATAATTGTTTTACCTTTCCTTTTATTTATCTTTCTATTATTTTAGGTAGGAGCACTCACTGAGGTGGAGCTTGAAGATCGGAAACTCAGAATTGAAGATGCAAAAAATGCCACATTTGCTGCCATGGCTGAAGGAATAGTCCCTGGTGGTGGTGCTACATACATTCATCTCTCGGAACTGATTCCCATCATAAAGAATTCTATGGAAGATCTAGATGAGCAGAGTGGTGCAGATATTGTGGCAAAGGTGTGGTATCCTCCCCCCTTCCTCTCTCTCTCTGTGTCAGATTTTTCCTTTGTTTTTAGTCAGAGTGGGATCAGTGTTAATCAAATAATGAGGTGTACTTGAGTGCAAAGGCCTCCTAAGCCTTGCACCTTATAGAAGTAAAATGCATTCTGTAAAAATTAATATAGTAAATTTTAAAAATTAAAAAATATGACTATCAATTGATAAGCTAATCATATAGTTTTTTTTTTATAAGATTTAATCATATAAAAATTAAACCTAGCATTTTACATAATGCCCTATGAAATTTAATTACAGCTGTAGAAGTTATCAGTTATCACTAAACAACTAGGTGGTGAAGGCTAAACTGTCCTGCATTAAAAAAAAAAAAAAATATATATATATATTTTAATGAAAAAAAGGATATGGTTTCAGGAGAGACAGGAGGTAGAAAGACTGGTTATAAAAAGGGGAGAACAAGTAGCCATTGGTTCAAGAGGAAAGATAAAGAGGTTATATCATATAAATAGTGCATCACACCAAATGATTAGTATTGCATAACAAATCAAGGGCTCATATAAATAGTATTAGGATTTAAAGGTTATGTTTAATGTATTTATCTTTTTAAACAAAAAATAGTGCAAAAAGCACGCTTTGAGCTTTGTAGGAAAGTGAAAAAAGTGCGCTTTTTGAAACATATTTTGCTTTAGGTGTGAAAGGGGCTAACCCTTGGCAGTTTGCACTTTAAGCAGACTTCTACTAGCAGTCAGATGACAAGATCTGACCAGGAACTTTCTAAGGTGGCCTGCATGTAATATCTTGTGTTATTTTCTTCCTCAAATCTTGAGAGACCTGTTCCTCAGGACAGGGAAGAGAAATTAAAAAAAAAAATAAAAAATAGTACAGGACCTTTTTTCTTTCTTCTTTTATTAATCTCCTTGCATTATTGTAATTTCATCAAATCATCAACAATAATATAAGAGATGCCTTAAGAATGAATTGCTGCAAGATCAGCTTCTGAAAAATTCTGTTAGTGGGCCTATGTAATTGAGTTTTATAGATCTTTTTACCAATCTATTAGGCTCAATGATTATTTAATTTAGATACTGAACCAGTAAACCCTTAAATCTATGATGTATGTACACAATCAGATTTTCCTCATTTGTTATAAGACAAAATCCCTTATCACCATACTGATATTTTGTTTTGGGAGGAGTAATCAATTAAAATGTTTTTAAAGATCGCTGGTGCCATGTTACATAAATTGGACATAGCCCAGAACAGAGATTGCCTGATAAAATTGTCAGAAAAGGTGTTTAATCCTATGGATTGGGTCTGCATATGTCAACAACAAACTGGCAGGAGTTATACTACCAGCAATTGGTAAGAAATAGTAAGCATATTTGCTACTGCAAATGACAGTAAGTGAAAGATCCTGTCCCTCATCTGAGGCCTCCCCTTTCTTGGGTGTTTTTACTTTTTATTTGTTTGTAGTTCAGAATTCAGTCAGATAATGTAAAATTTAGATTCTTATGCTTTAAATTTGAAACTATTAATTTTCATTTTTCATCTTTTGGTTTTTGACATCTTTTAGGACCTTAGTTTTGTGGACATTTACATCATAGAAACTGTTGCTAATGTTGAATTGCAGGCTCTCCTTGCACCTGCAAAATCAATTGCTTCTAATGCTGGAGTCGATGGAGAAATTGTTGTAGAGAAGACTAGAACTTGTAATTGGCAAACTGGATACAATGCAATGACAGGCAGATACGAAGATCTTCTCAGTGCTGGAGTTGCAGATCCTTGTCGTGTTTCAAGGTGTGCACTTCAAAATGCAGTGTCAATTGCAGGTGTAGTTCTAACCACTCAAGCTGTGTTGGTGGAAAAGATAAAGAAGCCTGAGCCAGCTATCCCTCATGTTCCAGGCATAACTCCTTAAAGAAAAGATGGGAAGAGATTAGTTGGAAAGCTAGTTGAAAGCTGAGAAAGGCTCGTACGTGTCACATTGGTTTGAAACGAACAATTTGAATTTTCTTGGTATAAACTTGAGATGATGATTAAAGAAGCTTTAAAAGCTGTTGAGAGGCCGGACAAGTCAGCTTTCAATCTGACTTTTGGATTGCGAGAGTATTAAAAGCCATACATGAAGAAGGGGATTGCATGTCCAGTAGCAGTCAGCCTATTAATCTTTGTAATCTCATTCAACATGTAAGATTCCTTCTTTTTTTTGGGTTTTGTTTTTGGGTACTCTTTTTTGGACTTTGTATTATACTGCAATAATAATGATGAGGGTATCTTAAAGAAATTTCTTTATTCTTCCTAATCTTTTGTTCAGAAATCTTCAAAACCTGTTTCTGATTCTGTCCATATGTATGCTCCAACTTTGCTGTAGAAATTATCACTAAGAACATTGCACAACTGGTCTACTAGGTATTGTTACAGATGTGGCAGTAAAATTAATTTTGGAATTAAAGCAATATACTTCCTCTTTGATAAACCCGATTTTCTGCCAATGTTGCAACATCATCCAGAATACAGCGTCTGTGTATACACAGCATATAAGTGATTTTATGCCAAGTTTGTTGATTTGAGTGTTATTCTAGACAGGTAATTCTGTCAAAATGAAGTTTTAAGTGAATTCTAACACAATCTCACATCCAAGATGGTGTAATCAATCATGCATTTACAATGCTTTGCTTGCATCTTCTTTCATTGTTCCAAATAGATAAGCTAAGTAAGGACTTGTCTTTCACAGTATTATGTCATGAAGTACAACCTACCGCTAATAGTTGAGAATGCTCGAAAATCGAGTTTCAACCTATACTATTGAAGAATTTTGACCAAGCCACATTTATGTGTATTTGACTATTTGTTTTACAATCTCAACTATTTTTTGGCAAAGTTGTCAATTATATATGTTTAAATTGTGTGTGTATATTTTGAAAAGATAAAAGAAAAATCTTCAACTTCCCATACAAATATCAAGCAAATATAGGGTTTAAGGTAACTAAAAAAGGACAGATGCCCATTTTGCAAGTTCACATTGTATATGATCAAGATGTGAAAATTGATAACTTACCAGACAATGCCAATGATCTTGAACATAATAATCAAGTGGTATAAGACAAGAAACACTATAGATTCCATAAAAATGATAAATATATAGTAAAAATAACAATAAATTAATCCAGAATGTGTTTGATCGATTACAAAAAATATTTAACATATATCTGAAGTCATACGAAAGTTGCTTAGTACTCTTTTTTACTATGGAATTCTTTGTTCAAAGAAATATATTCTATTGGATGTTTTTTACTAAGGTCTCCTCTTACCCATAGTCCTTTCTCCCTTTCTTTGATGTCCTACCCTTTATCTTGCTGCAAGCCTCTTGCGAACTGCAAGCCTCTTGAGAGCTGGTATCTTCTAGGCCATTCTCCAATGCCTTAACAAGATTCTCAAAGTAATTCCCTGTCACTGTGGTAAGACTGGATAGCTTTGCTCTGAAATTTTTGAATTCTTCTTCTGGACGCTCTTTGTTGAGGTAGTTATGTATGTCCTTCTCTATACAATGATGAAGCCTTTCCAAATTAGACTCTGCCTCACCTTGCAAGTACTCAAAGAACCCCTTTTTAGATTTTGCTTTCTTGTCTCCATCCTCAGGGAGGTAATACCCATACGCATATGTCCACTTAAGCACTCTCCTACATTCAATTATCTGCAACCAAGCATCTGTAATGAACTTAAGCTCGGCCTCAGTTGCCCCCCTTAGGTCACTAAGTCTTACCATGTAGTCATTTTGCATTTGCTTTAAATCCTTAACAGCTTGTTTCCTTGATGATTCATTGCCCGCCCATCTCTCGTAATAATGAGTATACTTTTCCAAATGCTTCTTAGCTCTTTTTCTGATATCTTCATTCTCATTATACTTACCCTCTTCCTTATTCTTCTGGAATGTATTACAAGCATAAAACCCACCTGTTCTCTCACCATGCTCCTTCCATGTTCCAAGGCACATCCAGCAAAACTCATGTCCACAAGGTTTCCGGCATGTCATGTGCATGCACCCTTGGTTCTTCTCAATGGGTTTTCCACACTTTGGACATGGCTTTGTATTGACCAACAACCATGCTGTATTCTCAGCCTCAGAACTATTCTTCAATTGCCACTTAGCCACAGTCTCACAATCCACTGGCCTATGCGCATCATCCATACAATTCCAACAAAACCCATTGTTACAATGGCAACAAACATCATAGCACTCTTCGTCACCTCCTTCACAAAACTCCATTGCATACTCACAATCCGCACTCGGACACCACTTATACTTCTTATTACTCTCAATATAAGACCTTATCAAATACTGCGAATACCTCTCCTTATCTTCCTTTTTAGCAAACAAATCAATAGAATCACGATCCACCACCGCATTACAGCGCGGTTCAGGACATCTCAATGTCAAACATCCAACCCCATCCTCAATCGCCACACTCACATACTTCTCCCAACAGTCCCTACAAAAGGGATGACCACAACTAACCCAACCCATCATAGAAACACGGACATTCTCATAACATATAGAACAAGATAGTTCAACTTTTCCAAGTTTATTGGGCAGCAAAAAAACCGGTTTTTCAAACAAACCTACTTTTTTTCTAATTCTCTCTTCATCATCAAACCACTCATCTTGAACGTCACACTCTCTCCAATTGTAATTTAGGAGAAGCACCGTCGCGGCAGCTTTTGATATGGAAAGAACATTGGATACCTCGGTGATATCGTTCTCTTGACGTTGTTGGATATCTGATTCTTTCAATACAAAGTAACTTTGCTTTGCCTTCTTGTTCCCTCTTGACTCATCCTCATCGTCACCAACAGCTAAGTTCTCTTCTTCTTTGTCGCTGTAATAGTAGGGGTCGTCATCGTCGTAGGTTGTCTCCTCGGCGTCACTGTCGTACATATAATCCTCGGAGTCCATGGCAGCTGCAGCGACAAGAACTAGAAGGGAATTAATACATAATATTAGGCTTTGTTTTTCACAACTCGATTATTGTTGGGTGTGTCTCTGAGTGGGTTATTGGGGCTATATATTACATATGAGACAAAGGTCGGTGGTTAAGAATTTCGGTTAGAACTGATTTCCTAATCCTAAACAAAAACAAACTTCGACTCCTACTACTACTAGGAGTCCGTTTGGACAAGCTTTTACACCAATATTATTAATTTCGGCTCCGACCAATTTCGGCTGGTACCATATTTTGGCTCTTGTAAAAAAAAAAAAAAAAAAAACATGGGTTTTGTACCTCGTCGATCACGATGTTGCCGGTGACTGATCTCGTGAAGAAAGCAACCCACTCGCCCCTTCTTCTGCTATTTTCTTCTTCTTCTGGGTTTCGCACTTTCGCGTCCTCTGTTTCCGCCACTGCCAGAGTCTTTTATTTTTATGTGTCGTGTTGTCCTTTCTTTTATGCTCTCTTCTCCTGTCGTCCACTTCTCTCTTTCGTGTTTTAAATTGTTTTTTTCTTTGTTTTGTTGTTGTGAGCCCCACGTCACTGACAAATATAACAATATTAAAAAGGAAAGCTGATTCAAGTTTGTCTTGTCAATTCTATTGACTTCTTCCATTCCACTGTTTTCTATGGTTTGTAATCTTTTTTTTTTTTTTTTTCCTTCATATTATTACTCTTATTATATTCTATAAATGATGAATTGATACCTGTTACTATTATTACTATTATTGAACTGATATTTGGCCTTGAAAATTACATATTTCTTATAACTTTAAAACCCTTAATATTTATGATTTTTTTAATAAAAAAATTAATATTGGTAATTTCATGGTATTTTTATTCATGTTTTCAAGTATGAGGTATGATAAATTTAGAGAACGAGAATAAAAAATTTTCTCATACATATTAAGGGTGTTGTTAATTGTTACTTTATAGCACCAATTAATATGATAAAAATTAGAATAGACTATTCATATTTTTTTTTAGGAAGTTGGAAAAGGCTGAATATGTATTTAGGCGTGTGTCAGTTTAGATGGGAAAAGTCAAATCATTTTACAACTGGACCAAAATGCCCTTTAATTTTGACCAATACTTAAGCCTCACCTAAAACAACTTTATCTTGAGTCTTGAGAGTTGAGTCTTCTAACTTATAGTTTTTTGGTTTTAACATCTTTTCCTTCCTTTTCACTGATGCTAGGTTCCGTTTCTTTTTTTCTTATTCTTTTTTAAAGTAATGCTAATATTTTTAAAACAAAACAAAAATATTATGAAAATAATATTTTCACAACAAATTTTATAATATTTAAAGTAGTCATTAGATGTTCTAAATTCAATTAGGCAAAGAAAATATTAAATTAATGAATTATATATATGAGGAAAAATTAAATATTAAAAGAAAAAAAAAAGACATTAATACTTGAATGGGTGTTTATTTAATTTTTTTTTTCTAATATGAAGAGGGGCGATTCTATAAAATTAATAGAATTAGACGTGGACCGTGGACGATGTTAAGGGTTAAGGGGGAGAAATTGGGGAGAAATTTCTAATTCCACCAGCTTAAAAAATAAGATTATCTTTTATAGTAGTAATCTAAGGTCCAAATTTCTTTGTTGGAAAATTAATCTTTAAACTTCATCTATTAATGATAAATAGATTTAGGGATCGATTCTTTTCTACTCAAAAAATCGATCAGTGTCTTAATCTAAAGATAAAGAGCGATCATCAAGAACAAACATGTACTTATTCAATGTAATTTAAATTTTGTAAAGTGTGATAGGAATCAAAACTTAAAAAGTAATTTTACATTTCACATAATGAATGGCCTTTGTTATCTAAAACCAAATACAAGCCATGAACACTAAGAGCTGGAAAATTTCATTCTATCCTTGACAATTTTGTGCAAGGGGCATATATTCCTTGAAGATAGTAACTTTATCATACATGCTTTCTTATTTATTAAAATTCCCTTGTTTCTTTCATTGTTGTTGATTTGATATAAAATTTAAGGGTTAATTTGCAATTATAGTCTTACAATTTTTTTTTTTTTTTTAAATTGCTGCTCATTTTTCAAGATTATTTAATCATAATTAGTACAATTTAAAATATCATGATCACAACTGGTCAAAATTAATAAGAGTACTTAGCTAACCAAAACATTTAAGTACAATGTCATAATATTGTCAAAATAAAAATATAACACCCAAAAAAAAAAAAAAAAAAAGACAAGAGAAGCATCAATTAACAATGGCATAATATTGTCATAGTGAGGGAAGAAGCAATGACTTAAGATTGTCAAAAATAATATTGTCACAATTTTTGTTATACAAGTTCAAGAGCTTCTACCTAACATTTCAAACAAAATATTGGATTCAATCCCATTTCACTTGAAGTAAATGTTTTCCCTTTTTTTTTTTTTCGTTTTTTGTTTTTTTTTTTGTTTTTTTTGCACCATTTGAGGAGTACAAGTCTCTTTCTCCGGACACATAGAGATGTTATGACGAACATGCTTGCAAAGCCCACAAGTCTTCTTTTTCTTTCCTAATTTTCTTCCGTCTTTCATTCATTTTTGCTTTGGACAACTTTTTGTGTCTAATAGCGGAGGAAAATTAATGAAACAATCTCCATCAATCACACCATTAACATTGGCATCAACCACATTTTCCTTGCCTACTAAATTTTCATCATCCAACACTAGCAATTCTTTTTCACTTAATGAGGCTTCACAACACCAATATGATGGTAAATACAATGGTAAAATATGGTAACAATCTTTGTGAAGGAATACACTAAGAATGTGACGACAAAGTATAGCCCAAAATTCAAAATGCTTGCAACTACAATTAGTCATCTCACCATCTCATAAGACCTTGTGCTTTTGACTATTTTCATCTTTATAATACTGTAGCACAAATTCAATACGGTTTTCTTGATGAACTGAATATTGTGTTACTCTTTCAAACTCCTTTTGAAATTTTTTGAAAGCATAAGGTGTCAAAACATTGTGTGCTTGGTCTTTTAACGGTGATAATGTTCTTAAAGAAGAACCTTTAAATGTCTCTAGCATTGTATCATGTGATTGTGTTTGCTCAATATCTTCAATGGCAAGATCAACCTAAGATTATAAATAATAAAATAAATTAAAAACTTTTATATGACATATAAAGACTACAAATATTAACAAATAAAAAAATATAAAAAAAATTATACAACAAAAGAAATCAATGGTAAGTATGGACTAACTTGTTTAATGAGTTGGACTAAGTTTATGTGAGAACTAACAATCCGTTTAATAAAGGCATTTATACTTTCCGATCTTCCAGTTGTTGTCATTCGACCAAAAAAATGTCCACAAAGGTAACATGGTACCCAAAAGTGCTTGATTTGATATAAACCAATTACATGCTTACTAGTAAGAATGTCATACTTTTCTATAACTTGAGTCCATTGACCTTCAAAGAATGGATTACAAAGAATGGATGTAAACCAACCACTAAATTTAGCGGTAATATGCCATATACAAAAGACATGTTTTGTGAGTAATAATTCTTTTGATATTGCCTTCATAATTCATGGATCTTGATCAATCAAAATTGCCTTAGGTTGTTTCTTTATTAAACATGCAAAATTCTGCTAATTAAACAAAAATTTATTATAATATGTAAACATTTCAAATGATATGTACTAATATTATAACACTAATTAAATAAATAAATGGAAAAATAGTTGTACAAATTTATAAGATAAACCTTCATTAACCATCGAAAAGCACTAGTTGTTTCATTTCAAAAAAGTGCACAACCAATGAGAATCGTCTTTCCATGATTATTGACACCAACAAAAATACCAAAAGGCATATCATAAGCATTTACCTTGTAAGTAGTATAAAAAACAACCACATTGTCATATTTTTGGTACCAATCAAAACTATGAGGGTGCGACCAAAAAATATGATTTAACCTTTTCTCTTCATTGGTTGTGAATGCATATTGAAACTTAGAATTTCTTTCTATTGAAACTTAGAATTTCTTTCTTTAGCAACTTTAAAAAATTGTAAGAGATCCATGGCATCATTCACAACATGCATCTTTCTCATTTTCACATAAAAATTACAAATATCCTGTTGAAAAAATGGAAAGTGTCCATGTTTCACATTTTTCTTAAGATAACATGTATTATTTCTCTAACTGAAAGTCCAACTTCTTTGTATAAGAGAATGCAATTTTTATCATCTTCGGTGATAACTCAATTGGCTAAAAGAAATCGTACTCTCGAAAGGGACAACAATTCATGATTATGATCTACAACAAAAATGCCATTCTTATAGAAAAACATCCATTGACTTTTGCAATACAATAGTTAGATGAGCTTTGCATTCACATTTAAAGACTTCCTATTTCGTTGCTTCTTAGATGGATTCACCATTTTTAGTGGTTGTCTACCTTCACAATGACAAAAGAAACTATATCTTCCTATTTCTCAATTTTTTTTTCCTCTGAACGAACTTTTCAAATTGTAAAACCACTTTGATTTGCATAATTTTTATAGAAAATGAATGCTTCATCTTCACTAAGAAAACATTAACCAATAAAAGGCTCAAATTCATTTACTATTAAATTTATATCCTCATATTCTTCAATAACCCCCGTTTCATCTATTGGACATTCATTCCAATCAATTATTTTCCCTCCACATGTGTTATTATTTTTTCCATCATTTGGAAACTCATTTAACTCAACACAATTCCTTGAAACACTTTCATGAATCTCACTTGCAATTATCATCAATTTGTACTATATTAAAACAAGAATAAAAAAAAATCAATATCATATTATACGTTAAATGAAATATGGATTACAAATAAAATAAAAATAATAGTAACTTCTTGATGTAGCTCATATAAGTCAAAGTAATTCATTGGAACAAGTTGATGAGTCTCACTTGCAACTAAATTGTCATCCATTTGTGCTACATTAAAACAAGATTAAAACAATCAATATTCAATATCATATATTTTAGGATAAATGAAAAAAATGATACAAATAAAATAAAATAAAAGTTCATTCTTGAAGTAATTCATTTAAGTTAAAACAATTCATTTTACCAACTTGATGAGTCTCATTTATAACTAAATTCTCATCCATTGGTGCTATATTAAAACAAGATTAAAACAATCCACATCATATTTTAGGATAAATGAAAAAACCATGATACAAATGAAATAAGATAATGAATAGATGCCATGTGCTCTAGCATAAAAATAAGAAGAACAACATAATTTCACAGCACCACATTTACAATTCTTCCCATTTTTTCTTAGATTTTATCACCTGCAACATTTATTTATGCCCTTAGTTTTTCCATGTTAATATGTGTAGGGATAAAGGCCCAAAATGATATATTGGGCCTTGGGCCTTATCCAAGGACATGGGCATGTCCGAGGAGGGGCAAATAATTGTGAGGGGTTTTAAGTTTAAAGTCTCGTAAGGAAGGAACGGATGGGGGGTGGTCCGAGGAGAAACTCCTCCTCAGATGTGATGAATACATTTCAAATATGTATTCCAACGATCTAAATGACCCTCCAGAAGGCTCCTGTGATAAGGACGTGCATCATACACGTATAAGAGCAATAATAACTCAGAAATATCTAAGAAAAAACTGCTACCATCGCATTAAATGCACTGCATCTACTTTTTTGGCCGCATTTATGTGGAGAAGACCCCTAAACAGTATTGCCTTGGCTACCACCACTCACAGAAAGCCAAAGAAGATGTTTGATGAGACAGACACTCAAGTAAGGGCTTAAATGATTAACAAGTGTAGGATCAAGATGATCCAAGAGGAGATATATAATAGGAGAGATCCTCCATGAAAAGGGGATTGGAAAAATAAAGAAAGGCTACCGTAGCAATCAAAACTGTATTTGTCATCAGTTTTATTGATTTATATCATAATTTGCCTCCTCGAATAATGAATTCATCCAATCCTATATGCCTTGATTCTTGCTTAATCATCTTTTAAACCTATACTAGCCATTGTCAAATTCATAAAGGGCCTAGTTCTTTGACACACTCTCTACAAATTTATTGTACTGGGCTCATTAGGCCAATATTCCATACCTTTTGGGCTTGGGTTGTAAAACGTAACCCTACAATTGGCATCGTTTGTGGGAAGAGCTTGTGTGATAGTGAAGGCAATGGTCAACTATGGCAAAACCAGGTCCACAACAAGCAGAATCGAGGGGATCCCAACATGGTGACCCTTTTGTCAACCTTGAGCAGAGAGGTGACCCTGAAGGAAGTGTGCATACCACACATACTGATAGGAGTTAACCTCGAGGTAGAAGCCATATCTCTTATACGAAGAGCAGCAGGGGCATGCAACTGGAGATTGACCAGTTGAAGAGGGAGTTGCACCATGCAAGAAAGAGGCAAGCTTCCCTTAACTGTGATGTTTCTTCTAATGATGGAAGGGACGTTAATTACAGGCGGAGGTCTCAAACCCCGCCCAGTGAATCCTTCTCCTATGAAGATGAGCACCATCATGAGCGGCGATTTAGAAGCCCACCACATAAAGGCATGGAAAATGATGCTATGAGCAAAGCCTTGAACCAAATCTCTAAGTTGCCCTTCAAGCGTAAGATTGAAGGGGCAAAACTCCCTCGACGCTTCCATCAACCAACGTTCACCATCTACAATGGTTAAACAGATCCTGTGGAGCATGTGAGCTATTTCAACCAGAGAATGGCTATCCATTCCAAGGACGAAGCCTTGATGTGCAAAGTTTTCCTATCCAGTCTGGGACCTATTACGATGAGATGGTTCAATGGCCTAAGGGCAAAATCCATAAATTCCTTTAAGGAGCTCACCCAGGCATTTGGCTCCCGATTCGTCACTTGCAGCAGGGTTCCTCGGCCTTTAGGTTCCCTATTGTCTTTGAGCATGCAAGAGGGAGAGAGTCTGAAAACATACTTGAATAGATATTGGGAGATGTTTAACGAGATATATGGTGACTTTGACGATGTGACCATTAATACTTTTAAGCTCGGCCTCCTATCTGAACATGGTTTAAGGAAATCTTTGACCGGCAAGCTCGTTACCAGTGTGCGCCAACTCATGGATCGGATTGACAAGTATAAAAGGGTTAAGGAAGACCAGTAGCAGGGGAAAGGAAAGGAGAAGGTTATCCCTCAGGAGAGGAGGGATTTTAGGTCAGATCGATACAACAACCGGCCACAAAGGGATTTTTCAGGACAGTCAATATCTGCCTATACTCAGGTGGTTAATGCTGTATTTTGAGAGCCGGTACAGCAGGTCTTGGAGAAAATCAAGCATGAGCCATTCTTCAAATGGCCAAATAGAATGGCTGGAAACCCTACAAGGTGCAATCAAAACCTTTATTGCTAGTATCACCAAGACCAAGGATACACCACAGAAGATTATAGAAATCTATGGGACTATTTGGACCAACTCGTTCGTGAAGGAAAGTTAAAACAACTATTGCATCACTCCAATGGCTAGGGGAGCCAGAATAATTCAGCACCCCAAAAAGACAATTCCTCAAGACCTCCCTTGGGAATGATCAACGTTATCTTCGCTGTTGCGGGAAGAATCGGCTCCTATCCCTCTAGAGTGATGTCTGTGGCTTGACTACCTACTGAGGACGCTAATTTGGAGCTAAAGAGGGCTAGAACAGAAATCCAGCTGACTCTGGGTTTCTCGGACCAGGATAAGATCATAATCATCCAACCTCATGATGATGCTTTGGTGGTCACACTCAGGATTGGGGGCTACGATGTGAAGAGAGTTTTGGTAGACCAGGTTAGTGGTGTTGAGATTATATACCCTGACCTGTACAAGGGGCTGAATTTGAGACCTGATGACCTAACACCCTACGTTTCCCCTCTGGTAAGTTTTGATGGAAATACTGTCATTCCGAGGGGTCAAATTAGACTACTTGTACAGACCGGGTCTGAGGTGGTGGAGGTAGATTTTATCGTGGGGAACACCTATTCACCCTACATGGCCATTGTGGCTAGACCTTGGCTACATGTCCTAGGAGCCGTTTCTTCTACTCTGCACCAGAAGGTGAAATATCCATCGGAGGGTCACGTTAAGGAAATCCTAGGAAGTTAATCCACGGCTAGGCAGTGCATAGTGGCTGCCATCTTACACCAGCCCGATGCTGAGTCTTCGGCTTCTGTTAAGAGGGGTTTATAGCTCCGGTGTTATCTATTGAGAGACAAGCTGAGAAGGCAAAATGTGAGGATTTAAAGAAGATTGTCATTGGTGATGATCTGAGGAAGTTCTTTTAGGTTGGGGCTCAGTTACGTCCTCAAGAGAAGGAAGAACTGGTACAATTTCTAAGAAGAAACATTGATGTATTTGCATGGGACGCTTATGAGGCCCTAGGGGTGGACCCAAACTTCATCTATCACCATCTTAATGTCAACCCATCTGTCACCCCTAAGAAGAAACCACCTCGACGCCCATCCAAGGAGCACGCAAATGCTATACGAGATGAGGTAATGAAGCTCAAACAGGTAGGGGCTATTAAGGAGGTTTTTTTACCTTGTGTAGGGGCCTTTTTTGTATTTGGGCTGGGCTGCCTCCTGTGGTGATGGGCCCGAATGTTTTTTCTGAGTAAGGAAGTTGAGATCGGCCTAGCTGTAACTCACTTTGGGCCGGCTTGGCACAAACTTAACCTTGTCTGCCAGGAACGCCCTTACGGCGAGCAGAGCTATTACAACAAGATTACGACAGACAGATATAATGACAATAAAAAGAAAACAGAGTGCAGTAGCTTTCGTTAATAATAAAGACCAAATATCACGGTAGTAATAATGGTAATAATAATAATGGCTTTTATAAGAAAGAACAATTGATTGAACGATGATGAAAGTTTAATAAAAAATAAACATCAAGCCAAAACTGAGTTTGCAATGGCAACAAATCAAAGAGGAAGAACGCTTCCTCTCAATGAAACTAACCTCCCAGGAGAATATCCTGCCGTGGAGATTAATGATTTTGAGGGAATCAGACCTAAATGATAAATGCCTGAAGAAAGTTTTTACTGCTTAGTTATTCCTTAGAGAGTGGGATTTTGAGGGGGAGAGGAAAGAAAAGATCTATTGGTGCATGCCCATTATCCTCATAACTTGTTTTCTTATCTTTCCTTCTTCTCTTTTCTTTTCCTCTTAGTTTTCTTTCTATGTTTTTTCTTGCTCTGTTTTTCGGTCCCTTTTACAGGGCACGGCAAGGCTCCTTTTATAGGGCCTGCCGTGGTTGTTTTTTTTACCATTTCACCCCTTAACGGCTTTTGTCTGGTCTGGGCATGCTTGCCGACCATCGTTTGTACACTGCTTACCCTTGCCAGACAAAAACAAGTTGGTGTTGTTTCTGTCCGCCGTGATACTGTCCTCTGCCGTGGCTTAAATGCTCTCTCTCTCTTCCTTTGGCATGCACCTAACGTTCCCTCCCCAACCTTACCTCTTTTGGGCGATTTGTCATCCCAGCAGGACGTACCTCCCAAAAGGGTTTGGACAGGGAACGTAAAATAAATCTTTTCCCCCCTCTCCACCACCAAACCGCATCCCTATTTACCTCTTTCCACTGACCCATGGCCCCACCACGACCCATATTGGCTGGGTACAGGCTGGTGGCACCTGGGCCTTGCGCATGCTTTCCTGTTACGTACGTTCAAAAACCCGCTCGCGGTCCATGTGTTTGTTGTGCTCTGGAGCTTTGCTTGCATTCGTTTGCCATACTTCTTCGTTCTTTCATGTGAGCCGTCCTGTACTTTCATTGCTTCCCTTTGGGATTGGGCTTTTCTTAATACTGGGTTTCACATCTCTCTTGGCCCATTTCTCGGTTTATATTCATGTCTTGTTTCATTACTTGGCATTTCCTGCCATGATGATATGTTCCTGCTAGGTCTCTTTCAAGCCTGCCATTCCATTCTTTCCCCCAGTGACTTAAGAGAGCCTACTGGTGTTCTTACTCATGGGCTCTATTGTCCCTTTCTTTTTTCCCTTTGGGCCTGCGGCCCTTTTACTTTCCTTGGGCTTCCTCGGCCCATTTACTGACTTTGCTTTCCCATGGGCTTTTACTAACTTGATTGAGCTTCCCCAGCCCAATCTCCTCATACTCATCCTTAGAGTTCATGGGCTTGCCATCAACCCCTACTTTCTTTGTTTACATTTCCTTGGGCCTGCCGCGGCCCATTCTCGCTTTTTCATACCATACATTGCCCATGGGTGTCATTTTTCTCTATTCGGGCCCTTTGGGCCCATTCGCTTTCTCAAGACCCATTTATTCATGTTATGGGCCTGTGTTCTATTCTTCCTGCCGCTTGGGCCTAATAGTCTTATTCTATACTTGCCACTCTTATTGCCTGCTTTGTTGGATTGGGCTAGCTTTACAAAAATGACCCTCAACACCTTGAATGGCTGGCCAACACCGTGGTGGCTAAAAAGAAAAATGAAAAGTGGCGAGTGTGTATGGAGTTCACTAACTTAAATAAAGCGTGTCCAAAAGATCCTTTCCCTATGCCTCGGATAGATCAGCTAGTGGATGTAACCGTGGGCCACCCTCGGATGAGTTTCTTGGATGCCTTTCAAAGTTATCATCAAATACCATTAGTTTTGGATGATCAAGAAAAAACAACCTTCATTACCCCTACTAGGAATTATCACTACAAAGTAATGCCTTTTGGTCTGAAAAATGCTAGGTCTACGTACCAAAAGATGATGACCAGAATGTTCGAACCACAATTGGGTAAAAGTATTGAAGTCTACATAGATGACATGGTGGTGAAGAGTAAGGTGGTCTTTGAGCATTTGGGAGACCTCAAAAACATCTTCGAAGTTCTGAGGAAACATAAGTTACGCCTGAACGCTTCCAAATGCACCTTTGGTGTGGGGTTAGACAAATTCTTAGGCTACATAGTCACTTATCGGGGAATTGAAGTTAACCCTGACCAGATTAAGGCAATTAACAACCTCAAACCACCTCGGAATCCCAAGGAGGTCTAGAAGCTTACTGGAATGACCGCTTATTTTTCGATCAGCGGATAGGTACAGACCTTTTTTTCTCTTGATGAATAAGTGGAAGGGATTTGAGTGGACCGAGGAGTGTGCTTTGGCCTTCCAACAACTAAAAGTGTATCTATCTCGGCCACCTATCATGTCTAGTCTTGAGGTGGATGAAGTGCTGTTTGCTTACGTCGTTGTGGCCCCTAATGCTATAAGTTTGGTGTTGATACGAGTTAGCGGTGGCATACAATGACTAATTTATTATGTGAGCAAGTCATTACACGAGGCTGAGGTTCGTTATCTACCACTGGAAAAAGCCATTTTGGCGGTTGTGCATGCTACACGGAAGCTTCCTTATTATTTTCAAGCGCACACAGTTGTTGTTCTAACTCAGTTTCCGCTAAAATTACATACTTTGAAATGCTAATTACACGGGGAGGATTGCTAAATGGGGTACCATTTTAGGGGCCTTTGACATTAAATACATGCCTCATACCTCTATCAAGGGTTAAGTCCTCACGGATCTGGTAGCCTAGTTCGCTGAACCCCCATTAGAAGAAGTAGTAGCGACACAGAACATGGATGGAAAATCAGTTGGCACAATCTCCCTACAAGAATCCTTATCCTAGAAAGTGTATGTTGATGGTACAACAAATCAAAGGGGTTCCGGAGTGGGGCTAGTTCTGGTTTCTCCTGAACAAATCATTATTGAGAAATCACTAAGACTGGGTTTCTCGGTTACAAATAATGAAGCCGAATATGAAGCATTACTGGAAGGAATGTGCATGGTTTAAAGAATGAGAGGAAAAGCAGTAAAGATGTTCTCGGACTCAAGATTGGTCGTTGGTCAAGTAAGAGGTGAGATGGAAGCAAAAGATGAAAGAATGTAAGGGTACTTAAGTCAAGTTAGGCATTTACAATCAAGATTTGAATCATTCAGCCTACTGCACGTCCCTAGAAGCGGAAACACACATGCGAATTCCTTAGCCACTCTTGCAACCTCCTCGGCTCAAAGCTTACCTCGGGTTATCCTTACAGAAGACTTGTGCAGACCCACGGAGGTAAGGGAAGGGGTGTTCCAGGTTCACCAAGTCAAAGCAAGGCCTAGCTGGATAGATCCTATAGTACTATTCTTGAAAGAAGATATCTTACCAGAAGATAAGTCTAAAGCTGACAAGGTACGGAGAAAAACGCCTCGTTTCTGGTTATCCGAGGATCAAAAATTGTACAAGCGTTCTTTTTCTAGGCCATATCTACTTTGCATCCATCCTAAGGCATCCGAGTTACTCTTTGAAGAGTTACATGAAGGGATTTGTGGAAGCCATACAGGAGGCAGATCCTTATCTCACAAAGCCATCACTCATGGCTATTGGTGGCCAAATATGCAAGAAGAAGCGTAAGAATATGTGAAGAAGTGCGATCAATGCCAAAGGTTTGCACCAAATATACATCAACTAGGAGAAATTTTTAACCCCCTATCCAGCCCCTAGCCTTTTGCTCAATGGGGCTTAGATATTATTGGCCCTTTCCCTAAAGCAGCAGGAAACAAGAGATATTTGTTGGTCGGCACAAACTACTTCACCAAGTGGTTTAAAACTGAGCCTCTGGCAAATATCAGGGACATGGATGCCAAAAAGTTTGTTTGGAAAAATATTGTCACGCAGTTCGGGGTCCCTCGTACCCTCATCTCAAACAACGGCCTTCAGTTTGACAGCAAATCTTTTTGGAGATATTGTTGTGATCTTGGAATTACAAAGCCGTATTCCACCTCAGCTTATCCTTAAGGAAATGGACAAGCTGAGGCTGTAAACAAAACCATAGTGAACGGACTCAAGAAGAGACTAGATGATGCGACAGGAAAATGGGTAGAAGAGCGGTCACATGTCCTCTGGTTGGACAAAACTACACCCCGTAGATCAACATGAGAAACCCCCTATTCAGTAACTTATGGGGCGGAGGCTGTCATTCCCTTAGAGACTGGATTGCCGACGCTGAGGATAAGTTCTTTTAACCCGGATGATGACAATGGATTGCTTGAAATGAGTTTAGACTTCATGGAAGAAAGAAGAGAGAATGCAATGGTCCAATTGGCTATTATCAACACAAGCTCAAGCAAAGGTACGATGCCAATGTGAAGCTAAGACCATTACCGCCCGGAGATTTGGTACAGAGAAAGGTTCTGGGTACTGCAAAGAATCCAACATGGGGAAAGCTAGGGCCCAAGTGGGACGGACCATACCGCATCACCTAGGTGACTGGTATAGGAGAATACTTTCTAAAAGACTAAGATAAGCATCTAATAACGCGCCCATGGAATCAAAACAATCTTAAAAGGTATTACTATTAATGAAAATTTCCTTTGTTGATATGTTATATTATTATTTAAAAAGGCACTATACTTCTTACTAGTTAATATTTATAATTGTTGAATAGATCCTCAATCATGTCAGATCTCTCGGACCATATACTTGGGTGAAATTAACACTTAATGGCATCTTCATAAGTGTTGAATAGATCCTAAGTCATGTAAGGTCTCTCGGACCATATACTTGGGCGAAATTAACACTCAATGGCATCTTTATAAGTGTTGAACAGATCCTAAGTTATGTCAGGTCTCTCAGACCACATACTTGGGTGAAATTAACACTCAATGATGTCTTTATAAGTGTTGAACAGATTCTAAGTTATGTTAGGTCTCTTGAACCACATACTTAGGTGAAATTAACACGCAATTACATCTTTATAAGTGTTCAACAGACCCTAAGTTATGTCAACTCCTTCGGACCACATACATGGGTGAAATTAACACTCAATGACAACTTTATAAGTGTTAAACAGATCCTAAGTTATGTCAAGTCTCTCAGACTACATACTTGGGTGAAATTAACACTCAATGGCATCTTTATAAGTGTTGAACAGACCCTAAGTTATGTCAGGTTTCTCAGACCACATACTTGGGTGAAATTAACAATCAATGATGTCATTATAAGTGTTGAACATATTCTAAGTTATGTCAGGTCTCTCGGACCACATACTTGGGTGAAATTAACACGCAACAGAATCTTTATAAGTGTTCAATGGACCCTAAGATATGTCAGGTCTCTCGGACCAAATACTTGGGTCAAATTAACACTCAATGACATCTTTATAAGTGTTAAACAGACCCTAAGTTATGTCAGGTCTCTCGGACCACATACTTGGGTGAAATTAACACTCAATGGCATCTTTATAAGTGTTAAATAGACCCTAAGTTATGTCTGGTATCTCGGACCACATACTTGGGTGAAATTAACACTCAATGACATCTTTATAAGTGTTGAACAAATCCTCGGACCACAAACTTGCGTGAAATTAACACACAATGACATCTTTATAAGTGTTAAACAGATCCTAAGTTATGTTAGGTCTCTCGAATCACATATTTGGGTGAAACTAACACTCAATGACATCTTTATAAGTGTTAAACAGACCCTAAGTTAAGTAAGGTCTCTCGGACCATATACATGGGTGAAATTAACACTCAATGGCAGCCTTATAAGTGCTAATAAGACCCTGAGTTATGTCAGGTCTCTCGGACCACATACTTGGGTGAAATTAACACTCAATGGCATTTTTATAAGTGTTGAATAGATCCTAAGTCATGTAAGTTCTCTCGGACGACATACTCGGGTGAAATTAACACTAAATGGCATCTTTATAAGTGTTAAACAGACCCTAAGTTATGTCAGGTCCCTCGGACAACATACTTGGGAGAAATTAACATTCAATAACATTTAATAGCATCTTTATTAGTGTTAAACAGATCATAAGTCATGTCAGGTCTCTCGGACCATATACTTGGGTGAAACTAACATTCAATAACATTCAATAGCATCTTTACAAGTGCTAAACAGATCCAAAGTCATGTCAGGTCTCTCGGACCAAATACTTTCGTGAAATTAACACTTAATGGCATCTTTATAAGTGTTAAACAGACCCTAAGTTATGTCTGGTCTCTTGGACCACATACTTGGGTGAAATTAATACTCAATGGCATCTTTATTAGTGTTGAACAGATCCTAAGTTATGTCAGGTCTCTCAGACCACATACTTGAGTGAAATTAACACTCAATGACATCTTTATAAATGCTGAACAGATTCTAAGTTATGTCAAGTCTCTCGAACCACATACTTAGTGAAATTAACACGCGATGACATCTTTACAAGTGTTCAACAGACCCTAAGTTATGTCAGGTCTCTCGGACCACATACTTGGGTGAAATTAAAACTCAATGGCATCTTTATAAGCGTTATCTAAGTTATGTTAGGTCTCTTAGACCACATACTTGGGTGAAATTAACACTCAATGGCATCTTTATAAGTGTTAAACAGACCTTAAGTTATATCTGGTCTCTCGGACCACATACTTGGGTGAAATTAACACTCAATGGCATCTTTATAAGTGTTGAACAGATCCTAGGACCACATACTTGGGTGAAATTAACACTCAAAGACATCTTTATAAGTGTTGAACAGATCCTAAGTCATGTCAGGTCTTTCAGACCACATACTTAGGTGAAATTAACACTCAATGGCACCTTTATAAGTGTTGAACAGATCCTAAGTTATGTCAGGTCTCTTGAACCACATACATAGGTGAAATTAACACGCAATGGAATCTTTATAAGTGTTCAACAGACCCTAAGTTATGTCAGGTCTCTCGGATCACATACTTTGGAGAAATTAATACTCAATGGTATCTTTATAAGTGTTAAACATCCTAAGTTATGTTAGGTCTCTAGAACCACATATTTGGTCGAAATTAACACTCAATGACATCTTTATAAGTGTTAAACACACCCTAAGTTACACCAGGTCTCTCGGACCACATACTTGGGTGAAATTAACATTCAACAGCATCTTTATAAGGGTTAAACAGATCCTAACTCATCTCAGGTCTCTCGGACCACATACTTGGGTGAAATTAACATGCAACAGAATCTTCATAAGTGTTCAACAGACCCTAAGATATGTCAGGTCTCTCGGACCAAATACTTAGGTCAAATTAACACTCAATGGCATCTTTATAAGTGTTAAACAGACCCTAAGTTATGTCAGGTCTCTCGGACCACATACTTGGGTGAAATTAACACTCAATGGCATCTTTATAAGTGTTAAATAGACCCTAAGTTATGTCTGGTATCTCGGACCACATACTTGGGTGAAATTAACACTCAATGGCATCTTTATAAGTGTTGAACAAATCCTCGGACCACATACTTGCGTGAAATTAACACACAATGACATCTTTATAAGTGTTAAACAGATCCTAAGTTATGTTAGGTCTCTCGAATCACATATTTGGGTGAAACTAACACTCAATGACATCTTTATAAGTGTTAAACAGACCCTAAGTTAAGTAAGGTCTCTCGGACCATATACATGGGTGAAATTAACACTGAATGGCAGCCTTATAAGTGCTAATAAGACCCTCAGTTATGTCAGGTCTCTCGGACCACATACTTGGGTGAAATTAACACTCAATGGCATTTTTATAAGTGTTGAATAGATCCTAAGTCATGTAAGGTCTCTCGGACGACATACTTGGGTGAAATTAACACTCAATGGCATCTTTATAAGTGTTCAACAGACTCTAAGTTATGTCAGGTCCCTCGGACCACATACTTGGAAGAAATTAACATTCAATAACATTCAATAGCATCTTTATAAGTGTTAAACAAATTATAAGTCATGTCAGGTCTCTCGGACCATATACTTGGGTGACACTAACATTCAATAACATTCAATAGCATCTTTATAAGTGCTAAACAGATCCTAACTCATGTCAGGTCTCTCGGACCAAATACTTTCGTGAAATTAACACTCAATGGCATCTTTATAAGTGTTAAACAGACCCTAAGTTATGTCTGGTCTCTTGGACCACGTACTTGGGTGAAATTAATACTCAATGGCATCTTTATTAGTGTTGAACAGATCCTAAGTTATGTCAGGTCTCTCAGACCACATACTTGAGTGAAATTAACACTCAATGACATCTTTATAATTGCTGAACAGATTCTAAGTTATGTCAAGTCTCTCGAACCACATACTTAGTGAAATTAACACGCGATGACATCTTTACAAGTGTTCAACAGACCCTAAGTTATGTCAGGTCTCTCGGACCACACACTTGGGTGAAATTAACACTCAATGGCATCTTTATAAGCGTTATCTAAGTTATGTTAGGTCTCTTAGACCACATACTTGGGTGAAATTAACACTCAATGGCATCTTTATAAGTGTTAAACAGACCTTAAGTCATATCTGGTCTCTCGGACCACATACTTGGGTGAAATTAACACTCAATGGCATCTTTATAGGTGTTGAACAGATCCTAGGACCACATACTTGGGTGAAATTAACACTCAAAGACATCTTTATAAGTGTTGAACAGATCCTAAGTCATGTCAGGTCTTTCAGACCACATACTTAGGTGAAATTAACACTCAATGGCACCTTTATAAGTGTTGAACAGATCCTAAGTTATGTCAGGTCTCTTGAACCACATACATAGGTGAAATAAACACGCAATGGAATCTTTATAAGTGTTCAACAGACCCTAAGTTATGTCAGGTCTCTCGGATCACATACTTTGGAGAAATTAATACTCAATGGTATCTTTATAAGTGTTAAACATCCTAAGTTATGTTAGGTCTCTAGAACCACATATTTGGTCGAAATTAACACTCAATGACATCTTTATAAGTGTTAAACACACCCTAAGTTACACCAGGTCTCTCGGACCACATACTTGGGTGAAATTAACATTCAATAGCATCTTTATAAGGGTTAAACAGATCCTAACTCATCTCAGGTCTCTCGGACCACATACTTGGGTGAAATTAACATGCAACAGAATCTTTATAAGTGTTCAACAGACCCTAAGATATGTCAGGTCTCTCAGACCAAATACTTAGGTCAAATTAACACTCAATGGCATCTTTATAAGTGTTAAACAGACCCTAAGTTATGTCAGGTCTCTCGGACCACATACTTGGGTGAAATTAACACTCAATGGCATCTTTATAAGTGTTAAATAGACCCTAAGTTATGTCTGGTATCTCGGACCACATACTTGGGTGAAATTAACACTCAATGGCATCTTTATAAGTGTTGAACAAATCCTCGGACCACATACTTGCGTGAAATTAACACACAATGACATCTTTATAAGTGTTAAACAGATCCTAAGTTATGTTAGGTCTCTCGAATCACATATTTGGGTGAAACTAACACTCAATGACATCTTTATAAGTGTTAAACAGACCCTAAGTGAAGTAAGGTCTCTCGGACCATATACATGGGTGAAATTAACACTGAATGGCAGCCTTATAAGTGCTAATAAGACCCTAAGTTATGTCAGGTCTCTCGGACCACATACTTGGGTGAAATTAACACTCAATGGCATTTTTATAAGTGTTGAATAGATCCTAAGTCATGTAAGGTCTCTCGGACGACATACTTGGGTGAAATTAACACTCAATGGCATCTTTATAAGTGTTCAACAGACTCTAAGTTATGTCAGGTCCCTCGGACCACATACTTGGAAGAAATTAACATTCAATAACATTCAATAGCATCTTTATAAGTGTTAAACAAATCATAAGTCATGTCAGGTCTCTCGGACCATATACTTGGGTGACACTAACATTCAATAACATTCAATAGCATTTTTATAAGTGCTAAACAGATCCTAACTCATGTCAGGTCTCTCGGACCAAATACTTTCGTGAAATTAACACTCAATGGCATCTTTATAAGTGTTAAACAGACCCTAAGTTATGTCTGGTCTCTTGGACCACGTACTTGGGTGAAATTAATACTCAATGGCATCTTTATTAGTGTTGAACAGATCCTAAGTTATGTCAGGTCTCTCAGACCACATACTTGAGTGAAATTAACACTCAATGACATCTTTATAATTGCTGAACAGATTCTAAGTTATGTCAAGTCTCTCGAACCACATACTTAGTGAAATTAACACGCGATGACATCTTTACAAGTGTTCAACAGACCCTAAGTTATGTCAGGTCTCTCGGACCACACACTTGGGTGAAATTAACACTCAATGGCATCTTTATAAGCGTTATCTAAGTTATGTTAGGTCTCTTAGACCACATACTTGGGGTGAAATTAACACTCAATGGCATCTTTATAAGTGTTAAACAGACCTTAAGTCATATCTGGTCTCTCGGACCACATACTTGGGTGAAATTAACACTCAATGGCATCTTTATAGGTGGTTGAACAGATCCTAGGACCACATACTTGGGTGAAATTAACACTCAAAGACATCTTTATAAGTGTTGAACAGATCCTAAGTCATGTCAGGTCTTTCAGACCACATACTTAGGTGAAATTAACACTCAATGGCACCTTTATAAGTGTTGAACAGATCCTAAGTTATGTCAGGTCTCTTGAACCACATACATAGGTGAAATAAACACGCAATGGAATCTTTATAAGTGTTCAACAGACCCTAAGTTATGTCAGGTCTCTCGGATCACATACTTTGGAGAAATTAATACTCAATGGTATCTTTATAAGTGTTAAACATCCTAAGTTATGTTAGGTCTCTAGAACCACATATTTGGTCGAAATTAACACTCAATGACATCTTTATAAGTGTTAAACACACCCTAAGTTACACCAGGTCTCTCGGACCACATACTTGGGTGAAATTAACATTCAATAGCATCTTTATAAGGGTTAAACAGATCCTAACTCATCTCAGGTCTCTCGGACCACATACTTGGGTGAAATTAACATGCAACAGAATCTTTATAAGTGTTCAACAGACCCTAAGATATGTCAGGTCTCTCAGACCAAATACTTAGGTCAAATTAACACTCAATGGCATCTTTATAAGTGTTAAACAGACCCTAAGTTATGTCAGGTCTCTCGGACCACATACTTGGGTGAAATTAACACTCAATGGCATCTTTATAAGTGTTAAATAGACCCTAAGTTATGTCTGGTATCTCGGACCACATACTTGGGTGAAATTAACACTCAATGGCATCTTTATAAGTGTTGAACAAATCCTCGGACCACATACTTGCGTGAAATTAACACACAATGACATCTTTATAAGTGTTAAACAGATCCTAAGTTATGTTAGGTCTCTCGAATCACATATTTGGGTGAAACTAACACTCAATGACATCTTTATAAGTGTTAAACAGACCCTAAGTGAAGTAAGGTCTCTCGGACCATATACATGGGTGAAATTAACACTGAATGGCAGCCTTATAAGTGCTAATAAGACCCTAAGTTATGTCAGGTCTCTCGGACCACATACTTGGGTGAAATTAACACTCAATGGCATTTTTATAAGTGTTGAATAGATCCTAAGTCATGTAAGGTCTCTCGGACGACATACTTGGGTGAAATTAACACTCAATGGCATCTTTATAAGTGTTCAACAGACTCTAAGTTATGTCAGGTCCCTCGGACCACATACTTGGAAGAAATTAACATTCAATAACATTCAATAGCATCTTTATAAGTGTTAAACAAATCATAAGTCATGTCAGGTCTCTCGGACCATATACTTGGGTGACACTAACATTCAATAACATTCAATAGCATTTTTATAAGTGCTAAACAGATCCTAACTCATGTCAGGTCTCTCGGACCAAATACTTTCGTGAAATTAACACTCAATGGCATCTTTATAAGTGTTAAACAGACCCTAAGTTATGTCTGGTCTCTTGGACCACGTACTTGGGTGAAATTAATACTCAATGGCATCTTTATTAGTGTTGAACAGATCCTAAGTTATGTCAGGTCTCTCAGACCACATACTTGAGTGAAATTAACACTCAATGACATCTTTATAATTGCTGAACAGATTCTAAGTTATGTCAAGTCTCTCGAACCACATACTTAGTGAAATTAACACGCGATGACATCTTTACAAGTGTTCAACAGACCCTAAGTTATGTCAGGTCTCTCGGACCACACACTTGGGTGAAATTAACACTCAATGGCATCTTTATAAGCGTTATCTAAGTTATGTTAGGTCTCTTAGACCACATACTTGGGTGAAATTAACACTCAATGGCATCTTTATAAGTGTTAAACAGACCTTAAGTCATATCTGGTCTCTCGGACCACATACTTGGGTGAAATTAACACTCAATGGCATCTTTATAGGTGTTGAACAGATCCTAGGACCACATACTTGGGTGAAATTAACACTCAAAGACATCTTTATAAGTGTTGAACAGATCCTAAGTCATGTCAGGTCTTTCAGACCACATACTTAGGTGAAATTAACACTCAATGGCACCTTTATAAGTGTTGAACAGATCCTAAGTTATGTCAGGTCTCTTGAACCACATACATAGGTGAAATAAACACGCAATGGAATCTTTATAAGTGTTCAACAGACCCTAAGTTATGTCAGGTCTCTCGGATCACATACTTTGGAGAAATTAATACTCAATGGTATCTTTATAAGTGTTAAACATCCTAAGTTATGTTAGGTCTCTAGAACCACATATTTGGTCGAAATTAACACTCAATGACATCTTTATAAGTGTTAAACACACCCTAAGTTACACCAGGTCTCTCGGACCACATACTTGGGTGAAATTAACATTCAATAGCATCTTTATAAGGGTTAAACAGATCCTAACTCATCTCAGGTCTCTCGGACCACATACTTGGGTGAAATTAACATGCAACAGAATCTTTATAAGTGTTCAACAGACCCTAAGATATGTCAGGTCTCTCAGACCAAATACTTAGGTCAAATTAACACTCAATGGCATCTTTATAAGTGTTAAACAGACCCTAAGTTATGTCAGGTCTCTCGGACCACATACTTGGGTGAAATTAACACTCAATGGCATCTTTATAAGTGTTAAATAGACCCTAAGTTATGTCTGGTATCTCGGACCACATACTTGGGTGAAATTAACACTCAATGGCATCTTTATAAGTGTTGAACAAATCCTCGGACCACATACTTGCGTGAAATTAACACACAATGACATCTTTATAAGTGTTAAACAGATCCTAAGTTATGTTAGGTCTCTCGAATCACATATTTGGGTGAAACTAACACTCAATGACATCTTTATAAGTGTTAAACAGACCCTAAGTGAAGTAAGGTCTCTCGGACCATATACATGGGTGAATTTAACACTGAATGGCAGCCTTATAAGTGCTAATAAGACCCTAAGTTATGTCAGGTCTCTCGGACCACATACTTGGGTGAAATTAACACTCAATGGCATTTTTATAAGTGTTGAATAGATCCTAAGTCATGTAAGGTCTCTCGGACGACATACTTGGGTGAAATTAACACTCAATGGCATCTTTATAAGTGTTCAACAGACTCTAAGTTATGTCAGGTCCCTCGGACCACATACTTGGAAGAAATTAACATTCAATAACATTCAATAGCATCTTTATAAGTGTTAAACAAATCATAAGTCATGTCAGGTCTCTCGGACCATATACTTGGGTGACACTAACATTCAATAACATTCAATAGCATTTTTATAAGTGCTAAACAGATCCTAACTCATGTCAGGTCTCTCGGACCAAATACTTTCGTGAAATTAACACTCAATGGCATCTTTATAAGTGTTAAACAGACCCTAAGTTATGTCTGGTCTCTTGGACCACGTACTTGGGTGAAATTAATACTCAATGGCATCTTTATTAGTGTTGAACAGATCCTAAGTTATGTCAGGTCTCTCAGACCACATACTTGAGTGAAATTAACACTCAATGACATCTTTATAATTGCTGAACAGATTCTAAGTTATGTCAAGTCTCTCGAACCACATACTTAGTGAAATTAACACGCGATGACATCTTTACAAGTGTTCAACAGACCCTAAGTTATGTCAGGTCTCTCGGACCACACACTTGGGTGAAATTAACACTCAATGGCATCTTTATAAGCGTTATCTAAGTTATGTTAGGTCTCTTAGACCACATACTTGGGTGAAATTAACACTCAATGGCATCTTTATAAGTGTTAAACAGACCTTAAGTCATATCTGGTCTCTCGGACCACATACTTGGGTGAAATTAACACTCAATGGCATCTTTATAGGTGTTGAACAGATCCTAGGACCACATACTTGGGTGAAATTAACACTCAAAGACATCTTTATAAGTGTTGAACAGATCCTAAGTCATGTCAGGTCTTTCAGACCACATACTTAGGTGAAATTAACACTCAATGGCACCTTTATAAGTGTTGAACAGATCCTAAGTTATGTCAGGTCTCTTGAACCACATACTTAGGTGAAATTAACACGCAATGGAATCTTTATAAGTGTTCAACAGACCCTAAGTTATGTCAGGTCTCTCGGATCAAATACTTGGGAGAAATTAATACTCAATGGTATCTTTATAAGTGTTAAACATCCTAAGTTATGTTAGGTTTCTAGAACCACATATTTGGTCGAAATTAACACTCAACGACATCTTTATAAGTGTTAAACAGACCCTAAGTTACACCAGGTCTCTCGGACCACATACTTGGGTGAAATTAACATTCAACAGCATCTTTATAAGGGTTAAACAGATCCTAACTCATATCAGGTCTCTCGGACCACATACTTGGGCGAAATTAACACCCAATGGCATCTTTATAAGTGTTGAACAGATCCTAAGTTTTGTCAGGTCTCTCAGACCACATACTTGGGTGAAATTAACACTCAATGATGTCTTTATAAATGTTGAACAGATTCTAAGTTATGTCAGGTCTCTCGGACCACATACTTGGGTGAAATTAACACGCAACAGAATCTTTATAAGTGTTCAACGGACCCTAAGATATGTCAGGTCTCTCGGACCAAGTACTTAGGTCAAATTAACACTCAATGGCATCTTTATAAGTATTAAACAGACCCTAAGTTATGTCAGGTCTCTTGGACCACATAATTGGGTGAAATTAACACTCAATGGCATCTTTATAAGTGTTAAATAGACCCTAAGTTATGTCTAGTATCTCGGACCACATACTTGGGTGAAATTAACACTCAATGGCATCTTTAAAAGTGTTGAACAAATCCTCGGACCACATACTTGCGTGAAATTAACACACAATGACATCTTTATAAGTGTTAAACAGATCCTAAGTTATCTTAGGTCTCCCGAATCACATATTTGGGTGAAACTAACACTCACTGACATCTTTATAAGTGTTAGACAGACCCTAAGTTAAGTAAGGTCTCTCGGACCATATACATGGGTGAAATTAACACTCAATGGCAGCCTTATAAGTGCTAATAAGACCATGAGTTATGTCAGGTCTCTTGGACCACATACTTGGGTGAAATTAACACTCAATGGCATTTTTATAAGTGTTGAATAGATCCTAAGTCATGTAAGGTCTCTCGGACGACATACTTGGGTGAAATTAACACTCAATGGCATCTTTATAAGTGTTAAATAGACCCTAATTTATGTCAGGTCCCTCGGACCACATACTTGGTAGAAATTAACATTCAATAACATTCAATAGCATCTTTATAAGTGTTAAACAGATCATAAGTCATGTCAGGTCTCTCGGACCATATACTTGGGTGAAACTAACATTCAATAACATTCAATAGCATCTTTATAAGTGCTAAACAGATCCTAAGTCATGTCAGGTCTCTCGGACCAAATACTTTCGTGAAATTAACACTCAATGGCATCTTTATAAGTGTTAAACAGACCCTAAGTTATGTCTGGTCTCTTGGACCACGTACTTGGGTGAAATTAATACTCAATGGCAACTTTATTAGTGTTGAACAGATCCTAAGTTATGTCAGGTCTCTCAGACCACATACTTGAGTGAAATTAACACTCAATGACATCTTTATAATTGCTGAACAAATTCTAAGTTATGTTAAGTCTCTCGAACCACATACTTAGTGAAATTAACACGCGATGACATCTTTACAAGTGTTCAACAGACCCTAAGTTATGTCAGGTCTCTCGGACCACATACTTAGGTGAAATTAACACTCAATGGCTTCTTTATAAGAGTTATCTAAGTTATGTTAGGTCTCTTAGACCACATACTTGGGTGAAATTAACACTCAATGGCATCTTTATAAGTGTTAAACAGACCTTAAGTTATATCTGGTCTCTCGGACCACATACTTGGGTGAAATTAACACTCAATAGCATCTTTATAGGTGTTGAACAGATCCTAGGACCACATACTTGGGTGAAATTAACACTCAAAGACATCTTTATAAGTGTTGAACAGATCCTAAGTCATGTCAGGTCTTTCAGACCACATACTTAGGTGAAATTAACACTCAATGGCACCTTTATAAGTGTTGAACAGATCCTAAGTTATGTCAGGTCTCTTGAACCACATACATAGGTGAAATTAACACGCAATGGAATCTTTATAAGTGTTCAACAGACCCTAAGTTATGTCAGGTCTCTCGGATCACATACTTTGGAGAAATTAATACTCAATGGTATCTTTATAAGTGTTAAACATCCTTAGTTATGTTAGGTGTCTAGAACCACATATTTGGTCGAAATTAACACTCAATGACACCTTTATAAGTGTTAAACACACCCTAAGTTACACCAGGTCTCTCGGACCACATACTTGGGTGAAATTAACATTCAATAGCATCTTTATAAGGGTTAAACAGATCCTAACTCATCTCAGGTCTCTCGGACCACATACTTGGGTGAAATTAACACGCAACAGAATCTTTATAAGTGTTCAACAGACCCTAAGATATGTCAGATCTCTCGGACCAAATACTTAGGTCAAATTAACACTCAATGGCATCTTTATAAGTGTTAAACAGACCCTAAGTTATGTCAGGTCTCTCGGACCACATACTTGGGTGAAATTAACACTCAATGGCATCTTTATAAGTGTTGAACAAATCCTCGGACCACATACTTGCGTGAAATTAACACACAATGACATCTTTATAAGTGTTAAACACATCCTAGGTTATGTTAGGTCTCTCGAATCACATATTTGGGTGAAACTAACACTCAATGACATCTTTATAACTGTTAAACAGACCCTAAGTGAAGTAAGGTCTCTCGGACCATATACATGGGTGAAATTAACACTCAATGGCAGCCTTATAAGTGCTAATAAGACCCTAAGTTATGTCAGGTCTCTCGGACCACATACTTGGGTGAAATTAACACTCAATGGCATTTTTATAAGTGTTGAATAGATCCTAAGTCATGTAAGGTCTCTCGAACGACATACTTGGGTGAAATTAACACTCAATGGCATCTTTATAAGTGTTCAACAGACTCTAAGTTATGTCAGGTCCCTCGGACCACATACTTGGAAGAAATTAACATTCAATAACATTCAATAGCATCTTTATAAGTGTTAAACAAATCATAAGTCATGTCAGGTCTCTCGGACCATATACTTGGGTGACACTAACATTCAATAACATTCAATAGCATCTTTATAAGTGGTTAACAGATCCTAACTCATGTCAGGTCTCTCGGACCAAATACTTTCGTGAAATTAACACTCAATGGCATCTTTATAAGTGTTAAACAGACCCTAAGTTATGTCTGGTCTCTTGGACCACGTACTTGGGTGAAATTAATACTCAATGGCATCTTTATTAGTGTTGAACAGATCCTAAGTTATGTCAGGTCTCTCAGACCACATACTTGAGTGAAATTAACACTCAATGACATCTTTATAATTGCTGAACAGATTCTAAGTTATGTCAAGTCTCTCGAACCACATACTTAGTGAAATTAACACGCGATGACATCTTTACAAGTGTTCAACAGACCCTAAGTTATGTCAGGTCTCTCGGACCACATACTTGGGTGAAATTAACACTCAATGGCATCTTTATAAGCGTTATCTAAGTTATGTTAGGTCTCTTAGACCACATACTAGGGTGAAATTAACACTCAATGGCATCTTTATAAGTGTTCAACAGACCTTAAGTTATATCTGGTCTCTCGGACCACATACTTGGGTGAAATTAACACTCAATGGCATCTTTATAAGTGTTGAACAGATCCTAGGACCACATACTTGGGTGAAATTAACACCCAAAGAAATCTTTATAAGTGTTGAACAGATCCTAAGTCATGTCAGGTCTTTCAGACCACATACTTAGGTGAAATTAACACTCAATGGCACCTTTATAAGTGTTGAACAGATCCTAAGTTTTGTCAGGTCTCTTGAACCACATACTTAGGTGAAATTAACACACAATGGAATCTTTATAAGTGTTCAATAGACCCTAAGTTATGTCAGGTGTCTCGGATCAAATACTTGGGAGAAATTAAAACTCAATGTTATCTTTATAAGTGTTAAACATCCTAAGTTATGTTAGGTCTCTAGAACCACATATTTGGTCGAAATTATCACGCAATGACATCTTTATAAGTGTTAAACAGACCCTAAGTTACACCAGGTCTCTCGGACCACATACTTAGGTGAAATTAACATTCAATAGCATCTTTATAAGGGTTAAGCAGATCCTAACTCATATCAGGTCTCTCGGACCACATACTTGGGCGAAATTAACACTCAATGGCATCTTTATAAGTGTTGAACAGATCCTAAGTTATGTCAGGTCTCTCAGACCACATACTTGGGTGAAATTAACACTCAATGAGGCCTTTATTAGTGTTGAACATATTCTAAGTTATGTCAAGTCTCTCGGACCACATACTTGGGTGAAATTAACACGCAACAGAATATTTATAAGTGTTCAACGGACCCTAAGATATGTCAGGTCTCTCGGACCAAATACTTAGGTCAAATTAACACTCAATGGCATCTTTATAAGTATTAAACAGACCCTAAGTTATGTCAGGTCTCTCGGACCACATAATTGGGTGAAATTAACACTCAATGGCATCTTTATAAGTGTTAAATAGACCCTAAGTTATGTCTAGTATCTCGGACCACATACTTGGGTGAAATTAACACTCAATGGCATCTTTAAAAGTGTTGAACAAATCCTCGGACCACATACTTGCGTGAAATTAACACACAATGACATCTTTATAAGTGTTAAACAGATCCTAAGTTATCTTAGGTCTCCCGAATCACATATTTGGGTGAAACTAACACTCACTGACATCTTTATAAGTGTTAGACAGACCCTAAGTTAAGTAAGGTCTCTCGGACCATATACATGGGTGAAATTAACACTCAATGGCAGCCTTATAAGTGCTAATAAGACCATGAGTTATGTCAGGTCTCTTGGACCACATACTTGGGTGAAATTAACACTCAATGGCATTTTTATAAGTGTTGAATAGATCCTAAGTCATGTAAGGTCTCTCGGACGACATACTTGGGTGAAATTAACACTCAATGGCATCTTTATAAGTGTTAAATAGACCCTAATTTATGTCAGGTCCCTCGGACCACATACTTGGTAGAAATTAACATTCAATAACATTCTATAGCATCTTTATAAGTGTTAAACAGATCATAAGTCATGTCAGGTCTCTCGGACCATATACTTGGGTGAAACTAACATTCAATAACATTCAATAGCATCTTTATAAGTGCTAAACAGATCCTAAGTCATGTCAGGTCTCTCGGACCAAATACTTTCGTGAAATTAACACTCAATGGCATCTTTATAAGTGTTAAACAGACCCTAAGTTATGTCTGGTCTCTTGGACCACGTACTTGGGTGAAATTAATACTCAATGGCAACTTTATTAGTGTTGAACAGATCCTAAGTTATGTCAGGTCTCTCAGACCACATACTTGAGTGAAATTAACACTCAATGACATCTTTATAATTGCTGAACAAATTCTAAGTTATGTTAAGTCTCTCGAACCACATACTTAGTGAAATTAACACGCGATGACATCTTTACAAGTGTTCAACAGACCCTAAGTTATGTCAGGTCTCTCGGACCACATACTTGGGTGAAATTAACACTCAATGGCTTCTTTATAAGAGTTATCTAAGTTATGTTAGGTCTCTTAGACCACATACTTGGGTGAAATTAACACTCAATGGCATCTTTATAAGTGTTAAACAGACCTTAAGTTATATCTGGTCTCTCGGACCACATACTTGGGTGAAATTAACACTCAATAGCATCTTTATAGGTGTTGAACAGATCCTAGGACCACATACTTGGGTGAAATTAACACTCAAAGACATCTTTATAAGTGTTGAACAGATCCTAAGTCATGTCAGGTCTTTCAGACCACATACTTAGGTGAAATTAACACTCAATGGCACCTTTATAAGTGTTGAACAGATCCTAAGTTATGTCAGGTCTCTTGAACCACATACATAGGTGAAATTAACACGCAATGGAATCTTTATAAGTGTTCAACAGACCCTAAGTTATGTCAGGTCTCTCGGATCACATACTTTGGAGAAATTAATACTCAATGGTATCTTTATAAGTGTTAAACATCCTTAGTTATGTTAGGTGTCTAGAACCACATATTTGGTCGAAATTAACACTCAATGACACCTTTATAAGTGTTAAACACACCCTAAGTTACACCAGGTCTCTCGGACCACATACTTGGGTGAAATTAACATTCAATAGCATCTTTATAAGGGTTAAACAGATCCTAACTCATCTCAGGTCTCTCGGACCACATACTTGGGTGAAATTAACACGCAACAGAATCTTTATAAGTGTTCAACAGACCCTAAGATATGTCAGATCTCTGGGACCAAATACTTAGGTCAAATTAACACTCAATGGCATCTTTATAAGTGTTAAACAGACCCTAAGTTATGTCAGGTCTCTCGGACCACATACTTGGGTGAAATTAACACTCAATGGCATCTTTATAAGTGTTGAACAAATCCTCGGACCACATACTTGCGTGAAATTAACACACAATGACATCTTTATAAGTGTTAAACACATCCTAGGTTATGTTAGGTCTCTCGAATCACATATTTGGGTGAAACTAACACTCAATGACATCTTTATAACTGTTAAACAGACCCTAAGTGAAGTAAGGTCTCTCGGACCATATACATGGGTGAAATTAACACTCAATGGCAGCCTTATAAGTGCTAATAAGACCCTAAGTTATGTCAGGTCTCTCGGACCACATACTTGGGTGAAATTAACACTCAATGGCATTTTTATAAGTGTTGAATAGATCCTAAGTCATGTAAGGTCTCTCGAACGACATACTTGGGTGAAATTAACACTCAATGGCATCTTTATAAGTGTTCAACAGACTCTAAGTTATGTCAGGTCCCTCGGACCACATACTTGGAAGAAATTAACATTCAATAACATTCAATAGCATCTTTATAAGTGTTAAACAAATCATAAGTCATGTCAGGTCTCTCGGACCATATACTTGGGTGACACTAACATTCAATAACATTCAATAGCATCTTTATAAGTGGTTAACAGATCCTAACTCATGTCAGGTCTCTCGGACCAAATACTTTCGTGAAATTAACACTCAATGGCATCTTTATAAGTGTTAAACAGACCCTAAGTTATGTCTGGTCTCTTGGACCACGTACTTGGGTGAAATTAATACTCAATGGCATCTTTATTAGTGTTGAACAGATCCTAAGTTATGTCAGGTCTCTCAGACCACATACTTGAGTGAAATTAACACTCAATGACATCTTTATAATTGCTGAACAGATTCTAAGTTATGTCAAGTCTCTCGAACCACATACTTAGTGAAATTAACACGCGATGACATCTTTACAAGTGTTCAACAGACCCTAAGTTATGTCAGGTCTCTCGGACCACATACTTGGGTGAAATTAACACTCAATGGCATCTTTATAAGCGTTATCTAAGTTATGTTAGGTCTCTTAGACCACATACTTGGGTGAAATTAACACTCAATGGCATCTTTATAAGTGTTCAACAGACCTTAAGTTATATCTGGTCTCTCGGACCACATACTTGGGTGAAATTAACACTCAATGGCATCTTTATAAGTGTTGAACAGATCCTAGGACCACATACTTGGGTGAAATTAACACCCAAAGAAATCTTTATAAGTGTTGAACAGATCCTAAGTCATGTCAGGTCTTTCAGACCACATACTTAGGTGAAATTAACACTCAATGGCACCCTTATAAGTGTTGAACAGATCCTAAGTTTTGTCAGGTCTCTTGAACCACATACTTAGGTGAAATTAACACACAATGGAATCTTTATAAGTGTTCAATAGACCCTAAGTTATGTCAGGTGTCTCGGATCAAATACTTGGGAGAAATTAAAACTCAATGTTATCTTTATAAGTGTTAAACATCCTAAGTTATGTTAGGTCTCTAGAACCACATATTTGGTCGAAATTATCACGCAATGACATCTTTATAAGTGTTAAACAGACCCTAAGTTACACCAGGTCTCTCGGACCACATACTTAGGTGAAATTAACATTCAATAGCATCTTTATAAGGGTTAAGCAGATCCTAACTCATATCAGGTCTCTCGGACCACATACTTGGGCGAAATTAACACTCAATGGCATCTTTATAAGTGTTGAACAGATCCTAAGTTATGTCAGGTCTCTCAGACCACATACTTGGGTGAAATTAACACTCAATGAGGCCTTTATTAGTGTTGAACATATTCTAAGTTATGTCAGGTCTCTCGGACCACATACTTGGGTGAAATTAACACGCAACAGAATATTTATAAGTGTTCAACGGACCCTAAGATATGTCAGGTCTCTCGGACCAAATACTTAGGTCAAATTAACACTCAATGGCATCTTTATAAGTATTAAACAGACCCTAAGTTATGTCAGGTCTCTCGGACCACATACTTTGGTGAAATTAACACTCAATGGCATCTTTATAAGGGTTAAATAGACCCTAAGTTATGTCTGGTATCTCGGACCACATACTTGGGTGAAATTAACACTCAATGGCATCTTTATAAGTGTTGAACAAATCCTCGGACCACATACTTGCGTGAAATTAACACACAATGACATCTTTATAAGTGTTAAACAGATCCTAAGTTATGTTAGGTCTCTCGAATCACATATTTGGGTGAAACTAACACTCAATGACATCTTTATAAGTGTTAAACGAACCCTAAGTTATGTATGGTCTCTCGGACCATATACATGGGTGAAATTAACACTCAATGGCAGCCTTATAAGTGCTAATAAGACCCTGAGTTATGTCAGGTCTCTCGGACCACATACTTGGGTGAAATTAACACTCAATGGCATTTTTATATGTGTTGAATAGATCCTAAGTCATGTAAGGTCTCTCGGACGACATACTTGGGTGCAATTAACACTCAATGGCATCTTTATAAGTGTTAAACAGACCCTAAGTTATGTCAGGTCCCTCGGACCACATACTTGGGAGAAATTAACATTCAATAACATTCAATAGCATCTTTATAAGTGTTAAACAGATCATAAGTCATGTCAGGTCTCTCGGACCATATACTTGGGTGAAACTAACATTCAATAACATTCAATAGCATCTTTATAAGTGCTAAACTGATCCTAAGTCATGTCAGGTCTCTCGGACCAAATACTTTCGTGAAATTAACACTCAATGGCATCTTTATAAGTGCTAAACAGACCCTAAGTTATGTTTGGTCTCTTGGACCACATACTTGGGTGAAATTAATACTCAATGGCATCTTTATTAGTGCTGAACAGATCCTAAGTTATGTCAGGTCTCTCAGACCACATACTTGAGTGAAATTAACACTCAATGACATCTTTATAATTGCTGAACAGATTCTAAGTTATGTCAAGTCTCTCGAACCACATACTTAGTGAAATTAACACGCGATGACATCTTTACAAGTGTTCAACAGACCCTAAGTTATGTCAGGTCTCTCGGACCACATACTTGGGTGAAATTAACACTCAATGCCATCTTTATAAGCGTTATCTAAGTTATGTTAGGTCTCTTAGACCACATACTTGGGTGAAATTAACACTCAATGGCATCTTTATAAGTGTTAAACAGACCTTAAGTTATATCTGGTCTCTTGGACCACATACTATGGTGAAATTAACACTCAATGGCATCTTTATAAGTGTTGAAACCGATCCTAGGACCACATACTTGGGTGAAATTAACACTCAAAGACATCTTTATAGGTGTTGAACAGATCCTAAGTCATTGTCAGGTCTTTCAGACCACATACTTAAGTGAAATTAACACTTAATGGCACCTTTATAAGTGTTGAACAGATCCTAGTTATGTCAGGTCTCTTGAACCACATACTTAGGTGAAATTAAACACGTAATGGAATCTTTATAAGTGTTCAACAGACCCTAAGTTATGTCAGGTCTCTCGGATCACATTCTTTGGAGAAATTAATACTCAATGGTATCTTTATAAGTGTTAAACATCCTAAGTTATGTTAGGTCTCTAGAACCACAGAATATGGTCGAAATTAACACGTCAATGAATCTTTATAAGTGTTAAACCAGACCCTAAGTTACACCAGGTCTCTCGGACCACATACTTGGGTGAAATTAACATTCAATAGCATCTTTATAAGGGTTAAAACAGATCCTAACTCATATCAGGTCTCTCGGACCACATACTTGGGTGAAATAAACACTCAATGACATCTTTATAAATGTTGAATAGATCCTAAGTCATGTAAGGTCTCACGGACCACATACTTGGGTCAAATTAACACTCAATGACATCTTCATAAATCTTGAATAGATCCTAAGTCATGTAAGGTCTCACGGACCACATACTTGGGTCAAATTAATACTTAATGGCATCTCTATAAGTGTTGAACAGATCCTAAGTTATGTCAAGTCTCTCAGACCACATACTTAGGTGAAAATTAACACGCAATGGCATCTTTATAAGTGTTGAATAGACCCTAAGTTATGTCAGGTCTTCGAACCACATACTTGGGTGGAAATTAAAATACAATGGAATCTTTATAAGTGTTCAACAGAACCTAAGTTATGTCAGGTTTCTCCAGACCAAATACCTAGGTGAAATTAACACTCAATGGCATCTTTATAAGTGTTAAACAGATCCTAAGTTATGTTAGGGTCTCTCACAACAACATACTTGGTTGAAATTCCACACTCAATGGGTTCTTAATAAGTGTTAAACAGACCCTAAGTTATGTCTGGTCTCTCAGTCCTCATACTTGGGTGAAATTAACACACAATGGCATCTTTCTAAGTGTTAAACAGACCATAAGTTATGCCAGGTATCTCGGACCACATACTTGGGTAAAATTAACACTCAATGGCATCTTTATACGTGTTGAATGGATCCTAAGTCATGTTAGGTCACTCGGACCACATACTTGGGTGAAATTAACACTCAATGGCATCTTTACAAGTGTTGAACAAATCCTAAGTTATGTCAGGTCCTCTCGGACCAAATAATTAGGTGAAATTAACACTCAAATGGCATCTTTATAAGTGTTAAACAGACCTTAAGTTATGTCAGGTCTCTCGGACCACATACTTGGGTGAAATTAACACGCAACAGAATCTTTATAAGTGTTCAAAACGACCCTAAGATATGTCAGGTCTCTCGGACCAAATACTTAGGTCAAATTAACACTCAATGGCATCTTTATAAGTGTTAAACAGACCCTAAGTTATGTCAGGTCCTCTCGGACCACATGCTTGGGTGAAATTAACACTCAATGGCATCTTTCTAAGTGTTAAATAGACCCTAAGTTATGTCAGGTATCTCGGACCACATATTGGGTGAAATTAACACTCAAATGGCATCTTTATAAGTGTTGAATAGATCCTATGTCATGTAAGGTCTCACGGACCACATACTTGGGTGAAATTAACACTCAATGGCATTTTTATAAGTGTTGAACAGACCCTAAGTCATGTCAGGTCTCTCGGACCGTATACTTGGGTGAAATTAACACACAATGCTGTCTTTATAACTGTTGAACAAATCCTAAGTAATGTCAGGTCTCGCGGACCACATACTTGGGAGAAATTAACATTCAATGGCATCTTTATAAGTGTTAAACAGATCCTAAGTTAGGTTAGGTCTCTTGAAACCACATATTTGGGTGAAATTAACACTCAGTTACATCTTTATAAGTGTCAAACAGACCCTAAGTTATGTCATGTCTCTCAGACCACATACTTGGGTGAAACTAACATTCAATAACATTCAATAGTATCTTTATAAGTGTTAAACAGATCCAAAGACACGTCAGGTCTCTCGGACCACAGACTTGGGTGAAATTAAACACTCAATGGCTTCTTTATAAGTGTTAAATAGACCTTAAGTTATGCCAGGGTCTCTCGGACCACATACTTGGGAGAAATTAACATATCAATGGCTTCTTTCTAAGTGTTAAACAGACCCTAAGTCATGTCAGGTATCTCGGACCACATACTTGGGTGAAATTAACACTCAATGACCTTCTATATAAGTGTTGAACAGATCCTAAGTCATGTCAGGTGTCTCGAACCACATACTTAGGTCAAATTAACACGCAATGGAATCATTATAAGTGTTCAACAGACCATAAGTTATGTCAGGTCTCTCGGGCCGCTTACTTGGGTGAAATTAACGCTCACTGGCATTTTTATACGTGTTGAAAAGATCCTAAGTCTTGTAAGGTCCCCTCGCACCACATACATGGGTGAAATTAACACACAATGCATCTTATAAGTGTTGAACAGATCCTAAGTCACGTAAGGTCCCTCGTACCACATACATGGGTGAAATTAACACTCAATGCCATCTTTATAAGTGTTGAACAGATCCTAAGTCATGTAAGGTCTCTCGGACCACATACTTGGGTGAAATTGACACTCAATGGAATCTTTATAAGTGTTGAACAGATCCTAAGTTATGTCAGGTCTCGCAGACCACAACTTAGGTGAAATTAACACTCAATGGTATCTTTATAAGTCTTGAACAAATCATAAGTTACGCCAGGTCTCTCGAACCACAATACATGGGTGAAATAAACACGTAATGGAATCTTTATAAGTGTTCAACAGACCCTATGTTATGTGAGGTCTCTCGGACCACACACGTGGGAGAAATTAACACTCAATGGCATCTTATATAAGTGTTAAACTGATCCTTAGTTATGTTAGGTCTCTTGAACCACATAATTGGGTGAAATTAACACTCAATGACATATTATTATGTGTCAAACAGACCTTAAGTTATGTCAGGTCTCTCGGACCACACAGTTGGGTGAAATTAACACTCAATGGCATCTTCATAAGCGTTAAACAGATCCTAAGTTATGTTAGGTCTCTCGAACCCACATATTTGGGCGAAATTAACACTCAATGACATCTTCATAGTGTTAAATGGACCCTAAGTTATTTCAGGTCTCCTCGGACCATATACTTGGGTGAAATTAACACTCAACGGCATCTTTATTAAGTGTTAAACAGACCCAAAATTATGTCAGGTCTCTTGGATCACATACTTAGGTGAAATTAACACTCAATAGCATCTTTATAAGTGTTAAACAGATCCTAAGGTATGTGAGGTCTCTCAGACCACATCTTGGGTGAAATTAACACTCAATGGCCATCTTTCTAAGTGTTAAACAAACCCTAAGTTATGTCAGGTATCTCGAACACATACTTGGGTGAAATTAACATTCAATGGCATCTAAATAAGTGTTGAAATGATCCAAAGTCATGTAAGGTCTCTCGGACCACATACTTGGGTGAAATTAACACTCAATGGCATCTTTTTAAGTGTTGACAGATCCGAAGTTATGTCAGGTCTCTCGAACCACATACTTGGGTGAAATAAACACGCAATGGAATCTTTCTAATTGTTCAACAGACCCTAAGTTATGTTAGGTCTCTCGGACCACATATTTTGGTGAAAGTAACCCGCAATGGAATCTTTATAAGTGTTCTATAAACCCTAAGTTTTGTCAAGTCTCTCAGACCACAATACTTGGGAGAAATTAACAATCAATGGCATCTTTATTAAGTGTTAAACAGATCCTAAGTTATGTTAGGTCTCTCGAACCACATATTTGGGTGAAACTAACACTCAATGCCATCTTTATAAGTGTTAAACAGACCACTAAGTTATGTCTGGCCTCTCAGACCACGTACTTGGTGAATTTAACACTCAATGGCATCTTTGTAAGTGTTAAACATGCCCTATGTTATGTCAGGTATCTCGGACCACATACTTGGGTGAAATTAACACTCAATGGCATCTTTACAAGTGTTTAGGAGATCATAAGTAATGTAAGGTCTCTCGGACCACATACTTGGGTGAAATTAACATTCAGTGGCATCATTATAAGTGTTGAATAGATCTAAGTTATGTCAGGTCTCTCAGACCAGATACTTAGGTGAAATTAAAACTCAATGGCATCTTTATAACTGTTGAACAGATCCTAATTTATGTCAGGTCTCTTGAACAACATCTTGGGTGAAATTAACACACAATGGAATCTTTATAGGTGTGGAACAGACCCTAAAGTTATGTGAGGTCTCTCGGTCCACATACTTGGGAGAAATTAACACTCAATGGCAACTTTATAAGTGTTAAACAGATCCTAAGTTATGTTAGGTCTCACCAACTACATATTTTAGGTGAAACTAACACTCAATGACATCTTTATATGTGTTAAACAGACCCTAAGTTATGTCGGGTCTCTCGACCATATACTTGGGTGAAATTAACACACAATGGAATCTTTATAGGTGTGCAACAGACCCTAAGTTATGTGAGGTCTCTCGGGACCATATACTTGTGAGAAATTAACACTCAATGGCAACTTTATAAGTGTTAAACAGATTCCTAAGTTATGTTAGGTCTCACCAACTACATATTTGGGTGAAATTAACACTCAATGGCCATCTTTATATGTGTTGAACAGATCCTAAGTAATGTCAGGCCTCTCGGACCACATACTTGGGAGAAATTTACACTAAATGGCATCTTTATAAGTGTTAAACAGATCCTATGTT